>CM062820.1:1413354640-1414554640 GCA_031772625.1 Pinus tabuliformis | reverse complement strand
TTAAGAAAATTTAATATATATTTTTGAAAAAATATAAATGAAGTGATTTAATAATTTTTTTCTTTTGGAATAAAACTGTTACATTGCATCATATGAAACAAAATTATATAAGAAACATCATTATAAGGATAATCAAAGCTAAGCTTGAGAAAGACAAGCTATTACACTCTCGATTACATAAAGGTAAAAACAAAGATAATCACTATAAACAACAATATTGATCACTATAAACAGTGAACACGAAACATTATAGCCATCAGCATCGTCAACCAAAAGTGCCAACACAAAGGGAAATAGTCCAAGAACCACAAAGTTGTCTACTCCAAACTTTAGATAACCTTTCCAACACCATTCTTTAAAACAAACATTTAACATAGAAAGTTACAAAGGAACCTCCTAAGATTTGGTCTAGATAGTCGTAGAGAAGATAAAGAATTGCATCAAACACTAATCAAAGTTGATTCAAGCACCATCCCATAGATCCAAAGAGCCAATACCAAAAATTGTGGAAACCAACAAAAGGGAGTAAAGTTTGAGTAAAGTTTGGCCTACTATCATCATAGAGAGAGTAGATTATGAGTCTCACACATACTTTTAATGCCAAAAGGAAATTATAAATATTAGAGATTACAATTTTTATAAGAGTTGAAAATATTGATTATAGATCTTATAAATTAAAAACAAGAATTATAGTTGAATAACAACATATTCCTTAGCTCTTTTGATGGTTATATATATGTTGGTGTGATTAAGGTAGTGTAGGGTCTGAATCTTATATTTATTCCAAAACACTTTGATTTTGTAATTATTTCCGCATTTGTCATTATTCCTAGCTCCATACACTTCTTCCATACATCTTTGACCTAAAAATGACTTCTTCCACACATGGACTACTCCGTACAATTACTTTCACATTTGTTCTTTCTTGCACACTTTCCTACACCATCAATTCTTTCTACGCCACATTTTCTCATTACAAAATAGTTTTGGTAGTTATTAGATCAATTTTTCATGTCAATCCAGGATTTCCATATGACTTAGTGCATTTACTATACACGCAAACAAAAATTTTCATGCAAAATAAGTGTTGTGCAAGTTGGAGGTGTGCGAAAGAAGGGTGTGGAGGTGCAAAAATGGGGATGTGTGTGGAAGGGGGAAGAATGCAAAAGATGTGTGTGGAAGGAGGAAGAATGCAAAAGAAAAATCCACACTTCCGCACCTTCCACATGTGCAATAGATTTCAGTCGTTGATGAAACAAAAATGGAATACAATATATGTTTATGAAAAATAGAATATACATTTTCTTTGCCTATTTACAAAAAATACAATATACATTTTGCCTTGTTGATTTACGAACAATAGAATAGACATTTTCCAAGTTGATATATGAAAAATAAAATATACATTTTTCCTAGTTGTTTTAATAGAATATACATTATACATTTTCCCAGTGGATTTGCAGAAAATAGAATATACATTTTTCCAAATTGATTTAATAGAAAATGATTTTGCCCACTTGATTGCATATGCAAGGGGCATCTATTGTGATGAGTTGTCTAAATCAAGTGCAAAATTAGTTGTGAAAAATAACAAGTTCCACACCTCTGCACTCCCCCACCACACTGCATTAGTCTATGTTCACTCCCCCACTTCCATGCCTTTTGCATTTCTCTATGTTTAGACCATAGAAGGCTCTCAATGAGGTTTGCAACCAAAGCATAAAATTTTAGAAGGAAAATATGCATTGATATAGATCTCTAATCTACCTCATTTCATGATGGTGAAAGAGGTCGAATGATATGTTCAGTGAAGCGATTAAGATTTGAGAAAAAATCCCCACTTAACATTTAATTACTTTGGCGTTGATTAAGGTACGTTTACTTGCAACAAGAGAAATTATTTCCATGCATTTTTGGCCACGAGGTTGCGGGGTATGTGATGAATATAAAATTAAGATTTCATAATTTGAACATTGTTCAACCATATTGCAATGTGATGGCTTATATTTCCATACAACCTTATTTGAGAATAAACAAATAACAAGACAAGTTGCTAAGCAACAAGTTCCTACCTTTTTGGTAGGAAAGAAATGTAGAAATTCCCACTATAGATCCCCTGATAATGCAATATACTAAAGAAAAATACTTAATCTACTTCTACAAACAATTATGCGGAAGCTTAATTGAATATGAGCAAGATCAATAGAACACATATAATTGGTAAGGAGAAATCAATCACACATAACACAGAAGAAATAACTAGGGGAAGTCCTGAGCTAAAAACCCCAATCTCTGTATATCATACAAGTGGAAATATAGTTCGGATTACAAAAAGAATCATCTCACAAGCTATCTTGATCTCTATGCGATCCTCTGCTGCTCATAAACAGTCAAAGGCTTCTCACAAACCTTCTCCTCTTTCCTCCAAGCCTCCTATTTCCTTGTGCAGTTTTTCCTAGGGTCTAGTGCTTCCACAAGTGTGAATTCCCACCTCACACTGCTCACTTGGCTCAGAAATAATTGCACAAACTTGAAGGAGATAAATCCTTCTCCATGGATGAGTTTCCTTTATAGGAAAAATCCATCCAACTGATAGTACACTGTCCCTCCTCTGATCTCAACTGGGTCTTTCTCTGAACTGACATGCATGAGTTATTTATGAGAGAATATTCAGTTATCTAAAGTGCAACAGTTACATGCATGCAAGCATTAACTAACTGAACTCACAATTAATTCAACAAATTGTTTGAATTAATCTAACTGGACTTGACTCAGTTAACTGAGCCAACTAATTACAACTCAATATTACCACTCATCCTTATCTCTTTAACTAATGGATAAATACCTCAATCAGTGGAGAAACTGTTGCATGTCATCACATAGATTTCATGTTTGATTTTCCACAACTAATTAACTCATGGTGAATTAATTAATTATTTTACAAACAACTGCTAAGATCAAATTCAAATTTTACTTCTCAATTTTAGTCCAGGGACTGACTAAAACTAGAATCTATCCCGAACTGTTAAAAATAGCAATGCTATTTTTAGCACTTCCATTTTTCATTAACTGTTGCTTAATCCAGCACTGGTAGCTAAACTGCTATTTATAGCAGTGCTATTTTTAACACTTCTATTTTTAGCATTTCTTATTGCCATTTCAGCAAGGAAAAAGTGCAACTTGTTGTAGCTCTTCAAAATCTCGGCACTGGACCTATAGCGGTAGCACTAAGAAATGTCAAGAAATAAAGAAATTCTAAGAAATGTTCATAAATAAAACTGTAAAATATAATTGTGTATAAAGACATAAGGAAACTTATATTTAAAAGCATTCTATAAGTCACTGTGTTCATAGATAAAACTATAAACTATAACAATTTATAAAAACATCAGGAAACTTATATGGAAATGCCTTCTATAAGGCACTTTGTTCATATTATTAGTACCTTGCATCATACTAGTAATAAGAAATGAGATGAAACAATTTTAATAATACTTATTTCCCATATATGTGCTTACTAATTGAGCCCTTTTTTTACTCTAACCTAGATACAATCTGATCATGTGAGCAATCAATATTATGGAATAGGTAGAGCTTAATGAAAATATCATAGTCACATGAAACGCATCACTATTAACATACTAATCATCATACTAATGGGAATAAGAGTACTATCTATCTTAATGTAGAGAGTAGAGAGTTGAGCTTGCATACAATAAGGACCTAAAATCAACCTCATACGTATCATATTCAATTTGTTCGATTGCTGCCTCTAATTGATCATCCTTGCCATGATAGTGCTGAAACAATCCTTCGATCTCTTAATCTTGGTGTCA
Source organism: Pinus tabuliformis (assembly GCA_031772625.1). Lineage (NCBI taxonomy): Eukaryota > Viridiplantae > Streptophyta > Pinopsida > Pinales > Pinaceae > Pinus > Pinus tabuliformis. The sequence continues at coordinate 1,414,550,804 of CM062820.1, read as the reverse complement.
TTGTACACCATTCATTTACAAGTATTTTCTTATTGAAATGGCTAATGTACACCCTTCACGTACAAGTCTTTGATAGCTAATTGTAAATGGTTCCCCATTGTAGGGAATTGACAATAGTAACTTGGAGATCTTGTTGTTGGATTGGATGTGACTTCATTCTCTTCATGGTGGATTGGATGGGACTTAGCAGTTGGAACTGTGTATTGTTAATCGGTGGCATCACTCTTCTTAGTGTTTCTAAATGTATTAGTGTGGACAATGTAATTTTGGCACCCATTGTGTTGTAGCACTTTATTCAATAGTGATGCCTATTGGCGCCAATTTTAGCACTTGTTAAGTTGTATCACTCCATTCAACAATGATGTCCATTAGCACCATACCTCCCCGTCATTTCTCACAATGTTCTCAAACGTTTGTTGGATGTATCATGCATGTAAGGTAAAATTACACGTATCTATATTCTTGAAGGCAATCAACTTCATAATGTCCATTTTTCAAATAAATTGGCTCTAACACCTTAACAGAGCCACCACTTTTTGGAGGGAAAAATGTACTATTTGGATACTTCTGTAGAAGTTTCTATAGTGGTTGTTAATGAGGATAAAATTGAGTTTTTCTTATTGGGCAAGAGTTTCCCTACTTTTTAAAACCAAAGTGGAAGTGTATCAAACTTGGGGTGGTCATTTAATAGTTGTGCATCCCCTTTGGTACACAAGTTTCTCTCACAAATCAATGAATGTGATTATGGGAAAATTTGAAAAGAAAGTTCTAGGTTGATCTCTTCTTGACTTGTTTGTTGTTGAGCACACAATATATTTCTGGATGAAATTTTGGTAGCAATCCATTGTATTACCTTGCATCTCTTTTCTTCCAAAGAAACTTATAAAGGTTTCAAACCTGTGTTTTGGAGTTTTTGGGGGAAAAATGGGTTTGGGCCTCCTTGTTAACCGAATCTAGGAGTGGCACTCATAGGCAAATGATTCCTATGAGTAGTAGAAAGGGGATGCTCCTTAGTAGGTCATAGTGTGTCATGAAATTCACTAGGTTCATCATGTTAGAGGGATTATATGAATTTTGATATCTCTACATTATTCGTAATGCCACAAGCTCTATGATCTTGGGTTTGATTCTACTTAAGAGGATGAGGGTGGCCCTAGCAAATAGCCTCTAGTTTTATGAACTGGCAGTTTAAAGGTCCACTGGATGCTTGGAATATGCCTTCTCGCCAATCTAGGCATTGTCCGTAGTCAACTTGGGCTCTTTGCAAGGAATGTAGATAAAATATTGGTTCAACAAGGCCTTTGTTTTGGAAGGAGGTGTGGAATTGAAACACTCAACAATAGCATAGATGAAGGACTATTAAGTCTCAACTATTTTTAATGTGCACAACAAAGTTATCACAGGTATTTGTAGAATGATTAATGACTTTATCTTTTCACAGAGATTGCCTTTGATTGAAATTTGATAATACAATCATTGATAAGGATATCACAATACTTGTATCAATTGAACACAATCCTAGTTAATTAACCAAAAAAAATGATCATAATTAGGTTTGAAACTTTAATTTAAGTTTTATTAGATTAGAACAATGCATTGATCAAATATTATTATACTACTTCTTAAGGTGTTTAAATTAGGTTTGACATGATGACAACTATGCAATGGAACTATGATGTGAAGTTAACAATATATAATTCAGGTAGTGAATTAATGCGATAATATATTTTAAGTATCTATGGATCCTACAGTAACATTAGAAGTATCCAAGATCTAAAAATATAATGTATTTTTTTGCATGTAGTGACACTTTGAAGAAGGTGGGGATTATAATCAATATTGATAAGTGCGATAAGTGAAATTAATGAAAACATTAAAAATAGGTGGGCTAATTGAGAGATGATTGTCAAATTACAAAATTCCAAACCAATTGAACAAGAAAAAATTTCTAATCATTTTGTTATTTTCACAGGTCCCTTCACTTGGGTATTTTCCATTTAAAAAACTAATGAATATCCAAAATTTTGTGATTTGAATTGGAAAAAACATTCTGATCATTTTGTTATTTTCTTAGGTACCTTTGATCATATGTCTTGTTTAGAAAAATAATGAACATCTAGAAATTTGTGTCAAGTAAATTTGTACCTACTTCTATGGTTCAAAGAAACCAAGCTTACATATTCATTGCTAATTTTAATCTAATTACCCCCCTAGTGTAGAATGAAATTGTTTAATATCTTTGCCCTTTCGTATAAGAAAGATCACAAATAGGGAAAAAAAAAGAAGAAAAATCACTTTCAAGAACACAGTGAGGAACCAAGTGAGTAGATATTGTAATAGCCCCAGGTTAAAAATTCATGTAATAAAGTTAATAAAGAAGAAATAAGACTGAGGTCATGGGACACGTATTCCAATTTGAATGTTGGGAAAATAATCATAGTGGGTGTCATTTCAGTTTATTATGGCTAGAGGAAATTGGAAAAGACATTGAAAAGGCAAAGAGACATTAATTGACATTTATTTACGAAAATAATGGAAAATAGGAGAAAATGAAGGTGAAGGGTAATAGGATTGCATGTGAGGAAAATTGAAGGAAAAATAGAGGAAAATGAATAAAATAGAGGCATCAATAATAAAAAGGTTTATGAGGATCAGTTCATTGCTTTTGTCAGTTTTAGCTTTGATCTCTTTCTCTATTCTCTCTCTCTCATACTCTTGCACACTTGGATCATTCATGGAACGCTCTAGCATTGGAGAAAGGAAATCAAAGGAAGGAAAAAGAATAAAAGAAAAGAAAGGATAAAGAAAGGAAAACTGGGATCAAGAAGCTACATTATTTCTTTGCAGGTATTGAGTTGCATGTATCATTTCCTTGCTAGTTTTGGCATGCATTGTAAATGCATTTGTTTATTTGGTTCTCTTACTATCATTTGCATGGGTTTTTCTAGGTGTGACAATGGTTTCAACCTTGCTATGCCACTTCCAGATAGCCATGGTGTGATGGTGGTCTTAGGAAAATTCCCAAGGTATTAGGAATCCTTTGACTGGTATTGGTGGGATTTTGGAAAATCCTGGTAGTGTATGTTCTTATGATCCCTTGATCGATTTTGGCGGGATTGTGGTAAAGCTTGTTTGTGTAGGTGCTTGTTTTGGGCCCAGGAGTCCCTTGACCGGTTTTGGTGGGATTGCAGTAAAGCCTGAGGAATCCTTGGTTGTTTTGTTGTGATTACCACATTCATGCTTGAAATATGGTACGAGGATGATTGAATGAAAGAAGGATTTGGTTCAGCCCAATCTATGATCAGGTGGTATGTGGAAGTCCTTGACTTGGTTAGATTTTGCATATGTTAAGAAGAGCTCTTTTCCTCTTGTATTACATGAGTATTTATACTCTTTATTATGTTCCTTTGATGGTTATTTTATCATTATTATTATTTTGGTTATATGTTGGTTATAAGCATGGTTTCATGACAGACTCTAGTTGTGGCTATTATCATGTTTTGATTGGTAAATGAATGGTTATTGAATGCATTACCTAATATATGTTATTGTAACTATTATGAGAGGGCGTTAGACCTTCTTGGTGTTTCTCATATAAGTATCGTACCACTATGTTTAGATATGCATTCATAACCTGCAGATTACATGTTCTCAATATGTTTGACGAAATAACTGTCATGGTTAGGCCTGGTTAGGTCAATTATTTGAGAAAATTTTATATGAATGTCTTTGTATTGATGTCATTTATCAGTCTAGAAAGTCTTGTTGAATTTTGGGAAGTGGTTTGGAGGTTAACTTGGAATTTAGGTTTAGAATCTAGGATTGAATACTTTGAACTAAACTTTTTGGGGTACAACCACTGGGATGTAGGCTTGTGGGAGTGGTTGGAGAATCCCAATCACATGGATGACTTGTTGTGGGAGTGGTTGAGATCCTAGGGATAAGAAAAAAGGTCTAACTCAGGGTTTTGCAACTTGGGGTGGTTGTTCAATCCCCAAGTGAATTGTAGCTCGTGTAGGAGGTGTCAAGTGGTTAGTTTAAGGTCATTAGTTGGCCCCAGTTCGTTAAATGGATTTAGGAGGTTGGGTCATGTCATCATAGCTCTCCATCTCATGTTTACCCTGATAGATTGGTGAAAGTGGGTAAATGTGGGAGGGGGTCATTATAAAATGGTATCAGAGCATAGTTCAAACACTTGGACTAGATGGGCAGAATGTGTTTGTCATGCATGCATGTTAGTTGTCTATGTGTTTGTTGTGCATGCAGCGTGGTGGACATTATGTAGTTTATGATGATGTTGGTATGTTATGAGGTTGACATTTTTTCCGAGATAGAACAGGAGATGCAGATCATCAGAGTGAAGTTGTAGCAGTGGACCTCGGGGTAAGAATAGTTCGTCATACATGTTTGTATGTTGGGAATGCAGGTATGTTGGTTTATGGTTGTTATAGGAATTATGGTTATGTACATTCGTATCATTCTATTTCTATTTTGGTTACATGCATGATAGAAATTAATTAATCAATGTGATCATATGCACGCATGTCAGGTAATCATGAACGAAAGTAACTTGTTGTTATATGCATTACAGTCATATGCATGATGATTATGATCATTATAGCTAAGATCTTGATGTTACATGTATTATACTAATATGGATTGGCCTTTGTAGATGGTTATGGTTAGGGTATTCAGGTATGAGTCAATATACTTATGATATTGTGTCGTACTAATTGGGATTGATTTGTGTAGATGTGATAGCCTCCCCTAAGATACATTGAGGTATGAGTTTGATTATGTCATCTATTTGGTTTATTTAACATGGTATGCTTACCATTTATTTGAATTTTTGATTAATTGCGTGATATGAGTATGTGTCTATAAGATTGCATGAAGAATGGTCTTGTTTAAGATAGTTATACTGACAAAAATGTGATGAGATAGTTGTGTTGTAGCGGCTACAACCACCCTCCAAAATTTTTCCTTAGCTTATTTTTGGAGCCTCCCTACCAACCTTTCACAACAACATGTATTGCTTCATCAAGTACAGAAGCATCAATGATTTTATTGTAGAATGACAGCCTTTCAATCAAATCTTGTTACATTCCCCTCACAGGTTGCTCTTCCGGACTTGGTCCAGCTACAGGCTAAGAAATTTCCTTAAGAAATTGTGCAATTTTGGAGGGCAACCAACCATCCCTCCACAAATTGCACAATTCTGTTTGGCAACTTGTTGGGCTCCAGAATTGTGTAATTCTTCCATTCAGGCTTCATCCAGAAAATTGCACAATTCCTCCCAGTAGGGCTGCTCAACCTTGAAATTGTGAAATCCTAGTTAGCAGTCAGCTGGTCTACCCAGAAATTGTGCAAATCTCTTGGGAATCCATCCTAGCTCCCTTCTAGAAATGTGCATTTTCTCCTAGCATTTGAGCAGCCTCTTGCATGTGCAGTTGAGTTGATTGGTTCCCTTCGGGACTGAGTGAAACCAGTTTCCATGCATGAGCTGCTTCTCCCAAGGCAACATGCAAAGGCATCCCTTGATTCAAAGATCTACTTTTAGCAGCTGGAGGTTGCAGGCAAGGATTAGTTCAGAAACCTCCTACCAAGTGTCACTCTTCCTAGATTTGTGGCATGTGCGTCACATCTTTGATTTTATGAAAACTCATGAACCAAACACTGCAAAGCTCATTCCTCACATTGACTTTATAGCTCTAACATCCCACGTTGCATCTAGGAGTCATCGGTACATTCAACTCATCTGTTTTGGGGTGAGCCCGCTTTTCATGTCTTCTGTTGCATTTCTGGCGCTTTTTATGTTTCTCTTCATATGAATGTTGTCTACTTGATTTTAGTGAGCGCTTGATGTTGTTTTGATACAGAATAGCTTGTACTAGCACCATTTCAGTTTTCATTAACATCTCACTGTTTTTGCATGCATGAAACTGTTTTTCATGAACGGTCATCGATTTGGAAACTCGCCTCACCCACATGCATGTTGTTTCATTTTCTAAATATGTCATTCACTACTTGCATGCAAGATTATTCACTTATGATTACACTCAGTATCACCATGCATTCACATTCACATTCGCTTTCAGTTGCTTGTCAGCGGGTCTGGGTAGCGTTGGCCTGGACTCTACCTCACCAAGACAACATTATGCAATCCTGAGAGAGAAGGCTATGTCTTCCTCTCATGAAATGTGAATTTCTACCCATTGATTGTCCTCTAGTCTTGAATTTAGCGATTCTGATGGATAGTGACTACTCACCCAAAAAATTGCGCAATGTAGTCACTGAGCCTGCAACCATTACCAGCTAATATTGCACATTACACAATTCTAGAAGTCATCAGCTATACTAGAATGTGCATTACATAGTTCCAGTAGTCAGTCAGCTTCCTAGTTGTATAGACTGTGCCTTGCACAATCTTAGCATTTAGTCTCCTAACCTCCTGGCAAAAATTGCGGAACCTTCATGATCAGTCACACAGGTATGTTGCAGTCAGTTCTCAATTTCATTTTAGTTTTTCACTGAAATATTGCTTGCTTGAGTGTTTCCATGTCTCCAGATATCGCAGGCGTTCATATGCCTCTCAACAGTAGGTACAATGGTTTCCAAGAGAGAAGAGTCAAAGACATCGTTGAGAGCACACTTGGAGATGCAGTCAATCAAGTGTCTATGGACTTGCCTACCCACGAAGACATCAAGTTGTTCGTAGACAAGGACATCAAGATATGATGGCAGCAACATCACAACAAGCAACATCATGAACAACAGCTGAAGGTAGCATACCAGATGCAATGAATGCAAGAGGAAGGTTGTTGACAACATAGAGGGAGAACAAAGTTGCAAGCTCAAGCAGATCCACTCGTGATGAAAGCAACTTTGGAGACTCAGGCTATGAGGCAATGGCGTGACATGAAGATCACACAAAGAAAGAGAATGGAATAAAGAAGGAGTTGCATGTGTTGAAGCGTCAACTCAAGGAAGAACATGAGCTGCATAGACAAGAGAATGAATTGCAGCAAGAACATGTACAACAGTGGGCGCAACATGCACTCATGGATGAAACTGCACCCATACAAGTTAAATATCCATCCCAGTAGCTAGCACAGAGCAGACATGGTGAGTGATTTTTTTGATCATATGCAAGAGAATTCAGAAACATGCATGTCTTTGTGTGCACACATGTGATCCAACCCATTTGGCACGCTCACCAAGGTGAAGACAAGAAGAAAGTCTGACTAGAGCTGAACATGTAGTTGATAGCTGATGCTTACACCCACTAGAACACACTAGAAGATCAACATAGACACTATGTATCAGTGTGTTGCCATTTTTTATGCACCGAAAATGGCTATGTGCATGTTAGCAGACGAGTTGGATGGAGGAGTCACACCAATGCACCTAGATGCAACGGAGGCAAGAGCTCGCTTTAGCAAGATGTCACCATGGAGCGCATGCATACCATCAAGGATGACCAAGCTTGGCATCAACTGACCACCTTCACCATCACAAGCATGTCAAACAGTTGGTCTCAACACAACGAACCGAGTGTCAGTGATGTCTTGCATGGCTTTCTCAAGTCATTTTGTCTCACATGGGCACATGTGCATTATAATGTAACATCTTATCAAATGGAAGTTCAAGTGTCTATAGTTGGATGTAATAGTCATAGAGTATATGAAGAGTCATGAGGGTAGATGAACTGTCACAAAGGGGAATGTCAAGGGTCACCCCACCCTTTGCTATAAATAGAACCTCATAACTCATTGCAAGTGCTTTTGGTCGGCCAAGCTTCCTATATGACTATCTTGGGGAGAACTTGGACAGTATTGTAACAATCCTTGGCTTCTCCACTGCATAGAGCTAGTAGATCTCTTTAGAGGAGCAGGTGGTTGTGGTTGTAACGTTCCACTATTGAAACTAATGGTTGGACATGGATGTATTGTATGACTAAAACTTACGCCTCTTAATATAACAAGAGTGAGCACATTTCATGCATATGTTGTATTGTATTCTATGCTATCTGGTTTACTCTAAATGATGTATGTATTGGTTTGATTACGCATGAATGTATAGTTATTTGTGTATGTATGTATGAATCTTTCTGAAATGTGCTGTTGGTTTAACCATCACTTTGGATTTCTCGCTAACTTTCTTTCCAGCTTGTGATGCATCTTCGCTCGTGTGTTCCCTTCCAATCCGCGTACTATTACAGGTTTCTAAGGGTGCAGTCACCTCACCCTCAATGTGTTAGAACCACTCATGGACGTTCCATGGCTCACTGCAGCTGTCACACCCTTGCTACCAACTGAGTTATCTTACTTGCCTCTGTGCGAAATCATGGTGAAGGAATTACCATATGACCCACTGCTGGGACTCCTACAACAAATGGTTTGAGGTCTAATTGGGACTTCTTAATGGGGATATCCCCTTACATGTTGGCGGTCTAACACCATAAAAATTTTTGGTGCTAGAAGGAGGGACAAATGACAAGCAGAGTCCTCACATCTATTTTGAATATCTACATATCTATCATCACTAACTATCGAGTTGCTCTTCCAGAATGTATGTATTATGGAAACGATTTCATTATCTCGGAAAAGCTCTCAGATAACTTATCTCATAAAACATATAATGGTGGAGGCCACATAGCCGTGGTTAGGCATGCTTTCGGTGTAGTAGGTTCATGCGAAAGGCATGGAATATTTGAAGAATACATGACCTGCGCATTGTTCATCTACATGCTTTGAGGGCACCAATGCATTGGTGTGCCACACTGCTCGAAAAATCTATTCATTCTCTTGCTCATTTGGTGGCAGAGTTAGACCGTGCTTTCAATCACTCTAGCTATAAAGCACTCAACAAATAAATTCTAGAATTATGAAAAGCACTCGATGAATCCGTTGAATAGTTTTACACATGCTTTTGTAATCTTTCTTACCGATTCCTTGAAGATGATATTGATTGGGAATTTCTTAATGGAAGATTTGAATATCTTCTTCACATATCTGAACCCCGATAAGCACTCTTCAGTGATGGAGCTGCACAATCACAGGTAGGCACAATTGCTATAAAAAACGACTTTACGCCTTCACCTCATCAAACAGCTCCACCACCACGGAGTGGTGTGGGAGATCATGCACACATGTCTGTTGCATTGTCACATCCTCCCACCCCACCTACTCTTGATATCTGCACAAATTTGGCTTGCAAGCTTGTTGGTTGTCATGTGGATTCGTTCCCTCAACCTATGTCCCCGAGTTCTGTTGATCCTCCAGATTGTACTATCTTGTTCTCTTCCTCTCTAGACTCCTCACCTATTATGAACGAGGATCAAGATGTAGATGGAGTTGGTGTTGTGTAGCCAACCTGCACTATCATTCATGATGGGTGTGTGTAGGAATATAAAGAAGAACCTGTGGTGAAGGATGACTCCCTTCTAGCTGCGACTCATTCGCTTTATCCCGACATCCCTTGTGATTTTGTCACTACTGATTTACCCTGTGAAAACTCATTTCTAGATGTTTCTACTTCTGATCATTCACAGGACACGTCAGATGTCAGTATTTCATTACAGTGCAGAGAGGACACATCTTCCTAAGAAAATCCATCCAATCTATCATCTATCTTTCCTGAAAACACAAAGGGTGAACATCTTTACTTCCCATCTACCCCTCTCCCCGATTCATCAAATCTTGAGGATGCCGACAAACATCTTGAATTTTATGATCTTGGTTGTCATGATCTATCCACTTCCTCATCCGATCACAATGTTGATTCAATCATTGTTAATCTATCCAAGGCACTAGTCTACGATGATCTATTTGTAAACGAAGTTGAAACCTCGCAGGATGTTGAGGCACTTCATCCCGAGATGATGGTTATGTCAAGCCCTCATTGTCCTGAGGTTGTTTCACTTCCAGTCAGGAAATTGTTGAAACACTCAAGGCTCCTCATCACTATCTACTTTGCATTGAAGATCAACCAAACACCTAGATTTCACTTCCTCCACTAGAACTACATGACCCCATCGCTCATGCATTGGAGGAATCTTACACAGCAAGCACACATGCACAATGTAAGTGTTCTACCTCTCTCACGTTTTCTTGCATGTCACAGTGAAAAGAATGCATACACTCAACATATGCACGCAGTGTAGCACAACACCATGGAAGCTCCAAAGAATGCATGTCATGCACTTTCACTCATTTTTGTTCTGTGGACACTTTTAAACTCGGAGTGTGTTTGTCTTCACTATTACATCTTTCTTGTTTACTGGTTCACACAATTGTCTTGTTCGCGAACCATGCCTTCACCAACATGGGTCAACAAATGCACCGGTGGCTGCATTGGAAGTATCACTTTAGGTGAGATGGTCCATGCACCGTTAGCTTAGGAGTAGGAGTAGTGTTTCTTTCATTCTTTTTGCTTGCATGCTGGTTTACTTACTTGATTTGTTGGTTTGTTTGTCTACTTTCTTGTTTGCTTACTCGCTTTGCTTTCACTTTTGCTTCTGCTTCTACTTTTCTTTGTTGTTTGTTTTCTTATTTTGTTCGTAGGTTAGTTTCACATGAAACCATGTATGACTCTTGAAATAAGCTGGGTAAAGTACAAGAGGACTTGTACAACTATCAACAATTGGTTATTTGTTGTCCACTCTCTTATGTAAGAACTTGTTGCCTTCAATCCATGATACATCAATGGAAAATACGTACTATTCCAAGTGAACCTTGGTGAAAACACAATCCTTGTGTGCTAAATAGTATTACCTACTCTAGTCGGTTGTTTTTGGGTTAACCCTTGTTAGCCCAATCAAGTAGAGTAAGGTGAGGGGAAAAACCTTAACAGGCATGTCAGAGGTATAATAAACTACTTTCTGTAGGAACAATCTCTTCTTCTCTCAATAATTTGGGATCCCTCTTCCACCTCTGAAATGAATAAGTGGTATGCACAGTTACGAAGGTGAAAAATGAAAAATATGAAAAAGTGAAAAAAGTTTGAAAAAAATGAAAATGAATAAGGTAAAAGAAGGGAAAGGCTTCCTATGTAGAGAGTTGATGCAAGTAACTCCACCGAGGTACTGACGAGGCTCGCTGGCAACGAAGCCATGCTTGTGTTCCTATGTGACTCCATCGGGGTACTATCTAGGCCTACTGGCAGCGGAGAAACACCAGAGATGAAACTAATACTTTGACGACTATACTGCTTGTGCACCAATATACCCCTCGACCCCAATTGAAACAAATGTGTTGACTTGGCTTGGAATGTGTGTCAATCAACCAAGATCTTGGTAGATGCTACATATTACAATCAAGCAAGTGTGGAAACCAAGACAAATTGAGAACTGAACAATACTTTCGAAGGTGTTAGACTTGTTTTTCACAAACAAGGTCCATTCAGAGAGCTGGAGTTCTAACAGTGTGACAACAAGTGTTGTAGTGGCTACAACCACCCTCCAAAATTTTTCCTTAGCTTCGTTTAGGAGCCTCCCTACTAACCTTTCACAAATGCATCACTTTCTTCATCAAGTACACAAACTTTAGTGATTTTCTTGCAGAATGAGAGCCTGTCCATTAGAGCTTGTTGCATTCCCCTCACAGGTTGTTCCTCCAAACTTGGTCCGGCTATAGGCTGAGCATCTCCCTCAAGAAATTGTGCAATTCTAGAGGGAAACCAACCTTCACTCTAGAAATTGTACAATTATGTCTGGCAGCCTACTGGGCTCTAGAATTGCACAATTCTGCCAGTCAGGATTCATCCATAAAATTACGCAATTCCTCCTAGCAGGGTTGCTCATCCCATAAATTGTGTAATCCTGGGCAGCAATTATCTGCTCTACCTAGAAATTGTGCAAATATCCCGAGAAACCAGCCCAACTCCCTTCCAGAAATGTGCATTTTCTCTCAACAGTTAAGCAATCTCTTGCATGTGCAGTTCAGTTGACCGGTTCCCTTCGCGATCGAGCAAAAATAGTTTGCATGCATGTGCTACTTCTCCCAAGGTAGCATGCAAAGGCATCCCTTGATTCATGGATCTACTTTTAGTAGTTAGAGGTTGCATGCAAGGATCATTTCAGAAACCTCCCACCAAGTGTCGCTCTTCCCAGATTTGTGGCATGCGCGTCACATCTTCGATTTGATAAAAAATCATGAACCCGATGCTGTAGAGCTCATTTCTTACATCGACCTTGTAGCTTTGACATTCCAAGTTCCATCTAGGAGTCGTCGACACATTCAGCTCAACTGTTTTTGGGTAAGCCCACTTTTCATGTCTTGTGTTGCATTTCTGGCGTTTTTTGCATTTCGCTTCGTATGAATGTTGTCTGCTTGATTTCAATGAGTGCCTGCTGTCGTTTTGCTACATACTATCTTGTACTAGAACCATTTTAGTTTTCATTAACATCTCATCACTGTCGCATGCTTGGAACTATTTTTCACAAATGGTCACCAATTCGGTGACTCGCCTCACCCACATGCATGTTGCTCTGTTTTCTGAATCTGTCATTCACCATTTTCATGCATGATCATTCACTTATGCTTACACTCAATATCGCCATGCATTCGCATTCAAATTCACTTTCAGTCGCCCATCGACAGGTCTGGGTAGCCTTGGCCTGGACTCTGCCTCACCAAGACAACATTACATAATCCTTAGAGGGAAGGCTCTGTCTTCATCTCAGAAAATGTGCATTTATACCCACTGACTGTCCTCCAGTCTTGTGTTGTATAATTATGAGGGGCAATGATTGCTGGCCCAAAAAATTGCACAATGCAGTCACTGAGCTTGCAACCATTGCCACCTGAGATTGTGCATTGCGCAATTCCAGCAGATAGCAGCTAGAGTAGATTGTGCATTGCACAGTTCCAACATTCAGTCAACCTCCTAGTAGCCTAGACTATGCCTTGTGTAGTCTTGGTAGTTAGTCTCCTGACCTCCCATGAAAATTGCACAACCTTCATGATCAATCACACAGGTATGTTGCAATTCAGTTCTCAAGTTCATTTTGGTTTTCAACGGACAGATTGCTTTCCATGAGTGTTGCCATGTCTCCAGGTATCGCAGGTGTTCATATGCCTCTCAACAATACAAGTACAATGGTTTCCAAGAGAGAAGAGTTGAAGACACCATTGAGAGCACACTTGGAGATGCAATCAATCAAGTGTTTATGGAATTTCCTACGCACGAAGGCATCGAGTTTTACATAGATAAGGACATCAAGATATGACAGCAATAGCGTCACAGTGAGAAACATCATGAACGGTAGATGAAGACAGCATACCATATGCAACGAATGCAAGAGGAAGGTTGTTGAAAATACAAAGAAGAAACAAAGTTACAAGCTCAAGCAGATCCACTCATGATGAAAGAAACTTTGGAGACTCATGCTGTGAGGTGACGTTGTGACCTTAAGATCGCGCGAAGACAGAGAATGAAACAAAGAAGGAGTTGCATGTACTGAAGTAGAAACTCAAGGAAGAACAAGAGATGCATAGACAGGAGAATGAGATGCAACAAGAACAGGTACAACAGTGGGCGCAACATGCACTCACGAATTAAACTACACCCGTACAAGTTAAAGATCCATCCCAACAACTGGCACAGAGCAAACATGGTGAGTGGTGTTGTTGATTGCATGTAAGAGAATTCAGAAGCATGCATGTCTTTGTGTGCACACATGTGATCCAACCCATTTGTCACGCTCACCAAGTCAAAGACAAGAATCAAGTCTGACTAGAGCTGAACATGCAGTTGACAGTTGATGCACACGACCACCAGCACACACTGGAAGATCAACACAGACACTATGCATTAGTGTTTCATGATTTTAGCCACACCCAAGAAGACCATGCACATGTTAGCATACATGTTGGATGGAGGAGTCACACCAATGCACCCAAACGCAATGGAGGCAAGAGTTTGCTTTAGCAAGATGTCACCATGGAGCGCATGCACACCATCATGGATGACCAAGCTTGGCATCAGCTCACCACCTTCACCATCACAAGAATGTCAAAAGATCTGGTCTCACCACAACAGAATGAGTGTCAGTGATGTATTGCATGGCTTGCTCAAGCCATTTTGTCTCGCGTGGGCACATGTGCATTGTAATGTAACGTCTTGTCAAGTGGAAGTTTAAGTGTCAATAGTTGGATGTAACAGTCATAGAATAGATGAAGAGTCATGAGGGTAGATGAACTATCACAAAGGGGAATGTCAAGGGTCACCCCACCCTTTTCTATAAATAGAACCTCATAACTCATTGCAAGTGCTTTTGGTAAGCCAAGATTCTGATAAGACTATGTTGGGGAGAGCTTGGACAATATTGTAATGAGCCTTGGCTTCTCCACTGTGCAGAGCTAGTACATCTCTTTGGAAGAGTAGGCAGTTGTGGCTATAACATTCTGCTATCGGAACTAGTGGCTGGACATGGATGTATTGTATGACTGAAACTTACACTTCCTAATATAACAAGAGGCAACATGTTTCATGCATATTTTGTATTGTATTCTATGCTATCTGGTTTACTCTAAATGATATATGTATTGGTTTTCTTACACGTGCATGCATAGCTATCTGTGTATGTATGTATGAACCTTTATGAAATGTGATGTTGGTTTAACCATCATTTTGGATTGCTTACTAACTTGATTTTCAGCTTGTGATGCATCTTTGCTCATGTGTTCCCTTCCAAGTTGCATATTATTATAGGTTTCCAAGGGGCGTACTCACCTCACCTTCAGTGTCTTAGAACCTCTCATGCACCTTCCTTGGATCACTACAGATGTCACACCCTTGCTTCCAACAAAGTTATCTTACTTGCCTCTGTGCGAAATCGCTGTCAAGGCATTACTATACGACCCTGTTGGGACTCCTACACCAAACAATCTAAGGTCTTATTGGGACTTCTTACCGAGATGATCCCCTTACATGTTGGAAGGTCTAGCACCATCAACAAGTTGATGTGAACTTGAATGCAAGTGGGTGGGAACCCATGGGGATTGAGTTTGTTGCTAGTTTTGTGCTTTCGATGCTTTGTGATTTGTTCGCCTTTGATTTTCAGTTTTGTTTGTGTTTGGTGCATGGCCATGACACTTTGCTTGTGGTGTCATATTGTTATTGGCTTTTCATGGTTTTCTTCTTGTTTGTTTCTTATTCTTTCCTTTTCTATTTTGAGTGTCTTGGGAACTAGTTGGGGAAAGAGGAACGTTAATGGATCTTGGGGAGAGATGAATGAAACCCAATTGGTAATGAAAGACCATGATGAATTTAATGCATGAGTAAGGGCAGCTAAAGGAAATAATATGATAATTAGTTGGATTGGTTAGGTCCATTGGGGTAAATGGACAGTGGTAGTATAGTCATGAGAAAGGTAATCAAGAAAGTTGAAGTAAATGGATTTGAGGCGTCAGATGCCTTGGCTATGTTGGGAACTATTGTTCTCAATGTTGTGCACGAATAAAGGGACTTCTCTTAACCTTTATCTTATAAAAAATGGTAATTATGTTGTGGTCATGATTATTCTAATGTCTATATATGTATATATGTATGTAAGTATGTCATTGTCTGACAAGATCATCTAGGATCATGATTGTTGTATGCTAATGTTTATATGTATATATGTATGTATGTATGTATGTCGTTGTCTGGTAGGATCATCAAGGATCATAGTGGTGGAGGAATGATTTCTTATGCAAGTGAATGGCATGAAGAGGTTCTTGGTCTTATGAGGAATCAAGTGGGAAGAGTAGCGTTGACAGATCTATGAGGTTATTATTGTGTGGATATGAATTGATATTATGTGACTATACTATGCCTATGTTTATGATGTGGTAGGTAATGCTAAGGGATACATCAACAATGTGATCTGTGGTATGCTGGGACAAGCATGGATAATGGAAAGTCACTAGAAGCAAGGTTTCTTGGTAAAGACAATGTGGTCTTTGGATGTACAGTATTGTTGTTGTGTACATGTTGCATATACGGTGATGTGTACATATGGTGTCATGCGAATGTTTCATATGTAGTGGTGCGTACATGTTGCATATGCGGTGTTGTGTACATGTGGTATATGCGACATTATGTACATATGGTGTTGTGTGCATGTTGTATGTGCGGTGCTGTGTACATATGGTGTTGTGTGCATGCTCTACATGTGGTACTATGTACATGCAATGTTTTGTGCATGTGGTGATGTGTACACATCGTGCAAGTAGAGTTGTGTACACAATGTGCTGGTAGTGATGTGTTCATGTGTCGTTGTGTAGACATTGTGTAGGTAATGTTGTGTACATGTCATGCAGGTGGCGTTGTGTACATGTGGTGCCATGTACACGTTGTGTAGGTGGTCTTGTGTACACATTGTGCAAGCAGTGTTTTGTACATGTGGTATTGTGTACGCGTCGTACACGTTGTGTTGTGCACATGTGGTATTGTGTTATGTGTAATGTGTAGTCATTGTATCATGACATGCGTATTTGTTGTGTTGTATTATGTGTACTTATATGTATTTTGTTTTGCATTGGGTGTAGGTGTGTGTTATGTTGTACACCATGTGTAGCTATATGTGTCATGTTGTGTGTCGGGTGAAGATGCATGTATTTTGTGGTGTTGTATGCCATGTGTCGATATATGCATATGATGTAGTGTCGGTATATGCATATGATGTACATTGTGTGTATGTGTACGTGGTGGAAGAGAAGGCACTCGGTACTTACCGAGTTTGGAAATAGATTCAATGTGTGTACGGAAAGGACAAATAACACAGGTAGAAGAAAAAGACCAATTGAAAGATATGTATCAGTATTTCATTTTAGTATTAATTATGCATATGAATTTGACTTATGATGGTTACATGTGATCTATGATTATGGTTTTATGATGATTTCATGCGATTTATGATTTTGACCTATGAAGGTTGAGTTTTGAGCTAATTGGATGTGATATGTTTATACATAATGATTTGGTCAAGGAGTTAGTTTGAATTTTTGTGGCAGGAAGTAAACAAAATTGCAAGTGTACCTTATTGATAGAACACCAATGAGATATGGTTTGAATTTAATTCAATTTATTTTAATCTAATGGAAATTATGTGCTTGGTAGAGGAAAGTAGGGAAATGCTTGGTTGGGATGGTTGAAACTAATTGCGAGAATTAGTAGCAACAACAAAAGGAATTGGAACATGCAACAATATGTTGGTAAAGCATTTAGGAGCAGGGCCATTATGGGACAATGGTACCCAATAGTGTTATTCCTAGTTTGGGTTGTTTAGTGTCAATTAGGGCTTAGTCTTTGGTTTGCTTGTTGTTACAGTTTTATTTAGTCCAGTAGAGTCTCAGACCTTAAGTATGATCTTTTTGATCTGGCTTTGTTTTTTTATTTTTCTTGCAAAGCTTGGTATACACACTTTACTCTATTTATAGTAGTGTACACACGTTTTTGTATGAAGTGAACCTGCGTATATGTGAGTTTCCTTTATCAGAAGTGTGTGTACACACCATTTTTCTTGAACACAGTTGTGTATACCATTTCTTGCATTTGTAGAAATTTCACCTATAGATCAAACTGGTAATGCAATGTACTAAAGCAAAACACATGATCTACTTCTAAAAAACATTAAGCAGAAGCAAAATCGATTTCATGAGCAACATCAACCATAAACACATATAACTAATCAAGAGAAATAATCACACATAACACATATATATCATTGGGGAAAGCACCAGCATAAAACCCCCAACACTGTATTATCAATCAAGTGGAAATCCTCTTTTGTTTACAAAAAATATCAGCTCAAGAGCTATCCTGTACTTCTTGCAATCAAAAGATGAAGATGATAGACTCACTATGCCTCAATATGTAGGCAACCATCCATCAATCCCATATTTCCTTGCGCAATTTTTATTGGAGTCCAATTCATAAAATATGAGCATTGGCCCCAAATCATACCTACTACCAACTATAGGTCCAACTACGTAATCCTTGAGGACACTAGTTCCTCATGCATGCAAGGAATATTCCATGGGAAGATCCAAGCATCTGATAGTACATTGTCCCTCATCTGATCTCAACTGGGTCTCTAACAGAATTGACATGCAACAGTTATCCATGAGTGAATCCTTAGTTATCTAAAATAATAGTTGTCACATGCATGCAAGCATTAACAAACTATATTTTATTATTTTAACAACTTGTTAAAATAATCTAACTAGACTTTACTAGTTAGAACTAAGTCAACTAATTCTGTCATTATAGAACTCATACTTATTCCCTCAATCGGTGGAGGAAATTAAGGATAAATTCCTCAATCAGTGGGACAACTCATGTGCCTGCTCATAAAGACTTCAAACTTGAATTTCGTTAACTAATTAACTCAACTAAATTAATTAATTAATATTTCCAACTACTGTTAAGACCAAGATTAATTTTACTTCCTATAGATAGACTAGGGACTGCTATAAATAGGAAGGGACCCATAAATGTTATTTTTAGAACTTTCTATTTTTAGCAGTTTCACCTCTCACCCAAGGTGGCCAATGACCTCACTGGCCAAATTGTTATTTTTAGACATGCTATTTTTAGACATTCTATTTTTAGCACATTCTAAATTTAGCATTTCTTGTTGCCCACTTTTCAACACTCCCTCTCAACAAGAAAGGGATTATCAGTAACCCCGATCCTGTCTCTGTGGAACTTAAACTTGCCTTTTGACAATGCCTTTGTCAAAATATATGCATCCTGTTCCTTAGTCAAAATGTAGTGCAACATCATGATCCTCTTGACCACACAATCCCATAGATGATGATAGTGGATATCTATATGCTTGGACATATCATGAAACACTGGATTCTTAGAGAGTTTAATGCAACTATGATTATCACAATATATCACGGTAGGATCCATCATCTAACTAAACAATCCCATTAGAATATTCCACATCTAAATGGCCTCACATGCAGCCTGAGTAGCTGCCATGTACTCTGCCTCTGCCATGCTAAGTGCAACTGATCTCTATTTCTAGCTATACCAAGAAACTGCAACTGACCCAAGGTTGAAGATTACTCTAGAAGTGCTCTTCTTGTCTGATGGACTACCTGCCCAATCTACATCTATGAATTCTTGGAGCTTCACTCCCTCTATCCGCTTGTACCATAATCCATACTGTGTAGTGCCTCTGAGATATCTCAGAACATGCTTTGCTGCCTTCCAAAATAACTTGGTTGGCTGAACCATAGCTTGACTCAATTGGTTCACTACAAAGCACAAATCCGGTTGTGTGTTCACCAAATACATGTGTGAACCCATGAGCTGCCTATAAATAGTAGGAGCTACTACCTCATCTAAAGTAGCATCCTCCTTCCTCTAGTTACCTGCTAGAGGAGTCTCCATGGTATTGCACATATCCATGTGGAAGTGCCTGAGTATCTCATTGGCATACTTGCCTTGAGAAACAAATACTTCCCCATTTCTCTACCACACTTCCATGCTTAGAAAGTAGTGCATGAGGCCCATGTCCTTCATCTCAAACTCTCTTGCAAGATCCTTCTTGCAAGACTTGATCAATTGATCATCACCTATCAAAATTAGATCATTGACATAAAGTACAATAATCAATAGCTTACCATCTACAATGATGTGGTAGAGGTTTGCATCTGCTTCACTCTTGGTGAAGCCCAACCCGGTGAAATAGTTGTCGATCCTGGTATACCAAGCACAGGGTGCTTGCTTTAGCCCATACAATGCTCACTTGAGCTGACACACATGTGACTCATGATCGAAGGTCTCAAATCCCTCTGGCTGCTCTATGTATACCTCTTCCTCAGTCTCTCCATTAAGGAATGCTATCTTCAGATCCATCTGATGGATCTTCCAACCCATCTGTGCTGATAGTGCTAGAATTGATCTAATCGATGAGTACCTTGCAACAGGAGCAAAGGTCTCATCATAGTCAATCCCCTCAACCTGTGAGAAACCACGGGCAACAAACCTTGCCTTGTGTTTCTCAATACTACCATCAACTGCCTGCTTTACCATGTAAAGCCATCGGGAAGTAACCACTGACTTGTCCCTCGATCTAGGAACAACATCCCATACACTGTTCCACATGATAGAATCATACTCCTCTACCATCGCATCCACCCAAACTGGCTGCTGCACTGCCTCCTAAAAAGAATAAGGCTCGGTTGCTACACACTCCCCAACCAGGGCCATGTAGCCAATGTATCTATCAAGAGATCTCCTCTGTCTTCGCTGAGAGGATGGCTACCCTACATTCTCTCTCGCATCCTACATCAATTTGTCTGCTTCTCGAGAGCATTTTTGCCCCTCTCTGGAAGACTGTCCAGTAGTGGTGATCTCCACAACTGGAATCTTTGCATGCGGCTACTCTGCATCATCAGGAGGCTCCTCATCCTTAGGAACTAATAGTTCCTCATCATCACCATGCAACTTGAGCTCCCTCTCAAGTGATACTCACATGGTTCGTTGCTCATCAAACTTCAGATCCTTGCGCGCTACGGTCCTTTGATTGGCAGGTAGAAACACACAATAGTTGTGAGGTGTATCCATGCACCCCAAAAATATTCCCAACACAATTGTTGGGTCTAGCTTCTTCCAAGAATCTTTGGTCACATGAAAGAATACTGGGGATCCAAAGATGCAGAAGTGACTCACATTTGGTCTCTTCCCCGAAAAATCTTCCATAGGTGTCTTCATCCCCAAAATACAATGAGGACTTTTGTTCTGAATATATACTGTTGTATTGCATGTCTCTACCCACAGATGAAGTGGTAGGCCTTGGCCATGCGACATCGATTGAGCTGCGCCCACAATAGATATATTCTTCCTTTCAGCCACCCCATTCTATTGTGGGTTATGAGGTGCCATGAGTTCTCGTTTAATTCCTTTTGAAGCACAAAAGTCCTTAAATTGCTGGGAAATATACTCTCCACTGTTATCACTTTGCAAGGCCTTTACTTTCATCCCTGATTCTTTCTCTATCACAAAACTTCAAGAAGGTTTGATCCTTCTTTTGCGTGAAGTAGATCCAACATCTACGAGAAAAATCATCAACAAAAATAACATAATGCCTTTTCTTTCTGATGGAGGCTATAGAGAAGGGCCCACATACAT
Organism: Pinus tabuliformis; assembly: GCA_031772625.1. Taxonomy (NCBI): domain Eukaryota; kingdom Viridiplantae; phylum Streptophyta; class Pinopsida; order Pinales; family Pinaceae; genus Pinus; species Pinus tabuliformis. The sequence continues at coordinate 1,414,529,669 of CM062820.1, read as the reverse complement.
CTAAATGAACTCGCTCTAGAACTGCTCCTGCTCTACCATCCTGATCATGAAAAGAAGATTTTGCATACTTACCAAAACTGCAATCTTTGCATGTGCTCACTTGCTCCAACTTGCACTTGGGTAATCTGGTAGAAATTTTCTGTATGATATTCAAGGCCCCATGATGCAAGTGGCCTAGTATCCTATGCCATAACTTGCCAATATCTTGGCCATGCATTACCTCTGCTTTGGAACTCAAAGCAACACAGTCTTCTACCTGTAACTTATAGAGATTCTTAACTCGAATCCATATCTGTTGGTCTGTCTAGTGTCGATATGCCTTAGGAAAACCTTTCCCAAACTAAAGACTACATCATAGCCTTTATCCTCAAGCATAGCAATAGACGCAAGATTATTTTTTAGCCCTAGTACATACATAACATTAGAAAGAGAGAGGGGAGAACCATTCTTCCTCTGAAACACAACCATACCTTCACCTGAGACACAGTACTTTCCGTCATCACCCATCTCGATCCGTATCTAGAGATCCTTCTCCTCCAAAGTGCTGAAAATAGTCTTGTCACCTGACATGTGGAAAGAAGATCCATTGTCCAAGTACCAAACACATCCCATGCTGGATGAAACCATGAACGCAATAAGTGAGAAATCCATCTCAAATTTTGAAGCTAGAGCATCACCATCAGATTCCTTGGAGGAACCTTTCTTGGACTTCTTCCTCTTTGGGCAACTAGTAGCATAGTGACCCAACTCATGACAATGAAAGCATCTAACCTTCGACTTGTCAAAATTCTTCCCTCCTTGAGAAGACTTGGATCAATATGCCTTCCCTTTCCCTTTCTTAGCTTTAGATGCTAAAGCTAAGTTCTCTTCATCATCATTCTTTGATGAAGAAGCTCCATCTCTGGTGTTCTGTCTGATATCCTCCTGCATCAAATCCGACCACAGTCGTTCCCAATCTGGCAGTTTATCCCTTCCATTCACTGAGTCCTGGTAGCTATGCTAGCTCTTAGGAAGGCCAAGGAGTGCTAGACTCAACATATCATCATCAATGGTAGTGATCCCTATGCTTGCAAGCTCATCTCTGCAGTTGGTGAGCTTGTTCAAGAATGTAGTGGTTGTATCGCCCTTCTCACACTTGATCTTTCGAAGCTTGTCCTTTAGTGCCAGCTTCCTCTGATCACTACTATTCTGATATAAATCTTTCAATGTTTTCCACATTGCAAATAGAGTCTCCTTGCCATGGAGGCTCGAGACTATGTGATCTCGAATTCCCTCTAGGATGATTCTCCTAGCTCTAGCCACATTCTTCTTCTAGTCTGTAGCCTGAGTAGCATCAGTAGGCTTGGGGACATCTTGATCAGTGAAGTCCTTAATGCCATTATCTTCCAATATTGTCTCCATGCGATCCTTCCAAGCTATGTAGTTTGAGCTGCCATCAAGGGCATACTGAAGCCTCAACCCAGTGAAGGCCATCTGGATGAAATCTAAACTGTGATGAGAACTAGATATCTATATCCTGAATAATAAACTTCGACTTTCTTTCTCTTTCTTGTATATTGTTCCTTGCTTGATAAAATGTGCTTTGATACGATGTAGAAATTTCACTTGTAGATCAAACTGGTAATGTAATGTACTAAAGCAAAACACATGATCTACTTCTACAAAACATTAAGCGGAAGAAAATTCGATTTCATGAGAAAAATCAACCATAAACACATATAACTGATTAAGATAAATAATCACACATAACACGGATATATCACTGGGGAAAGCACCAGTATAAAACCCCGAACACTGTATTATCAATCAAGTGGAAATCCTCTTCTATTTACAAAAAATATCAGCTCAAGAGCTATCATATACTTCCTGCAATCAAAAGATGAAGATGATAGACTCACTATGCCTCAATATGTAGGCAACCATCCATCAATCCCCTATTTCCTTGCGAAATTTTTATTGGGGTCCAATTCATAACATATGAGCATTGGCCCCAAATCATACCTGCTGTCAACCATAGGTCCAGCAATGCAATCCTTGAGGACACTAGTTCCTCATGCATGCAAGGAATATTCCATGGGAAGATCCAAGCATTTGATAGTACACTATCCCTCATCTGATCTCAACTGGGTCTCTGACAGAACTAACATGCAACAATTATCCATGGGTGAATCCTCAGTTATCTAAAATAATAGTTGTCACATGCATGCAAGCATTAACAAACTGTATTTTATTATTTTAACAACTTGTTAAAATAATCTAACTAGACTTTACTAGTTACAACTAAGTCATTTGATTCTCTCATTATAGAATTCATACTTATTCCCTCAATCAGTGGAGGAAATTAAGGATAAATTCCTCAATCAGTGGGACAACTCATGTGCATGCACACAAAGACTTCAAATTCGAATTTCCTTAACTAATTAACTCAACTGAATTAATTAATTATATTTCCAACTACTGTTAAGACCAAGATTAATTTTACTTCCTATAGATAGACTAGGGACTACTATAAATAGGAAGGGACCCAGAAATGCTATTTTTAGAACTTTCTATTTTTAGCAGTTTCACCTGTCAGCCAAGGTGGAAAATGACCTCACTGGCCAAACTGCTATTTTTAGACATGCTATTTTTAGACATTCTATTTTTAGCACATTCTAAATTTAGCATCTCTTGTTGCCTACTTTTCAACAACATTGTTTTTTCAAATCTCTCTACCCAGAAAGATTTGTTGCTTGATTTGTCTAGTCTCTGAGTGGTCAATTTTTGTTTGAAGAATTTCATTATTCAACGAGATTACTGTTTTGAAGTCTCTTCTGCATTGAAAATATTTGGCTTAGGTTTGCTTTTGAGTGAGTTTTTGATTTGTGTTTTGGCACACAAGACTTCATACAGAGGTTCTTGATTGTTCTGGCCCTCTAGAACAACATATTGTTTTCAATCTTAGTGTCAAGCTCAGTTTTTGGTCTACTTGCTTTGCTTTCCGTCATTTTGTGGCCTTATAGCTTTTCTTACTTTTTGGAAGTCTTTTTGACGAATTTGAAAGTATTTCTTTCCTGGCTTCTTGGTTAGTTTGTTAAGATCTTTGTTGCTACTTGGGTCATTTAGTACAAGTTGAAGCCTTTTTGTTCAAGTTTTCATTCGTTGTCGAATTTGTAACTTGCAAAGACTCCTTGTGCTTGTTTTTCGGTCTTTGAGTTTTAGTGGCAATTAGAGTGCTTTCAAAAGGCTGTTTTAATTGTTTCTTGAAAAAGAAAAGATCTCAAAAAACATGGTTTTTGTTTTCTTTTGCCAAGTTTGATTTTGGTTTCTTTTGATTTTTGAAAGTGAATTGTGATCTTTTGGGATTTTTCCTTCTTGTTTGGAGAGAATTTTGTATTCAAAATTTGTATTATTTTCAATACTTAAGTTGGCTTATTAATAGTTATAAACAATTTCTTTCATTCTCTTTTAGAGTAATTTAGGATCTTGCATCTTCACTACACCTTGCATTAGGGTAGTTTGCATTATTAAAGCATCAATAGTCTTTTTAGTTTTTGTATGTGTGAAGTGTGTTTCAAGATCTTTTTTTTTTTTTTTTACTTTATAGAAGTTCTGAAGAACCCACATAGAGATATCTTTTTATCGAAGAACAAACAATTGGATTCATGTAGTTAGTTTTTCATTGATTTATTTTGCGTCATAAAAACACCAATGGTTTCATTTCCATCTATACCCGTGACTTAAAAGAACAACTATTAAAATCAAGTGCTTAATTAAAATAAACTAGAACAGTTGTATTGTCATCAGAATACACCAACAAGTTTAGGTTTATTAGGGTCTTGGATTAGGTGAGAGGAGAGTTAACTGTCCAACGCCACTCTAAATTACAAAACATATAAGTTTGATTAAAGAACGAAATCCAATAGCGTTAGGGAGACCAAGAAATATCTGTGTCTGGGAGTAAAGCCCGAGGGTTTGTGAAGATAAGGATAAGAGATACCCCCTCTCTTACTTGTCAGATCCTACCTCACAACTGTTCTGCCCGACTTCTGATATGAGTTGGTGACCATAGTTGCCTATCCTAGGAATCACACAGGTGGTTGTGGAGGGGAATCCTTTGGCACCTGAGGTTGATGTTGTATCATGTTCAGCAGTTCTTCTAGAGGGCACCCTTGCGAAGCTTGGGGGCTTGCACCGACAAAGGCTGTTGTCTGAAGGTTAGCGTAACTACCTCTAATACCTTCGCTAGTAGGCCTAGGGCATAAATAGCCCAATATATTTTTGAAAGGCCCTTATTATTAACTTTCTTGTATTTTGGTATCCAGTCCTAATCACCCGGAGCATAAATACTTGGGAGTTGTTTTATTGCTAATATATTTAGGGACATTTTAGTGAGTGTTTTGTGCTCCTAGTCGGCCTAGCTTTATAATTTTCTTGAGTCTTTAGGTAGATCTTTTAAATAATTCAAAGTGGCTGACTGACCATCTTGATGGTCTCAGAGACTTCGTGGGCTTTCACCTACGAGTCCGGAGACTTCTCCTAGAAGGCGTAGGAGCGATTATGCCAGTGGTTTCAAACTAGTGGCAGTAGGCACATCAGAGATTGATCCTCCTCTTGGGGGCATTATTTCACAAGATAGACCTAGTACCAGTACAGAGTTAGAAAGGAACACACCAGTTCTTTCATGAGTACTCTTCTAGTCGGAAGATAGTATTGAAGTAGAAGAGCTTTCAGAGTCAGTTGCGGCTTCGAATTCTCCTCTCCCTCCTAATCATCTAGACATTTTGTTATACATTGGAACTCCAACTCATAGGCCTTCGAGCCCAGGTTTACATACATCTATCCCTTCGATGACCACTGCTGGAAGCATGGCATCCACAATGAGTGTTGCGAGCATGCAGACTCCCATATCTGTACAAGGGGGAGGAACTATTTCCATCCCTTCTAACACTCCCAACATGACTATATTTGGGTCTACTTCCATTCCATCGATGAGTGGAAGTTCTCAAGCTATTGCATCTAGTTTTGGATTTTTCCCTTTTGGAATGCCATCTCAAGGTATTCCTTCGGTTCCTTTGAACATACCATCAACCGCCTCTACATCCATGATGAGTGGATTGGCTTCTTTTCAGGGTTTCCCATTTGGAAGTGGTCATATACCACATTCCAATCCGACAATAGGGTCAATGCCTTTTCCTTTTACAAGTCAAGGTAGTAACCCCTTCCAGAGTTGGACAAACCCTACGGTTAGTGGGATAGGAGCTGGGAATCAATTTTTTGGCCAACAAGGGAATATGCCATATTCTTCGGTTAATTCATTTCAAAGTTTTCCACCCTTTGCTAACGCATGGAACCCTTATCAGGGGTTGTAAGCTCCTTTCAATACTTCGTTAGGGGGTAACTTCACTGGTTACGGAGGATTTTCGACAGGAGTTGGTCAAACTCTGAATTTTGCTGGACCATAAGGATCACCTTTTGGTTCAGTGAGTTCTACGAGTTACTTCAGGTAACTTGGTGCCTTTCAAAATCTAGGTCATTCTTTTCAGGCCTTTAGGAACCTCGCCCATTTTTGGATGGAATTCCCAAGGTCCTCCACGACTTCCTTTTATGGCCATGCCTAATTTGCTAGACTTAACTAAAATAGAGAATGATCCAATTAGGTATAATTCAGCATGGCCTCCAGTCTCAACTAAACTCCCCTCAGATATTCCAAAGTTTGAAGGGAAGAGTGATGAAGACCCGAGAGACCATGTGACCACATTTCACTTATGGTTCTCATCCAACTCCCTGATAGATGATTCAATCAGGTTGAGGTTATTTCAGCACACCCTAACTGAAAATGCGGCCAAATGGTATATAGAGTTGTCAAGGGGCACCTATGCTTCTTTCACTAATTTGGCTAATATTTTCTTGAACTGTTTTTAGTTTCCTGTCCACTATGAAGTCAGAACTGAACTTCTGTCCAACTTTCAGCAAGACACGACAACTCACATTTCGAATCATATCCAGGAATGAAAAAGGAGAAAAGGTTTATCAAAGCCAAAATTCCACCAGAGTTCCTTCTCAAATGGTTTCTCAAATCTTTACAACCTCAGATCTCAAAGGATGTTTCTCTTTCTGGTGTTTATTCGGAAGAGCAGGTTATTTTTCGAGACTAGCAATAAGAACTGATATATTCTTAGTCTGGGACTCTTCAGAAAATCCTAGCTGATGCTCCTAGATCTAAGGTTGATTTAGCCTAACTGAAGCCAAGCCCTCATGCCGATGGTATAGTTGGATCAATAGATGCAAATATGGTGAACCTTTTGAACCAATTGCAACAGTTGTCTCTACAAACTGTTCTTCTAACCAGGCAACACTGTTTACACCTTCACCTTTGCAACCTACCTCTATAAACCCTATCCAAGCCTCTGACCCCAAAGGAAATAAAAAATCTGATGGGAAGAGGAAGGGATGAGGTAAGAAGAAGAACCAGGAAGGGAAGGGCAATGCGAACAAGCTGGGCAATGGTGCCAGTGAGGGTAGAAAAGAGTCCAAGAAAAAGGTTAAATTTCCATGCAAGTTATGCAATGGAAATCATTTGAATCACCTCTGCCCTAAGATTCAAGATGCTCAGTGCTTGTTAGTGCAGCAAGGGCCCTCTAGCTCCCAATATGTCATGACTAACCCTTTTCCCCAAGGGCAACAATTACTTGCTGGCACGAACTTGAATGCTGGTACCTCCGCAGGGGGCAACCGGGAAGGGGAAAATTCCTCAAATGTTTATATGATGAACTCTCATGTCGACATTGCTACACGAGCACGCGATTATGGTGAAACAGAAACATCTAAGGCTAAATCTATTCCCGAAACCACATACCCACTTCATATTGAGTGACCCTCTGCTGAGTCTATACCTCAGATACTAAAAGGTTCCGCAAAGTGTTCGACTATTAACCCTAATGCTAGGGTAGCCTAGAACTACTCGATTGTAGAAGATCTAGCTCAAAGTCCTTGTGTTGTGTCTGCATTGGAGGTACTCCAGTCATGTCCTGCTCAGAGAAGTGCTTTGCTTTCGGAAATCAGTGCAGTTGATCCAAAGAATTTTTTAGTGCTCACTTTTGATATGCTAAATGCCAAAAAGAGACTTCCTCACCATATGGCTTTCTGGATAAAGTCCACTTACCGAAAACCAATATTTTTGGACAGTTATAGATGAGGGGCTTCCACATGTGTAATGTCTATGTCATGTTGGAATGCCATTGGATCACCTTCAGTTGTTCCTTCACCGAATCTCTTGACAACATTTGATGGACATTCTCATAGGCCACACGGAATTATCCCAACCTTTCCTATATGTGTTGGAGGAAAGGTCGTTAATATTGAGGTAGAAATCATTGATGCCAACCTAGATTACAACCTCCTCTTAGGAAGGAATTGGATTTATGAGATGGATGCCATAGTTTCATCTTTATTCCACATCCTCTGTTTTCCTCATGAGGGGAGAATTGTTAAAATTGATCAGTTAGATTATTCTCCAGGTGACTCCCATGCAACTTCAGATTCTACCATTCCATTGGTGGATAACCCCCATCAACCTATTGAGAATTTAGGAGTTGGGATGTACTCTTCGTTAATGGGTATATTTGACCTCCTCCCTCCTACAGCTAGAATCAATGCAATTTCATCCTCCAAGGGGCCTTCATGGAAAGAGTTCTTTTGGACTCATTATTTTTTAGACCCTTAGACCTTACCTTCATTTATGACCACATTAGATGGAGGGCAGGTTAGTGGAATGGAATTTCCCATGTCTGCAATAGAACTTAGCTATGAATCTATCATTAACTCTATAGACAATCATCCCACTCCTTTTTCATAGGAGGAGTTAGATGGTGATGTGGCTCCAGCTTGGACCCTTGACCCTACTTCCGCTTTGTATTGCTTAGATATAGTTTTACCATCTGAAGAAGCAATTTTAGAAGCAATGACGGGTGTAGATCGACTGTGGGAAGATTTACATCATCATTCATATTTTCTTCCTCCATTGCATGAATTCGAATCTAGGTTCTCCAATCTTCTTACTAGCGATGTTTGTAAAATTTCAAACCCTTTGGCTCCAACACAATTATTTTCCTAAGGTAATATGTCGATTATCTCAAAAACTGTACCTATAAACATCTCTAGGAATCCTAACGTTATAGAAAATGTCTTCATTGGCGCTGATCGTTCCCCTGAAGAGATTCAAATTTACACTGGCCTCTTTAAAGAGTTTCGAGATGTGTTCGCTTGGTCTTGTGAGGAAATTCCTGGAATTGATCCATCTATAGTCCAACATGAGATCAAGACGTATGAAAGCACCAAACCTATTCGTTAGAAGCTTTGACCAGTTAATCCTCAGAAAGTAGCAACTATTAAAGATGAGGTTGAAAAGCTACTTAAGGTGGGTTTCATATAGACTTCTCCTAGAAGGCGTAGGAGCGATTATGCCAGTGGTTTCCAACTAGTGGAAGTAGGCACATCAGAGATTGATCCTCCTCTTGGGGGCATTATTTCACAAGATAGACCTAGTACTAGTACAGAGTTAGAAAGGAACACACCAGTTCTTTCATGAGTACTCTTCTAGTCGGAAGATAGTATTGAAGTAGAAGAGCTTTCAGAGTCAGTTGCGGCTTCGAATTCTCCTCTCCCTCCTAATCATCTACACATTTTGTTATACATTGGAACTCCAACTCATAGGCCTTCGAGCCCAGGTTTACATACATCTATCCCTTCGATGACCACTGCTGGAAGCATGGCATCCACAATGAGTGTTGCGAGCGTGCAGACTCCCATATCTGTACAAGGGGGAGGAACTATTTCCATCCCTTCTAACACTCCCAACATGACTATATTTGGGTCTACTTCCATTCCTTCGATGAGTGGAAGTTCTCAAGCTATTGCATCTAGTTTTGGATTTTTCCCTTTTGGAATGCCATCTCAAGGTATTCCTTCGGTTCCTTTGAACATACCATCAACCGCTTCTACATCCATGATGAGTGGATTGGCTTCTTTTCAGGGTTTCCCATTTGGAAGTGGTCATATACCACATTCCAATCCGACAATAGGGTCAATGCCTTTTCCTTTTAAAAGTCAAGGTAGTAACCCCTTCCAGAGTTGGACAAACCCTACGGTTAGTGGGATAGGAGCTGGGAATCAATTTTTTGGCCAACAAGGGAATATGCCATATTATTCGGTTAATTAATTTCAAAGTTTTCCACCCTTTGCTAACGCATGGAACCCTTATCAGGAGTTGTAAGCTCCTTTCAATACTTCGTTAGGGGGTAACTTCACTGGTTACGGAGGATTTTCGACAGGAGTTGGTCAAACTCTGAATTTTGCTGGACCATAAGGATCACCTTTTGGTTCAGTGAGTTCTACGAGTTACTTCAGGTAACTTGGTGCCTTTCAAAATCTAGGTCATTCTTTTCAGGCCTTTAGGAACCTCGCCCATTTTTGGATGGAATTCCCAAGGTCCTCCACGACTTCCTTTTATGGCCATGCCTAATTTGCTAGACTTAACTAAATTAGAGAATGATCCAATTAGGTATAATTCGGCATGGCCTCCAGTCTCAACTAAACTCCCCTCAGATATTCCAAAGTTTGAAGGGAAGAGTGATGAAGACCCGAGAGACCATGTGACCACATTTCACTTATGGTTCTCATCCAACTCCCTGATAGATGATTCAATCAGGTTGAGGTTATTTCAGCACACCCTAACTGAAAATGCGGCCAAATGGTATATAGAGTTGTCAAGGGGCACCTATGCTTCTTTCACTAATTTGGCTAATATTTTCTTGAACTGTTTTTAGTTTCCTGTCCACTATGAAGTCGGAACTGAACTTCTGTCCAACTTTCAGCAAGACACGACAACTCACATTTCGAATCATATCCAGGAATGAAAAAGGAGAAAAGGTTTATCAAAGCCAAAATTCCACCAGAGTTCCTTCTCAAATGGTTTCTCAAATCTTTACAACCTCAGATCTCAAAGGATGTTTCTCTTTCTGGTGTTTATTCGGAAGAGCAGGTTATTTTTCGAGACTAGCAATAAGAACTGATATATTCTTAGTCTGGGACTCTTCAGAAAATCCTAGCTGATGCTCCTAGATCTAAGGTTGATTTAGCCTAACTGAAGCCAAGCCCTCATGCCGATGGTATAGTTGGATCAATAGATGCAAATATGGTGAACCTTTTGAACCAATTGCAACAGTTGTCTCTACAAACTGTTCTTCTAACCAGGCAACACTGTTTACACCTTCACCTTTGCAACCTACCTCTATAAACCCTATTCAGGCCTCTGACCCCAAAGGAAATAAAAAATCTGATGGGAAGAGGAAGGGATGAGGTAAGATGAAGAACCAGGAAGGGAAGGGCAATGCGAACAAGCTGGGCAATGGTGCCAGTGAGGGTAGAAAAGAGTCCAAGAAAAAGGTTAAATTTCCATGCAAGTTATGCAATGGAAATCATTTGAATCACATCTGCCCTAAGATTCAAGATGCTCAGTGCTTGTTAGTGCAGCAAGGGCCCTCTAGCTCCCAATATGTCATGACTAACCCTTTTCCCCAAGGGCAACAATTACTTGCTGGCACGAACTTGAATGCTGGTATCTCCGCAGGGGGCAACCGGGAAGGGGAAAATTCCTCAAATGTTTATATGATGAACTCTCATGTCGAAATTGCTACACGAGCACGCGATTATGGTCAAACAGAAACATCTAAGGCTAAATCTATTCCCGAAACCACATACCCACTTCATATTGAGTGACCCTCTGCTGAGTCTATACCTCAGATACTAAAAGGTTCCGCAAAGTGTTCGACTATTAACCCTAATGCTAGGGTAGCCTAGAACTACTCGATTGTAGAAGATCTAGCTCAAAGTCCTTATGTTGTGTCTGCATTGGAGGTACTCCAGTCATGTCCTGCTTAGAGAAGTGCTTTGCTTTCGGAAATCAGTGCAGTTGATCCAAAGAATTTTATAGTGCTCACTTTGATATGCTGAATGCCAAAAAGAGACTTCCTCACCATATGGCTTTCTGGATAAAGTCCACTTACCGAAAACCAATATTTTTGGACAGTTATAGATGAGGGGGCTTCCACATGTGTAATGTCTATGTCATGTTGGAATGCCATTGGATCACGTTCAGTTGTTGCTTCACCGAATCTCTTGACAACATTTGATGGACATTCTCATAGGCCACACTGAATTATCCCAACCTTTCCTATATGTGTTGGAGGAAAGGTCGTTAATATTGAGGTTGAAATCATTGATGCCAACCTAGATTACAACCTCCTCTTAGGAAGGAATTTGATTTATGAGATGGATGCCATAGTTTCATCTTTATTCCACATCCTCTGTTTTCCTCATGTGGGGAGAATTGTTAAAATTGATCAGTTAGATTATTCTCCAGGTGACTCCCATGAAACTTTAGATTCTACCATTCCATTGGTGGATAACCCCCATCAACCTATTGAGAATTTAGGAGTTGGGATGTACTCTTCTTTAATGGGTATATTTGACCTCCTCCCTCCCACAACTAGAATCAATGCAACTTCATCCTCCAAGGGGCCTTCATGGAAAGAGTTCTTTTGGACTCATTATTTTTTAGACCCTTAGACCTTACCTTCATTTATGACCACATTAGATGGAGGGCAGGTTAGTGGAATGGAATTTCCCATGTCTGCAATAGAACTTAGCTATGAATCTATCATTAACTCTATAGACAATCATCCCACTCCTTTTTCATAGGAGGAGTTAGATGGTGATGTGGCTCCAGCTTGGACCCTTGACCCTACTTCCGCTTTGTATTGCTTAGATATAGTTTTACCATCTGAAGAAGCAATTTTAGAAGCAATGACGGGTGTAGATCGACTGTGGGAAGATTTACATCATCATTCATATTTTCTTCCTCCATTGCATGAATTCGAATCTAGGTTCTCCAATCTTCTTACTAGCGATGTTTGTAAAATTTCAAACCCTTTGGCTCCAACACAATTATTTTCCTAAGGTAATATGTCGATTATCTCAAAAACTGTACCTATAAACATCTCTAGGAATCCTAACGTTATAGAAAATGTCTTCATTGGCACTGATCGTTCCCCTGAAGAGATTCAAATTTACACTGGCCTCTTTAAAGAGTTTCGAGATGTGTTCGCTTGGTCTTGTGAGGAAATTCCTGGAATTGATCCATCTATAGTCCAACATGAGATCAAGACGTATGAAAGCACCAAACCTATTCGTTAGAAGCTTTGACCAGTTAATCCTCAGAAAGTAGCAACTATTAAAGATGAGGTTGAAAAGCTACTTAAGGTGGGTTTCATATAGCTCGTTCCTCTAATGGAGTGGGTTTTGAATCTAGTCCTGGTAGATAAAAGGCAAGGAATGATCCGAGTATGCATCCACTTTAGGGATTTGAATAAAGCTTGTCCAAAAGACATGTTGGGTCGTGTTATATTCTTTCCATGACTAGCCCACATTGTTAACCAGGAGGTTAGAGGGGGGGCAAAGCCCCCCTTCATTGTGCCAATTTTGTAGTGGGGAGGGGGGGGGTCATAGGGGTATGAGGTGTACTCATAACCCCAACTTATGGGGTCCAGGGTAGCGCCCCATAAAATTATGGTTTTGGACCCTATGTTAGGTTGGGCGGACCCACCTATGGTTTTGTTCATGATTTTCACACATGTTTTTTAGACGCAATGGTTTGCGGTCCATGGTTTTCGACACGATGGTTTTCAGTCCATGGAATTAGATGCTTTGGCATGTATAAATATGTATTGTAACATTGAAAAGAATATAATGAAAAATCAATCTGGTAGTCCTAGTTTTGGGATCCAGGGGAAAATCTCTGTGTATATGTGTTTTATGTGTTATGATCTTGCATTGTTTATTTTCTATGTTTTAGAATTCGTATGCAGGTAATTTTTGTACGAGTTTAAAACCTACATTTGGTACCAAAGATGTTTTGGCTTCAAGGGGGTGCCTTTGTTGCCAAGGGGTTTTGCTCGAGCCTATGGTAGACCCTGTTTAGTGGGAGATTTGCGAGATCGATTCTATTGGTGAAAGAAGATGACGAGCAGTGGAAAGATAGAGATCAAGAAATTTAATGGTCAAAGTTTTGAGTTGTGGAAACTCAATATGGAGGATTTGTTGGTGGATAAAGATCAATAGATTGTGGTAGATATGGGTACTAAACCAATGGGAGTGTCCAATGAAGAATGGAAGAAGTTGGATCAGAAGGCAAATAACACAATACGATTGTCTGTCTCAGATTCAATATTGCTAAATGTATCAGGGGAAGCTGTGACGAAGGTTTTGTGGGACAGGTTAGGGACTTTGTACAAATCTAAGTCTCTGGTGAATAAACTATTCCTGTGGAAAAATATGTATAACCTGAGGATGAAATATGGAGACTCGGTGACAGAGCATCTGAATGCATTTAATACTATGGTAAGTCTTAGCATCTGTTGATATTAAAATTTCAGATGAAGATAAGTGAATCAGTTTTTTGTGTTCTCTACCAGATTCGTGGGATAGTCTAGTTATTGCAAAAGGTAGCAATGCAACTACCTTGCAGGTTGATGAAATAGTCTCATCCTTGCTGACGGAGGAGATGAGACAAAAAAATATGGAGAGCCAGAATGGTGATTCCTTGTCTATATGAGGACGGTCCCAGAACAAAAACAAAAATAAGTCATCAAGTGGGAGATCTGAATCTAGAGGGAGATCTAAATCTCCAAGAAACCCTGTAAAGGTGGTGTGCTAGAAATGCGGAAAGGAAGGGCACTACAAAAGGGACTGCAAATCTAAAGCTCCTGACAAAGGAAAGGGATCTGATGATGGTCCTTCTGCAGAGGCAAAAACCACTTCAGATGAAGGTGGGGATGTGTACTTGGCTTCTTTAAGTACACATGCAGATCATGAGGCATGGTTGATTGACTCAGGTGCATCCTTTCACTTCACTCCCTATAGAGAGTGGTTCTGTGAGTATGAGAAATACGATGGTGGTGATGTCTTCTTGGGGGATGACAAGAAGGCTATAATCATTGGTCATGAAAAATTAAAATTGAAGTTGCAAGGTGGAAGGGTTAGAACACTTCTGGGTGTTCTGCATATTCCTGCATTAGCCAGAAGGCTATAATCATTGGTCATGAAAAATTAAAATTGAAGTTGCAAGGTGGAAGGGTTAGAACACTTCTGGGTGTTCGAGGAGTATACCTGCAAAATGGTTCGGGGAGCACTGGTATTAATGTAGGGAGTTTGGACTGGAACTATGTACAAGATGCAAGGTAACACTGTTGGTGATGGGTGCAACAGTTATATGGTTCCTGAAAGTGGAGCAGAAAATCTAGTGGTCTCTGGAGAGAAGACCATGTTGTGGCATCAAAGGCTTGGACATATTGGAGAGAAAGGCCTTTGAATACTTCATGGTAAAGGTATGGTAGAAGGTATGATTAATAATTCTCTGGATTTTGATTTCTGTGAAAATTGTGTATATGGGAAGCAAAATCTGGTGAGTTTCCCCTCTGGTAGTAAGAGGGCGAAATAGATATTAGAGCTTATGTACAGTGATGTGTTTGGACCTGTGAAGGTTCCATCATTGGGTAAGTCTGTGTAATATGTATCATTTATAGATGACTTCCCAAGGAATACATGGATATATTTCCTTAATAAGAAATCTGAAGTCTTTGATAGGTTTAAAGACTTTAGGGCTCTCGTGGAAAATTAGACAGAGAAGAAGATAAAGGTGCTGAGGAAATATAATGGTGGAGATTTTGGTAGCAAGGAATTTGAAGAATTATGTAAGAAGTGCGGTATATCATGGTAGAATACTACTCCATATACACCTTAGCAAAATGGAGTTTCAGAAAGAATGAAAAAGACGTAGATGGAAAGGGTAAGAAGCATGCTCAATGGTGCCGGGTTAGGATAAGAATTCTAGGCAGAGGCGGTGGATATTGCATGTTACCTAGTAAATAGGTCACCTTCATCAGTGTTGGAGGATAAGACTCCACAAGAGGTATGGACTGGTAAGAAACCCTCTCTTTCACATCTAAGGGTATTTGTATGTGATGCGTATGTACATGTTCCAAAGGAGAAGAAAACCAAGTTGGATAATAAATCTGAAAAGTGCATCTTTATTGGGTATAAGGATGGTTTAAAGGGTTATAAGCTTTGGAATCCAGTAACAGGGAAGGTTGTGTACAACCTAGATGTGGTGTTCAGAGAGGTGAAAGATGTTATTAAACATGAAGTCCAACCAAAGGAACCTAAGAAGATAGAGTTTGAGCTAAAGGAGGAAGAATCAGACTCTACAGCGGAGGAGGAATCAGAAGATGAAGAGCCACAAGTGTGAGAAGATGAGTTCGAGAAAGAAGGCAGCTAGAAAGGTATAGCCCATCTGCTTTCTATTCAAATTTTGATTTATCTATTACTGATGATGATCGCAGAACTGTGAAAGAAGCAGTAGATTCAGAGGATGGAAAACTCTGGAAAGATGCCATGGTTGATGAAATGGCATCTTTGCACAAAAATGAGGCTTGGAATCTTGTGGAGTTACCAGCTGGAAGGAAACCCATTGGCAACAAATGGGTGTTCAAGTAGAAGACAAATGCATAAGGAAAGGTGGAGAAATACAAAGCTCAGTTGGTAGAAAAAGGTTATTCCCGGTAACGGGAATTGATTTTGGTGATATTTTCTCTCTTGTTGCCAAGGTAACTTCTATTAGATTACTTTTATCTGTTGCCGCTGCTTTTTATTTTGAGGTAGAACAGATGGATGTGAAGACAACATTTCTTCATGGGGATTTGGAAGAGGAAATATACATGAAGCAACCTGAAGGCTTTGCGTTGAAGGGTAAGAAAGAACTAGTATGCAAGTTAAGGAAGTCTCTGTATGGGTTAAAATAGTCACCAAGGATGTGGTATCAGAAATTTACTACATTTATATGGGGACTTGGCTTCACCAGAAGCAAAGCAGATCACTATGTTTATTTTAAATTAATTGGTGACCGTTTTATTTATCTGGTCTTGTATGTGGATGATATGTTGTTGGTTGGAAATGACAAAGAAATTATCCAAGGTTTGAAGGCCCAATTTTCCTTCAAACTCGACATGAAATATCTTGGTACTGCAAACTATATTTTGGGCATGTAAATTACAAGAGATCGTGCAAAGAGGAAGCTCTAGTTAAACCAGAGGAAGTATGTCTAGACAATACTGCAGAGGTTTAATATGTAGGATAGTAAACTGGTGAAGGTTCCTATTCCTGTAGGTGTGAGGTTATTTGCTGAACAGTGTCCCAAGACACAAGAAGAGGAAGAGGACATGTCCTGTGTTCCATATGCAAGTGTAGTCAGTAGCTTGATGTATGCAATGGTCTATACTAGACCAGACATTGCACATGCAATGGGAGTATTGAACAAGTTTATTTCAAAACCAGGGAAGGAGAACTGGGCAGCAATGAAGTGGGTTTTCAGGTATTTGCATGGCACTAGTGATTATGGTTTTTGCTACCAAGGAAGATTAGGATTGGATAGAATGTTGTATATTCATGGCTTTGTTGATGCAGACTAGGCTAGAGATCTGGATCAGAGAAGATATACAAGTGGGTATGTGTTTAACCTATTTGGAGGTGCAGTCAGTTGGATGAGTAAGAAACAATCTGTAGTGGCACTATCAACTAGAGAGGCAAAATACATGGCAGCCACTCATGCAAGCAAGGAAGCAGTTTGGTTTTAGAGATTGTGTTCAAGTATGGGGTTAGTATAGGGAGCTATAAGGATAGACTGTGATAGCCAAAATGAAATTTTCTTGGCAAAGAACCCTGCATATCATTCAAAGGCAAAGCACATTGATGTTCAGTATCACTTTGTGAGGGATATGATAGAAGACAAAAAGGTGTCGCTGGTAAAGGTGGAAACTTTGAAGATACTGCAGATGCATTGACAAAATCTGCAAGCTCTGAGAAGTTCTCTTGGTGTAAAGAGACAATGGGCATTTCAGGGCTGGAAGAATGACTAATCTCTCTTGTGGCCCCCTGTGGAAAGAAAACAACAAGTGGGAGAATGTTGGGTTGTGTTATATTTTTTCACGACTAGCCCAAGTTGTTAACCAAGGGGTTAGAGAGGGGGCAGAGCCCCCCTTTGTTATGTTGATTGTGCAGCCGGGGGCGGGGGGGGGGGGGGGGGGTCGGTCACAAGGGGTTTGAGGTGTACCTATAACCCAACTTTATGGGGTCCGGGGCAACGCCCTGGAAAATTTTGGTTTTGGACCCTATGTTAGGTTGGGTAGACCCACCTATAATTTTGTGCATGATTTTCACACATGTTTTTTGGATGCGATGGTTTTCAGTCCATGGTTTTGGACGCGATGATTTTCGGTCCATGGTATTGGATGCTTCGGCATGTATAAATATGTATTGTAACATTGAAATGAATATAACAAAAAATCAAGCTGGGAGTCCCAGTTTTGGGATCCAGGGGAAAATCTTTGTGTATATGTGTTTTATGTGTTATGCTCTTGCATTTTTTATTTTCTATGTTCTAGAATTCATATGCAGGTAATTTTTGTATGGGGTTAAAACCTACAAGACAATTACCCCACTCCTTTTATTGATTAAATTGTTGATGAATGTGCAGGTAATGAAATTTTTTCGTACATGGAAAGATTCTCTGGTTACAATCAAATTATTATCCGTCCAGAGATGCCTTTTGGTCTTAAAAATGCTGGAGCTATGTTTTAGTAGGCCATCTCTTATTCTTTCTACGAAATCAAACATATTATTGATGCATACTTGGATGACTTAGCTGCTCGTTCTTGAAAGAGAATTGATCATCCCAGCCACCTTCGGTTAGTTTTTGAGAGATGTCGTTTTCATAAAATACGGTTGAATCCGAATAAGTGTGTTTTTATGGTCACATCTGATTGGCTATTAAGATTCATCGTATCTATTGAAGGGATTCGAGTAGATCCTTTCAAGGTATTGGCAATAATTCAGTTTCCTCCCCCGTCTTCCATTTGTCAACTTCAAAGTCTCCAAGGAAAGGAAATTTTTTTGAGAAGATTTATTACAAATTATGTCGAGATTACCAAAGGATTGATGTGTTTGCTAAATAAAGGAGTTCCATTTTTATGTGATGACTTTGCGCAACAATATTATGATGCCTTGAAGCAGGCATTAATATCTACTCCATTGTTGAGTCCACCAGATCATGGTAGATATTTCCTTTTGTATCTCGTTGTGACAGAATCAACCATAGGTATGGTTCTGGCTCAGGAGGATGATGCTCTCATTGAGCATGTGATCTACTACTTGAGTCGAGGCTTAGTAGGTCCTAAGCTACACTATTCTCCTATCGAGAAATTGGCCTTGGCAGCTGTCCATGCTGTCCAGGGGCTTTGTCATTATATTCTGCTATGAAAAACATTCGTCTTAGCGACTATTAATCCTTTTCAGTTTGTCCTCAGTAGGCGAGTGATTGGGGAAAATGCAATCAATGGATTTTTATTTTGCAAGAATTTGATCTTTAGTTCTTGTCAGCCAAGTCTAAGAATTCATTGTTTTTTTTCAGAATTAATTTCCGCGTTGCCTTGTGAGGAAGACATTGTTTTTGAGGAAAATTTCCCCAACGAACATTTATTCCTCATTTCTTCATAAGATCCCTGGTATGGAGATATCATCATATATCTCTAGAATTCGAAGTTCCTGCCTGCTTCCTCCAAGGATGAGTGTCGAAAGTTATGTCACCTTGCCAAAAACTATGTTATCATTGGTGATACATTATATCGCAGAGGGGTTGATTCAATCCTTAGGCGTTGCTTAAATTTGGAAGTAGCAGTGTCAGTACTTAATGATTGCCATTGTGGAGCTTGTGGTGATCATTTATCAGGGCTTGCGACAACCCAAATTTTTTTGCATGCCAACTACTTTTGGCCTTCAATTTTCAAAGATTGTATTGAAGCAGTCAAACATTTCTACCCTTGTCAAATCTATACTTGAAAAATGCGCGTGCATCCAGCTCCACTTTTTCTTGTTATCATTGTCAGTCCATTTACGAAGTGGGGCATTGACTTCACTACTTGTATTCCACCTTCGGCGCCAAGTCACAAGTACATCATTGTGGTTGTAGAATACTTTACGAAGTGGGCTGAGGCCATGCCTACTTACAAAAAAGATAGTGAAACATCAGCCTTGTTCCTCTTCAACTAGGTTATTTCATGATTTGGTATCCCAAGAGAGATTGTCACTGACCATGGTAGGCACTTCTAGAATCAACTGATGACCGAATTGGCTCTCAAGGTGGGCTTCCAGTAGGAGAATTCGTCTCCATATTATCCTTAGGCCAATGGGCAAGTCGAAGCTGTGAATAAGTCCCTTAAGACTATCTTGCAAAGGAAAATTGACAAAAATCACTCCAATTGGCACATCATGTTGTACCCAGCTCTCTGGGCATATCGAACCTTAGTAAATATTGCCACTGGTTTTACTGCTTTTCAATTAGTTTACAAGCTGGAATCTATTTTTCCTATCGAATGTGAAATTCCGTCCCTTCAAATAGCTATAGAACTTCTTCCAAAGATGACTTGTCTCGAATAATTCCTTGTTCATTTGGAACATCTTGATGAGTAGCGTCAAGATGCCACCATAATAAAGGAGGCCCACAAGAAAAGGGTTAAAACTCAGTAAGATAAAGTTTTCCGTCCTCAGGTCTTTTCTGAAGGCGACTTTATCTTAGTCTATGACCAAGATAAAGATGCCCTGGTGGTAGGCAAATTCAAGTCTATGTGGTATGGTCCCTTTATAGTCAAATGTGTTTTGGGAAAAGTGGCTTGTGAATTAGTTGATTTTGAAGGGAATAAGCTGGCCGACCAATTGCTTGTTTGTATATATTATATTTTTGTACACATTTATTGGGCATTTTGTGATATTGACATTTTTTGATATGCTTTGGTAGGTGTTGATGGATGATCGGATATATTTCGGATTCGCCGATGGTGCTAGTCAGCACACTCGAAATCTTGCTTCCGCAGCTTGGGTGATTTATTATCCATCTACACAGTTGATGGTGTTGAGGGGAGTATGTATTGGTCCTGCTTCGAATAACATTGTTGAATATACTGCCATTATTAATTTACTATCTGAAGAAATTTATTACGGGATTGATTCATTGCTAGTTTATCTTGACTCACAACTGGTAGTGTCACAATTAAATAACATTTATCGGGTTCATGATCCTTATTTATATCACCAATTTTTGAGAGTGAGAGTGTTGCAACGATCATTTGTTTATATTACATATGTTCACATTCCATGATTTGAGAATTCATTAGTAGACTCTATTGCTAATCAAGCATTAGATTGGCATATTAATCATTCATCAAATTAAACAAACATCAAAGATTTGAATTTGTATATATATCATGAAATCACTTGTATATAGATAAAGTGTTCAAAAATACAAAATTGGGACAAAATGCCCTCAAAATTTAATTTCATGCCCATAATCATGTCCAGTTTGTCTACCAACCTGGCTCAGGATGAGCGGCTAAAAAGTTAACTACTACATTGGCTACACACTGAAGTATGCGGACCCAGTCCCGTGGTACCACTACCACGTGGCGCTGCATCTCCTCAAGTAGATCCTATATGGCTATCATAGGTACTTGGTGAGTAAGCCTCACCAAGTTTCTCTGAACTACATATAGGACTCTCTCTATTTCATCTGCTACCTCTTCGACACCTCTTCCGCGATGACTGTGCTTCGGAAATCCATATGGTCTCACTGGACCCACAACTGGAACATGGTCATTTTTGTCACTACTTTGTCTCATCAAAAAATTTTCTAAGTTCATTTCATATTTAAAAAAAGAAAAAAAATCTTAAAAATTTACAAAAACTTAAAAAATTGTTACTTATGTCTCCCCATGCTGCGTTTGGTGGCAACACCAAGTTTGGATCTCCTCGGAAATCCATATCAAAACATACAGGTAGTCGTCGACTGTGATGATCTGTTGGTCCCACCAGGAGAAAAACTCATCATTGAAAGTCGTCCTAGGCATGTCCTCGCCTCCAAGGCATTTCATCAAGTCGGCCCATCTACCCATATGAGGATTTTGAGGGCTGTTGATAGAGACACATACTTTGGGACATAGCCCAGGTGCCTTCTCGAAGAAGAATGAGCATAAGATAGTCCCATATTCAAAGTTCTTTGTCTGACCCTTCTGAATAGAGGTCAATTGGTTCTTCATGTTGGTCAGAAGAGGAGTGCACCAGTCAAAAACTATGGTAAGGCATTCCACTACCAAGCTCATGGAAACTTGTGAAGCCTGATGCAGTGAAGCTGATCCATTTACCCTCACACATGTAAATAGTAGAATCCTCAGAGTTAAACTTTCCACATGTTTGATTGCAATCTAACTTCCAATTTTTTCCAGGTGTCCAAGATAGTATATATGTACATAGTCTTCTATTGAAAGACTACCTCTTGTCTTGCCAGTCGAATGCATGACCTCCCCTCTTTGGGAGAGAACTGTAATGAAGTAGATGTCTTCAAACTCAATCCGTAAAGGCATCTGATCTATCATGAAGGCATCATCCTCTGCACTCCATTAGTGGATCAGCAGTTCGAGTAGGCGTGTGTTGGCTTTCATGTTTGGCATTTTAAAAAATTTCAATAAGCCACACCCTCTCAATGCATCTAGTGCATGTTGGTCATTCATTACCTCATTGTCAATTGTGGTATGCTCTCTCTCTCTCTCTCTCCATGTGATGGTCATGTTGAAAAATTTGAGTTTCAACCATTAGTTTTTGTGTTTAAAATTTTAACTTGCACATACACGGGTTCGCTTTACACATAGTCATGTGTAGGGCCATCATATACGTGGGTTGATCACATCCAACCCATGTGTATGCAGATTTGGATTTTTTGGCATAAATTCCCACAGTCAAAACTTGATGAAAACTTCTAAAAACTATCACAAACTATTACAAGCATGATTTGAGAGTTATTTGATAACTTTGGTGCAATTTGAATGATCCAATTGTTCAAAGGCAAGTTTGCGCCTTTTTGATCCACAGCTCTTTGCTCCAAACAAAAATAAAAAAACTGTGCATCTAAAAGTCATTATATAACTTTGAAATTGCAAAATATTTTTTAAAAAATTGATTTTTGTCTCATGAATTTTTTGACTTGTGGGCTTGGATTGTCAAGAATGGATTACTTTTCAAGATATTTTGGAGACTTCTTTGAGATTTTATTTCGGTCCCATGACCATTGAACTGTCATGGCAGGTATTGTTCACTCACTGGCATATAGGTTAGGGAAAACCATTTTTTCCATTGCATCTTGCATACCAACCTCCATCCAACAATACATTAGCCATAGGGTCTGTTATAAAACCTGCTCAAGAAAAGATAGAAAAGATAGATCAATGCCTTAGAATTCAGCCTCTTCGAGGGGGCTACCTCCTTTACATTACATAAATGAACAATTCTTGGATGATTCAAATGACAAAAACTCCTTTCTATATATAGGAGTCTAAGGAGTCACAATATAATCCAACCGACCTAACAATAATAATATAAAGCCACAAAGCTAACAATAGAGGGATTCTATGGGGCACATAAATAACAATATGGGGGTAATAGGGGAACAACAATATAAATAAGGGGTATAACTACAATAGTAATGGGGTAATCACTAGTAATATAGGGACCCAACATGCCCCTCTCCTTCAAAAATGTGTTGTCCTCAATGCTTGAGTAGTTATGGATACTTCAGCATAAAATTTTCATCCTCCCATGTGGAATCTTCAATGGATAAATTCTTCCACTTGATAAAATACTCTAAAATTGATCGATTTCGTAGTTGTCGAGTTCTTGTTTCTGTTACTGCTTACGGTTCCAATGTAATTTTTCCTTCCTCGTCAAGTTCTGGCAATATTGTTTGAATTGGGAGCTTGTTGCCTATAAACTTCTTTAAACATGAAACATGGAAAACTGGGTGCAATCGAGAAGCCGCAAGAAGCTCCAATTTGTATGCCATAGTACCAATATTTTGCAACACCTTGTATGGACCATAATACTTTGGTGATAATTTATTATCCTTCTTAGCTTGCTTTAGGGACATTTTCTTATATGGTTGTAGCCGTAGGAATACCCAATCACCTAAATCAAAACTTCTTTCACTACGATGTTGGATCTGCCTGTTGTTCCATTCTATTTGGTGCCAACACGAGGTTATCCTTTAAGAGTTGGAGGACTTGTTGTTAATGTTCGATGTGATGTTCCACTGCCTGAACCTTAGAATTTTCTCTTAAATATGATGTGATGGATGGTGGTTCATACCCATAAAGTTCCATAAATGCGGTCATTTTTGTTGCTGTATGGAAGGAAGTGTTATACGACCATTCAGCCATAAGCAACCATTTGACCCATTGTGTCTGTTTATCAGATACAAAGCAATGAAGATATCCTTCCAAACATTTGTTAACTATCTCAATTTGCCCATCAGATTGAGGTTGATAAGATGAGCTATGAGCTAACTGAGTACCAAGACAAGAAAATAATTCTGTCAAAAAATTTCCAGTGAAAATGGGATCTCTGTCACTTACAATAATCTTTGGGTTTCCATGTAGCTTTTTAACTGTTTCCATAAATGCAGTAGAAACTGTACTGGTTTTAAATCGATGTGATAATGCACAAAAGTGTGCATACTTGGTAAGTCTATCAACTACCACCATGATGACACTCTTTCCCTCAAAATTGGGTAAACCTGTGATAAAATCCATTGAAACCTCCTCCCAACGTTGGCTTGGAATGGATAAAGGTTGCAATAGACCGGATGTCTTAATTGTTTTAACTTTATTTTGTTGGCAAACCAAACATTCTGCCACAAACTTTTGAATATCTCATTTAAGGCCATCCCAAAAAAATTCCTTCTTCACACTGTGGTAAGTTTTTAAAAATCCCGAGTGACCTCCTAAGGGAGAAGTGTGCAATTCCATAAGAATATTTTGTTTTAGCTGGGAATTCTTACAGAGGTATAAGCGATCTTTGTACCATAATGAATCATTTTTCTAGCTAAATGTATCAGAAGTACTGGAATCTTGTTGTAGCTTTCGAATAAGTGCCCACACTTCTTCGTCATTCTTCCATTCCTCCCTTGCTTCATTTATCCAATCTGGTTAGATAATATAAATGGCACACAACAATGCTTTCACATCCTCATCCTTTCTTGAGAGTGCATCTGCCACCACATTTTGCTTCCCTTTTTTGTAGATGATTTCAAAGTCATAACCCAACATCTTTGTGACCCACTTTTGTTGCTCTTCAGAGGATAATCTTTGTTCTAAAAAGTATTTAAGGCTATCATGATCCGTTTTTACCTTGAAGTGTCTTCCCATTAGGTAGGGTCTCCATTTATTAAGTGCATGGAGTATTGCCAACATTTCATTCTCATAAATAGCTTTGCTTAAAGACTTTCCCTTGATTGTACGACTTTCAAAAGCAATGGGTCTTTCATCTTGCATTATAACAGCACCAATTCCATTTCCTGAAGCATCATATTCCACAATGAAGGTTTTTGTGAAGTCCGATGTAGCTAAGACCGATGCCTGGCACATTGCCTCTTTAAGATGTTCAAAGGCCTTTGTTGCTTCCAGAGTCCATGAAAATGAATCTTTCTTCAATAATGTTGTTAGAGGTGCTGCTATTCTCCCATAATTCTTAACAAACTTGCGATAATACCCTGTCAACCCAAGAAATCCTCGCAGATGCTTTATGGACGTGGGGATTTTCCATTCCTTAATGGCTTTAATTTTGCTAGGGTCTACCTTAACTCCTTCATGAGATACAATATGACCCAAATATTCCACCTCCTAGACTCCAAAGAAACATTTGGATATTTTTGCATATAATTGTTTCTCCTCCAATAGTTGTAGCACCCTGTCATCATGTTCAACATGATCCTTTCAAGACTCCATGTAGATTAGTATTTCATCAAAAAATACTGACAAATTTTCTAAGGAATGGTTTGGAAATTGAATTCATCAAACCTTAAAATGTTGAAGGTGCATTGGTAAGGCCAAAAGGCATGACCAAAAATTCATAATGACCCTCATGAGTTCTAAATGCCGTTTTCGGAATGTCTTCAATCTTCATTCTGATTTGATGATATCCCGAACGAAGATCCAACTTGGTGAAGTAAATAGATCCATGCAATTCATCCAGTAATTCATCAATGACAGGAATGGAGAACTTATCTTTAATAGTGAGCTTGTTGAGCTCGCTATAATCCGAACACATGCGCCATGATCCATCCTTCTTGTGCACCAATACTACTGGAGCTGAGAAAGAACTTTGACTTGGTTGAATTATACCAGCCTCTAGAATTTCTGCAACCATATGTTCAATTTCACTTTTTTGGACATAGGGATATCTGTACGGCCTGATGTTTGGAGGAACACTTCCTGGAATCAGATGAATAGCATGATCATGATCACACATAGGTGGGAGACCTTTGGGAGTCTCAAATACCTTGGAATGATTGTCTAGGAATTTTTGGAGATCTGCAGAAATAGATGATTCCAATGTGGAAACATCTAGCGAACATAATTGTGTAATTACACCTCTTTGATCCTTTTTCAGAAGCTTAGTCATGCCATTAGAGCTGATTATCTTTCCTGGTTTCCCTGAAATACCCCTTAATTCAACTTCCTTTCCTTCCGTAGAAAATTTGATGAAAAGTTCTTGAAAATTAAAAGCTATTGTACCTAAGGATTGTAGCCATTGGACTCCTAGTACAACATCAACACCTCCCATTGGAATGGAAAGCATTGGGCTAGTCAATACATATTCTCCCATGGATAGCTTGATATTAAGGAACTTTCCAGAGAAATTTATTGTTCCTCCATTTGCAATCATCACTTGACACTCTGGTGCTGGATATAGGAAGCAATTCAATTCTTTTGCTACCCTACAATGAATGAAATTGTGGGTGCTTCCTGAATCAATCAACATTATTACCTTTTTCCTCTTGATTTGTCCTTCTATCTTGATGGTTTGAGGAGTGGTAATTTCCGCCAATGCATTACAAGATATGGTTGGATTTATTTGTTCTTTTTCTAGGCTTTGTTCCTGGAGTATATTCTCTTCTTTTGACCTTTCTTGCTCCTTTTCTTCTTCCTCTTCATAATCTATGTAGAATAATTTCTTCTCAGCACACTTATGACCTGTTGTGTATTTGCTATCACAACTGTAACAAAGCCCTTTTACTCTTTTTTCTTCCAATTGTTGTGGTGTCAACCTTGTAGGTTGTGGAAGACTAGGGGCAACAACACTTCCATCTTTATAGTGTGAGTGGTATGCTTCCTAGTTGCCATAATTTTTCTTCCACTTTTCTTGCTAACCTGAATGCCTTCTCTAATGAATCAGGTTCCCAAAGGTGAACATCATGTTGGATATTATCCTTTAAAGACCCTATGAACACATCAATCCTATGCTCCTTTGGAATATCTTTTACCCTTATGTTCAATTTTTGGAACTCCTCAATGTGCTCCATTATTGAACCCTTTTTTTTTAGACTTATCAACTGGCTAAAAAAAGTGTTTCTTTTGTATCCTCATAATGCGCTATCAATTCTTCCGTAAAAATTGCCCAAGTGATAAATTGTTTACGAGAACAAAGCCATTGATACCATACAAACTTATTTGGTTCCAAATATACAGTTTCCATACGTACCTTTTGTGTGTTTTGCACATTATTGAGATCGAAGAATTCCTCCATCTGTAATATCCATGTGGCGGGATCCTTGCCATCAAACTTCCTCATATCGATGTTTGGAATATGGTGATTCTTTGATCCAACATTAGCATCTATGGAATCATGATTAACATTTCTTTTGTTCTCATCATGAGTTTCCTTTACTACCTTTTCACCATTAGTAAGTATTTCTTGTAGAAAATTTGTCAAATCTGTCTTCAAATCTGCCATGCCTGTCTTCAAATTTGTGTTCAAATCTATCTTCAAATTGTCCATCTTAGCTTCCATGCCATTTATGTCAGCTTCTGTTAACTTTTGTGAGTGTGACATTTGTTGCACTTGTTCTTGTAATTTTGATATATCATGTAGCATTTCTTCCTCTTCTTCATGAGTCATGCTAGAGATTTCAGGTTCCTTAATAGGTGTTTGCATTTTATTTCCTCGGGGCATCAGTTACTGATAATAATTATCTACTATGCCCTTTGAATTCCTTCAAAATAAAATTTCAAACCATTCTTAAGCAAAAATTTAAAAAAATCTACACACCTTTTTTCACTTTGTAGGAGCTTGATATTGCCTCTGATGTATCTCTGTACTTTCCAATCATCTAGTTCTGAAATTGTGACTTGTAGTAGCTCTCTGTGTCCTCTTTCCAATTCCACCAGTCTGATCCAAATTGGATTCTCCAAGAAAGAGTTATGCACAATCTCCCAAGATGACCTGATTATAGACCTTTCCAGAAGAGCGAAGTTGTATGAAGTGCCACGTGTACAATTTTAGATATTGGGTTCTGAAAAAGATATACAAGAAACTACAGTCCGTCATATTTCTGTACCTTCTTACGAAATTTCAATCTAATTTCCAGAGAGAAAGTTATGATGATTTTCCCCAGGTCACCTGTTTTGAATGTAATTCAGGAGTCTGCAAAAAGACCAACTTCCTCAGATCATATCTCCGCAAATATCGTGTGAAAAGCTATGAAATTTGGACCCAAGGTTCAAAGATATTTCTTCTCAAATGGGTTTTTTTTGAAACTTCTGAAATGTCACAGAAAAAAGTTATAACGAAAATTCCATGATGACCTGTTTGGAGCAGCGAAACCCTAGAATCCAAAGCTCTGATACCAAATGTTATGAAACCAGCTCAAGAAAAGATAGAAAAGATAGATCAACGCCTTAGAATTCAGCCTATTCGAGGGGGCTACCTCCTTTACATTACATAAATGAAAAATTCTTGGATGATTCAAATGAAAAAACCTCCTTTCTATATATAGGAGTCTAAGGAGTCACAATATAATCTAGCCGACCTAACAATAATAATATAAAGCCACAAAACTAACAATAGAGGGATTCTATGGGGCACATAAATAACAATATGGGGGTAATAGGGGCACAACAATATAAATAATGGGTATAACTACAATAGTAATGGGGTAATCACTAGTAGTATAGGGACCCAACAGGGTCGACCTCATCATGTCTTGGTTAGCAAACCATGTTCACTAGTTGACTTTTAAATCATGATGCGATGGTAGAGCCATCCTTTACATGGGAATCTTAGTTAGAACCTCACTGACATTGATTACCCATGTTTCTACACTGAGTAGGCTCGGGAGTCCTCTTTAGTCCTGCCATGACTTGTGCGTTGAAGATACATTCTCCTTTCTTCTACGCTTATTTCTGTCCTTATACCCTAGAGGATTCTTTGTGTTGAGTTGTACTGTTGCATTACATTTTGACTAATTGCACGTTTTGGCCTTGAGCCGACTTCACTTGGACTTATGTTTAAGCCACTTATTTGACGATGTCTTTTGCAAAATCGACCATGCAATCACTTAGCTTCTGCAACTTGACGCATTCTTTGACTTGTGGAAGGAACATCCTTTGAGTGTCCTTGACCAGTTTTGTCTCCCTGTATTGAGCATAGGGTTGTTCCCATCCCAGGAACTAGATCATATGTTTCTCTAACAATCGTTCTTTCCACTGTATTATAGCATTCTTTTATTCTTTTTCTAGCTTAAAGAAAAAGACAAAAAAAATTATTTATTCCAAAAAGAGCGGGAACAGGACAACATTTCCATATTTTGTTAGCAGCTAGAGTCAGTTGTGTCGCCCTTGAACAAAGCACTCAAAAGAAAGTCTCTCCTACATTTTGGGTGGGATTTAGTTTGACTTAGGTATGCCTTAACCTTGTTATTGAGTCAGTTCTCCTCCGATTGGTTACCTCTTCCAATCATATGGAGATTTTGTTCATGCTTCTTGCATGACGAACTTATACAAAGCTATCATATGCTGCCATATAGTCATCCCTGAGTCGTGCTTTTGTTCAAGGGAAGTAAGCTTGAGTTGGCCTCTTTGTAGTGTCTCTTGACCTATTTTTTAGTTGGTCATCCCTTGTTGTTAGTATCATGTTTGTCATCACATCAGTTATATTGGTCCTTTGCTCGTGCCGGTTTGAGAAGGTCTCCATGGACTTCTTGCTTGTGGGTCTTGTCCTTATCGACGACGACATATTGCTCTGAGGGTAGGCCTAGAGCCGCACCTTGGCCCTATTTTCATTATTGATAGGTCACCTTGTGCTAAGCATCAATCAGTATTATGGGTCTTTGACTGAGTGGTTTCCCTTATGTTCAACATCATCTTTCATTATCACACATTGGGATTCATGCAGTACCTTGGTTTCCATTTGACCCTATTGGTGGATACCTCGCCTCTGTGTCAGCTTTCATTATTGGTTGGTTTAGAGGGTTTCTATCATGCGCTAGCTACATCTTGTGAATGCCAGAAACATGCTTCGGTTGGGTTACTACATCTTTTTCGTCTGATTCCTTCCATATTATTGGCCTATGGGTTACACTCGCGCTAGATTGATGAAGGATGCCTTAATGCCTTACTTCTAGCGGATATTTTCCTATCAACTAGGGCCCATTTGCTCTGGGACAAAGATCTAGAGTCCATTGGGCAATACCTTAGGGTCTGTAGTCATTAGTGGCAGATTCCTTCGCCATCGACAGTGGGAAACCATCATTGTCCCCTGATTGATAGATTCTTGAAAGTATTTGACTTCAACTCATTCATTTGCACTTGTTAGATTGTACTGGGTACCTTGACTCTCATTATCATTATTGGTGAGTAGTCTCATGTTTGTTAACGGTATACATCAATGACTAGTAATTAAATGATTTCTCATGTGGTCGAATTCAGATCATTTATTCCCATTGTGTAGAAATGTACCACGGCAGTCAGTGAAGAACCCAGGTTGCATCAACATGTTTTGGTTCACTTGTCAGTTTCTCCTATTACTACTAGTTGACACCATCCACCGTATATGTTGCGGTTCTTCACAACGACATCTTATATGCTGGCATTAGTGATCAACTTCATTGATCATCTTCTTATATGTGATATTCAAACATGTACTCTTTCGATCACGATCAGATGATCCATTATGTACTTTCAGTTCTTTATACTTGTATACATATTGGATCCGATTGTACTTGATATGTGAGCATGCTTTACTTTCTTTGAGCATGGATATGCCTGCCCCAAACAACAGTTTCTTTCTGATCTCTTTTTGATGGCTTGGTAGGTTGAATTCTAGTGAAGTCCTTCTCAGTCTCGGCGGGGTTCTTTCCATATACTTAATACATTTCGGCCATCATGTACCCCTTCTAACCTCATATATTAGGGGGCATCTTTTATAGCACCATTTACAACCCTTGGTATTTGTGATGCTTGGTTTCTGGCCTAGGGAAACCCCTCCTTCCTGACTTGCTCCAAATATTTTAAAAACAATGTTTTATTCCCTGTACAGTACTTTTCCCTGAGATAAAAATGTGTACATGTGGGTTAGTCAATATCCAACCCACGTATATGTGTTAAAACACTTTAAAAAGTTAAATTTTCTTTATTTTGGGTGGAGTTCACAGGTTTTACTTGTTGATTACCTCCTATTACCTGTGGCCCAACTGTTTCCCAATTGTTTCCCAATTAAAAACTAATTGGGAGAAGTTTAAATAGACTTCTATGGGAAGGCCTTAGGGAGGAGAAGAGATAGAGTTATTATACTGAGATTATCCCTGACTGAGTCTGAAGTATCCCTATCCTTCATGCACTTCCCCAAGTTTCAGGAAACCCTTCTTTCTTTGATTATAGATATTCTCCCACTTGCTTGAGATATCATGGTATTGGTTATGGAAGGAGGCTGTTGAAGAGTGGGACTGGACAGATCCAGAGGACGGTTTCACTTGGAGCTGGAAGAAGAAGACTCAGGTGAATTCTCTCTGTGTTAGTTATAGCTTTCTAAATTAAAATGAAGCGTTGTCTTGTTTCCGAGATTAACTGTGTTTATGCATCAGATACTGTTGTAATTCATATATGAATTTTATTTCAATGTATAACTAATCATTTTCTTATATGATACACAGTTATTTTCATTAAAATGATTTATCTCTATACTGCTATCTATGTTCGAATTGAATGATTTTTAGTTTTGGATAACATCAGGAGTTTCATAGGGTTTGAACCCTGCAGGATCTACCCAAACGAAGGACATCTGGGTATGGTTGCTCTCACATAGTTTGTTTATATAAGCATTTTTCCTGAGTTGTATGAGTGTTTCTTACTATATTTTTCTCTTGCTCTGTTGGGGTTCCAACCCAACGCCCTAGGGTACTTATTCCCCTAACAACCTTGGTTTATGGACTTCCGATGCGAGGAAACCTTTCCAAGGGATGAATCACATGGGAAAGTGGATACTAGGGAACTTGGAAGGTGAATGACTACACGAAAGGATGTGGCCAATTTCCAGAGGGACTGTGTAGCAGAGAAGGGAAGGTCAAGGAATGAATTTGTTTTTTCCATTAGCATTTCCAGATGGAACTAGATGCACATTAGGAGTGTACCCTAGAATAATGAGCAAGTAACTATTCACTGAGGGAACAAGTAGCACACGTATCGTAGCGTTGGACATTAGATGTAGGTTCGACTTTGGCAGTGGATTCTGGGTTTCCTGAGAAGGAGGTGAATCCTGGTATCACTTTGAGGGTGGAAGTGTGAGCCTCTAGATTCCCTTACTGTGGATGTAGGCATCATATCCTTTTACTTGTTGGTTAGAGAAAATGTGCATATGTATGTGTATAATATTGTAAATATTGTATCGAGTTGTGGTTATAAAGATCCATAGATAGTATAATTATTTGATGGTTGAATAAAATGTGCATGAGTGTATATCTAGTTATTATTGTAAATACCTTAATGAATTGTGTTATAAAGCTCCAGTAAGCAGTATGAATGTCATGTTTTCAACAATGGTCATTATAAATACTACAACGAGTTGAGTTATAAAGCTCCATAGGTAGCATGTTTTGGTTGTCAATGATTTTTATAGTCATAGGCATCATAGAACAATGAGAACAATGTTCCCCTAATGGGGTTGGGTTTGTAATCACCCCAAGTTAAAATTTCATGTAATAAAGTTAATAATGGAAAAAAATACCAATGTCATGGGACAATATTCCAAGTTGAATGTTGGGAAAATCGTCCTAGTGGGTGTCATTTTGGTTTATTATGGCTAGATGAAATTGGCAAAGGCATTGAAAAGGAAAATAGGCATTAATTGGCTTTTATTTATGAAAATAATGAAAAATAGGAGGAAAGGAAGATGAAGGGTCATAGGATTGCATGTGATGAAAATTGAAGGAAAAATAGAGGAAAATCAAGAAAACAGAGGCTTCAATAATAAAAAGGCATCTGGGGATAAGTTAATGGATTTTGTCAGTTTTAGCTTGGATATCTCTCTCTCATACTCTTGCACACATAAAGCATTCTTGGAGAACTCTAGCACTGGAGAAAGGAAATCAAAGGAAGCAAAATGAAGTAAAGGAAAGCAAGGATCAAGCAAGGAAAAATGAGATTGATTTATAGGTATTGAGTTGCATGTATGATTTCCTTGATATTTTTGGCATTCATGGTACATGCATATGTGTATTTGGTTCTGTTGCATTCATTGCATGGGTTTTTCCATGTGTGACAGTGGTTTTAGTCTTTCCTTGCCATTTTTAGATAGCCATGGTATGAATGGGTTCTTTCATTGATTGAACTTTAGATTGATGGATGGTTTTGGAACTGGGTGAGGTGGCCTTAGGAAAATTCCCAAGCGCCTAGGAATCCCTTGATCAGTTTTGGTGGGAATTTGGGAAACCGTGAGGGTGAAGACGAGAAAATTCCTCAAATCATTGGTGAAGAAATATGGAGGCATCCAATCTTGTTTGGGCCTAGGAATCCCTTGACCAGTGTTGGCGGGATTGCAATAAATCCTATTAGTGTATGTTCTTGTTTTGGGCCTAGTGATCCCTTGACCGGTTTTGGAAGGATTGCGGTAAATCCTAGTTGCATGTGTGGTTGTTTCGGGCCTAGGAGTCCCTTGCTCGGTTTTGGAGGGATTGTGGTAAAGCTTGAGGAAGCCCTAGTTGTTTTGTTGTGAGTCCCACATTCATGCTTGGAATATGGAATGTGGGTGATTGGATGAAGGAAAGATTTCGTTTAGGCCAATCTATGGTCAGATGGTACGTGGAAGTCCCTGCCTTGTTTTTGTTTTTTATATGTTCATAAGATCTCTTTTCCTCTTGTATTTCATGAGTATTTATACTTGCTATTATGTGTCTTTGTTGGTTGTTCTATCATTGTTATTATTATGGTTATAAGCATGGTTTCATGATAGTTTCTAGTTGTGTCTCTTGTCATGTTTTCATTGATAAATGAACGCTTATTGAATGCATGACCTAATAGATGTTATTGAAGCTATTATGAGAGGGTATTATAAATTCTTGATGTTTCTCAGATAAGTATGAGACCCCTATGTTCAAATATGCATTCATGACTTGTAGATTACATGTTCTCAATATGTTTGACAAAATGGTTGTCATGGTTAGGTCTGGTTAGGTCAATTTTTTGAGATAATTTTGTATGAATGTATTTGTATTGATGTCATTTATCATTCTAGAAAGTCTCACTAAGTTCTGAGGAGTGGTTTGGAGGCTAACCTAAAATTTAGGCTCAAAATCTAGGACCACATGCTTTGAACTGAGCTTTTTGGGTTGCAACTGCTGGGATGAAAGCTTGTGGGAGTGATTGGAGGCTCCCAATCACATGTATGACTTTTTATGGGAGCGATTGAGAGCCTAGGGCTGAGAAAAGAAATCTAGCTTAGGGTTTGGCCACCTAGGGTGGTTGTTCAACCCCTAAGTGGCCTGTAGCTCCTATAGGAGGTGTCAAATCATAAATTTGTGGTCATTAGATGGTCCCACTTCCTTAAGAGGATATAGGAGATTGGGTCATGTCATAGTAGCTCTTTGTCTCATGTTTACCTCAACAAGTTGGTGAAAGTTACTAAATGTGGGAGGGGGTGGTTACAGATACAAAACAAATATTTACCAAATCAAAAAGAGAACTACAAAATGATCTCCTTGCAACATTGAGCACCATGTTCACAAACCCGTTTCATTGTTCCAAGGAATTATGGCATTTTAATGGATTATTTTTTACTTCATAGGGACTAAAGTACTAAGCCTTATTTGACAAAATTCACATTTGAGCGATAGAGTTTTTATCAAAGCTATACACAGGTAATATGAAGTGTATAAAACATTAATTTCTAACTAATAACACTTATGAAACAACTGAAAAGAAAAATGTCTACAGTCCATGTCACATAATATGTAACATGAAATATTAACTATATCAAATTTTAATTTGGCACCCAAAAAATAGTAGTGTACGCCTTGTCTCATATAGGTATTGTTTTCCTTACTAGTGAAAAAGAAAAAATATCCAAATCAAGCATCAAAGGTGAATTTAAGAAGAAACCAAGATAGATTTTTTTTTGTTTTAATGAAAAATGTATATTTCTAGAATGTTTTTTCCCTTAAAAAGTAGGACACATTGAAGGTGAAAATTTCAATAAAAGAGAATGATGTTGACATAATACATTTTAAACTTCAGATTAAAAAATCCAATTTCATTTTTTTTCAATAGTAGGAAGACAAAGTCCATTGTTTATTAGTAAGGGCTATTTCTTGTGAAATAACTTGTTTTCCAACTGAAGGGAGCCAAAGTAACCCATCTTGGACTTTGGAAAAATGAAAACGTGGAACTTCATTTCTCAATTAGAGAGTGGACATATTGCACAATACAATTATTTCCCCTTTTCTTCAGAAAGTGCAACACTTTCCTACCTTTAGATTTAAATGTGAATCAAATTATTTCTCTAAAATTTTTGGTAGAAAAATAGATTGTGATCTGCATGGAAGGTTTAACCACTCGGTATATTTAATTAAGATTATATTTTCTCCACACATTTTCTAAGTTAGAGGTTCTTCTATGTTAAAAAGAATGTGGTCCACTTGGAAATGTGTTTCCAAATGTGTGTATTGGATTTATATGGGAAGTGGATGCCATTGGGATTTTGTGATACAACCAAGATGGTGCTAGAAGGATCATGGTCGATTCTTTCCACAAATTCCTCATTATCAAGATAGCAGATTGAGAAAGTAGGGCATCTTATTTTGGAA
Organism: Pinus tabuliformis; assembly: GCA_031772625.1. Lineage (NCBI taxonomy): Eukaryota > Viridiplantae > Streptophyta > Pinopsida > Pinales > Pinaceae > Pinus > Pinus tabuliformis. The sequence goes on along the minus strand of CM062820.1, from coordinate 1,414,494,352 downwards.
GGAATTATGAGATTCACATTCCATATCATAGGTGGACTGGAGGGTTATAGCTATTGAGAAAGCTCTCCTTTCTTTAGATAGATTAATTATCTGGATCTCCAAAAGATGACCCCCTTGGAGGATTTGTTTTCGATGAAAATTTAGATGCCCTGTTTGCAAAGAGTGGAAGTGATCCTTTTGTAAGGAACAACTTAATTATGGTAAAAAGTTGTTGTTCTTCCTTCATCACAAACACCCTATGGCACTAGTCTTAAATGTTAGATGGACCTCCTTATATTCATGTAGAAATTATGGTGTAGATTTGCAACTTATTATGAAGTTTTAATCAAAATCACAAGACACAAACCTACTCTACTTCTCTGTGGAAGTTAATTCACAATTTAGAACTTAAATTTTAGACATGCAATAAGAAATAACACACATGCACACAATATTTTTCCTGGGGAAAGCAATCGCTCAAAACGCCTTCCTATATGTATTGCATTAATCAAAGAATAGAGATGAAATACATATGCTTGCTCAAGTTTGAGCACAACTTGCAAGTGTATAGTCTATCCCTTTGCCTGACTAACTAAATCTGGCCAACAATTTCCAATTTTCAAGCCCTCCAATATTCTATTTCCTTGCGTTGTTCCTTAAGGAAATTAGCCCCTATTATTTAGGAAATTCCTTCAATTTTATTGCGCAATTCCTCTAGATCCTTCCTCCGATTTCATGAACCACTTGTACACATGGGAATAATCTACAACTGATAGTACACTGCATTGGAATCTCCATCTCAACTGCGTAACTCAAATTCTTTGCATGCATGAGCTAATTTAGGATGATTGATTAATTAAGTGGATGATCATTAAATGTAGTTGAAGTCACACTTCCACAACTTGACCTTCCACTAGTTCCTCTAATAGTTAGAACTAGTTTAATTGACTATAACTCAATTTAACTGAATTAAATTGCTACAACTAAAATTAGCTCAACCTAGGATTCTAAATTTAGGAATCACTGCACACAACTGAACTTCATGGCAGGCTAACTCAAATTAACTTAGCTAGACTCCTATTTTTTAGGAATCAACTCAAGCAAAATGAACTTCAACTCATTAACTCAAATTGAGTGTTCTTAACTAAGTGAAAAAAGCTATGTCACCTTAGTTAACTCCTCCAAGTTGTCTGCTAATGTGGAATTTCAAATTTCCTCAATTTTATTAAGGAAAAATCAAAATTGAGACTTTCTTACTGCATTTTCAATAATTCAGAGACCTTAGTGGATTCGTGGACCTCCTCATATTTAGAGACCAAGCGGATTCATGGATTACTTAGTGTTTTGTGTTTGATTAAAAAATGTGAAGATGGGTTTGCATGCAACAACATGATGAAAAATATGACGATAAGTCATGTATGCATCTTTCAAAACATTTAATTTTTCAAGGAATAAAAAACTAGCAATTTTTGGAATTTGCAAACAACAATTATATATATATATATATATATATATATATTGTGTATGTAGTGTGTAAACAACTGATGAAGTCCCTGGAACTAGATTCCCATTTTCTAGTGGGTATTGATAAGTTGTTGTATTCCAAGCTTTGTGTTACCTCTATTTTTGTATATATATTGTGATTATGAATATTGTGCCTAAGTGCTATGTCATGTGGACCTTACAAAAGGTTAACTTAATGTATTGAAAATGTCGTTTTAGTAAAGTTATGTAACCGTGTAAATTTTCCTATAACAAGCTCAAGGAAAAGACCCCATTAGTGAATATGATTAGCTTAGGATTATTTTTTCTTTCTTGAGTAACTGATGGGCCTAGAGGTCAAAGTAAAATGTGCAAGTAAATTCAATGTGATCATGGAAAAAGGACACTAAAAATAGGTGATTTTTGAAATTGGAAATATTATTTTGCAATTGTGATTGTGCAAAACAAATTGCTGCAACTAAATGAGGGATAAGGAGGGCAAGCCAAAAAGTTAAGTCACTTGCGGATCCCAAGAAAAAGAGAGTAATGTATGGATTTATGTGACAGTGAATCCAAATTTATATGTTGACGTGATATTCATCATCTATTTTATTCTTGAACTTCTTTGTCAATTTTGAGTCGAGTTTCTTAGTGCACACGTAATTACATAGCTTATTTTCTCTCATTTGAAACTGAGAACCATGAAGTCATCAATTTTGAATCCTAGAAAAATAAGACAAGGAGACCTTAGTAGAACCAAATGGAAAGAATAAGAAAAATAAATCTCAGTCAATAAAAATACTCACAACATGTTGAGAGTTCTTAATGCAGTCACCACGAAGAAATTACCCTAGATTTGCAACACTATTGACAATTTCAGTTGGCTTACGGTAGTCCAAATAATAGAAATCATAAGGAAATTGTGTGTTGGCAGAGGATAAGTTATTCAGTTTCATTTGCAACTTATCACCCTAAAAAACACAAGTAGACTCTAAATCAACAAGATGACACAATTGAATAAGGCCATTGAACAAATTCATTGATAAGAAACTCTCGTACGAATGTCATCTTAATGATTTAAGGTGTTATAAGTAATTGTTTTGGATTCTAGGATTGCTAAATCATGTAAAAAGAGCTATCATAATAGATTAGGCTATTTATCTTTCCAAGCTATGGTGAAAATTAACATTACTCCATAGTGGTGTCAAATTTCTCTTTCCAGAATATGAAAAGAACTAATAATTTTCATATGCAAGCAAGCAAAGTGGAAGAGGGAAAAGAAACTACAGCCATGCCCATGTTTTGGGCTTCTGGAACTAGATCAGAGATGATCCTCCCATGGATCCTAACATGCTGCCTCCCAGAATAAACAAACTCCCATGGAACTTTGACCTCTTTAAGGACACAACTACATACACTGACATCGAACTACACAATACAAGGTTGTGATACAAATCCAAACTTTAGGTAGCCTGTGAATTGAATACAATGCCTAATTACAATTTTCAAACAATAACTAGACAAGTTAATGACTTTGACTATAAGTGGACCGATATGAACATTAAGTGGACAACTATGAACATTCAGATGCATTTCTAGTAATTTGACCACTTTTCCCATAAAATACAAACACATGTTTGAATATACCATACACTATGCGCCCATAGATTGCCAATAAGAATGCAAACATATACATGCATACATTTTGTTTGAAACATGAGATGCTTTTCTTTGTTCAAACAACCATTGTAAACAAACAATGGGTAATTAAGAATACTATATTATAATTACATAATGAGAATATAATATGGGAACAATGAAAAATGGAAGGCAAGAACGAAAAACGAAAATAAAAAAATAAGAAATGAAAATACTATCAAATTTCTAGCATCAAGAAGCATGAATATATCAAGAAACTTGGTTTCAATTAGTTTAGTTCTTTGTAGTCCTTTATACACAATTCTTGAATAGAAGCAAGTTTATCATTGCAAGATTCAATCATAAAGGAATATAGCCCAGGAAATTATTGTTTTACTAATCCTTATAATTTTCAACAATGGAGAAGATGCTTGAGGTAAGGGAACCCATCCTCTACATACGCTATGTCCCTAAGAAATCTGTTCATAACATACATGGGTCAGCTGAATTGAAAATAATTTACAACATAAAGATGTGAAAACCAAGGACAACCTCACATTTAGTAATTGCTTCAATATCTAGTAGACCCTGACACAACTGGTGAATATGTACCTGCACAAGAAAGTACCTTCAATGAATCCTTATACAAGGAAGTGCTTCCACTAGAAGGAGCCACAATGTGAAGGACAAAGATACTTAGATCCCTAGAAATAATCTCGAAAACCATAGTAGTCATCAGTAAGTAAGAACACAGTGAATAGATTAGAACAAAGACTAAAATTTCAATAGTGGCCAAAGAACCCCAATTCCCTCCAAGGGAAGAAGAAAAATGGATCATACAAGCAAACCCCAAAGTTGCAGCAAAAAAAGGGAAGAAAAAGGTTTAATTGTCAATGCCCCCACTTTGTCATTAAGGAGACCACCCATTTGGAATTAAACTACACTCACCTAGGGGAATGGAAACCCATAAGAAAGCATGTGAAAAAATAGACGTAGAGAGACATAACCCTATGAATCAAGAGCTCACTCTTTCGATGCAAAGGCTCTATGAGAGAGATTCCCCTTGACCTCCCCTCAACGCAAGCTTTTGCAAGTCTCTTTATGCTAGAAAGGAGAAAGCTTATATATGCTTCTTAGCTAGTGTTGGGCCTAAGAATTATCCTTAAAATACATCCACTTTCACTCCATTCAACATCCAATTTCTCTCCATTCACACATTTTCTCACCTCTATTCCACCACCATGTCATCACATTCACTTCACTTTCATCATTATATGGGTTACCTTTGTGTTTTCCAAAACATTATTAATTCTTAGTATTTTTAAGTGAATTTGTGGTTAAACTTTAGAAAATAATATTCTTATACTTATACCTAACAATTGGAATGAGTAGGTACAAAGGAAGCTTCTAAGGCACCCTTATGTGGCACTCTATGTTCAAATTAAAATTTGAGAAGATCATGAACCTCATGGATAAGATCATGGACCTCATGGAGAAGATCATGGAGGATAGGGTTATGTGTCACCATTGGTTGAGAGATATGTGGATTTGAAGAGGGAATAGTGGATCATCATTATCAATTTGTTATCATAACTTTTGTATAAATAGGAGTGTTATCTCCTTCATTTGTAATATTAGAATTTAGAATTGAGAAGTTAGAATTTAGTACCTTAGGATCTTCTAAATTTGTAATGAGAAGTTAGAATTTGGAATCATTGTAATGGAGATTTTAGAACTTCTTGGAATGTAGAACTTGTAATTGCAAATTGCAATTGAAGATAAATAAAATGGAGCTTCTTTGATCTTCTACATTTGACTTCTCTTTTGATGTGCTTGTGAATCCTTGGAAGGGCCCCCATTGTATAGCAAGTACACTTTTGTTTTGGTAAGCTTTCATTTTATGTTTGTTTTTAAATTTCATTAGGTTCATATTTTTGAAATATTAATGAATGACATTTCGTAAAAAAGTATTAATGTTTCTTTCGATGAATCTGATTTGTTATTTAATGTTTGATTTAATTAGTTTAAATAGTTTGTTGATTAAGATGATTAGGAATATTAATGAACAGTCTCTTGTAAGGGAGCTTTAATATTTCTTACACTTGTCACAATGTCTTTATATTTCATTTTGTTAAATGACTAAATAGGTGCCGGAGATTCCAATGAAAGATCTCTTATAAGGAAGCTTTGGAAGTTCTTTGCCTAGCTTAATTTAGTTTGTCTCTAAGTCCATATATATTGGGTGATCCTCGAAGTTTACTTAACTGGATTGATAGTAAATGAAACTCTAATTTGTATCTGTATTTTAGACCAAATATTTTGGTGCCGTTGCCAGGGAGGATGATTTGGAAATAGACTTAGGAAGTTATTTTTATTGCAATTTCTTTTAATGGACTAACTTTTGAAACCTGGTGACAACAGGATCTTCATAAAGGAGTTCAAGTTTGAGATTTTTTATTTTTTTTCATACTTAGTTAGTTTCAAATTCAGTTTTTAAACCCCCTATTTCTTGCTAATCCATGTATGGATGAGAAAATTGAATATGTTGAACATGTACATCTTGGAGAGAAAGGACAATATCAAAGACTAGTTTCAAAAGAACCTTGCACCAACTCCAAGAATAAGACATGTTACTCACATGTTTACAAATCATAAGGTAAAAATTTTAAATCTTGATGTGAGAATTTTTGAATCTTTAGTCCATAGGTGGCTTCACTAGAAGCATTCTTTTACCTAAGAAATAAAAAAATTCTTTCAAGTTAAATAGAATAGATTAGACAAATAAAATGAGATCTCGTGAAGTTTTTTTTTAGCCTTGCTTTAAAAAATAAAAAATAATAAAAGAAATCATCCACATTTCTCAAGAATAAATTTAGGTAAGAGCCACTTCATCCACGCTAACCTGCAAAAATAATAAAAACAAATCAATAGGTTAGTATGCTCTCTTCATGTGCTTCGAGTGATCAGAAAGATCATAAAATATTTTGATTTATTTTCAAAATTAAATAAAAAATCTCTTGCTTGGAATTTACACAAATCATAAAAAATACAACGTTATAAGAAATTGAAATCATTAAAAAAAAAAACTCGTTTGTTTTCGATTTCAAATTTAAAAATTAAATCTATAGTTTACCTCAAGAAAAACAATGGTGAATGTTGGGTTAACAAGAAATGGCTATCTGAATACTCTCCAAGATTTGAATCCTTATTTTTCTTAACCCGCTTCAGTAGAAATTCAGATAAAAATACAGATGAGCAAAGTCAAAACTTTCATTTGGAGAGTGTTCATGCCTAGAGAGTGTTCAAATGGTTATTGAATAATGTTAAAATGTTCATCAATAGCATTCAAAATTGTTTACCATTCCTGAAGAGCATTCAAATGTTTATCAATTTATTGAATAACCTTTAGAGCAGTGTATAATCTTATTAGAGAAACATTCAAAGTTATATGCCTTTGGAACAATGTATTATTTGCATATTGGGCAATGCATTGGTTGCAAAAAATGGGCAACAAATTGTTTTTCACATAACAGGTAAGTTTTTGAATTAAGGAATCCATTGTGCAATCTCCATCTATCCCTGTCAAAATCGATTCATCTGTAGCATACTCTTTCTTCATGTCCCTAGCAAGCCAACAAACTTGATGCACCCATCTTCCACACCTACCTCACTAAAAACATCCTTCAAATTGGGTAGTATGCTTATCCAAGCCAAACCCAATCTTAAGGAAGAGATGGATAATCTCTGAACCGTTGTATTAAACCAACGTTTGACTACCTTCCTAGCAGAATCCAACGTATGAAATTCCTTCCACTAGTCCACACGAGTTCTTATCAGTCTTGTGTCTCATTTTACTGTGACTCTTCCATATGGTTATCACTGCTATCTTGATGGGTTTCAGAGTGGCATTTCATGTGACCAAACAAGCCTTTCAATGAACTGAATATTTGATTTTGTTACAGCATTACCAGAAGACATAACAATTTTGATATGTCGTTTTGAAACATGTTCTGTGATCAAACATAAACAAATCTAGAAAAATGAAGACATGGGTTTTTTCAGGAACAAAAGGAGTTACATAACCCACAAATTGTTTCCTTGGATTATTAATAGTTTGAGAGAAATTGTAGTTCTTCGGGACCCTGTTTTGGTGATTGTGTGAACAAAAAAACGGTTTTTTTTTAGACCGAACACATCTTTCAAATAAGCAAAATCTGTATATAAATCTGCAATAATCCAAATTCAATGTCAGTGTTAAGGAAGTTAGAGGCTATTAAACTTGGCCAAGGAATTCGAAATGAAGATTCGTGCAACCTCTTTCCACTTCATCATTTGTTCATTTATAGGTGGGAAGTCGAAGGTTTGATTCATCACTCCTTGAACCTTTATTATATCTATTTCTCTTCTGTCCATGGCAACATTGATGAGGTGGGCAGAACCAATTGCTTAGGCTTGGAAGAAAGCAAATAAATAAATAAGGGTTTCTCTGCAAGATTTGAGAAAAGTAGGGTGGTTCAAAATGCGCTCTTTGTCTCAGACACATAACTGCAAGAGGCGACCAATAGCCGCAATATCACTGTTATTGTTGAAAAAGTGGACACTTACATTCGTGAGTTATAGGAATAGCTAGAGACATGAAAGGCCCAGGGTGACGCTACCACCATTACCATACAACAAAACTATGCTCTTCTTGAGCAGAAATATATTTCACTTTCTCGTCAATTTTGCAGATAGAGAATGAGAAGTCGTAGCTCACCTCGGCTCTGGAAAAACATGCCACTTTATTGCAGTTCAACCTCCTCTTAATGATGAGTTTTGACCTTCTTCCAGCAACTCGTGGTTCTCTTCAACATTTTTGGCATGAATTTGAGCAACAGTTTGAGCGATTTAAGTGATTTGATGTAGATTTTGTGGCACAATTTTACCAATTTGATAATTATCGATTGCATGCAAATTTTGTAATTATTGTTGATTGTTTAAAATCTCAAAAAATAAATAAATCATGTCATATTTATCCACTACTACTTGGTCATATGCTACTTATCAAACAATTATTGAAGTTCGATTTTGATCTTGAATTGGCTCTTTCTATGGATGGAGGAAAGCTAGGACAAGAGGGTACGTCAGGCAAGGTGCGTGGGGTGCTCTTTTCACTCGGCCCATAGAATCTAGTGCTGCTTCTAGTATATCTATTGCTTCTACCAGTGCGGAGTAAACTGCTACCTCTCTCATTCGATTCTTCACTTTCAACAACTTCTTCCTACACTTAAACAATCACCGAAGGAAGCAAACACCCAAAAGAACAATCTCTCATGAGAGGGAAGAAGAGGACCTTAGAACGAAGGCATTTTAATGCTTCAACCTGCTCCTTTGTCATGGGCTGGGTGAACATTATTCTAGAGTGGTGATTGGTGTAGCTATCTAGTTAGCACAGTTGTATATGGTGTTTCTATATCGATATGTCAAAGTTAGTTACAACTGTTCTCTGCATGGCAGTTTGTATCAGTCCATTGATAATGTTGCCAACCTAATTACAGCTGCAGGTTCTGCTAGATTAGTAGAGTTTGTCCCTTGCACAGGTTTCCATTCATTACGTATTAATAATGATGAAATGGATTACCTCATAAATAGAGTGGAAATATCTAAGGCTGAAACAGATACATAATGCCAATGTGCAAGTCCCCAAAGCTCAAACTATTCTATAGAAGTAGAGAAGCAACAATATATGAAGATAGGCTCCGATGATCGGTGGCAGATGTTAGATGTGTTTGGAAAAGAATTCAAGCAATCGAATATTTTTGCATGTTAATAGTAGTGTGGGAAATCCGTGTGCTGCGGTTGAGATTGCTGCAAAAAGACCAAATCTCTTGTTGTATGAGCTTAGCATGGAGAAAACGCGTTGCATGCTGATCTTGTTGACTGTGTAAGAGTGGAGAGCTTGTGTTGCTAACTGCGTTGTAGAGGATGTGCTTGTGGAGAGAGCACCAAAATTTGTTGCACGCGAGCTAAGAACGTGAGATTGCTTCAACATCAGACTGCTAATCTGTGTCATAAGAAACCAAGGTGCAACAGGGGTATTGTTGCCACAAACAGGGAGTAGATTTATTTTTCATTGATATTTATAAAAACAGATTGTTATTAACATCATGAATTAGACTAGAATTATGCTTTTGATTTTCCTTAATCTATTTCATTTGGCATTAATTCTTGTGTAAGAATCATCAAGGAATTGGCCATTCCTTTTTAAACACACTAATTCTTTTTATGCCAAGTTTTTTTTTTGCAGATTTTGGATGATCAAATGATCATTAAGGAAACTAATTGGGCACACAATTGGTCTTCAAAAGACTAATTTCATGAGAAATTATAAAGAACAAGTCCATGAACATAAGCTAAATTTCTAGAAAATTACAAGTTCTTGCAACTTCCTATAATACCTTGATGGTTTGACATGTTGCATGATAGATTAACAGATTTGAAGAACTAGGGTTTGTTCCTAAATGTACAAGGATGGTGAAATACCTATCCACACTTGAATTCGACGTCTATAGGTGGATGGTCACCATTGGTCAAACTTAGATATTTTAGTAGAAAGTCTAGAATTAAGGAGAAAATTTGCTATTTTTGAGATTTTGCATGCCATAATTCACTTTTTCCCAGCAAGAGTCATTATCCATTCCTCACAATCCACATACACTTCATACATTTTCATCAATATTAACCCACAAAGAAAAGCAACAATGCTAATTTACAAGTTTTTTTTGTTCCACTTTACATATCCATTGTCAGTTTCCTACTCTTGCAAATAACACCTTGCTTCCATACACCATTGGGTCCATAGTCCTTGAGTCTAAATATTTTTCTAAAAACACCTTGAAGCTTGCATGCCTTAAGGGCAAGCTATCATGCCAATAAACAATGGAATACATTAATGTCCGTTGTTCATCAGATCTTCTAAGTATTTGACAACAACAAATTGATTCATACTTAGAAAGATGTGTCTAGGGCATCTTGACTCTCATCCACATCAAAGATGGGAGCTCTCGTGTTGACTAGTAGCATCCATCAATTACCACTAAGTTAACAATTTCTTGTTATGTTTGACACCGAATCATTTATTCACATGACAAGAATTGTGCCAATGAGCATTGAAGACTTGAAGTCCAATCATTTTGTAACAAAGGAAGCAAAATTACTTTCATTACTTTTCAGTTTTTGATGTAAACGACTTAAGGACAAGTCAGTGAAGAATACTATGATAAGAATTTTGTAGCCACACATGCACAACTCTCATTCATTTTTGAAAGGGTAAGTTGTGGTATGATATTTTCTAACTTTTAACCATTTAATTCCTTGAAATCTAGAATGATAATTTTTGGAAAGAAACTTCTTTTCCTCATTTCATAAAATTACCAAAACCATCCGTTTGGGGGGGGGGGGGAATACATTTACATTCATACTTTGTCATATTTATATTTTTCCATATTCATATATCACATTCTAAAACCCACATACTTTAAAATATATTTACTATTACATCGTGATGAGCATAAAAAGGGCTTTGTAAAAGTATTTAAAAGATTATTGGATGCCAACACAATCATGGTTTTTACACAAGAACCAACCATGATGTATTCCAACGAAATATTTTGCACTAGAAATCACATTATCATTATGCAAAGATCATACATTTAATTTGAATGCAACAAACAAAATATGATTGAAACAAAAGAACCAACCAAGTTGTAATTCAACAAACACACTTTGCAAATGTTAAGCAAATGAAATCATGCAATGTTTAAGCCAAATCTCAAGTATCAAAGTAATGTAATAGATTGCATGAGGACATGCAATACCTTTAGTTTGGGGGTATGTTGGGCCTAAGAGTTATCCTTAAAATACATCCACTTTCACTCCATTTAACATCCACTTTCTCTCCATTCACACATTTTCTCACCTCTATTCCACCACCATGTCATCGCATCCACTTCACTTTCATCATTATACGGGTTACCTTTGTGTTTTCCAAAACATTATTAATTCTTAGTATTTTTTAGTGAATTTGTGGTTAAAATTTAGAAAATAATATGATTGTACTTATACCTAACAATTGAAATGAGTTTGTTGACATGTGTAGGTACAAAGGAAGCTTTTGAGGCACCCTTATGTGGCACTTTGTGTTCAAATTCGAATTTGAGAAGATCATGGAGGATAGGGTTATGTGTCACCATTTATTGAGAGATATGTGGATTTGAAGAAGGAATAGTGGATCATCATTATGAGTTTGTTATCATAACATTTGTATAAACAGGAGTGTTATCTCCTTCATTTGTAATTTTGGAATTTAGAATTTAGAATTGAGAAGTTAGAATTTAGTACCTCAGGATCTTATAAGTTTGTAATGAGAAGTTAGAATTTGGAATCATTGTAATGGAGATTTTAGAACCTCTTGGAATGTAGAACTTGTAATTGCAAATTGTAGTTGAAGATAAATAAAATGGAGCTTCTTTGATCTTCTACATTTGACTTCTCTTTTGATGTGCTTGTGAATCCTGGGAAGGCCCCCCATTGTCTAGCAAGTACACTTTTGTTTTGGTAAGCTTTCATTTTATGTTTGTTTGTAAATTTCATTAGGTTCATATCTTTGAAATATTAACGAATGGCCTTTTGTAAGAAAATATTAATGTTTCTTTCAATGAATCTGATTTGTTATTTAATGTTTGATTTCATTAGTTTAAATAGTTTTTTGATTAAGATGATTATAAATATTAATGAATAGTCTCCTATAATGGAGCTTCAATATTTCTTACACTTGTCACGATGTCTTTATATTTCATTTTGTTAAACAACTAAATAGGTGTTGGAGATCCCAATGAAAGACCTCTTGTAAGGGAGCTTTGGCATTTTTCACCTAGATTAGTTTAATTTGTCTCTATGTCCATATATATTGGATGATCTTCGAAGTTTACTTACCTGGATTGACAATAAATGAAACTCTAATTTGCATCCGCATTTTAGACCAAACAGCTAGCAAACACCTTTAAAGAATGAAAAAAGCTTTTGTCATACACCCAACACCTACCTTGAGGGTGGCCTCAACCTTAATGGTGGTATTGATTTAGAGTTTCAACATAATGAAGGATAAGATGATATAGTGTATATATATGTGAGTGTATAAACATGTTGCATGCAAAGGTTGTGTAATTTTTTATATTAAATTTGCAGCCCCATTCATATAGAAAAAATGTTAAAGAATTAAATATTAATAAAATTAAATATAGGAAAGAAAACTTGGGGGTGGGCATATAGAGCTTGGATGTAGCCCACCTATCCCCTCTCTGCACTTTAGGATTTGTCCGAACCTCGTATATCATATTCTTGTTAAATTTCACCCTACTAGCTTACAAGATGTAACGTGCATGTTACAACATCGATTAACCAGTCGAGCGCCATCACGCATACCTACCCTCTCTCATGCATGCTTATCTTCCTCTAGATTTTGAATAGGTTGAGGATGCTAGCTTTGATGTTGATGGTCTTGCTCACATTCGTGATTATGTTGCTTCCTTTGATGGCCAGTACCAAATTCCTTTCAATGCATGATATATTTATAGAATGATGTGCCACTAGATGTTGAATTAATGATTTTGGGCATGGTGGTGGTAAGCTCAGGAATTCACGTCATTAACTCAAATTTCCTAATTGTTAAGGTCGTGACTCTAAATGACAAGTCTAACTGATGGTAAAATATCACCTAGAGCTCAGGATTGTATTGTGTATTCCACTGTCAATGTAGATCACCGTGTCATTGAAGAGGTCAAAATTCCATGGGAGATGGTTCCTTTAAGGAGGCAGCGGGTCAAGAGCCGTGGGAAGAATGTCTTTGATCTGGTTCTAGTAGCCTAAACCATGGGCAAAAGGGTAGATACTTTTCCCTCTTCCGTTTTTCTTTCTTCCATATGAGAATTATTGGTTCTTTTCATATTATGGAAAATAACATGTTATACTAACTTTTTAAAACTTGATTTAGCAATCCTAGAAATCATAATAGTTTCTTATAGCTCCTTAAGTCATTAAGTTGATGTTTGTACTAGAGTATTACATTTTGTTTTAACAGTTTCTTTTCAATGAATTTTTTCAATGGTTTGATTCAATTGTATCATCTTGTTGATTCAGAGTTTACCTGTGGTGTTTAGGGTCCACTCTTTGAATCTGCATATCTCTAGCATGTCATCAAAATTTAAAATAACCTATCATTGTCATTCAAAATTTTAAGCATACATCTATCAAACTAAAAAAAAAAAATTAATAGAAAATATAAGAAAGAGACCCATGATTTTTGCATTGATTGCTTCTTCACATGCTTGACTATACATCTCCTAAAGTTGTTTCAATTCATCCTCTAACTTTTCTAGTTTACTTTCAAGCTGTGACTTCATAGACTTTAAACAACTTGAGGTTAGTTCTGACATAGAAGACCAAGATGGATCCTGAGTTGACTATGTACCTATAAAATGTGATAATAGAGCAGGAACATGGGATACAATCAATCATATAGGCCTGTTGGAAAGTGAAAAAAAGGAAAAAGAGGATAGCATAAACATTGAGTTGAGCCTCAACAATAGGGTAAACTGCTTTGGAATTTTGTTTTTAACAATTTTTTTCCCTTTTTTTGAACAACTTTTGTTATTTCCCTATAATGTATTTCCTCTCCTCTTGCTATGTTTTATGAAAGTATTCACTTGAAGGATGGGAAGGATGGGTAGGATTTACTAAGGAGATGATTCAAACTCATTTCCATGCACCCACATGAGACATTCAAGTGAGTGGATATATAAGCGTCGAGTGCTTTGTTTTATTAATAAAATGCTTATTTGTAAATTTAGTAAGTATCAAAAACCCATGCTTATTTGTAAATTGAGTAGGTATCAACAACCCCCAATAAAAAATTTAAGTTGTTGTATTTACAAGATTTTGAAATTTTGATGAAAATAAATTAACATGTTGTGTTTAATGAAAATTCATAAATGGAAATTGAATATATGGAAAATTAGAAAGTCATAATAATAAAAAAAACCTGCATCTTGCAAAATCAGATTAAGTGGAGCCAAAATACACCATGGACATGGGTGAATCTCCTGCTAGAGTGTGACAAATTTCTTTCCATAGCACAACATGGAAGGGTTAATCTCCACAGATTTCTTGCCACAGTGCAAGATGGAAGGGTTAATCTCTAGTATGACTCCTTTGGCTGAAACGTCAAATGACTTAGGTTGTGAGGAATAGTTGTGAAGCAAGAGAGATAGGTTTGATAATAAATAAGTTTGGTAAAGATCTCCACGTTGGCCTCACTCGCTGCTTGCATTGGCTTCACTCGACACTTGCATCCTCATTTTCTCCACAAAATGAGATACATATTTCTATCTTAGAAAAGGATATATATGTAAACATTAAATGCTTGAGAGTTAATACTAGCATTAAGCTAGCATTGCCCTTATGTTATAGAAGTGATTCTAAATATATGAAGTATATCTAAAGTATGACCTCAATATAAAGGAAAATAAGATGGAAAAATATTTCATTAAATAAAAGGAATATTGATTGAAATATAAAAGAAAACTTTACTTAAGAGAGAAAAATACTTCCTCGGTTTCTATGTCAACCAATAACAACTAAAAATTGATTATTATAGTTGCTACAGGGGCAGACACTAAAAGCATATAACTTTACATATTATTATGTGAAAAGCGATTGTGAAGGATGGTCTTCATTTTGAGCACTCTTATAACTTAAGTTCCATTATATATAGAGTATAATAAATACAAAGGAACACAATGGTATAATGTTTATTAAGTCGATACGATTTTTATGGTGAGGTTCATTCTCATCACATTGTAGCAGATTTGTCAAACTTCAAAGAATATACCATTTCGACGGTGTGATTGAACGCGGGCCTCCAATCTGGGATTTTATTCGCCTGAGGTTCTTTGACACCACTGTGGAGCCACATCACATGCATGGGACCACATCACATGCACCTAGGCCTTTATATTATCGTATAATTGAAATAGGTGATTCCACAATGTAGCATTTGGTTGCAGTCTCAAAATTTGTGATCTCCGATGAGTGACATGGCCTGATCTAAGTGGAGAGGAAATGAGTGAAAGCCCAAATCGGAGTGCTCTCTATCAATTATTTATAATTGGATGTGTAATCTTGGTGTACATCAAATCAATTCTCTGATTTTCGATCGTTGATCACCTTTTGCATTTGGGCCTTGGTCCTATGGCTCTTTCTGTGACCACAATATTTATCAGTACAGTCATATTAATACAAAGATAGAGAGATAGATATCTAACCCATTATAAGTGCCCAACTCGAAACCGCTTAGAGATGAAGTGCCAAATAATGTTTTTTTCCAAGATGCAATTATTTCTTGGTTGTAACTCCCCTTTTTTGATTAATGAGAAGCACTTCAACATACATGTTTTCAGTGCTCGACCAGCAGCAAAATCTCAAAGCTTGAGTACACAATCTATCGATGCATTTTCCCTTGTCCATCCATCTTATATCGACAAGATTAACATTGTAAAACATCGGAAAAGTAGTGGCATCCGAGTAACTCAACATCTGAACAAGCTTGTCGAGGCACCATCTCGCCATGTATCTGCCATGTGTCACCTTTTGAATAATGCCATGTGCCAATGTTGATTCCTTTGAACTCTTTGTGAGCGTGGTTCTAGCTCAGAAATCGAAGCTCTCTCTATTGACTATTTCCAATCGTAGGTGTAACCTTGGTGTATGCCATTTCAATTCGCTGATTGGTGATTTATGATCACCTTCTACATCTAGGCCTTAGTCCCGTGGCTCTTCACGTGATGATAGTCTAGCCCCGATATCAGGACCTTCCCATTGGGGGTTATGAATCAGAGGTTTCACTTTGATTTTTCTAATCGACTCAACCTCTGATCGTCGATCTCCCATATGTGATGATATAACTGCCATGTATCTACCATGCATAACCTTTTGAATAATTCCACGTGTTGCCCTTTTTTTGGCCCGTTGTGATCATTGAAACTATCCAATTCGCCTGCCACGTGTCAACCCTTTTGGCATGTCGTCATGAAATTAGCCTCCGTGCATCGCTTGACCAATTGCTTCTTGTAACGCGTCCCTAAATGCATCCAGTCACATATCACAACTTGCAATATTGACACTTTTAAGATGTGGTTGATTCTCATAAAGTTTCACTTGAGAGCGGATGTGATGTTCTATTGAATTCTTTTTTCATACCTCTAGAGGGTTTGGATATCAGAAGGAATAACAATGTCCACACTCAGAAGTTGAAACTTGAAAAAACAGGGCATTTGGAGGCGAACAAGGATCACTAGGTATCTGAAATAGATAAGGCACTGACACCTTGGACCTCCAGGACATTCTTGCGGTCTATTGGTCATAAAAACTTATTTATAATAGAGTTATGTCAGAATAATAACATCATGGAAATTCTTTTCAAAATTTTCGATACATATAGCATTGGTCTTGTGTAATAATAAACAAATATCTAATTTTTGAATCTCTGAACTGTGCTTTGGGCCTCCAGCCACTAATATGAAACCCCTATTGTTTTATCATACCAAAATTAAATGTGAAATCACATCCACCCCTTATTGTACCTTTTGGAATATGACCCCCCAATAAGATCCACTCTCTATGCATGTACCTTGATCTCACTGTCTATTTTTATTCATTAATTACCACTAGTTAGCTGAATATGTGCATTTTTTTTTTTTTAATTCTCCCTCGTACGCCCTTGTATAGAGGAAAATTAATATAATCAATTGGCCTTTCCCCCCACAAATTTCCAAAATATTTCTTCTGGTGTAAAGGTTTCAATGCTCGAAAAATCCCATATATTTAATCAATATGCCGCATTTTTTTAATGATTGCAACTTAAAATCTCTACATGCATATTGGTCTTGGTGACTACTCTATTCATTAATCTAATTAATGGACTGAGCATGTGCATTTACTTTTTCTTTATTCTTTCTCGCACGAAATTTATATGTTTTATGCCTTGGACACTTTATTATATGTGTTTATTCAAACGAGCCACATTGACATTCTGTAGTGGACTTTTGACTTGTGATCCTTCAGAAAGGATTCTTCTCATGTCAAAGTTTCAAAATCCAAAAACTCCCATGTATATCTAATAAATATGTGACATTTTCCTCTGATTAAGGTTTGAAACTTATCCACACATCCGGATGTTGAGCACTATTCTATTCAATAATCTAACTAATGGCCCACCTATGTGCATTTATTATCACTTTACTCTCTCTCATGTGAGAATCTATGTCATTATCTCTATCATTGGTAACATCGTGACCTATGCCATGTCTCCTAACCCTGATTTATTGGTCCCTCTACTTAGCTAGTAGATGGGAATGTGCTCTATTTGGCCTCTTCACGTCGCACTATTCTGCTGATTTTTCGAGTTCCATTTTCTGTTGTTGTTTCAATGCTATTGTTGGTCTCTTGCTGTTTCTAATGCACATTGTGCTTCTATCTTCAACCGGATAACAACTTCGGAATTTCAATAACAAACAGGTGAGAAACGAGAACCTGCTAACCATATCATCTTCTGCACTCAAATGGAAAGTGTTAATGTTTTCATAATGCATGTATAACTTGGAATACTATGTGCTTTGTCATGACCTACAACACATCCACCTGTAGAGTTTCTGAAACACCATATATAGATGATCAACTTTCTATGTTTAAACATTTAAATTCTTCTTTCCCTTTGTCTTTGACTATTGGCAACAATCTAAATTGTAAATATTTCTTCTTTCATTTGGCTCCAAGTATGCCGATTCTATGAACGATCACGCTCAATACTTTATTTCCACTTCTTTTCCAATGTTGACAAAATTTTATGGGCTTTCACCTTTCAATACATCTCATTTCCTCATCATCCTAGAAGTTGCCTTGACAAGGAATTCCATCACTTTGTTTCTCATTGGCTCTACACCGATCCGACCATCGCTCCAAATCATTGAACTCAACTTTCTTACTTCCACAAAGACATCATCCCAACGCTACTCCATTTCTCTCTTTGATGTTACCTCTCAGCACATATCTTTGCTTCTATTGTCTTACAATGCCCATGTCATCTCTAGTGCCTTGCAGTTGGGCTCGATTATCATTCTCAAAGAAGTCAGTTTCACTTTTTTGCAAAACAATGCATATGTTGACTCTTCACCATATTCTTGATGTTTTCATGTTCCTTCCCTCTCTCCACCACTGTCACTCCGACTAATGCCATGTTTCTTTTCTCTTTCTTTCCTTATTTTCAGGATTCTAAAAATTATTAAATTGGAAGTTCTCGAATGTCATGCAACTTTGATTAGGGGCATAGACCTTATTCAAATTGTACAAACATCGACATACCAACTGGCCTATTTAATGTCACATGTCCCCGCCTTGTCTATTGCTGCTTTGACACATGATTTTGTGTCATCATCAACTCAGTTGTCCTCCACTCAGCCTGCTGTCATTCCATTCATGGCGCTAATCCACTATAGTAAAAAATGGTCGATCTAGGGTAGGGTGCTTGGAAAAACATCCATCTCTCCTACAACAATGCTAAAGGGTCTATAAATGTATTTGGATTTGACCTTGTTGATACTGCCAGTGATACAGTCCATCTCTCTACCTTCGGTGATCTTGCAGATTCCTTGCATGACTTTGTCCAAATTGGGAAGCTTTACATGGTTTCAAATGGCACATGTGAAACCAAAAAACACAAATTTCAACTATCTGGATAGAAAATGGGAAGTTTACCTCTTTGAAACTTCCATTGCTGAACCTTCCTTAGATGATGTTCCAACAATTCCTTTCCACCGTTTCTGTTTTAAACCTATAGATGAAATCATATCTACAAACCTCAGTGCAATTGTTGACATCATTGGCATTGTTAGGTCCACTTGTCCAATTTCCACCATTCATCAAAGAGATGGCTCTGAAATACCTAGGAAAACTATCAGCTTGGAAGACATATTTGGCTATAGTATCAAAATCACCCTATGGGGGGAGAATTTCCACACCTTGGGCA
Source organism: Pinus tabuliformis (assembly GCA_031772625.1). Taxonomy (NCBI): domain Eukaryota; kingdom Viridiplantae; phylum Streptophyta; class Pinopsida; order Pinales; family Pinaceae; genus Pinus; species Pinus tabuliformis. Next base: position 1,414,475,136 of record CM062820.1, on the reverse strand, counting down.
ATAAAATTGTTGAACTCGCCTCTTTTGGTGCTTCAATCATGATTGTAATCAAAGGGGCTTACATAGCCGAATTTAATGGAAGAACTATTGGGACTATCTTGACCACCAGCTTTGTGCTAGATCTTGCCATTCTAGAGATTGAACAACTCCAATCATGGTTTCATCAAAGAGACCGCTTGGCCTCTTCACCATTGTTAAGTAGAAAATTCTCAGGAACTTCGAAGTGGGGCTACCCACAACATACAATTGTCGACCTCATAGACTTGCATCCCGACAGAAAACTAACATGGTTCTTTGTTCATGGAACCATCACCTCTATTGACATGCAATATTTCTACTTCCTTGCATTCCCTCTCTCATCAATGCATGAAAAAAGTTGTCAACCACTCCAATGGAATGTGGCACTACACAAAATGTGGTGGGGCCTTTCCGGAATGTGACTATCGGTATGTGTTGAAATTTGAAATACATGACCACATAGGTGTACTGCAAAATGTCATCACATTTGATAAGGCTGCAACTGAAGTCATGGGTGTCCAAACAAAAGACTTTTTCATACTCTCCAATGATCCTGGTGCTATCCGTGAGCTTTGTACAAAGGTTCATGTCGTCCTTTCCTCTTCACACTGTGTGTGAAAATAGACATCTTCCACAGTGTGCATCATTTGAAGTTCATACTAATCAATTCAGAGGTAATCACCTATAGTTCTGCATGTTCCATTCTCCTCAAGTAAATAAAAAAATGTCTACTGCTTTAGTTGTTCGGCGTCTTTGAAAGTCGATTTATTTGCCCCATGCCACCATGAAGTGGAAACAATAACTTCTATATGATTTTCCGTTAATTTTTTCCTCTTCCCTTCCCCCCCCCTTATTTTGGTTCACTTCATCATTTTTCTTCTCTTCTTTCTGTATATACACCTATGATACATGCTGCAACTTCCACCTTTGCATATTTTTCCGTATTTTACTTTTACATATAATATATATGTTTTTTTCTCCTTCCTTCTAAACAAAATAGAATATTTACATCCTTTTATATTGTTCTTTGCGCACCTAAATACAAACACTGACTTCTTACAAAGGGTTGTTTGGTTGCCTTAAATCTACTTGGTAAATGAATGATAGATAGTTATCGATCACAACAAAAATACTTTGAAGAAATAAGTTTTATTCTAATCTTGTTCTACGCTACAAAGATAATTTTGACAAAGTTCCAACAATAAAATTTGAATTGCACAACATTAGCACATAACATCAAAGAAACATAATCTCTATTATAAAAAATGCTTCTCCAACCACTAAACTTCATCTACTTTGCTAAATGACACATCTACTTTATAAGCTAGAAGACACTACTTCAAAAATATACCCACTAATGAATTTCTTGCTTTTGGGGGCTATGTACTCCATCCTTGAACTTAAGACAACTCTTTCTGGTCTCCTATAATCACTTGAACTTGTCTCCCCATGTTTGTATCAAGATGTACATGCCAGCATCATCTACAAACCCCTCAAGAAATGTTTGGAAGATACTCCTTTATGCACAAAATAAAGACAAGCCCAACAAATAAATATGGTTCAAATATAAAGATGATTTAAATATCGAAACCTTTCTAGCTATACCCCCGTCTAATGTTTCTCTTCACCAACATCCCGAAGCTTCACTTGCAAACCCATCTCCTTCAAAATTCTCTACTCTGACTGTACCTACCCTTCAACTTCCTCCATTTAGTTCCACTTCTTTCCCATATACATTGCAAACCCAACCATCGACTCATCCTCCTTCACCCTCCCATCCCCATATTTTGGTCAACCTTGCCTTAACAATGCACTCCAACGATTCCATGAAAGGATACATGAACTCTCTCCCTTGCATATTTGCTCCATATGCAAAGAATCATACCCAAATATGAAAACAAAATTTTTACATGGTAACCTCGGTTGCTCCCGGTGTGCAGCTACAAAATCCACCCACCGATTCTCCATTTTGAACAACATGGACCCTGTCGACCAACCGTTTGTCCTTTCTATTTTAACACAAATAGAATAAATTCTCATATCACATGTCAGCCCAATCTTGCAAGTCACCCATGCATGAGGTGGATAGTAAAGATACATTGGTCATACTATTTTTTTCCCACAAGACATCATTGCCATCACCAACATTTTACCGCACATGGTTTCTAAATTGGACATCGTCGTTGTTACTTGGCATGGATGTGACCAAAAAATATATGATTTTATTGTTAGCAGGACACACGTTCTTATGGATTTATAATACAAACTAGCCCATGATCCCTACTACAAGGATTTCCAACTGGACCAAGCTGTAATATATGCCTTGTTGACTCACCCTACTGATATGTCTTTTGTCGTTCGTCGCATCTCCCCTTACTCTCTTGAACCATGAATTGACTTCCCTAATTTCAATGATAACATTCCTACACACCCCACTCCAACAAACCTCAAACCATCCTCTTTTGTATTATCACTCCCTAATTCCCATACCGATCTTGAACAAATACACAACTACTTGTAGTCTCCCCATCCTAATTCCACTACTTCACTTTCCTGGCCCTCTGTTTCCACCTCCGCTATTAATGAATATACCAAAAAAGACCTCCTTTCTATGGTGTTCCACACACACTTCCCCACAGGATTTTCTATGATTGGTCAACCACGTCTTAGAAAAGTTGAAATGCAAGAATATGTTGTTCACCTCATACGCTACTATGATAACCATTTTTCCCAACATCCAAGATTCTGGTATTACTTGTACAATCTTATGTTGTGGCATTGTAGTCAAGAAAATTCTATTTTTTTCGTGAAGAGAAACCTTGAAGAGGGCTTTCCAATGACCGTTGCAAACCTTCGTGCACACCTCCATGACATGCCTGATTCCATGCTTCCTTACTAGATTATGCACTTCAGATCAGACCTTAGAGGGACACGCTTGTTCTGGAACAAACGCAGAGGTGAAATCACTAATATGATCATACAATTAGGTAGCCCTACTTTATTCTTCACCCTAAGTGCAACTGACACCAAATGCCATAACATGCACATGGTCATGCCTGAAACCCCCCCCGAGGATTCATCTGAGCTCTCTCGATGGAAATTCAAGAATATAATCAACAATCCACATCTTGCAGTGCAGTACATTCATTGTTGATTCATAATATTCCTCGAAGAGGTCTTGCAAAAATGTTTACATGCAAAGAACTTTTGGTGTAGGTATTTCCTTGACCATCCTTCACCTTTTTGTTTCTTTTTCTAGATATACAGTTGCCTCACAAAATTTCCTTTTTCATATTTTCAGGTATGAGTGGCAACATAGGAGCTCTACATATATACATGGTTTCCTTTGGCTTGAAAACACACCTGATATGGACAACCTCGATTGGATGACCAAGTCACGATGGATGGAGCCAAGTTTTTTTCAATGAACACAGTTATTCTTGGAATCCTCACACACTTGAACAACATGGACCTTATGTACACATCTCTACAGAGAATGCCCCATGCATCCTCCCATCACCATTGATATTTTCATCCTCTCGTCTTCAGTACTATGAGAATATTCTTAATTGTGTTCAATGACATACAAAATTCCACCCCTCTCCATGTCTTCGCAAAAAAGGTCCTACTCTTGTTTGCCACTTTGGAGTTCCATGGGATTTGAATCCCACCTCCTCTTTGATTATCGATGACAGTGGATGAAAGAAATATGTCCCTACTTGTAATGATGACAGGTTAAACGTATACAACTCTGACATGTTATACATATTGAGAGAAAACATCGATTGCTAGCTGGTTTTGTCTCAACATGATGTTATATGCTACATCACAAAATATACATCGAAACCAGAAACAAAGTTAAAAATTTATCGAAAAATGTTGTCACGTATCTCTTAGGCTGTCACACCGAAACACCTGTTGTTAATGCTGTCCAATTTTTTTCTAATAGAAACAATTGTTGATAAGGACATTGGTGCATAGGAAAGATGCCACATGCTACAAAAACTGCCCCTTTCACTTTGTAGAACTCATTTGTTTCCCTCAATTTTACTCGAATTGTTTTTCGACATGTTTCTCATGGTCTAATTTCCCCTTCCCAACACCACCCTTCATTTTAGCATCATGAATAGACCTGCTTCACTTGAAACACTAGCTCTCCTTAAAGTTGTACGTTCGTGGTCCTTTTCTACTTTCCAAAAACGTAACCAATGGAAACAAATAAATCCTTGCAAGACTGTTCATTTCCTCCCTTGCTATTCCTCAATCCCTTCTACTATTGATTCATCCTACACTTCTTTCTGTTAGAGTGAACTACTTCTATACTTCCATTTTTGCATACTCCCATTAGACATAGGCTCCACTAATGAAGGAATCATTTCACATTGGGAACAAAAAATATATGCGTATGTTCCATGGCATGTTCATAAAGCCCATGAAACCCCCCTTTCCCCTTGCTCTGATGACATATCCGCTAATGATATGCCAAACCACCTTGAATCCATAGACATCGATGAATGGAAATTCCTTTCTCAACTACACCCTAGAAACAACATGGAAATAGCTGAAATTGACATGCTTGAGCATTGGGACATTGACTGTAACCACAATTGGGCCCATACTACGATTCCTCTCCCTTTGCAAGAGACATCCATACGTTTCATAGACTTTAGTTGCTCATCCACCCAAATCCATTCTAGCCCGTCTCTAGTTCCTCGCTCGCTCACCTCACTATCGCCCACCCAGCAAGTTGCTTTCACCATTGTCCTCAGCCACTTTAGGACCACTTCCTCCATTCCTCCACTTAGAATGCTCATCCAAGGTACCGCTAGCATGGAAAGGTCTCATTTAATTTATTGTCTAAAAGATAAATTTTTTGTTGAATCTCTTCCCAATTTAGGTCCATTACTCCTACTCACTGGAACAGGTGTTGCAACATTTAACATAAAGGTGCTTACAATCCATTCTTCCCTTCACATTCCTTTAGTGTCAATGCATCCTCTTGATGGCCAACCACTTTTTCATCTCCAAGAAAAACATTTCCATGTCAAATACATTTTAATCGATGAAATGAGCTTTATTGGAGCTAAACTTATTTCATAGATAGACGATCGCTTAAGTGATGTATTTCGTTCGTATCAGAATGTGCCTTTCGGTAATTGATCTATCATACTTTTTGGTGATCTTGGACAACTACCTCTCATGACACTATCTACCATATTTTGTTAACAAGGGACGAACCCTCTTCAAAATGCATTCCGACAATTGGTCACGAATCTAAAAAATGCAACACCAACAGTTGAATACTGGAACCTTCTCATGTCAAAGATAGATATGTTTTTGTCAAAGGATGAGTAGTAGGAATTTGACAATGCAATCCAACTATATCCAACCAACCTAGCTATAAAATTGTATAAAAAATAAATGCTCAAAAAATTTAACATGCCAATTTCACGTTGCTACGTGGAGAAAAGAAACCACCATCCTATTGGTGCACACGAAGAATATGAACAGTTGGATGCAAAAGTTATTATTTGCAATGAACAACATGTTTTCCTCACATGTAACTTGTGGGTTGAAGTAGGCCTTTTAAACAAAGCACTTGGAAAAGTAATTTCCGTTTTCTATGCAACTAGATAGAAACCCCATCAATTACCATACTTTGTTGTTATTGACTTCTTCCAATACAAAGGTCTGCCACGGGACACCTTCAACCCATCTTATGTTCCACTTTCCCCAATAACGTGAGGGTCTTGCAGGCGAATTCCCCTTTGAATGGGATGGGGTTTAACAATACATAAATCGCAAGGAATGACATTACCAAAGGCAACAGTGGACACTGGTAACATAGACTGACAAGGCTTAACATTCACTACTATCTCTAGAGTTTGAATGTTGGTTGCTCTTCACATCTCTCCACCATTTTCCTTCATCCACTATGCTCGCATACAAGGCAATGCTTACATCAAGCATAGGCAGCAAGAGGAATCAAAACTAACATCAAAGTCTTTACAACGACCTCCAGTCTTATCGTTGCATCTAGCCCCTTTTGATTCTCTTTCAGTAAGCATACTTTGCATTCAATTTCACAATATTTGCTTTCTTTTACAAGTAGTTTCTGTGAAACGTAGTTAAAATTCCATACATGTTCCCCCTTCTACAAAATAACATATTGTGTGCATTCGCCTTTAGAAAAAAAAGACAAAATTTACAAGTTCGCATTTTGCTAATTAATATGAGCATACTTTTACAACTCTGCTTCAAATCAAATAATTTAAAAAATGATTGACAATGAAATAGAAACTAAAATATATGTTCTCACTTACTGCCAAATCTCTTTTCAGCTCTCCAAGGAGTGACTTACCACAGAAGTTTGCAACGATTTTTCCAAACAACAAAAGGACTCAAAATGAAAAAACTTTCCAAATTGTTGTGGTAAAAAGGACAACACTCCCAACTTGACTTTATTGTTATCATATTGGTAATGGGGACCCCTATGTATTTGTAACTGCCTTTTAGATCATTTGTTCTTTCACTTTTTCTTATCTTGTCATTTTGTTTTATTTTTCAATTTGACTTAATATTTTATTTACAGCCACTTTTTTACTATTCATTAATTAGAATAAATGAAACAAATAACCCCCGAGTACAACACTTGTATTGTCGTGTGATTTTAGCCCATTTATATATAACTAACCCATTTCGATTTCATTTTAGTAAGCATACTTTTGATTCAATATTAAAATAGTTACTTTATTTTATGGATAGTTGCCGTGAAACTCGGTTAAAATTCCAAAATTTTTCCCCTTTCTAAAAAAAATATGATGTTCAATTGTGTTTGGGAAAAAAATGGACAAATTTTACAAGGTCGCATTTCAGTGATTGATATGAACATGGTTTTACAACTCTAATTCAAATCAAATACTTTCAAAACGTTTGACAAAAAAATAAAATAAAAAAAGAAAATGATCTCACTTACTCACAAATCTCTTTTCATCCTTGAAGCTGTTTGTTCCAATATGCGATTTCGTCTAACCTCTGATATTAGACAAGCTGCAAGATTATCATATCACAATATCGAAATCCATCCCTTTATCACATATCATAGAGTGGGGATTTTGAATCGTGTCACATAACAAAAACGTTGATAGGGAATCTTCGATTTTCTAAAGTGGAGTCTAATATGCCATGTGGCCTCCTCTGATAGTGCTTATTATAATACGCATTTTTTTTTTAAAACACTTATGCTTTTTGGAGTTTAGTTATTTGCTTATTATTATAAAGAACCAATGTTATATGTATTAGAGTTTTACTATCGGGCATTTCTAAAATAATTCCTCCAATGTCATAAATCTATTATCAAAAGGTTCCTCCCACCAATAAACTACAACCACTCTATGGATTTATTGCCACGTCATTCCGACCAATCACGTGAGGGGAAATCGGGTTCCACCAATCATAGACCTCCCTTTACTAGGGTTTTGACCATCAAATGTATAAGGTTATCCCAAAATTTCCTTTAAGTTCATAGCCTCACTCCTATGCACTGCAACAAAGCCTTCTATCTGATTCTTGTCATGACTCCTCCAGGGGACCTCGCCTTTGAATCGCATAGTATCTTAGCTGAAGATCTCTAGAACTTCCCTAGTTATAAGCTCTGCTGTTGCAAAGGCTTCCTTGACTCGGTCTTGTTGACTATGTCTCTATCTCAAGAATCTCGTACACTCCTAGATGTGCTTCATAGTTTGATGATGATACCTTTGGTTACTTAGGATAATCTACAATGTTATCCCTCATGAGCTTGGGTGATATGTTCTCCAATGGATTCATGGTCGGTGAGTCTTCCCTTCCCACTTGGAAGGAATCCTACCCAAGGTAGCATAGATGATCCTGTGTCGCTTACCTACCATGGTTTTGGTGTTGACTCCTGAGAGCTTCCTACCTCGCCTACTACATGCCGACGATGACAGACCCAATTCTGAGCTTGCAAATAGCTCCATGGCACTTGAAAGAAACCTTCCGGTGCCTCGACAACCATCCTAAGATGCCAATAATAGGTATCCAACATGTTGAGAAGGCTAGGTTGCAGGCCATTTAGGAAAATTTGGTGCCTCATTTGATCTGAATGGGAAACTCCCCTTGACATTAATCCAATGCTTCCCATGCAACACATCAACTTGTAACTTGGAAAAAAAATGCATGAAAGAGGATAAATACCCTACTATCCAGCAGGTCTTCCATGTAATATTCATATTAATAAAAGGATATCATAACCCACTATCTTTCAAGTTTGATCGAACCTCTCATGGGGCGACCATGACATGTAGTGAGTTTTTTCTCTTCCTTAATAAGTTATTAATCTTTCCCGTCATGTGGTTTGTTATAGCATGGGGTTCCTTATGCTGCCTAATCATTGTTATCATGCAGTTTGTTATAGCATGAAATTTGTTGCACCTCTTAACCATCAAACATTTTATGTTTACTTTTGGAAGTCATTACACACATCTTTTCCTTCAACTTTTACACACATGCATATATATATATATATATATATATATATATATATATATATATATATATATATATATACACACAACAAGGATGTACCACATATGAAAACATAATCAATATAATGCAGTCCTTCAATCTAGAACTAGTAGTGGAATCAGAGGTTTACTCATTGGAACATTCAAATTACACAACATAAAACATTTGTGATACGGGTACCTTTGATCTAGAACGGATGTGCTAACATAATTAACTCATTTAATAACTGTATCAGGTCCATAATATTGAAGGCTTTGATATCGGAGATAATTGCAACATTCCATAGTTTGCAAAATTTCACTATAGTAAAGATCTAATATGGTGGACATCAAATTAAAATTAAACTCGTTTTATTATCAATATCGCGTCCATCTTGTCAACCAATTTAGATGATGGCACATAACGAAAGTTCCAATAAACAAATGGATCTTAAATAAAATCCAATTTTTTAATTATATTGGGCTCGCAAATGAATTAATACACCATATCGGGTCCGCATATCAGAGATTGGAGAAAATCCAAGGTCGGGTATTATTGCATATAGTAGCACATGCCTTCAAGAATATCGACGAGATATGGATCTTGAGGGAAGTGCTCTATCGCAAGGTCAAACATTAGGGGGTTGCAAGTGCTATCATATAACAAAAATATCGAATCATCAACTACACATATATGATATCATTGTTCATCTGTATACTTAACACATTTCGATTTAAACACATTAATGGTGATCTGATCTAATCACATAGAATACCATATATGAAAAGCTTGAATTAAAACAATACTTTAGCCCAGAAACATAGCATTAACATAAAGAAAATAGTACTTGATACACATACAAACCATGCGCGGTGCTATGCATCTGTCAAGGTCATGTTGGCTTCACGAATCATTATCTTCAGCCTCTGATCTACTTCCCATGGGGTTTCACCTAGAAGCATCATGGTCTCCTTAGACCCAATAATCGACTGCGTCTCCAACTTTGGCTTGCTAAATTCCCTGTTCTGTGTAGCTTGGATTTATGCGATTCCTGCGTTTGGATTGTCATTAGAGTGCTTAATGTACCATGTCAGTGCGCAATCCTACAACGCAATTACCAGTGTTGCCTTATTTATGTTGTCATTCGTAACCCCTTGCACTTCCCATACTGCTTTTACTACGAACCAAAATTGGTCCAGATCTTCGTTCCCTAGTCCTTTGAATACCGGAAATTTCACTGTGCTTGCCATATTGAACTGTGTTGGTGGCGGAGGTGGTGTGGACAGAGAGGGAGGTGACGATGGTGAAACTAGTGGCGGTGTAGGTGGGGGTGGTATGCGCAGAATCCACTTCCTTATTAGACTGATTGCGCTCCTCGGAGAAACTTTTGCGAGCTCCTCTTTGCTTTCCCACGAGGGTGAAATCAAGGGACTAGTTTCTAATTCTTCGCTACTCCCGTTTCTGTAGATCTTCCCACTTCGTGTAGTCCCAAACATTAATTTATTCACATAACCTGCTTTTCACACAGTAGCATTTTAATCCAGGTATTCAAAGATTTAAAGTACTTACCTCACGGTCCTTTGAGGAAACGTCATTTGCCTCACTGTAGTTGACTGTCGTGTCTACCGCGAACTTGGTGATGAACCCTCCTATAATATGATCGAGCCAATGGTCCACAATGTGTGAGATCTTATCTTCCGATGCTTCTAGTCTGCGTACCAATTCCAAAGTCCACACAATTGGTTTGTCGAGCCTGCACCTCCCTTGACTGTCTGCTAGCTTCATGATCCACTCATACAACTCAGAGGGGAAGGATGCAGAGAAAATCTCATGGATTTCCATATACACGTAGCACTCTACCCACTGTTCCTTTGATACTCACGAATTCCTGTTTTCCTGCGTTGTGAACTTGTGAATCTTTCTATCCAACAACTTTTCAATTTCTTTCTTCGTCGGATTCCAGTGACACGACATCAGACATCCCTTATGCAGATCCCGTTCCTGACAATAAAACCATTTGTTGGCTTAGTGGGGCCCGACCCAAGTTCAAAGATGATTTAGATAAACAAATCTTGGTACTATTGGCCCTTTCAGCAACAGTCCTTGAAGTGCGGATTGAGGTCTCACTCGAAGTAGTATGGGAGGGTGCTAGAACTAGGTTTCTGCACCCTAGAGATGTTTGATGATTTCGAGATGGTCTGCAGTTCAACCCTGTGTGCACGTCGCTATGCGCACTTACCTATACCTCGCAGCCAGAGATGTTTCCCTCACGCAGCCCTACTCGGGGGCTGAACAATGTTATTACCGAAGTCCTTACTAGTAGCCTGATATTACTTGATTACCTTAGCTTATTTGTACGTTTTCAGTTATACTTAACAATATTCCCAATTCATACAAGTGCGCGTAGTAAAGAGACAATATAATTGCAAGTAATATCGAACATGTAATAATTCAGAAAAGATACACAAAATTGGAACCAAAAATTCTCTTTATTATTCTCTTCTCTGGTTACAGACTCAAAACTACCTTGTGCACTTAGCTGCAGGGATCCATGCACTCAGCTGTGGAATCTACTAGGCCTTTGCGCACTCAGATACAGGGGTCTGCACACTCAGCTGTGGACTCTACTAGGCCTCTGTGCACTCAGCTACAGAGCCTCTTTTTACTACTACAACCCAAGACACTTAGAATTTTTCTCTACACTTGCTATCTATTAGATTCCATCCATTCATTTCCTTTCTTACTTTTTTTTCTTTACAACTTAGAGCCTCGCTCTATTTATATAATCCCATGGTCCGCAGACCATGGGTAAGCTGACACTACATTCAACACTTAGGGTAGACAACCCTATGACTCTAACATACAATTCGTGTTCTATGTCCGCAATTAGCGGAGCTTTACAATAATATTACTCAAAACTTGGGCTTTGAGCCCCAAAACATGGTATGGGGGGATTCCATGCCCAACACTACTCATAAGTAAAATAATTGTGGTTCTTCTTTCTATTAAGACTTGTTTACAACTATAGTAGTAAAAACCAAAATACTTCTTGCAAAATTTTAGAACCCCCTTTCTTCATAACAATGAAGGGGATTTAAAGTTTAAAATTGAAACTCAAATATAGAAAAGTCCATAAAATGTTGTGCTGGTCCAAACAAATCACACTTAAAATAAAAATACAAACTAATAGTACAGTCTTGTTACAACAAGTTGATCAAGACTTGGATGAGGACTGCTCTAGCAATAGCTGTTGAAGTTCCAATATATCTATCATCACCTCCAATTCAGGTGGATGTTCATGCCTAATACGCATCCATGCAGTGAATAACGTATCACTGAGTGCTGGAAGAACTTGACTGGTTGTATTTGGAAGACACCTCAACATCAACCATTGCCCATTGGTTTGACTAGGAAATGCTAATGACATTCCAAGTCAATCTTTGATAGAGATTTTTTATGCTCAACCTTCTTTTATGATGATTCTTGCCAATATTTTTTTCAATATTTTAACATCGGGAAACATATCTTTTGGGCACTCTGAGATTAAATTTTCCTCCAAGAGGCTATCATTGATTAATTGAACCATGTTACTAGATATGTCCCTCGCACTATAGATTTCCATCTTTGCATTTTTAAGCCTTATCTCCCATTCTTGGAAGACAATCTCTTTATGAGATTCTTCTATTTTGGGTAGATTTTCTAATTGACCCTTAGAGTTGTTCTGCCAGTCAATGAAATCAGATATTTTATCTTCAACTTCCTAGCCATATGTCCTTAGATCAGACAATTGATTCACGAGTGCATTAGTTGATTGGCACATCTCTTTGATAATGCATAGATTTTGGAAAAATAGAACCTATTGATGAGAAAGTAGGTTATTTAGCTCCCTTGCTTCTTTCATGAATTTTGTCATCTCACGATTAACCTTCAGTTGCTCAATCTTGCGCTCTAGCTCCTATACGTGGGCATCCCAACTCCTCATGTCAGATTCATATTGAATCTTCATCCCATCGATACTGGTTTGCGATTGTGGAAATTGAGCTTGCCATTATTGGATGATTCCTTGCTTTTCATTTTCTAAATTTTGTTCAAGGTGCCTTATTCTATCATCTTTCTCCCTTAAGGGTTGTTGCACTTTTGTGGCTTTGTCAATTGTTGCACTAGCATAGGCTCCTGCATATTGTGATAGTCTCCCAAGATCTTCAGCATGGGTCACTTGGGCATATTTCCATAGTACTTCAAAAGAGGTATTTGCACGGACCAAATCCTGCCTTTGTTCAATCCTTCTCCTCTTTATTTGCCTGTTGACTACTACTCTGTGTTTAAGACTGCAAAATACGTCCAAAGGAGGAATTTCCTTAATATTGAGAATGACCTCAGAAGTCAAAAAAATTAGGATGATTTCTAGATCATCATTGTCCGTAGTTCCCTTAGAAGGTTCAACAGTCAACGAGCTCTTCTAAGTGATGATAGAAGTCTAAGCAATCTATGTCTGCGATGAAATTTGTTGTTTTTTAGGGTCACTCTCTTTAATAAACTATTCCCAAATCCCATTCATAATTTCTTCCGTCATTACCTTCTTTTCCTTTGATTCGCTAGCTGCTAACGTTTCAGTTACATGAACTGCATCTTGACTCTGAGATGTGCTCACTCCTATTTCTTGTCCTATGTTCTGCTAATTTAGGTTCAAAGTTTCACTGGGCAAATGGGAAATCCTTTTAACCCTATATTGATGAAAATGCACCAATTCCTTGGGGCTGAGCCATATTGTTGTTTCTCTTTCAACTTATGAATAATTTAATGTCGATTGAAATAAATCATCAAATTTATCAGGCTCGTTTGCAAACTTCCTGATCTTTTCCCATGTTGTAATATTTTTCGTATTATCTACTAGATAATCATGCCGATTTGGAATGGTTGGAAAGTTCATGAGTTGGATTTCCTCCATCTCCTTAGTAGCATGTTTGAAATTCTCTAAAGAATAGAATCCAAAATGATATGGAAAAGCATGCCACATTGTCTTTTTACTTTCTTTCATGACCTTAGACAAGCCATTTCCCATAGTCTGGTAGGATATTTCTCGAGCTAGGAGCTTAGCGGGGACATACAGGGGAAACACATGAGGTTGTGGAAGGCTACTAAAAAACCGAACATAGGTAAATTATTCCTCCCCAAACCATCTTCCAACTGATAACACGTCAATTTTGGCTTCAGTGGAGATTCTAGGGGACTTCATAGGAGGACGATGCCATGGCTAATCTTGTAAAAATGGGGTCTTTATTTTAACTCCCATAGAATATCATGGTAAATGTGAATACACAAAGGGTCTTCAATAGTCCATTTCCATCCCATGGATGGAAAATAGGAAGTGAAACAAATACAATCCATAATGTAGGCACTAATGTAGAATGGGATAGCGACAATTTCAGTAAACTTACACTTTTTCCTATACTCTAGGATTATATTGCTTAATTTGTTGGACATAATAGTTCCTGAATCCATTACATAACCATCAAAGGAAACTTCAATCAGGGGTGCCCATTGGTTTGAAAATTTTTGGGTATTCTCATAGCCAAACAATCTACACATCATTGCAGAAGCAACAATAGGGTGCATTAATAGAGACTATAACCTACATACCATTGTCCTCCCGCATATGCTTTCTAGGGTCTCTTCTCCATCCTTGAATGACCTCAGATTGGTGTTCATTTTCTTGCATCAACTTCTCAAAAAAAATGTTTTATCATATTTCTTCTGAGCTACTCCGATGTGGTACATTGCAGACAAGTCTTTAGCAGTGAAAGAGTCGATGACCATCTGTCTTTGGGTCATGAAGTTCCCATCTGCGATGTTCATATGATCAATAACCCACCTAATCATATTCATAAACCTTTTGCTTACGACAGCCCTGTCCCATTAGATGATGTAATCTCTCATAGCCAGCGTTCGGCCAATCAACTGTCTGCTCTTCAGACTTGGGTTTTCAATATTTCTGGTGCAGCCCACCTACCAGCGGATCCGATTCTAGCTTCATTATCTGTTGCAGCTACCTGCTCGTCTCAAATTCCCATCATTTCGCGATCCGACTGCCCTTCCACCGCTCCTGTATATCCTTCACAAATTTTTGAAGAGGCCTGCTCCCCTCCAATTCCCGTATTTTCATGTTCCTGCCACCCTTCCGGCATTCCTGCACATCCCTCAGCCGAGAACTCTACATAGTCAATGTCTAGCTCGACGGTGACAGCATCACTATCAATCCTCCTTCATTCGGATGGACCTCTTCGTAGGCAAGAGCTAACCAGCCATACATTGGGTATTAAATTCCCTTATGTAGGCTGGTGCATCTATGTATGTGAGCGGGTCATGGGCTCATGGTCAGCTTCCTTGCCGAACTTTCCGATGACCGCCAAAACACCTCATCTTGCATCCATGCCAACCCATGCGTACACCTGTACCATTTCAAACCTCCTCGATTTTCGGTTTTCGTTTTCAGAAAAGCACCTTTTCCGACCGATGTGTTGGTCGACTACTCCGTCTCTCTAACGGCGTTCGTCTCCGTCCCATTCCTTTTACATATAGTAATAGAAAGCAGGTTTTCGTGATCCGTGTGACAGCGGATGAGGATCACAAGGTCAACCGTCGATTAGAAGTAGAATTTGGACGGTAGAGATCTGTGGCGCGTAATTGAAATTTAAACCAAGTAATAAATTAAAAAAGACTCTGGGATTGCAAATAAAAAAGGAACTCGGTTCTAGGACAATGACAGAATCCTTGTTGTGTGTTTGAATTTGCAGAGTAGAGGAAGAGAGACAGCGAGAACAAAGCGGACGGAGAGCTCAGGTTTGGGAGGACGTTAAATTTTCTGAATATTATTGTGATTTGCTTACTGCGATTTTCTGATTATGAATAAACTTTCGCCTGGGTTCTTCATCCCGTTTGGCTGGTTAGCTCTTGCCTTCAATGAACCGAGGCAACTACCCAGAGAAATTAGTGTGAAAGAATTTACGATGTGTGTATCAATGTTATTGACAGAACGGCCATGAAGTGCATCCATAAAGCAATCAAATAATACCAGAAAAATCTCCCGCAATATAGCTCCTTTTTCTACCAAAATATAATATACGTTTACATGGAGAATATTGAAGGTGGGAAGACATACAACGAATATGTGAGTGTGTAGCTTCGCCGAGACCATAGCAGTGAACAAGGTTAGGCATATGACCATCTCCACAAATCTGGCTGTAAATGGCTGCGCGGATAGATGCTGATTGAACGCCTCCATTGCCTATAGATTGATTCACCAGAACAATCCGAACTTGAAACTGCACAGAATTGAATTGACAGTCGAAGAGGAAGGGACGAGATAGTCATGGATCACAAAATTTCCGAGATCAAGTATTTATAATTATCAATTGAACTCACTTCAGTTCAGTTTGGTGATTGGTCTATGTTCGAATTGTTAAAGTCATTATAAAATCACCGCAAAAGCTGGTGAAGCTGAAAGTCGTTACAAAAAGGCTAAAATCAGTGAGCTGAACTCCAGATTAAAGATGGAAGCACACTCAAACCGTTTTACAACATCCGAAAGGTCTGTTCACTCGATGACGGAACCACCCCAGGGAATCGGGAATCAATCATCTGACCTGCCATCCATATATTATCTTTGGTGGAGGCATGAAGACTATGTTCATAGTCTCTCTAATCAATTCTCCCCATTATTAATTATGTGGAACATCATGTACTGCAAGAAGCAACAACGAAAGCTCCACTAAGATTGTTACGAAATTTTGTGTGCACGGAGAGGGTTTAAATATCTGATTAATTATATTGTTTTAGTACGTTGAAATATCTTTGTAAAGAAGTGTTGATTTTAAGTCCGATCATAATAATTATTCTTGTAAGTTAATTGTAAACCAATAGTGCATTCAAAATAATTATGAAACGACCCATGATCATTATGGATGGTAAGGAAATAATAATAAAGAATTTAATGGATGGTAAGGAAATAATAATAAGAATTTAATGGAGAGTAAAGAATTTAATATGATGTATGGTTTTTATTTAATTAAAATGAGAAGTTAATATAAGGTATATTTTTTACTTTAAAAGTACTTAAAAAAATTGTATTTAATTTAGAAGTATTTAATAAATTGTATATAACTAATATAGGTTTATCTTAACCCTGGAGGGATCAAATCTCTCTAGGTGCAAACTTTTCCTCAAGTTTTCCACTCAAAAAAGAAGTTTGCACCTCAAGAGATTTGATCCCTCTCGGCGCTTGATAGATCTCGGGTTAAGATGGATCTATGTTTGTTTTAGTCATTATCTCCCTCTCTATCTCCTTCTCTCTCTCCCCTTCTCTCCCCCTTCATCTATGTGTCTCGCTCTCTCTCCCCCTCTCTCTCTTCCCTCCTCTCCTCTCTCACTCACTCTCTCTCCATCTCTTCCTTGTCACTCCCTCTCTCTCTCTCCAACTCTATCTCTCTGTGTCTCTGTTCTTCCCTCTCTCACTCTCCCCCTCCAAATCCATCTCTCTCCCTCCCTCTCTCCTTTTCTCTCACGAGTCCTCTCTCTTCCTTCCTCTCTCTCTCATCTCCCACCTCCCCCTGTTTCTCCCCCCATCACTCTCTCTCTCTCCCCCCCCCTCCAACTCTATTACTATCTCCCTCACTCTCTCCCTCTCTCCACCCTCCCTCTCTCTCTTCCCTTCTCTCCCTCCCTCTCTCTCCTCTCTCCCTCGCTTTCTCTCCATCTTTCCCTTTTCACTCCCTTTCTCTTTCCATATCTATATATATCTCACTCTCTCTCCCTTCCTCGTCCTCTCCCTCTTTCTCTCTCTTCCCCTTCTCTCCCTTGTCACCCTCTCTCTCTCCAACTTTCTCTCTTGATGTCTTTCTTCTTCCCTCTCCCTCCAACTCCATCTCTCTCACCCTCCTTCTCTCCTCTCTCTCAAGTCCTCTCTCATTCCTTCCTCTCTCTCCCTTTCTCTCCCATCTCCTTCTGTCTCCACCTATTCATTATTAGGATGAGGAAACTTTCACGAACATTTGTAATGCTTTGGGTCAATATATTGATTGGGTCGAGACATAAGAAGGAATGTGATATTTTGTTTGAATTTGTGTTGAAGTGGATCTATATAAGGGGCTACCAATAGCAATCAACTTGTAGCTAGACAATTGGATTCATTATCAAGGGGTACATTAAGACCAACTACAATTAAAATATAATATTTTCCATGAATATGGGCATTTTTCCGTTAGATTTCCAAGGAAGGAAGAGACCTAGAAAAACAATCAAGAGGGTGATTAATGGCAGCAGCTAAAACAAAGAAAGGGAGCTTGGAAGGAGAGTGTGGCTACAAAACCTTAGGAAGGAAATGGATCAAGATCTAAATCCCCTTATTCTCCAAAGAAATTAACCACTATAGATGAAGGATCTTCCACAAGTAATCTCAAGGGCCCTAGAGGGAATAAATTTGAAGCCTTGAACCTGGTATATGAAAATGGTAAATTCCGGATTTGACCCATTAAGAGATTCCTCTAGTGGAATCTCATCACGTGAGCTTTGAGCATCAAATTGTTGAGATGCATCCCTTAGATGATATCCCTCTTTGGGAACAAGTCGATACAAACAAACACACTAAAATGGAAGAGGAGGAATTATTTCACTCCACAAAAAATACAAGAATCCCACAAGGATCTTCTACCTTTGGATCAACAATTGAAAATTAGAAGGTGAAAGGAAAAGTAGAGAAAAACCACACAGAAAGAGGGCTAGCAAACAAATTGAGATGTGAGAAGCACGCATGTAGATAAAGATAATGATTTGGGTTCCCAAAGGTCATTAGAAGTAACATTCCTAAAGATTCTCAAGCAAACCAGAAAAGGAATTGGCCATGCCCCTCTTCAAGGGGGCTCTAAATCCACAAGTAAATGATGAAAGTCCACTCCTAGAACTACAAATAATTAGGGTCAGTAAAAAGAATGGTTGAAGTTAAGAGCCTGGTTATAAAATAAAAACCCTTGGCCCTCCTTCTCCAAGAGACTAAATTGGGAAAACATGATGTTATCTGAAAATGTTCAAATTTATTGAAAGGGTGTGAACTTCAGATAGTAAATTCTCATGGAGCCTCACGAGGTTTGTGCATTGTGTGGTCTTCTCTTAACTTTCATTTTCTCTCTTTTCAATCCACTATTCACTAGCTCGTGGTTCAACTTTTGAATTTACATTCTCAAAAGATATGTTGTTTCTTCAATATTTATATGCTACTCCATTATCAAGAAAAAATAAAACGTTTATCTTCCCTGTAAATGCTAATGGACTTTTATTGGTGCCTAGACTGTATTTTTAGAGACAACATTAACACTACTCTCCATCTGTGGGAAAGAAAGGAAGATCCCTAGTTAGATACCCTTTTCAAGAGCAGATGTAAGACCTTATCATTAAATTAGGCTTGATAGATATCAAGACTCAAGAAAACAAATATATGTGGAGTAATAAAAGGATATGTCTAAGTCACATAGCTACAAGACTGTATCACTTTCCTGTAGCCATTTCTTCCTTAAATCAAAATATTCTTGTTTACTCTAAAATATTGTCTTGGAGTGGTTTTAATCACTGTCCTATTTCTTTAGAAATTCAGACTATATTGGATTATGGCCCTTTACCTGTCATATTTAATCCATTGTGCTTGCATAAGCCTAGATTTTGGGAACTTGTTTGAAAATCTTGAGGGAAATGGATAAAATAGGTTATCCAATTTTTATTTGGGAACAAAAAATTAAATATCTAAAAGTGATTTTAAAACAATGGGCCAAGCAAAATGCTTCAAATATAAAAATTCAAGATCTCAACACAACAACAAGTGGAGCAACTCCCCATTTACAAGGAGCTCCTGGTGGAGGAAAATCAAACTTTGATAAATATCACAATGCTATTAGAGAAGAAGAGGAAGAATGGTGACTCAAATCCCATATCTTGCAGCTTCAAGTAGGAGATAAAAATACAAAAAAATAATAAATATCGTCCCACAAAAAGAACCTTGAAAAATAGTATAAATTCAATATTTTTGGATGGGATATTTCTCACAGATCAAAGAGGAGATCATTCATCCCTTTCATTCTCTCTATGAATAACTAGGTAGCTAGGAGGATAGTGTTATGTGTGATATGCTGGAAAATATTCCTCATCTAGTTTTCAAAGAGGATAATGAGGCTTTACTACTCTCTATTACATAAGAGGAGGTACAGAATGTCTTTCTTTATTCAACCCAGATAAACCTCTAGGTCTCGATGGATTCTCAACACATATTTATCAACAATGTTGAGATATCATTAAATTTGATCTTTGCACAATGATATATTATTCCATCAAGAATAAGTGTATTGAAGAGGGTGTCAACTCATCCTTTCTCACTTTTGTCCCAAAATAGGTCAACCCTTCCTCCTCTTGTTTTATACCTATCTCCCTTCGAAATTTTTACCTACAAGTTAATTTCTAAAATTCTAACATTGTGAATCAAGCCTCTCTTATCAAATTTGATATTAGAAAACTAGGGAGGATTTGTAGGCAACATACAAATTGTGGAGAACACAGTCCTTGTCCAAGAAGTGATCCATTCAAGTAAAGCTTGACGTGAAAATGGGATGATTATTAAATTAGACACGGCTAATTCTTTTGATTGAGTTTGATATAAGCTTCTCTTTTAAGTTATGAGAAAAATTAGGTTTGAGGAATAGGTGTTACAGTGGTTAAAAAATTTCATTTCAAACCATTGAATCTCTTCTCTGGTTAGTGGGAGACCCGCAAATTTTTAGAGCTTCAAGAGGTCTGAGACAAAGCTATCCTCCTTCCCATTTGTATTTATCATAATGGAAAATTCCTTGAGTAGAAGGTTAGGCCTTGAATTGTGAAGATAAAATATTATAGGTATTTGCCTTGGTCCAAGTATTAAAAATATAAATCATGCTCAATTTGTTGATGACACTTTACTATTTGGGGGTGACTTAGTTATTATAGCTTCTAGGTTTCTTCTAGTTCTGAATAAATTTATTAAAGTATATAGAGCACATATTAATAAAGGTAAAATTCAAATATATTGATGGAATGCCAACAAATCCCTCATCACCCAAATCAAAACTATGTTGGGATTTTCAATAGAAAACACTTGGTAGGAGTTGAAGTATTTAAGTATTATTATATTCCTAAATTCCCACTTCTAAAACTTGGGCTCCAATTATTTCAAATTCAAGTATAATTTTGACCAATGGAGAGCTCATTGGCTTAATCCAGCTAAATGTGTGGTTCTTATTTAGGTTGTTTTGTCAGCACTTCCCATGTTTCAATTCTCATCCTTTTGAGCTCCATTTGGAATTCAAAATCTAACGTTTGAAAATATCCACAAATTTCTATGGCAAGGAGGAAAATCTAACATCAAAAAATTTAATCTAGTCAAATGGCTCATTATTAACACTCCCAAATTACATGGTGGATTAGGTATTACAGATCCATCACTAGTGAACACAGTGATTGGGGAAAATTTGGTTTGTAGGTTAACATCTCATTCTAATGATTAGTGGAAGAAGGTTCTTAAATTTAAATACTTTTATGGGGATTGGGTTATCCCATTTGGGATTAGGGAGGTTTCCCCCATTTATAATATTTTGTCTTCAACTATATTAATCGTTAAAGAGCATCTAACTTGGATTCCAAGTAATGGAATGAAGATAAGTATCTAGAGCAATGGGATCCTCAATAGCCCTCCACTAGAATAAAATCTAGAATCTAGCTCTCTTCAAGATTGGTTGTCCTCCCAAGATAAATATTCACTTCCAAACATCTCTTGTTGAATGCACAAAGGTAGGTGGAAAGGATGGGGTATTCTAATTGTACCGTTTGTCTTGAAAAAATTAGCTTGCTTGCTAGAAAACATGCTTTCTCGTTTTTCTCTTGGGCATAATGAGGATGAAGGCACAAGAGGATGGCAAGCCTCTGAAATTTCTCCCAAACTAGGATGTCTCCAACTACTATTCCCAAAATGAATCCCTCCAAAACCTCACATGGTGAAATATTTGGACTCAAAGTAGTCACCCTAAAATTAATATATTTGCAAGCCTTTGAAATTTCTGCCAAACAAAGATATCTGCAGCTATTTTTCCCAAAATGAATCCCTCCAAAATCTCATGTGGGAAAATATTTTGACTCAAAATAGTCACCCTAAAATTAATATATTTGATGGAATTTATTTCATTAGGATATCAATGTTGGAAATCTGAAAAATAGGGGAATAATTGGTCCTTCTCGGGTACCCTCTTTTTTCTTCTCAGGAAGAGTTTATCTCTCATTGGTCTTGGAATTTGTTTTCGTTTATTTGGTATGGAAGCATAATTTGCATCCTATGGAGGATAGACTAAATTGGATATCCAAAATAAGTGGTTAATTCACCTCTTGGGATCATCATTATTTAGGATCAATGAAAGTTAAAAATGTCTTCAAGCATCTTTGGGTTTCTTTCCCTAAATATATTTGGTGGAAAGTATAGATAGCTAGAGATAAAAGTATCTTTCAAGATTATAAATTCTTTCCACATAGTGCAGCCATCAATTCCCTATCTATTTTCAAGTAATTTTGGTCTCATAAATATCAACCATGACCTTAATCCAATTCATTAGATAAGCAGTAATTTGGATATCTTTACAATCTTTGTAAATATAATATATAAATTTAAAATAATATATTACATGATTTTTTAATAATTTGTTTAAATGTTCTCTAGATGGAGTGATCGAGATGCGAGGTGGTGGTGGGCAGGCTTCTACCATTCCACCAAGCTACATGTTAGTGGGAGGTGACAGCATGCCTCCTTAACAATATAAGCAGTTGCATGTAAAGTGCAGAGGATAGTCTCCTGAGCCACCACTAGGTAACTTGAACAAAAAATATTTTATACCTTTCCAACATGAGAACGATGGAAAATCATATAAAATTATTTCGAAATGACTCTGATGTGGATATCAAGTCACCGATCGATCATGTCATACAACCTTAGCTAATCAATTTTTCATTCTATAGACATCAAGTGGTGAGTATCAGTTCCAAGACTTTGATATGTGGAATAATTTTACATCATTTTCATCATTTCTTATTGATCAAGGATGTGTTACAATGAATTAATAGGTGGTTGGGGATCTTTTAGATCTCTCAGTTCAACAATTCTTATTTACATTATTGCAATGGATAACACACATTCCTCTCTCACATTCCATCTAGTTTGTAAATTAGGTTTCTCGATACTCAAGATCCTCTTATGGGTGGGATATGAAGGAAAAGAAAACACAGTCATGTTGTTTCCCTCACCCCCTATGTAATTTTTCTTCACTCCAAGTTTCTCAATACATTCCATCTTGTCTAGATGAGATCAGGGAGAAAAAATTTCTTTGAACGTAGTCTTTTCAGTTAACCTTATACCTCCTAGGAAAGTCGCCCATAGGAGTGTAGGTTTTAACCCTATACAATTAATTGTTGTAAACAGATTCTTAATTAAAGAAGAAAATATACAATGGAAAACACACAATTTACACAAATATTTTATATTGAAAATCAAAACCTGGGAAAACTATTAATATTTTTATCATTATATAAGTTTTGTAGAGTATTACAATATAATATACATATTGTGGCATATGAACCACAAATTGAACCATAGATCCATAACCAAAACTAAAAAAACCATGAGAAAAACCATCATGCACCACATAACCACTTTTAGCAAAATCTATGTCCAAAACATTGCCAAAATGGATGCAAAAAAACCACCCAAAAAATTTCTTAGGGTGCTGCCCTAAATCCTATGTAGGGGCTTCCCAACCCCCTCGGACCCCATTTTGTTCCTTGTGCATATAATTCATGCAAATAATGTAACGCATACACAACATTCTCACATATGTTGTTTTATTTGCATATAGGGGAGCATAGGACTACATAGTGAAAAATTTAGAGCGGTGACATCTATTGTTTGTACATAGTAAAGAATTTTTAGCACTCACAAATTTTGTTAATCCATCTACAACATTCTTCAAAATGTCCACCGTTTCCAACAACACCTTCTTTTCTTCAATCATATCCCTCACAAAGTGATAATGAACATCAATATGATTTTTCTTTGAATGATAAGTAGGGTTCTTCACTAAGAAAACTACACTTTGGCTATCACAATCTATCATTATAGCTTGTTGTACCAACCCCATACCTTAACACAATATCTATAACCAAACTACTTCCTCACTTGTATGAGTGGTTGCCATGTATTTATCTTTTGTGGTTGAAAGAGCCATTACAATTTGTTTCTTTCTCATCCAATTGATATCTCCTCCAAATAGGTTGAAAACATATCCACTTGTAGATCTTCTACAATCTAGATCTCTAACCTAGTCAGCATCAACAAAGCCATGTATGCCCAACACTCTTTCTAGTCCTAGTCTTCCTTAGTAGAAAAATCCTTAATCAATAGTGCCACATAGATACTTGAAAACCTTCTTTACTATTGTCCATTGATCTTTCCATGGTTTTGACATATACCTATTAAGTACTCCCACTACATGTGTAATGTTTAGTCTTCTAGAACCATCATGTACATCAAACTTCCAATCGCACTGGCATATTATCCAGGGTTCCTCTTCCTCTTCTTGTGTCTTGGGACACTAGTCTACAAATAAATTTACACCTACATGAACAGTTACCTTCATTGATTTACTTTCCTACATATTAAACCTCTACAATATTTTATTGATACACTTCCTTTGATTTAACCAGAGTTTCCTCATTACCTGAACTCTTTTAATTTGCATTCCCAAAATGAAATTTACAACACCAAGATCCTTCAAGTTAAATTTAAAAGACAACTGGTTTTCACTTCCTATATGATTTTCCTTTCATTTCCAATCAATATCATATCATCCACATACAATATCAAATAAATAATACAATCACCAACTAATTTAAAATACACTCAGTGATCCAATTTGCTTCTTATGAAGCCAATTCCTTGTATTTATGTATCAAATTTTTTATACCAAATCCTGTGCGATTTCTTCAACCCACACAAGGAAATTTTCAACCTTCATACCAACACTTTGTTACCCTTTACTGCAAATCCTTTTGGTTATTTCATATAGATCTCTTGTTCCAAATCCCCATGTAGGAATGATGTCTTCACATCTATTTTTTCTACCTTACTAAAACAAAAGCAACAACAACAAATAAAATAAATATAATATAAGCTAACTTTGCAATTAGATAAAATATATCACCAAAATCAATTCCCTACACCTGAGAATATCCTTTTGCTACCAATCGAGCTTTTTATTTCTCCACAATGCCTTCTACATTCAAGTTCTTCTTAAATGCCTATTTGTTGCCAATGCGTTTTCTTCCAACTAACAAATCCACTAGATCCCAAGCCTCATTTTGGTCTAAGGCTAATATTTCTTCAACCATGGCAGTTTTCTAGATTTTTCCATCATTTGAATCCACTGCCTCCCTAATAATTCTAGGCTCATCATCAGTAAATTACTAACAAAGAAAAATTAAAGAAAAAATCAAGCTGAGTATTCCTTTCTGGATGACTTCTTTCTTGAACTAATCTCCACACAACCGGAGTATGTGGTTCTTCTTCTTCTAATTCATGTTCTTCTATAGAGTCTAAATCATCATCCTATAGTTCAAAATCGATCTTCTTTTGTTCTTCCTCCCTTGGTAAGACTTATTTTTTGATAACATATTATACTTCTCTAAATACCACATCTCAATTGTACAAAACCTTCTTTGTTTCTAGGTTCCAAAGATTGTAACCTTTTAAACCATCTTTATAACCAATAAAGATGCACTTTTCAGATTTTCTATAAAACTTAGTTATATTTTCCTTTGGAATATGTACATATGCATCACAACCTAATATCTTCAAATGTGTGTGATATGGTTTCTTTCTAGTCCATACTTCATGTGGATTCTTATCATACAACATTGATGAGGGTGATCCATTCACTAAGTAACATGCAGTATCCACTACCTCTACCCAGAATTCCTTTCCTAACTGAGAACCACTGAGCAAGCTCCTGTATTTTTGCATAAATGCCTTATTCATATTTTCCACAACTCATTCTATTGAGGTTTGTATGGGTTAGTATTATTCCTTTCTATACCACGCTTTTCAAATAACTCTTCACATTCTTTCCCACAGTAATCAACACCTATATTTTCTTCTCTATCTGATTCTACTCTAGATTTCTAAATTCTTTAAATGTGTCAAAGACTTCATATTCTTTCTTGAGGAAATATATCCACATATTTATTAATAATTCATCTATAAATGAGACACAATACACATATTTACCCAATGATGGAACTGGCTCATGTCCAAACACATCCTTATGCACTAGTTGTAGTATTCCTTATGCACTCTTAGCACCAGAGAAGAATCTCACCCAATTCTGCTTCGTAAATAAATAATGTTCACTGAAATCAAAATACAGAGAGAAATTAGACATATTTTCTACCATACTATTTCCATGCAATACTCAAAGTCCCTTCTCTCCTATGTGTCTCATTCTTTAATACCACAACATAGTCTTGTCTCCTAAAGTTGCAAGAGTTTTTCTTTCTTCTAGTCCACTCTTAGGAATAATGGAACTATTGCACCCAGCACTAAGAGTGCTTCCAAACAACTTATACATAATTTCAATCTAAAATCCCCTCAGCAATACCATTTCTCCTTGAACCATCCCGCAGGTATACTTTTCAAACATTATTTTTATACTTGCATCACTCATCTTGCTTACAAAAATTAAATTTCTAGCTAATCCTGAGATACACAAAACACCAAGAACTGTCCTAATAATTTCATCCTTGATCTTCAACTTGAATTTTCCTTGTCTATGATTTTGGCTCCTTATTTGTCTCCTAATAAAACATCACCACCATCAAATCTTTCATACTCACAAAACCACTCCTTGTGAGGAGTGATATGAAAAGGTGTTCCTAAGTCAATATGTCATGCCTCATCAGCTACCTATGTACTTGAAGAATCCAAGTACGCATTCCCTCCTTCATCTAAGGAGTTATTTGCTTCTATAAAAGGAGAATCTTCAGATCCATTCCCTTTCTCTACAATTTTGGATCTACAGTATTTCTTGTAATGCCCTTATTTTCCATATCTCCAACATACCTTTATGAACTTTCCTAGAGATTTCTATCTTCCTCTAGATTTAGTTCTTCCACTTGAGGACATTTTCTATTTTTATTTTGGGAGAATCCTCTTACATATAAGGAATCCTAATTTTTGATCTCCATGTTTTTCTATCTCATCCCCTCCAATAATGAGGATGAGATTATTTTATCAAATTTTGAAGTAGTTGCATTACTACGTATGGCAACAACCAGACTATCCCACAAGTTTGGTAGAGAACATAACTAAATAATTTACTTATCCTCATCTAAAATTTTAATATCAATATATGACAATTGAATCACCATATTATTGAATTTGTTCATATTTTTTTTCATCGAGACTCCATCCTTCATCCTTAGGTTATATAGTTTTTTTCTGTGGGAACAATTTGTTCACTGGGGACTAAGACTAATACAAAGCCCATAACTTGTTCCATAAGTCTTTATTGTTGCTTCCACTGACACATTTAGTAATATTGAATCTAAGAGACACAATTTATTATGTCCTTTACCTTCCAATCCGGATTCCTCCAATCTTATGTTCACATCCCCATTAATGCAATACCTAGATCCATAGTGATCCACTTATCTTTGTCCACCAACAATTCTTCCATTATGAGCTTCCATAGGTAAAATATTTTCCCAATAAATTTCTCAATCTATATTTTTGAATTTCTCACCATTTATTTTCACCAAAAGAATCACTTGCATAGATCTCCCACTATAATTGGGTCTACCATGGTTCGAGCCAAACACCTTAGCCACAAAGGCATCCCCTTGTATCCAAAAATTCTCTCATAACAAATGTAGGTTTTAACCCTGTACAATTAGTCATTACAAATAGATTCTCAATAAAAATAGAAAACATCCACTGGAAAACATACAAATTTACACAGAGAAGTTGCATATAAACCTCTATTTTTAGGAAATATAAAATATTTACTTCGCAAAAAATTATTAAAAATGTTTATATTATTTTGAAATTTTTTATAAATAAGTTTTTTTCCTATTAAATTGATACCATATTACATAATATCAAATTCCTTTTGTTGTGGTCTACTATATTGAAAACCACAACAACAATAAAAGTTAATGTTGTTTATCTGAAATGTCCAATATACTAACTAGATATATACAAAAGGATATCATAACCAAGACTTGATTATACAATATATTACGTCACTTGGGCTCTAATTCCACAAGTAAATGATGAAAGTCCACTCCTAGAATTACAAATAATTA
Source organism: Pinus tabuliformis (assembly GCA_031772625.1). Taxonomy (NCBI): domain Eukaryota; kingdom Viridiplantae; phylum Streptophyta; class Pinopsida; order Pinales; family Pinaceae; genus Pinus; species Pinus tabuliformis. The sequence continues at coordinate 1,414,447,131 of CM062820.1, read as the reverse complement.
GGGTCAGAAAAAAGAATGGTTGAAGTTAAGAGCTTGGTTATAAAATAAAACCCCTTGGTCCTCCTTCTCCAAGAGACTAAATTGGGGGAACATGATGTTATCTGAAAATGTTCAAATTTATTGAAAGGGTGTGAACTTCAGACAATAAATTCTCATGGGGCCTCACGAGGTTTGTTCATTGTATGGTCTTCTCTTAACTTTCATTTGCTCTCTTTTTAATCCACTATTCACTAGCTCGTGGTTCAACTTTTGAATTTACATTCTCAAAAGATATGTTGTTTCTTCAATATTTATATGCTACTCCATTATCAAGAAAAAATAAAACGTTGATCTTCCCTGTAAATGCTAATGGACTTTGATTGGTGCCAAGACTGTATTTTTGGAGACAACTTTAACACTACTCTCCATTTGTGGGAAATAAAGGAAGATCCCTAGTTAGATCCTCTTCGACTGTCAATTCAATTCTGTGCAGTTTCAAGTTCGGATCGTTCTGGTGAATCAATCTATAGGCAATGGAGGCGTTCAATCAGCATCTGTCCGCGCAGCCATTTACAGCCAGATTTGTGGAGATGGTCATATGCCTAACCTTGTTCACTGCTATGGTCTCGACGAAGCTACACACTCACATATTCGTTGTATGTCTTCCCACCTTCAATATTCTCCATGTAAATGTATATTATATTTTGGTAGAAAAAGGAGCTATATTGCGGGAGATTTTTCTGGTATTATTTGATTGCTTTATGGATGCACTCCATGGCTGTTCTGTCAATAACATTGATACACACATCGTAAATTATTTCACACTAATTTCTCTGGGTAGTTGCCTCGGTTCATTGAAGGCAAAAGCTAACCAGCCAAACGGGATGAAGAACCCACGCGAAAGTTTATTCATAATTAGAAAATCGAGTAAGCAAATCACAAAAATTTAACGTCCTCCCAAACCTGAGCTCTCCGTCCGCTTTGTTCTCGCCGTCTCTCTTCCTCTACTCTGCAAATTCAAACACACAACAAGGATTCTGTCATTGTCCTAGAACCGAGTTCCTTTTTTATTTGCAATCCCAGAGTCTTTTTTAATTTATTACTTGGTTTAAATTTCAATTACGCGCCACAGATCTCTATCGTCCAAATTCTACTTCTAATCGATGGTTGACCTTGTGATCCTCATCCGCTATCACACGGATCACGAAAACCTGCTTTCTATTACTATATGTAAAAGGAATGGGACGGAGACGAACATCGTTAGAGAGACAGAGTAGTCGACCAACACATCGGTCGGAAAAGGTGCTTTTCTGAAAACGAAAACCGAAAACCGAGGAGGTTTGAAATGGTACAGGTGTACGCATGGGTTGGCATGGATGCAAGATGAGGTGTTTTGGCGGTCATCGGAAAGTTCGGCAAGGAAGCCGACCATGAGCCCATGACCCGCTCACATACATAGATGCACCAGCCTACATAAGGGAATTTAATACCCAATGTATGGCTGGTTAGCCCTTGCCCTCTTCGTATGATCCTTGCTATTCTCACTCGAATAAATCTAGAAGCCCTGTCCCATCGATCCCTTCAGATATCCTGGAGTCGTCCCCTCGGAATGACCCCCTTCCGTCTAGTCCGCTTGCCCTATTCAACGATGCCAATAGTCGGGTCATCTCCTCGTTGGTTAGTTGTAATTATAGGCCAACCTCGCATAATACTGATCCGGTCTCATACTGTCCAATGCGTGGTTCGTATGAGAATGTTTGCGCAGCTACGTTGGGCTCTGGTTTAGAAGGTGAGTATAACTTTAATATAAATCAATGTAATAATTCATATATGGAAAACATAAGTTTAGGGTTAAATGATAACATTTCTAAAGATTTGTTGTTAAATAATTCGTGTGAGGATGTTTGCGCAGGTAAGTTGGGCTCATGTTTAGGAGGTGAGTGTAACTTTAATAAGAGTCAATGAGATAATTCATATATGGAAAACACAAGCGTAGAGATAACCAATAACACTAATATAAATTTATGTAATAATAATATACAGCTTGAGTGGGCCTAATGGTTAAGAGCATGTGTTTTCTCTTAAGAGGTCACAGGTTCAAAACCAGAGGGGGGTAGAGTATGTATGCCTTCATAGACTTAGCAGTCAAATCGCTGCGTGGAGGTGGGTCCCTTGTCCCACAAACAAGGGGGTCTCATACACCAATTTGGTGTCTGGCTTGGCTGTGACCTTAAAATAGATATTATTATTATTATTATTAATAACATTAAAATAAATTTAAATAATAATAATAATAATAATAATAATAATAATAGTTTGAAATATATTAATGATAAGACTAACAAAAATGAGAATAATAATAAAATTAACTATGAATGTGATGCAACTAATAATAGTATTACTTATAAGAAGGATAGTGATAATAATAATTATAACAATTTTTCTCCTCTTTCTCGTACTAATAAAGTTTTCAATCTATCTAGGTTTTCCTTTCCCCCTTCTGTTTTTAATCTTCTAGGTAAAGGTTTAAATTTTTCTTGACCCTTAGGAAGATCCCTGTAGAAGACATTATTTGTGATGTAGAGTTTGGGATTAAGGACTTACCTGATAATATTAAGGACACTATTAGGCGAGATTACACCATTGTCCTTAGGAAGGCAAAGCCCCCTTGCAACAACATTAACAAGGATGAATTTGATGCCCTCAAATCCTTAAATCAGAATAAATATATTGTGGTTCTAAAAGCTGACAAAGGAGGGTCTACCATCATCCTTGACAAAGAGGACTATTGCCAGAAGATGTTGGATCATATTTGTAATAGTGGACGCTATAAAAAATTGTCTAAGAATCCCTTGAAAATGGTCTCAATAACTGTGGCTATTGTTATCAACTCTATTAACTCTGTGGGTTCTCTTTTCCACAAACTCATTGAGAGTGGCCCCATTACTCCTAGGATATATGGGCTTCCAAAGATTCATAAGGAGGGGGCTCCCCTTAGGCCCATCGTCAACACCATTGGTGGTCCTACTTACCTTCTTGCTAAATACCTTGCCTTGAAGCTGAGACCCTTAGTTGGCCTCATAGGGTCTTTCATCAAAGACTCTGCATCCTTTGTTGAAGAGCTTAAGGGCATAAAGCTTGACCTAGGGTACTTGTGAGTTTTGATGTGGTATCCCTTTACACATGCATTCCTATAAATGAGGCCATTAATGTTATTAACCATCTCACAGACCCTGATACCACTAGGTTAGTGGAGATCTGTCTGACTTCCACTTTTTTCAGCTTCGAAGGTGAGTTCTATGAGCAGACATGTGGTGTTTCCATGGGCTCCTCCCTATCTCCTGTTGTTGCTAATCTTTTTATGGAAGATTTTGAATCCAAGGTTTTGGCCTCGACCCGTCTCTTGCCTAAGCTCTGAAAGAGATTTGTGGATCACATTGATGTCATGTGGTCTCATGGCCAAGAAGAATTGGATCTTTTCTTCAAGCATCTCAACAATCAATTCCCCACCATTAAGTTCACGATGGAACAGGAAGTCGATGGATTCATTCCTTTCCTTGATGTTCTTATTTCAAAGAATAATGATGGTTCCTTTTCCCACCAATTATTTCAGAAGAAAACACACGCTGAGAAGTATCTTCATGTCAGTTCCCATCATTTCCTAGCTCTAAATTTGGGCGTTCTCAACACACTTTCCACTCGTGCACTAAGAATCTCTGATGAAAGGAGCCTTGATAAAGAGAAGGCTCACCTCCTTAATGTCTTTGTTAAGAACAATTATAGTAGGTACCTCGGTCTGAAAGCTTTCCTTAAAGCCAACAAGAATTCATTGGTTAAGAAAATCCCTAAAGATCGAGTCTCAGGGGTTCATCTCCCTTTCATCCAAGGGACTACTGATAAGATTGCAAGAATTCTTAAAAAGCATAATGTTCCCTCTACCATTAGACCCCTTAACACAATCCGTAGCTCCCTTTGGTCAGTAAAAGACCCGGTCGACCCCAAGGACATGAAAGGTGTCTATGTTATTCCTTGTTCCTGTGGGACCCCCTACGTTGGTGAGATTAGTCATTCTATTAATCAGAGGATTAATGAGCACTCAACTAACTTAAAACATGGGAGGACCCGGTCTTCCACCTTAGCAGAGCATGCTGAAAAGAAGAAAGCATCATGTATGCATTGAGGAGGCTCGTACTATTGTTAGGGTTTCTCAGTTCATCATTGGAAATTTAGGGAAGCCATTGAGATTGAAAAAAGGCCAAACAATCTCAATAGAGATGATGGCTGGAAAATTAGTAGTTGTTGGATCCCTGCCGTCTCTTCCTAGTCGTGTCCCCTTGCCCCTGCTCCTTTTGTTGTTCTTTCCCCCTCGTTTTCTGGATTATCGGTATTTTCTTTTTTATTGTCCCTTTTATATTTATTTTTGTTCACCTGTTCTCTTTCCCTTCCTCTCGATTAATATTGAAAACTTTATTGTTTGCTTAAGAAATAAAAATCCTTTTATAAAAACTTTCTTTTCCTAATTATTGATGAAGGATTTTTATGATGAACTAACCTGCTTTAAAACAAACATCTTTCTCCCCATTGGTTTAGTTAATTTTTATCCTTGGTCCCTTATTCAACTACCTTAATAAGTTATCCTTTAAGGAATTATTCTTATTATATTTTAGATAAGGCTTAAGTTTATATTTATTTTAATAGCTTTATTAATAAGATCGATTAATAGATTTAACAACAATTAGTGGTTATGGTAATAAATATAATAATACTAACTTACAATTAGATTTTTTATTTTTTATTAACCCCTTTGATTAAATATAAATTAAAAACTAACTTACAATTAATTAACTAAATATCTAATTATATAATTTTAATATAATATTAAATATTTAATTATATAACTTTTATGTTAATTTAATGTGAACCCTTTTGATTCATATTAATTGAATATGTTACCTTATTTATATAGGTATTAAACTAACTTTCCATTATCTATTTAATTGTATGTAAATTTAATATTAACCCCTTTTAATTTAATTGTTGGAAATACTGGGGGGTGAATCAATATTTATTTTTTAACTATTATTTTACCAGTTAAAACATTTATATTCAAAACACAAGGTAAGAAACAGGAATAAATGCTTTTATTAATATAATCTTTGTAATAAAATAGATACAATATATATATAATTCCAATCTGTTGCCAAGCACCAAGTTGGACTTTTGTGAGGATCCAACCTCCAGAGCACCAACTCTATTTTTTTCAAGGCACCAACCTTGGACTTAGGATCACCAACTCCCAGGACATCAATCCTTCCAGTTCTGAGGCACCAACCTAAAAGACACCAATCCTTCCAGTTTCTAAGGCACCAATCCCAAGGACACAAATCCTTCCAACTTCTGAGGCACCAACCCTAAGGGCTTTTACCCAATCTTGTCAAGCCATGTTTGATAGTAATGTTATGCTCTCAGAATTCTTCTTTACTGATTTTTGTCTGTTTACAGTTTCACTATAGTCTCCATGCTACAACATCAATGGAAACCAGTCTTCTTATGAAGGAGTCTTTACAACTCTTCATATTGTCCACATAGAGTCTGCAATAGGCATCATGATCTCTGATAATGTCTCCACATAGCTTTAGTGAGTCTACTATTAGCTGCACTAAGCTCTGCACAAGAACCAACTTTCCGCTCAAGTATATGTTCTTACTGTCATAGTAAATGCTTCAACAATACTGATTCTCTGCTCGCTAGTTCTCCCCTCAAACAATGTCAGATAAAACTTTATTTATTACATCACAGAATTGTTCTACAGGCCGCATTCTGTACCTGATTAATTCATCATAGGTATGAGTCTTTCATAGGGTAAGATGATTAGCATAGATGATTGTCCTTCGAATGCCTCCTATCTTGTTGGACCTTTGGCCGTTTTTTGTTCTGTTGGACCCTATGGTTGCCTCTGTTTTTTCCATATTTTTCAACAACATCTCAACTATCCATGTTCTCTATTTTTTTATATTCCTGATGCCTCTGGCTGTTGGTTTCCCCTTTCCACTAGCTCTTCAGCTTCCTCCTCGATTGCTTCAGCTTCCTTTGCGCTTGCTTGCCTCTTCGTCTTCCCGATTATTCATGTCGTTTTGGCTTCCTCTGCGCTGGCTTGTCCTTTAGCTTCCTAGCTTTTCGGCTACCCCTATCTCTTCATGTTCACCAACACTCCAGGGACACGTTAATTCAACAACGAGGACCAAAATACATAAAGAAAACTATTGCATATTAAAAACTATAATAGAGACCCTTTTTCAATAATAATATGCATACACATGACTTTATTGTTTACAGAGAAATTTCATTTGAGAGACAATACCAACAAGGTGGCCCCACCTGCCACATCACCATCACAATCACAATCGGCATCGTTCAGGCCTACTGAACTATCAGAACTATTATTATAAGCTTTTGGACTAAAAAACCCTAGGTAATACAAATATTGAAATACACACAAATATATGAAAAAACCAACCGAAATGCTTAAGGGTGGACTTCAAAATCATTACACTCACATCTATAAATGCATTGGGTCTGCTGTGCAATTGCAATCGGCAGTAGTAGCTTTCGGAAGTCCTTTATAAGTCGAGCTCATGAAATCATTGATGGTCGATGGCCGATTCTCCTGCGGATGCGATATAGCATTAAGTCAAACTGTAATGTTGCATTGGGTCCGCAACATATATCTCAATCGACACTTTCAAGGGTGACAGCCCTTTGTATATTGCGATATGCGAGTTTCGATGGGCGGATGCGATATAACTATAAAGCATTTCATAATGTTGCAGTGGGTCCACAACATATCACAATTCAAATGTTTTAATGTGGCAAGGCTTAGAGCCCAAATATAAAGATACATATGAAATACAATTAAAACCCGCTTTGAAGCACTTACCCAGACTTCTGCTATTTATACACCTGAATGTATATGTCTCGTCACGTCTGCACATGTATATCGCTATCAGGGTTCAGGTAGCGGCTCATAATAGAACCTGCTGATTATAATTTCTTTGATATAAATATATTTTTCACCTTGCATAGTGTATTTCGATATATATATCTTTTCCGTCTCTGATAGTGTATATTGCTCCACTCCTTTAACTCTGTTTATATTATATATTGCTCCGCCTCCTATAGTATATATTGCTCCGCTGTTTCCTTAATGTCCTCCGCTCTTTGTACTCTTCCGCTCTTCCTCTATGCTCCTCTGATTGGTCTTCCTTTGGGTTATAATAGTTCTTCTTTGGCATATACTACTCTACTCTCGATATGGCTCCTCCTGTAGCTCCGATAGCTCTGTTTATGCTCCTCTGATAGCTCTATTTATGCTCCTCCGATATGCTCTACTTTGATATTTTGCAATACTCCTCTGATGCGTTAACTCATCTTTTGATGAATTCTTACTCTTGGTTCTTCTTGTGCATGTATTACATGTGATGCTCCTCCGATGTGGCTCCTCTTGATCCAATGTCTTCCTTTGGATTTGCAATGTCTTTCAATGATCTTCTTTGATACCTTCATACCTTGATGGCTTCTTTCTTTCCCAATATGCCTCTCTTGCTTTGACATTCTGCAATACTCTTAAGCATAAGCAATAGCTTTAATATTCCTCCTTTGTTAACTCCTCCATTAACAGACTCTTACTCATGGCTTGGCTTTCCTAATGGCCTTGCTCCTGTTTCTTCATGGATTTGCGCTGCTTCCCTTTGGCTTCATATCATCATCTAGTATCTATAATATTGCCATATTAACATCAATGACAACCTAGGTCAACATTAATAAGAGTAAAACTAACTTACTATTAGTTTACTAATTATTTAATTATGTATCTTTAATTATATAACTTATTTATATATTTAATATGAATACTTTTGGTTCACACATTACCTAGTTTATATGTGGTATTTAACTAACTAAATATTTATTTATATTACTTAATTATAGGCCATTTAAGTAACTAATTAATTCCTATTGATTATTTTTTATTTAAATGTAGTTATGTTCTCCTGTCGATGTCCCTTGGTCCAATCCAATTAGCTGTTTCCCAGTCAAATATAGCCGTTAGCCAGTCTAGCTGACTAGTTCAATATAGCCATTGGGTGTTCTGCTCTGTCGATTTAACATGTAGCCTGGATCTGATTCTTCAACTTGTCTTGCGATGAACCACACTCGTTGGTTCGAAACGCGTCGACAAATGCATTCAAAGTGATTTATATTGAAAATTCTTCTCGAAAAACCTAAAATTTTCACACAAATGTTATAATATATTTTTTCATCAGCTTATTAAATCTTGACAATGTTTTATGTTGGCCAATGAACAATTTGAACGTCTTATTTGTCCTCTTTCTGATGCTGAGAGGTACATACAATTTGGTAAAACTAGGATTAGGAGTCATGTTGCAAGGAAATATTTTTCATAGTCAAGTATTGTTAACATTACTCTAGCATTACTTGGTTAACATTAACCTAAATTGATTTTTTTTTAATTAATAATATTTTTTAAATATTATATATGAACTCCATATTAAAAATGGAATAATGTGTAAACTTTATTTTATAATGGTAGGTGACAATAGAAGATTTATTTTTGTTTAAATTTGTATTTTTTCCTTTATACAAAATTGATATAAAATTACTAACATAAAATTAATATATTTTTATTTTATCTGTTATATGTTAATTGAACATGAAATTAATTACCCACTTTGTAATATCAATAATATTATTTTTACATGTCATTTGTTAACTCCATATCTCCGTGATATATATGTATTTAAACTTTATCTCTTTATATAAAGTCTAATGTAAAATTAAGGTGAAAATTGAAGTATTTTATATATGGCAAACATTAATATTTTTTTGTTATTAATATTTTTTAATTTCTTAATGTAAGTATTATTTTACTATTTTTAAATGTAACATTACATGACATCATCTCCCTCATATTGGGATGTAAAGCACCTCTAGGAACAATTAATAAACATTATAACAAGCAATACACATTATTTAATATCAATAATATTATGTTTACATGTCATAAACTTTATATAGAGTAATAATAATAATAATAATGAAAATAATAATAATAATAATATACTTTTTAGTATGAAGTGGATTTGTAATTCCTTAAATTTGTGTATAAACTATATCCTATGAATATATGTTTTCTACTTCTAAATATGATGAATATGTATTAATGGAGAATTTCTATCATAAATAAAATCTTATTTCAATGGTGACTATGTTTAAATTATATAAAACAAGTGAAAACAAATTTTTTTCCAGTTAAAACATTTTATTAGCATACATATATCTTAATGCCACATCTTCCTAATCTATTAAAATTTTACAGGAATCAAATGTTTCGAGGTGCAACCTTTCATCAGGTTTTAAACTCTAAAAGAGATTTGATCCCTCTTGGCACTTGGTTGATCCACACTTAAGATGCATCTATGTTGGTTACTATATTTTAACTTGTTTTGTTTTTTTTATAAATGGAACAAATATGAAGAGCTTATTAAAAAAAAAGTTGTGATCGAACCTAGAACCATTACATTTCTTCAATATTTCTAGTACCCATTGTGGGTTTGAAATTTAGCATGGTGACTCAATTCAAACCCTCAAGTGAGATCTTCCCGGTACAAAAAATTTATTCCCTTTCCAACTAAATATTTTCCAAAAGACTTCCAAGATCCAAATGTATTTCTCTCCATTATTTCTTGTATTTTAGACTTTTTTTGACTTATCTTTTTTCCTTAGTGAGATGTTTTTTCGTTTTTTCCTTGGACCCAATCCATGGTTTTTGGTGAATTCCTAACATTTCTCTTCTGAGAGTGTTCTTTGTTTCTTTTATCACTTTTCCCATACACTTGATCAACCTCAAAAAATGTGTTTTCAATCTTAATTCCTTTATACTCAATGGGGGTTCTAGAGTTCATTTGGTTTTGCTAGACTTGTACCTCCTATGTTTCTGAATTCAGGGGATCCAATTTAACTTGTATTCCTTCCTAGTTGTCCTTTTCTTCCTCCAACAAATATTCTTTTTCTTCTTCCAATTTCGTTTTTCTTCCTCCATATATTGGATCTCTTCTTTCATGTATATAATAGAGTGTTATGGCTAAGCACCTTTCCACCATTTGGGCCTTTATTTGCTTTTCCAACCTCTATTATTCTGTGGTCTCTTAGGATAATTCTTAATTACTTTCCTTTTTTCATAACACACTTGGCATCAAAATGAAACATTTTGGTAATCAAGCTTCTAAACCCATACATAATCTAGTGTCATAACATTTATCTCGCTAGGAAAACCCTCTCCACGCACATTCAGGAGGAAAATTCTTAGATCTTGGGATCATGCAACAATAATATTTTCCTATTGCATTTCCAATAGCAGTGAATGTAGAGAAATTCCAAGTGTATAGGGTAGGGGAATGGTTTAAAGTGTTACGCACCCCTTGCTAATCCTCACATAAACACCAGTTAAAAGCAAGTGGTTACTATGTTGACCCAATATCCAAGGTATCATTATGGAAATGGGGTCTAAAATATTTGATCTTTTCAACTAACTTAAAACATTAGACAGACATCATTGTTGCATTCATATCATTAAGACGACTGTGGTAATATAAAATCTTACTCTAACCCAAACCCTAGATCAAGAGTTATAACTCTTCATTGTTTTCCATTGCCTTATCCCCCTTCCATATGGAAACCATATGGCAGCGTAGTCAGCACTTCTTTGCACACAAAGGGCCTCAACAATTCCGTTAAACTATTATACAAGTGGTTAAGTCTCCAAAACTCACAATCCTCTTAACATGTGCTCCCTGCACTCACATGGAGATATTTACCTACATAACTTTGCATAAAGGAACCTAAATACTAATGCATACAATGAGAACCATCCATGAGAACTTTTAAACCTTCAAACTCTAGAAAAAAACCATCCCTCATACAACAACATTAAGTAAGCCATTTGCATTTAAATTCATGGAAGGAGGCATTACTGTGAAACCCCACTACTGAAGAAACATGCTTCAGAACTTTAAAAATTTCACACAAAATAAGATCAACTATTCTTCTTATAACCAATATATCAAGATGAGAATTATATTCAAATCCCCTTCCCGGGATCATCAATGTAATACCACACCTACAGGTAACATACATTAAAACATCATTTCCTCTATTAGTCAGCGCCTCTTTGCACACAAAGGGCCTCAACAATTCCTTTAAACTATTATACAAGGGTTTGAATCTCCAAAACTCACAATCCTCTTAACATGTGCTCCCTACACTCACATGGATGTATTTACCTACATAAATTTGCATAAAGGAACCTAAATACTAATGCATACAATGAGAACCATCCATTAGAACTTTTAAACCTTCAAACTCTAGAGAGAAAACCATACCTCATACAACAACATTAAGTAAGCCATTTGCATTTAAATCCATGGAAGGAGGCATTGCTGTGAAACCCCACTACTGAAGAAACATGCTTCAGAACTTTAAAGATTTCACACAAAAGAAGATCAACTATTCCTTTTACAACCAATATCAAGATGAGAATTTATATTCAAATCCCCTTCCTGGGATCATCAATGTAATACCACACCTACATGTAACATACATTAAAACATCATTTCCTCTATATTACAGGAATCCATGAACCAATCATGCACATGTGCAACATCAAATTGACAATCCAAAGAGAATTCAACAACATGGAATTCATTACTAAAGGCTTAAAGAGGACCCTCAAATATAAAAAACCAATTCAATAAGAAGAAAAGGAGAGGAAATCCTCCATATTCCACATTGAAACACGACCATGCAATGCAATCTTGAAATCAACTTAATTAACATATTGAAATAAGGAAGGAGAAAGCTCACGCTAAGTAATTTCATGCTTAGATATTCTTCTCACGTGTTATTACATTTCCTTTAAAAAAACAACAAAACACACGAGTCAATTATGTAAATAATAGTTACACAACCTTGCCTCCTATGCTAATAAAACATTTCAAAACAACACTACAAGGCTCATTCTTTAACATAAAGAATACATTAGAAACACTTACCTTAATTATATTTTTGGGAAACTAAGAAAAAGGAGCTCCTTCTAAGGTTTTATAGCTAAGCCTCCTCATCCCCAGCTACTCTCCAAAGAACATCATCAGGAAAATCTAGGAAGCTAGATCTTGAGAGGGTTGCTGAAGCTACTGCACTAGAGCTAAGGCTTCTAGAGAGAGAAAATCAGGGGTAGTTGACTACAGGAAATGCTACACATATTAGGATGTATATTATTTTGTATAATCAGATATACAAGGTCCTCACATTTCTCTTTCCTCGATGGATAGATTTCTTTACTGGGCAGGCTAAGCACCCTCTAACTACCCTGCCCAACTCTCTATCCTTCCTGCTTCTACACCTTCTAACCTAGCTGTATGTCTATCACTTCCTGCCCAGATCTCCCTGAGATCTGATCGATTGATACTTGAGGCCCTAAACTGGCATCGTGGAAAAATTTTGCTCAAACAGAAAACTTACATTGGGGTCAAAAAGATCAGAACATAGGTGCACAGGTGTTTGGATAGATACAACACCTACGTTCAATAGGAGTTCGGAATGAAAATAATACTTCTCAACCATAGACAAGTTGAAACTAAGTCTTTCTTACAGTTGTCACCCCTTAGCCATATTCCAGTGCTTGAGGTAGAGGGCACTCATAGGAGTTTCAAACCAACACTTGTGCTAAAACATGGTGTCTCGAGGCTACGTCACCTCCACCCACTAGCTAGCAAAACGAAGAAACATGATGAACCATTTCATGGATATACATCCATCTTCTACTCGAGAAATTTAATTAGTATCACTAACTGAAACATGATGTCTCAAGACTACCTTACCTTCACCCACTAGCTATTCAACAATTTCACATTAGGAAGGGAACATTGTCCATTATATAATGGGTCTTGCAACATCCCAATATCTCTAGGGATTTGGACATAGAGAGTTTTAATTTAGATGTGGAGAAAGAGATATAGTTAATAGCATGGAGGGTTTATCAACCATGTTAGCTTTGAAAGAATAAGAGTGAAATTTCTAGTAGCTCAGTGAAATCTTCCACTCGTGTTCTCAACCCAATCCATGGAACTACAATTAGGCATTATCAAACCACTAGCCCTAGGTGCCTCCATTTTTCAAATATTATCAGCCAACATAGCCTCTAGTGGATTTATCAGCCCTATAAAGCACAACCAGTTCTTTGTGATCATCAATCAACAAGATTCATGGTTTTCTTAGATGGCTATCACTAGAGATTCTCTTCTCTTGAATTCTCTTGGTCCTCATAACCTTCTTTTGACCCTTAGGACTTTCAGCATCCTCTTTCCTTTTCCATTATTTTTCGATGTGTATGAGTCATGGGTGCTTTTATCACATACACTTCAACTTTTTCTACTCTTTTCCCCTCTTCTCTGTGTGCATCTTGTCTCCCTTCAGCACTTGAGAGAGAATGTAAAAACCCATAGAATATTATCTCATTTTCATCTTCTTTGTGGTAAACTCTGTTGCCTTATTGACCATGATGGTTCTGTCCTTTTCCTTAATGGTATATGCATACCAACCACCTTGATAGTGCAACCCATACTTCCCATTATTTGTTGTCCTTTCTTGTGTTTATTTTATTCTTACCGAAAGAGATATGGTGTATCCCTCATTTTTTCGGTTGACTTAATGTACAGTTAGGTCCATTAAATCCATGTAGTCAACCCATGGATGATATTAAAATAATCAATTACCTCAATCAACCTCCTTCCTTAAGCAATGGAATCCGCATCCCTCTCTCAACCATTTAAAAATAATTAAAATTATTTGCAAAAGAGAAAATTTAACCAGGGGATGTCACAATCTCCCCCCTTGAGGGGAACACCATCCTCGATGTTCAGTAACCATTTACAAAACAAAAATAATTGATATGGAGTTATATCCACATAACTCTGTACAACATTTACAACTCACATACTTAGTCACTTTTCCATCAAATCAATGGAGAATTCACCCCATCTAGGTAATTTCTATGTTTTCCTACAACATGGCATACAATCTCTCATGATATTCATTATAGAAAATTTTCAAAATTTAGATTTTACCTCTTGCCAAGTCCTTTGAATGGTTGTTCAACCAGTCACACACATATATTTAACAAAAACCACTTATCAAGTGTTCTCAATAGCTTTTGGTTGTTACACCATAGTGGGTATAAATTAGCCATTAACAAGCTCAATTATCAAGGGTTCTCAACATATCCTCATTGTTACACCATAATGGTTACTGTTTAATGATTAACAAGCCAATTTAAGTGTTCTCAAGAAGTCCTCATTGTTACACCATAGTGGCTATGATTCATTCATTAGCAAGCCCATTTATTAGGTGTTCTCAATAGTTCCTCACTATTACACCACAATGGATATAGTTTAGTGCCAAGGTTTGTGTAGAGAAAAAAAAATATTAGTTCAACCATGGAGAGAGAGATAAAATTAATAGTAAGGGGGTTTTATCAGCTACATTACTCTAAGAGGAATGAGAGTACACTTACCAGTAGCTTAGTGGAACTTCCACCTGTGTTCTTGGCCTAAGTTCATGGAACTATATCAGGTGTTATTAGTCCACTTACCCTGCATGACTCCACCACTTAGAAGTTATCAATTGACATGGCCTCCAATGGATTTATCATCCTTATAAGGCATAACCATTTCTTAGTGATTATCAACTAGAAATCCTCTTGGGTTTCTCAGTTGCACTATCATCTAATCTTACTCTATGATTATCAACCAACAATCCTCATGGGTTTCTGAGTTACACTATCATCAGATCTCCTTTGTGATTATCAACCAACAAGCCTTTTGGGTTTCTCAACTATGTTATCATCAAAGTTATGCTTTGTGATTATTGGCTAACAAGCATCATGGGTTTATCAACTATGCTATCATGAGAGTTTCTCTACTCCACCAAAATCCCTTTTAGCTTCATTGCGATGCTTAGTGATGTTGGTTGTG
The DNA here is from genome assembly GCA_031772625.1 of Pinus tabuliformis. Classification (NCBI taxonomy): domain Eukaryota; kingdom Viridiplantae; phylum Streptophyta; class Pinopsida; order Pinales; family Pinaceae; genus Pinus; species Pinus tabuliformis. The sequence goes on along the minus strand of CM062820.1, from coordinate 1,414,432,048 downwards.
TTATCTTCTTTCCATGACTAGTGATGTTGGGTTGGGCTGGACCCTATATTAGGTGGGTGGACCTACCTATGATTTTCTGCATAGATTTCAACATGGTTTTGGACGTGATGGTTTTCGGTCCATGGTATTTTGTAGATCCATTCAAGGGAACTACGATTATGTGCTAATCCAAGGTTAATGGATTTGGGTTTATGGATGCTTCAACAAATATATATGTTGTAACTTTGAAAGGAACATAATGAAAAATCAATTTGGTAGTCCGAGTTGTGGGATCTAGGGGAATATGGCGATGTATATTTGTTTTATGTGTTATGCTCTTGCCATTGTTTATTTTTTGTTTTTAGAATTCATATGCTAGAAATTTATGTACGGTGTTAAAACCTAGAAGTGAAGCACATATCCAATCCCGCAATTAAGGATTCTGCTTATTAGTGTTAATATGCATGCTTCCATATTCATCAACATTTCCTTGTAATGTGCATGACACAACATGAACATATACAATAATATTTTATTCAAAACCATTGGTTAGCCAGGGATTCCGTAACTTATCAATTCCTCTTACAACCAAGAATCTCATTGGACAACTTATCAAGTCATCCCATATAGTCATTTATATTTACATTAAATAAAATTTTACACAATCATTCTTCCACAAGAATGATTCTTGAGAAAACCATGTTAGTTATAATAAGTTTACATATACATATCATCATGATCATGAACATACATTTTTCATATTTGATTAAAGTCAAGGTCAAGAGAACCTCCTTTTGTGATACTTCCATGGCTACCATATTGTTATTTATTATCTCTATCGACCAAACAAGCCCACTTGGCTATCATACTTCTATCTACTTAGTCATGGACATAATGTACATTAATACATGTTTAATAAAACCAGGGTTTTAGAGAACTCCAAATATTTTTGTTGTTACTGACACAACAATTTCATCCTACACATAATTTCATTTCTTCTTATTGTCATATTCTAGAGCAATGCTCCAATGTATTCCAATGATGGCCTTTTCTAGACCATCTACTCATTTTCAACCTTTCTCATTTTGTTCACTGTTTTTATTTATGCCTAATGTCTCCTTCGCTCACTTACCATAGCCCCATGGTCTTCTTTCCATGCCCAACTAATGTTCCCAAGGCCCCTAAAGCATGAAGATAGGAAGGCAAAGCCTAAGGAAAAAGAGGAAACTAGTAAAAATGAATAAATTCATGACAACAATCATAACATCACATAAAAAAATACCATGACTATGCAAAATCGAATAGTAAAACAGAAAATTCAAGTGTGAATCAATCGAGGAACACAAAATATAAAATATGAAACAACTTAACATTGCAATCCCCATGAGTTATGGTGTTCCCAAAGGTTCATGAATAAAATCTTAGGAAATTTCCAACCATTCATGCTCGTTGCACCATGCCAAATTATAGGCTTCTTTTACTACCATTGAGTCCTGCTATGTTGCTACATATACTTAGTTGTCAGTGTTTTAATGTATATAGTAATTATAATAGGTGTTATCTTTCCATGTTAAGCCAAGCATAATGTCTTGTAACTGCACACATATCTTAGTAGTTCATTAGTCACATGACTCAAAATCCAAGACATAATGAGGCATGCTTATATCTCAGCAAAATATTTCCAAAATTAATTTTTTCATGCAAATGGGCATATCAGTCCATTTATAATCATGCCTATACAAGTTTAGAAATCAGTCTCTTACCAACCATCAACATTAACTGCAATGAACCCCCTTACCAAGGTCATCAATATCAATAGAATACTAGTCTCTTTATCAAGACTACAAATATGAAAGTTTAAAGCATAACTTTTAGTATTTTTACAGCTAGTCTTCTTTGACGGGGCCAAGAACCATTGCATCAACAATCTCAAAGGAGACAGTTCGAATACCATAGGTCACATTATCATATATCACCCTTTAATTTTCACATTTACAAAATGCATCATAGGACGTGCATGCAATCCCAAGTTAATACATAACCAGTCCTTCACAATGCTACACCCAACATTCACTTTCATAAGAAAACAATCAACATGCAAGCCATGATCATAATGTTATAACCAATACTTAAAATAAGAAATTATATCACCACTTGAATTTCGAATACAGTGACAAACACTATACCTTTATTTCTCCTACGGTAGAGCTCATATAGTCCAAGTGTTGAACCTAAATGCTTTGATACCACTCTATAACACACCCCCTCCTAATCCTCACCTAAAAACCAGTTAAAAGGAGGTTGTTATTATGTTGACCCACGATCCAAGGTGCTGTTATGAAAATAGGGTCTAAAAATTTTAATATTTTCAACTAACTTCAAACCTCATATAGATATCACCATCGCATTAGTCCCGTCAAGATGATTTTGATAATATAAAATTTTATGTTGATCCAACCCCATGATCAAGTGTTATATCTATTCACATTTTCCATTGCCTCATCCTTCTTCTACCACTTGGAAATGAGGTGGAAACCTATTAAACCTTCTCTACCACTTGGTGCAGTAGTATTAGTTGTTGACCCATTCATTCTCTAAATGGTTTTCCGTTGCAACCATGAAAAACAACCAATTCTAACATATCTCCTAAATATGCCACAAGTGGATTCCAACCCATTCATATCCACAGGTGCTAAGTCCTTTCTATTATGCACACAACACTTTTTATATGGCCTTAAGTCCTTTGACCACTTGCCCATAGTGCCTTTTTCCTTGTTATTTTATTGTAGGCCCATGGTCACCAAAACACATGAAATAATTGAAAAACTAAGTCTTGGTCACACCCATCATTATTCGACATAACTTTCAAGAGTTGGTAGGAGCTCCATCTCTCGGCTCCGTTGTCCCGACCATAACTCCCAACGTGCCTTTATTTTCCTTCAGGGTGAACCTTCTAGGCTCAAGCATTTATTATCTTGGTTAAAACTCCCATCTTTATTATCTGAGCTAAACCCCCAACTCATCTCTCGCAGCTCAAACTCCAAGCTTAGCTCTACCAGCTAAAACTCTCGGCTCAATTCTTTTGGCTAAAACTTTCGGTTAAGCTCTTCCGGTTAAAATTTCCAGTGCACCTTTACTTTTCCTTGACGGAATAGTCTTGAGGGTAGATCTTACGAGATTATAACTCATAGGAACTTCATCCTTCCACTCACTCCTTTTGTGATAAGGTATAATTTGAGCATTCGAATTGCCACAACCATGAACAAAGTTTACACGACTAAGGATATGGCTTTGACTATGCCACTTGTGAGGTTTATGACCTTATCTCTTCCGTGGTGGTTCAACCCAAACCTTGTACCATTAAGATTATATATATGTTCTTGAATCTGGTGGTTTTTAGAAGGATTAGCCCCTTTCCCTATATATATTGCATAACTAGACTTAGCATCATTTACCACACAATGTCTAACTTGGTAGGTTTATCAAAGACTTTCCCACTTGAATTATCACCTTAGTGGGTTGAAAGAAGCTCATTATCCCTCCTTACCAGACTCAAGGGACTTAGCCAATCTCCTTAATTTCAACTTAAGCACACAACTATACGACTAACAATCTTACACACAACATATATGCATTGCGGACAATAATGCATGTCAATCATTAGTTCCACTAATATCTTAGCCATACACAAAGGCTTAATCGATCCTGTGATCGAAAATCACTATATTCCATATCTCCACATCACACAAAGGGCTCCAATAATTCATTTAAGCTATTATATAAGGGTCTAAGCATCCATAACACACAATCTTCTTACAAGTGCACCATGCACTAACATGCAGGTATTTACTACATAAATTTGCATGAAGGAACCTAAGTACTAATGCATACAATCAGGACCATCCATTTTGTTATAAGGTGGGGAGGGCCATAGACGGTGATCGGCTAGGGCAAAACCCTAACCACCTCGGGGTCTCCTGCTACAGTTGCCCCTTAGTGTTTTTTTACAATGAAATCTCTCAGATTTTGTTTCATTTATTATTTTTTCCCAAGAGGCACTCTACAACCCAATATCGGGGAGATGCATGTGTGTAATATAAGAAAATAAGTATGTATGTCAACATTTAAATAAAAAAATGAGGGAGATTTGTAGGCATAAGCCATAATGTAAGAAAAATTGTAAGTCAAATTTTTAAAATACTTTACAAATATTTTAATATTTAATTTAATTTTATAACATTGTTTAAATTAAATTTAAAAGCAATAAAGTATGAGGGAGATATAGCTGTGTAAAATAATAATTCTATAACAATATTTAAATTTAATTAATAAACACATAAAAACTTAATACTTACAATAAACATACAATATAGCCAGATTTATTATTCCTATTTTACGATGGATATTATTTATTTGCAAATAGGTTTGTTACAAAACCTTGGGCCAATTTCATGGTTTATCAATACTACATGCCAAAAAGCCATAACTCATTTCAAAATCAAAATATTTTATAGATATTTTATTTCAATATTAATTTGTAACATTTTTAAAATTAAATTTAGAAACAAAAAAGTATGGGAGATATGTTGTAATGTCCCATAAACATTTTGAGTCATTCAAAATAAAATAAAATTAAAAAATTAATAGTTAGCTATAATTATAATTATAATTAATAATAAAACTAATGTAGTTTCATCTTAACTACTAAGTGCTAAGAGGTATCAAATATTCTAAGACACAAACTCCTATGGACTGAAAATATATTTGATTCCTTTTGTTACTTAATGGATCTAAAGTTTAGAATGGATCTAGGTTAATTTAATTTGTTAATGTAACTATAATTTTGTCATTTTTAAAGGTAAAATTAAAATTTAAGACCGATCTAGATGAATATAATTTGTTAGTGTTTTGTTATTTTTAAATTTTGTTAGTGTTTTGTTATTTTTAAATGTAAAGTTATTGAATAATATTTCCCTCCTATGAGTTATTATTCTATAAACTTTCAGTGCACTGATTCAAGTTGTTTTAGGTTAAAATTGTAACTGATTTGAGAAAAAAGAAATAAAAACCTAACTCTTTTTTTTTATATATATATAAAAAGTAAATTAGTTAGAGTCTAATCTAACGTGTCAATCGATGAAAAATGATAATCTAATGTGTCATTTTGAAGTTGACCGATGAAATGTGATAATCTACTGTGTCATTTTGAACTTGACCGATGAAAAATGATAATAGGTAATGGTGTATAATGAAATATTTTTATTTTTTAATTTTTTATAAAGTAAATTAGTTAGAGTTTAATCTAACGTGTCAACCGATGAAAAATGATAATCTAATGTGTCATTTTGAAGTTGACCGATGAAATGTGATAATCTAAATGTGTCATTTTGAAGTTGACCGATGAAAAATGATAATAGGTAATTGTGTATATTAAAAATTAAAAATTTTAATGATTAAAAAATTGTGAATATGAAAATTTATAATTTGTTGTAACAGTGAAAATATTATTTTAAGATTTGATAACCCCATTTCCAATAGGAATTGGTTCCAGCACGTAATTACAGGGAAGTAAAGGGAAGCCAGCATAAATTAAAAGAAATAAATATTGAAAATGTACCACAAAGAGGGTCAAGAGTCATAGGATAAGAGAAGTGCGAAGTTAAACTTGATGGTATATATATACCGTGTATGAGCTGAGAAGATTTATCGAGTGGGTTTCATTAGCGGAGGATTACTTGCCTTTTCTCCGGGTCTTCTAAATAAGTTCTATTGTGGGCTGAAGCATCGAACGCGTAAAACAGTCAGAAGCTCCTGGAAATGTAAGTGGGCAGCAAAGTGTTCTCCATCCTTTTTTCCTGTGCTGCGTTAAACATACCAGTGTTTAATTATTAATGAAATACGATTGCTTCTTATTTTTATACAAATTCTGCAACATGAACTGGGCGTTGACTACAATTGCTTTTCTGGCGTGGCAGATTACGATTTAACGATTTAGGAGGTGCAGGAAGTCGTTGATCTAGCGGTTGCCGAGAGAATTATGGGATTTGTTGGAGCGTTGTTACGCAAGGTTCAGTTTCGTTTCATCATGTGGATGTACATTGTGACGGTCGTAATTGTGTTGTTTGTTATGGCAGTTCGTTGTTATCTTAAACATCGTAGACGTAATACTGCTATCTTTCCAGAGCCCTAGGTTACTCAATCCCCTGCGCCGCCTTCGCCCCTGCTGCAGTCCCTTCCGATCTAGTCTCGGCCCTGGCGGGGCCAGCCCTAGCTGCAGCTCCTTCCGACCTAGTCCCTGCCTTGGCGGCGCCAGCCCTTCAGCCCCAGCCCCAGCCCCAGCCCACCTAGTCCCGGCCCTAGCTGCAGCCCCTACCTATCCAGGCCCAATCCAGCCCCCACAGCTGTAGTACCTTCCGACCAAGTCCGAGCCCCCGCAGCTGTAGTACCTTCCGACCCAGTCCCAGCCCTAGTCCTAGGCCCCCGCCCCAGCGGCAGTCAGTTCCAATGAAATTGACCAAAGCTTGGAAGGATTACAAAGAGAACAACTTAAATCTTGATATATGTTGGAGAATATGATCCATTCGAGGCATTGAGTAATTATTCTTGTTGGATGCTCTCTTAAGGTGCCTCTTGGGTTTATTCTTTATTGGTATGAGATTTGAGAAAAAAGATTGAATGTGTTAGTGTTGTTATTGATGTCAAAGTTGAGGAAATATTATTGATTTTTTTATTGTGGTTAAAGAAAGGATTACTATAAATGTTAAAGATAAATATTGCATGATCAATGTTGTTCCAACATTGTTTGGATATTTAGCTTTATGTTGATACCCATTTTGGATACTTATTGTTGAAGGAATTTTCACCCAAATGCCTAGTTGAAGTAGGAGCATATGATATAAGGTTGAAAACCATATTCTTATATATTTCCAAAAATATATATCACTCACTTTAATTCGATAAGAATTAGGAGATATGGAAGATTTTGTAATGTGGCCCAACCATAAAGTACATGTCTATTGACTAGTTTTACAAGGCAACCCAATAAGTTAACATATACACTATCAATAAAGTATATATGAGTGCATTTGAAGACGATTTGAGGTGAATAACAAAAGCTAGGGAATGCTCTTGCAGTATTAACGATGAACAAAATGTGATTTCTGGAGTGAATGCATGCCATCTTGTATTTTTTTTTGCATGTCATGCATGTCATCTTCTTTTTTGGAATGTTTTAGACCATGAAGCTTAGAGGAGGTGGAGGAGAAATATTTACATACCCATGGTAGAAATTTCAAACTTTGGTCTGTATAATTTTAGAGATATAAATTTTAGACTTTGATTTAATAGAATTCCAGATGCTCTTGGCGTATTAAAGATGGAACAAAATCTGATTTGTGGAGTGAATGCATGTCATATTGTATTTTTTGCATGTCATGCATGTCATCTTCTTTTGTGGAATGTTTTAGACCATGAAGCTTAGAGGAGGCCAAGAAGAAATATTTACATACCCATGGTAGAAATTTCAAACTTTGGTCTCTACAATTTTAGAGATATACATTTAGACTTTGATTCAATACAATTTCAGATAAATGCTCACAAGAAATTAAGTTTCCCTAATGCTCTTCAAATAGCTTCAAACAAGTCATCTTGACATTTTCATTTCAAATCTCTTTCTAAGATACTTCAAAATATGAAATATTTGTGATATAAATTTTAGAGTTTGATTCAATACAATTTCAGAGATATGCTTGCAGGAAATTAAGTTTCCCTAATGCTCTTCAAATGCTTCAAACAAGTCATCTTGGCATTTTCATTTCAAGTTTCTCTCTAAGATACTTCAAAATATGAAATATTGAGGACAAAGATAAGGTATATCACGATACCTATGATATAAATTTCATATTTTAGCTAACCAAATTATATATATATGCTCTCAGGAATTTAGTCTTAAATGGGTTAGCTTGGTTTTCTATGAGATGTTTTACACTATAATTGCCCAGAGAGGCATGTTTTATACTATAATTGCCTGAGAGGCATGTTTTTTAAATACGAGCTTAATATGTTGAATTTATATTAATATGTTAAATTGGTAAACATTTACATGTTGGTTAAAATTAATATAGAGCCAAAAGGAGATGTTGCAGTGTCCGTAAAAAGTTAAAAGTAATAAAATTAGTAATAAAATTACGAATATCCTTTTAGATTAAAAAAAATCATAATATACATATTACATTAAAATATATAAGTAAAAAAAATAAGTTAAGATCCATTTTACCTTATAAAATAGAATAATGATTATGTAACCATATCTAAATTTAATTAATAAGCACATAAACTTACAATATAATAATATGTTTAACCATGGATATTGCCCACTTTTCCCTAGATATTATTAACCTGTAAATAGGCTTTGTTAGAATACCATAGGCCAATACCATGGCTTGTCAATACAACATGCCCAAAAACCATCATTTTTTTTAATCAAATTTAAAAGAAAAAATCTTATAATTACTTTTGAGATATATCTACATCTCTATCACATGAAAAAATATAAGATATAAATAGTAACTATAAATTAAGAATCATTTCACCATATAAATTAAAATAATAATTCTAAAATCATATTTAAATTTCATTAATAAGCACAACAAAACTTAATACTTACAATATAACAATATTTTTAAACATGGATATTTACCACCACTTTACCATGGATATTATTAACCACACCATACCATGGAAAAGTTGTTGTAATGTCCAGTTATATTATGCTATCTAAAAATTTTGATTATGATCAAATTACATAAAAATAAAAAATAAAAAATAAAAAATAAAATTATTAATTAAAACATTTTGACATAGTGAAACTATATAAAAAAATTGAACTAAAAAATAAAATAAATAATTAAACTAGCCTAGATCCATCTTATCTCTTCTGAGAGACATTAAATCTCTCTAGGTGCAAACCCTTCTTGAAGTTTTGGAGTTAGAAAAGAGATTTTCACCTTGAGAAATTTGATCCCTCTTGGCCCTTGATAGATCCAGAGTTAAGATGGATCTAGGCTCATTATAGATATGTTCTTTGTGGGAGTTAAGGTTCTTGAATGCTCCTAAAACCTACTTCACATAGTGTTGGAAATAATACTGAGAGGGGGGGTGAATCAGTATTATCAAGCAAAATATTTCCTTTTTAAATTCTAGATGATATACGCTACTTCAGTTAATAAAAACCGCGTATATACGCAACTATAGATAAAGAAGACAGCGTATATAAATCAGACTTATAATTTGAATTATCTTTCAGATGTTAGTTATTAATCTATGATTCAGATGCACATAAACAGTACCAGAAACAGTGAAACAGAGCAGAAGACAGTCACACACAAGAACACAAGATATAAGGAGGAAACCCAATGTGGGTGAAAACCCCCTGCTGCAATTCGTCTCTATCTTCTTTTTAATTAGAAACTTCTCTTTACAATGTCTTGTACTGGAGCAAACTTCACCAATCAAAAGCTGAAACAAATAAGCACTTCTCTGACCACTGTACCCAGAACACAGTAACTGCAATCAAACACCAATTCTGAACCCAGAGCACTGCAGCAATAAAACAAAAGCAGCTAGAACATAAATCAAGATATATACGCTACTTCACTGTTCATCAACCTGCGCGTATACGCTTCTGTACCACAATCAACCTGAGTATACGCTTCTTTCATTCACATAAAATGCGTGTATACGCACCTTCAATTCACTGAACCTGCGTGCAGATCTATAAAGGATAATTTATTCTTTTAAGAATTCAGACATTAGTTAGCCCAGATTTATAGATCAAGAGTGCGCCACATATAACAGATCAAAATCATACAGAGATACCCATGTTCAAGCTGTGAGATTTTGATCCATCAATAGTCCTTATCCTTCTTGCGCTCAGGTTCCTCCTTCATTCAGATCTAGATCTGCACCATAACCCAATCACTAGTATTCCAGATCTATCACAATATCAGATCTTCAATAATTCAGATGATATCTTGCCACAAGATCTCCTTCCTCTTATATAGTCATAGGCCTTGCACAATACCACGGTCCAAAACCATAATAAACAATACCAAGGGCCCAAAACCTGGGGTCAACTCTTCTGACGAGATACAATGGTCCACAACCGTAGGTTCAAATTCCAAGGACTAACAACCATGGACCAAAAATAAGTTTCCCACCATGTACGCGCTTTTATGTGCATAAAAGTGCGTGTATACGCATACGCGACTTCTGAACGTATAACCCGCGTGTATACGCGTCTTCGGCAAGGTGTACCTACTTATACAAGATTTTCTTCATTCTGTGCACCTGAACTGAGATCTGTCACCAAAGTGAGTTGCCATCAAGGACAACACCTGTACCATAGCGCCACACCTGTGCCAAAATGCAAACAATCTCCCCCTTTGGACTTGATGGCAACCCCAAGATCTGCAAAGTCATTCTCCCCCTTTGTCATCAAGGGCAAAGGGCTGAGCTCCCCCTGAGTACATGCTGATATCTCTGCTGTGCTATTCTGAACATGCTCCCCCTAACTATAGGCAAGATCTGCAAAAAGATGTTCTTCAAGAAGAACCATGACTTAAACATCATAAAGGACCTTCCTATCACCAAAAGAATCAATACATACAACCATCACCCAACCAAGTGGGGATCCATCAGAAATTCACATATGACAACCAAACATATCAATCATCCCAAGCATAGTGGGGAAACTAAAATAGGTCATTACATGACCTTGATAATAATATACATGACATAGAGACGAAATATCAAGACTTATGCAAATGAACAATAACTACTATCAGCAGCATCTGACAATCACTGTATATATCAGCAACCATGTTCTCCTTCTGTTCTCCTTTCTGCAACTGATCCACCTGAACCAAAAACAACTTAAGTACTAGAACCAAGAGCTTCTAAAGTAATGCCAACAGTGCATTATTAGAAGATTATCTGCTCCCCCTGAACCTGTGCCTGATGGTCTCTGACAGACCCATATCAGACTTTCTTCAACCAGAGTCTGTTCTTGCTGATTTTCTTGAGAACTCCTTGTACGCGACTGCACCTGTGTAAATCGGCATATGTACGTGGATACCCCTCATCCAACTCGTGTACACCAACTTTTCTTGGAACAGACAAGCTTCAACAGCAGGATGAAGCATCAACGACTCCCAGCTTCTGTCTGAGATATTCAAAAGTTTCCCTGGGCAGTGGTTTGGTGAGTATATCAGCAACTTGTTCCTTAGAAGGAACATACTCCAATTTGACCTTTTGTTCCAACACTTGTTCCCAGAGAAAGTGATACTTGATCGGTATGTGCTTGGTCTTTGAATGCATGACTGGGTTCTTTGAAATGCTTATTGCACTTGTATTGTCACATAAGATAGAGACAGGTGGATTACAAGTGATTTGAAAGTCCTTCAAGGTTTGCATCATCCAAAGGAGTTGTGTGCAACAAGATGCAACAACCACATATTCCGCTTCAGCAGTAGATAAAGCAATCAAACTCTGTTTCTTACTGAACCAAGATACTAATCTGGAACCCATAAAGAATGCACCGCCACTTGTGCTCTTCCTGTCATCCACGCTTCCGGCCCAATCTGCATCTCTGTAAGCATGAAGAGTGAGATCTGTATCTCTAGGATACCATAGGCCATAGTTTTGAGTTCCTTGAAGGTACTTGAAGATTATTTTGACTGCCTGAAGATGAGTTTCCTTTGGGTTGGCTTGAAACCTTCCAACTATTCCCACTGCATGCATAATATCTGGTCGTGTACCTGTCAAATAAAGCAAACTCCCAATCATAGATTTATAGGTTGGTTGATGCACTGCTGCTGATTCATCATTTGCACTGAGGCTGCATCCTGTAATCATGGGGGTACAAACAGGTTTTGAATCTTCCATGCCATACTTCTTCAGAATCTGCTTGAGGTACTTGGTTTGAGACAAGAAAATACCGCCTTCATTTTGTTGGAATTGCAATCCAAGAAAATATGTCAATTCTCCAAGTAATGAAATTTTGAATTCTTTCTGCATCACCAAGGCAAAGCTTTGACTCATAGCTTCTTCATTACTCCCAAAGATAATATCATCTACATACACAACAAGTATTAGCAATTTGTTATTTTCAATTTTTATATATAGATTGCTATCTGCTGATCCTTTTGAAAATCCTTGTTGATGAAGGTATTTGTCCAACCGATAGTACCAAGCCCTTGGAGCTTGTTTAAGCCCATAGAGAGCTTTTTTAAGTCTGCATACAAGATTTGGATCATTTCCAAGGATAAAGCCATCTGGTTGCTCAATGTACACTTCTTCTTATAAGTCTCCATTCAAAAAGGCTGACTTCACGTCCATTTGAAATACTTTGAATTTTTGAAAGCTAGAGAGGGCAAGGAACAGTCTGATGGCCTCAAGTCTAGCAACAGGAGCAAAATTTTCTTCAAAGTCTATTCCTTCCTGTTGAGCATACCCTTTGCAAACAAGCCTGGCCTTGTTTCTAATAACTTCCCCATTTTCATTCAACTTGTTCTTGAAGATCCATTTTGTTCCTATGACATTCTTGTCTTTTGGTCTAGGAACCAACTCCCAAGTGTTATTCTTTTCAATCTGCTCAAGCTCTTCATCCATTGCCTTAACCCAACACTCATCATTGCATGCTTCTTTTACATTTTGCGGTTTAGTGGAAGAGAGCAATGCCAAATAGCTTGAAGCTTCTGCTATTGTTCTTCTTGTTTGTATACCTGCCTCTTTCTGCCCCAAAATTTGAGATTCTGGATGATTCTTCTAAACATATTTGGATGGAGTCTTCTCTTCTATCCTTATCTGTTCCTCTAGTGCCTCTTGGGGTTCTTCTTCATCATCTGCCTGATTTGGAGAGTAGTCTTCATCCTCATCGATATTTTCATGATTTACTTGCCTGGGGATGTATCCTTTTTCATCAACCACTACATCAATACTGTCAACAATTCTTCCAAGTCTTTTATTGTAACACTTATATGCTTTGCTGTAGGGAGAATAACCAAGAAGAATGCCTTCATCTGCTCTAGGTTCAAGTTTGCCAAGCTGCTCATCAGTATTCTTAATATAGCATTTGCTCCCAAAAATTTTGAAATGCTTTACCGAAGGAGTCTCACCATACCATAGCTCATGAGGAGTTTGAGTGTTGTTTACTCGGACATTTTTTTTGTTGAGAATAACAACCACAGCATATGCAGCTTCACCTCAGGAAGTTGCGGGAGTTCCGGATTCATCAAGCATAGCACGAGTCATTTGTTGGACTGTTATGTTCATCCTTTCTACCACTCCATTTTGCTGAGGAGTTCTAGCTGTGGAGAATTCCCTTCTTATCCCATGTTCTTCACAAAAATCAAAAAATTCATTTGAGGTAAACTCCCCACCTCTGTCGGACCTGAGACACTTAATTTTGTAACCTGATTCATTTTCAACCAAGGCTTTGAAGGATTTGAATTTTTCGAATGCTTCATCTTTGTGCTTCATAAGTCCTAACCAAACAAACCTGGAGAAATCGTCAACGAATAATATCAAGTATTCTTCTCCTCGTGGTGTCCTTTTCCTAAAAGGACCACATACATCTGTATGGACTAGCTCAAGAGGCATGCTAGCTAATCCTTCCTTCTCCGAAAAGTTAGTTCTAGTTTGTTTTCCAAACTGACATGATTTGCATATGGTGTTGTCTGGAATTTTGATATCTGGAAGACCACGAACTGCCTGATATTTGCATGCCTTCCTTATTTGTGAAAAGCTTAGATGCCCCAGCCTCCGGTGCCATAACCAGTTTTCATCATTCTTGCTCAAATAGCATTGTTGTTGTCCTTCTTCAAATATGTATAGATTGTTTGGAGTTCTTCTACCTTTGATCACTGTTTCACCTGTATCAAGATCACGAACACGACATCCATTTGATCTAAATATTACCTCGGTTCCTTGATCGCACATCTGACTGACACTCAAAAGATTGTGCTTCAATCCATCAACATACAAAACATTTCCAGCTTTGACCTTTTCTTTCAACTGAGCAATGCCTTTTCCTTTTATAGCTGCAGGGGTATCGTTTCCAAAAGAAACCTTCTTTCCCTTTTCTAATGTAGTATATAATTCAAGTTTTTCTTTGTCCCCTGTCATATGCTTCGAACATCCGCTGTCGATATACCATAGATTTTCCTGTCCTTCTGCATAGAAAGTTATCCCACATCTTTTTGGTTGTGGTTCCTTCATTCTCCATGTTTTGGCACTTGAGGTTTGTTCCTTCTGAGTTGTCTTCCAAAACCTGCTCTTGCATTCAGAGTATTCATGACCAAAGTTATTGCCAATAGAACATTCAACATCATTTTCAAGAGCCGAAAATTTGTTATAGGTCCTTTTTGTAATCCCGGTCATACTTCTTTGTCTTTGAGCTTCTCTAGTCATAATTGTTTTATATGCAACACATTGAGCTGCTTTGTGACCAAAGTTATGGCAAGAGAAGCATTGCCCATTGAAGAAACTTCTGCGATTATCAAATCTACCGGCCAAATGATTGTAATTTCTATTGTCGTCCATTCTTGAAGCAAATTGAGAAGATTTTACCTGTGGCTGGTTGTAGCTTTTTTCACCCTTAAGACAGATTGCCCCTGGTTTACCTGATAGTCTTTGTTCGTTCTTGATGTAATTCGTTCCTGCTTTACCTGGTGATCTCCATTGTGCTTTTGCTCATTCCTTCTTGTTGCATCAAGATAATTTTTTGAGGTGGATGCTTGAGATGTTTCTCCATTATACCCCAGACCTGTCTTGTTTAGCAGAGAACGTTGTACATTGATGATCTCATCCAGAGTTTCAGATCCTTTAACAAACTTAAGATTAATAGCCTTTGTTTTCTCAATTTCGTTTCTAAGGCCAACAATTTCACCTTCTAACTTTTCAAGATATTTTTCTTTTTCATCAATTTGAAATTGTAGAGTATCAATAGTCATATTCTTTTCTTCTATACATGTCTTGAGTCTAGAAATCTCTTCATAAAAACTATCCACATCTATAGCATCCATGTAATCATCATCTTCAAATGCCATTAAAAGTTTATAGTCATTACCTCGTTCATCTTCATCACTATTTGATAGACCATCACTGTCTTCATGAGTGCAGTAGCTTTTCTTATTTGCATTCGGTTTCTTGTTCCATCTAACAGGTTCCTTTCCCATGTCAATCTTATCCTTATGAGGACATTTGGCAGCATAGTGACCTACTCTTCCACAAGCACAACATTTGAAGGGTAACTTACCTCTGAATCGACCAGTACCTCGTTGAAGATTTCTGACAAAATTTGATTCTTCTTCTTCTTCTAACGCATGACTTGATTCAAAGTACTCTCCTTTGCCTGAAGCCTTGAAGGCAACTTCTCTCCTGTCTAATGGACCTCCTTTTCTCATTCCATAAGCAGTTAGTATTCTGTGTAGCTGAGACATAGTAAGAGTTCGTAGATTTTCCTTTTCTTCTATTGCAGACACTTTAGATTCAAACTTGGGGGACAATGATCTTAGAACTTTTTCAACCACAATAGCCTCTTTTATTTCTTCACCCAAGTTTTTCATGCAATTAACAATCTCGTCTACCCGAAGGAAATAGTTAGCCACACTTTCATCATTATACATTCTGAGATTCTCATACTGAATTCTGAGGGTTTGAAGTTTAGCACGCTTTACCTGTTCATCTCCTTCGTAGCTCAAGACAATCTTGTCCCATATTTCTTTTGCAGATTTATATTGCATAACCTTCACGAATTCTGTTTGAGATAAGCATCCCAGGAGAGCATTGACTGCTTTAGCATTTGTTTCATATTTCTTCTTCTCGGCCGGATCTGTAGGAGTGGCTGAAGGAAAAGTGTAGCCTGTAGCTATGATATCCCAAACTTCGGTACCAAGAGATTGAAGATAGGCAGTAACTCTTACCTTCCAATAATTGAAGTTTGTCCCATCAAAAATTGGTGGCCTGATTGATGCTTCCCTCTCGTAGTTTCTCATGATGAATGATCTTCCTTCAAGCGATCAAGCTTCTCTGAAGGACCTGATCTGATACCAATTGTTGGAAAATATAATACTGAGAGGGGGGGTGAATCAGTATTATCAAGCCAAATATTTCCTTTTTAAATTCCAGATGATATACGCTACTTCAGTTAATAAAAACCGCGTATATACGCAACTACAGATAAAGAAACCAACGTATATAAATCAGACTTATAATTTGAATTATCTTTCAGATGTCAGTTATTAATCCGTGATTCATATGCACATAAACAGTACCAGAAACAGTGAAACAGAGCAGAAGACAATCGCACACAAGAACACAAGATATAAGGAGGAAACCCAATGTGGGTGAAAACCCCCTGCTGCAATTCGTCTCTATCTTCTTTTTGATTAGAAACTTCTCTTTACAATGTCTTGTACTGGAGCAGACTTTACCAATATGCAGGCTGCAACCTGTAGAGAGCTACAACTCTCTCTCGTTTTCCAGCTTCCCTGGAAGGGAGCTCCAATCCCCTTAGTTCTTGTACTAGCTTGAGATACTAGTACGCAGGCTCCTACCTGCAGAAGGCTGCAACCTTCTCTTTGCTTTCAGGGACCTCGTTTCATTAATTTTCAGATTGGATCCACAAGTAACATCAATCAAACGTCAAGAATTTCTGCATAACTCAAACTCATTTTCACCAATCAAAAGCTGAAACAAATAAGCACTTCTCTGACCACTGTACCCAGAACACAGTAACTGCAATCAAACACCAATTCTGAACCCAGGGCACTACAGTAATAAAACAGAAGAAGCTAGAACATAAATCAAGATATATACGCTACTTCACTGTTCATCAACCTGCGCGTATACGCTTCTGTACCACAATCAACCTGCGTATACGCTTCTTTCATTCACATAAAATGTGTGTATACGCACCTTCAATTCACTGAACCTGCGTACAGATCTATAAAGGATAATTTATTCTTTTAAGCATTCAGACATTAGTTAGCCCAGATTTATAGATCAAGAGTGCGCCACATATAACAGATCAAAATCATACAGAGATACCCATGTTCAAGCCATGAGATTTTGATCCATCAATAGTACTTATCCTTCTTGCGCTCAGGTTCCTCCTTCATTCAGATCTAGATCTGCACCATAACCCAATCACTAGTATTCCAGATCTATCACAATATCGGATCTTCAATAATTCAGATGATATCTTGCCACAAGATCTCCTTCCTCTTATATAGTCATAGGCCTTGCACAATACCACGGTCCAAAACCATAATAAACAATACCAAGGGCCCAAAACCTGGGGTCAACTCTTCTGACGAGATACAATGGTCCACAACCATAGGTTCAAATTCCAAGGACTAACAACCACGGACCAAAAATAAGTTTCCCACCATGTACGCGCTTTTAAGTGCATAAAAGTGCGTGTATACGCATACGCGACTTCTGAACATATAACCCGCGTGTATACGCATATTTAGCAAGGTGTACCTGCGTATAAAAGATTTCCTTCATTTTGTGCACCTGAATTGGGATCTGTCACCAAAGTGAGTTGCCATCAAGGACAACACCTGTACCATAGCGCCACACCTGTGCCAAAATGCCAACACATAGGTCAACTAATAATTTTTTCTATAACTTATTTTATGGGACTTTTGAAGCAAGGAATGTTTCATAGATCTAAGGAGAAATATAAAAGTTCCTCACTTAAAAAATTTAAAATCATATTTGCAAAATTGGATACATTGCATGTTGTGCAAGTTCATTTTTAGGGAGGGGTCAAATACAACAAGTTTTGTAAGAACTAGTGCAAAGGCAAGAAATATGTTTGGTGAAGACAAAAGAAACTAATAGACATGGTGAAGGAATAATTACCAAGTAGACATGGTGAACAAAAAAGTAACCAATAAACCTAGTGAAGGTAGAAGAAAAAAAAAGACTTAGTGAAGTAGGTTGGTTTCATTAAATCTTACAATAGAGGGGATTGGTGCCTCTTATAGGTTGGTACTTACAAATATTGTAGTAGAGGGCATTGATATTTCCAATGGGTTGGTGCCTACAAATTTTGTAATGTTAAGTTGGTTCCTAAAATGTTTGTATCAAAAATTTGGGTCCTACAAATATTTATTATAAATAAGTTTTCATTTATATATTTTGTTCCATGTGTCATATTGTTTAGTTATGATTAAACCACCCCCCACCCCAAAAAATTAGTATAAGTGTGAATCAAACAATTGGTAATAGAGAGTTTCTTTAGAAGAATTCCAACCATTGGAAGGAAAATATTAGAGGCACCACATGTAACCATAAAGGTTCTTTCACAAGCAAAGCTCGATTATTTGATGGAAAAATTATTCCTTCCAGAGGGTAAGTATGATGATTTATCTAATGTCTACTGGTTTTGATATTTGTCAACTTATAGTGGATGGATATAAATTTCCAACAACTCCTCCATTTGACGAATTTGTTAAGAATACTTGTGTAACTAATGCAAAAGTTATGAATGGTATCGTGTGTAGCCAATCAGAATCAAATCTTGTTAGAGTAATTCATTTTGAAGGTATGAAGAAAATTTGGGATTTCAAAATATCTATGAGGGAAATGAAAATGTGAAAAAGCGAAATATAGTTTTAGAGTTTGAAGAAAAATGATGAAGGAGATTTTTCAATTTAATTCACTTATGTGCATGATATTGTCAATACTAACAAAGCACTTGGTGAAGAAGTTAACAAATCAATGATTGTAAAGAAGATGTTAGATATCTTCCTTCTGAAGATTTGATAGAAAGGTCTCAATTATAGAAGAAATGAAGGATATGGAATGTGAAGAAGGATGATCTTATGGGATTCTCACTACATATGAAATGAGGATAGGAAAATGAAATTCAATTTGGAGGAATATTATTTCAAAGTTTCAATTTAAAGTTGATGATTATTCCAATGATTAATCTGATGTATAAGTAACACAATATGTTAGAATGCTAAAAAGGAGATCTACAAAATACAAATGCAAGCTACCATTCAAATGTTATAATTATGGTAGAGTAGGGAATTCTACTATCAAAATTCCATATTGAAAATGTGAGGAAAATGATGATGAAGAAGAGAATCAAAAGAAATGAAAGGTTTTCAAGTAGAAAGGTTTTTATTCCATAGGATATAATAGCTTCTAAAAATAGAGTGATGAATGTTCATCTAATATTGACAAATAAGAACTTTTCATAACCATTGATGTAAAGACCATTGAAAAAGAATATGGAGACAGTCAAGAATATAAAATGGATTCAAAGGTTGATGATATTGATGCAACATTAAATTTGGATCATTCCTCCACCCTTAGTAAGAAATGGTCCCCATTGCATGAAGTTCCCTCTTGAGAAGCCTTTGTCAAATATGAGTTGTGGATGACCAAGTGTTGTTGAAGATAAGTGTTTTTCATGGTTGACCCATAACCAAGGGTTTGTGGATGACCCGTAACGATAATGCACGAAGATATGAGGATAGAGATACCATGTAATGCTTGTGAGCCAAGTGTGTGACCAAACAAATGGATTTCGATGGCAAGGGCTATGCGTGGTTGACCCATACCCATGATGAATGAATATACAAGGATAGAGATACCCTGTAATGCTAGTGGGCCAACTACGTGGTGGATAATGTGTTTGAGAAAATGGACTTCGTTGGAAAAGGGTTTTGTGTGGTTGACCCATAACCATGATGAACGAGGGTTCGAGGATAAAGATACCCTGTAATGAACCTCAAGATCACCTGTCAATCTATCTGGTAGAGATATGGTGGCTTATATTTGTAAATTATCATGAGAACCTTACTCAAAATAACCCCTTTCAAATGATCTGTGGCTATGAAACCATTGTTGGATTTGAAATTTGATAGCACAAAAGAATCAACATAATTCTCATTCCATCCAGAAGAAGGTAGCATCAATGATGAAATAGGAACTAACACTTTCTTCTCAATTGGACATGAATCTAAGGATATAAGAATATCTACTGCATGGACAACACCTCCCTTCATTATCAACTTGGAAAGTGTGAGAAGGAGATTTTGCATTAGAACTTATGCCATTTTTAATGTTGGAATCAAAATCACAACCCAAAAAAGAATTGGTATATTTGTTCTCCGTAGTAAAGGCTTTAATATTTCCTTTGTACTAAATTACAAAATATTATTAATAACTTCCAAAAAGTTGTGTGTAACAAGAGAATTCATACTTGATCCAACACTGGGAAGCAATCTGCTCCAAACTGCACCAAAATTTCAGGTTTATTAAGTAAGATTTTTTCACGATAGAAGAATATTTGCCATAATTTTACTATTATCCTCTATGTTTTCTCTACTATTTTTGGGGATATGATTTCTTGTAGAATGAGTTACACCAATATTATGAGTAGTGGGAAGAAGCTTATTCACTAAGGACATAATTCCATACCATTGATCAAGAGTCCTACTTGAAGAATAAGGAACAAATATCTATGAAACAAGCCCAGAGCTAGCTAGAATGTCTTTAAGGGAGCTAGCGATCACCCATTCAAGTAATTAATTTGTAGATAAGGAAGAGTTTCTTGCACAAGTTGAAATAAGAATAATTAAAATTGTGTGTGTTGAAAAAATAAGAGATTTCCGTGCACTACCTAAGTTAGCAACATATATCAAGTTTGTAGCTTGTAAAATCTGACTGTAGCTAGAGTGCTTGTTCAAGTTTTGTGGAGAAGAAGTACAAGCTTCTGCTATTCAAATAAAGAAAAAATATGCATTCTCTACCACCTTAGTATCGTTATCTAAAAGGACTTCAGTTAAGGTTGTAGTTGTTTCCACTACAAAATCAATAGTATTCGATGAAAGTTGTTTGCAAATATTTATAGTTGTTGACAAAGCTACTCTTTTTACACTAGTGGAGGAAAAATATAGGTAGGACAATATTGCCGTAAGAGCACCACCACAAAGAAAAGAAGATGCATGCCTATGCGAAATCTTTCCCAAACCTTGCAGAGATTTTTTAGTCACATCCATGTATTCAATGGTAACAAAGTGTGGATAGAAAGCATAGACTATGCCATGATGCACAACAAATGAATAAAACAAAAGCAAAGCATCACATAGGTGATTTAAATCCCTCACTACGAGAAGCAATAACATCGGGGAATGTAAATATTTGCTCTCTAGGTTGAGGAATCATCAGGGGTTTAAAGCCATGGGATCCAACCAAATTCTTAGATCAAATGACTTACATGTCATGTAAAACTCCACATTGGTTTTTCATGGATCATCTTAAACCCAGAGCTTGTAGTGGTCCTCTATGTATGAGTGAGAGGGAATGGAATGACTTGTAGGGTGTTGTCACAGGGTCTCCACCACTATGAAATTCAAGCGAGGAAGGTTTTCGATGTCAGGGTTCTCATCAAACACTAAGAGGGGGATTCCTAGAGACGTAACCTTCTTGATGGTGTTCTTAGAGGTGGGACTGTCTTTCAACTCTTTAGTCTTCATAAGTTCCCCAATTTTAGCCATGGCAAAGGCAGCAGAGGAGCCCACACCCAAACCTAACACCATTATGCTCTTGATACATTCCACGACTTCCTCTGTAGTCAATTTCTTCCATTGATCTTGTGTTAGGACATTGGTAAATGAGGACATGAATCTCACTGAAAATTAGACAATGTTTAGGCTCCTCTCCATGAAATTTTCCACTTTTTATGGATATGACACCACTTTCTCAAACATATTTTCATATAAAAAACAACTTATCACCGCATCTTGCCCTAATTCCACTCTAAGAAGCCTTGCTACCAGCCACTTAAAAGTTGGAGATTGTAGTTGAGGATTAGTGCCCACATAGCTTGTAGGTCTCACATAAGGGATCACGCAACTCACAAGTAGATAATTGAAACTATTAGCATGAGGAGCTGATATGTGAGTTGGAGTTTAGGAAAGCCACACACAGTTTTCTTCAAGGCCCTAAGGTAAGCCACTTCCTTGTCAAATTATTTGATGATCTCTAGGGCTACTAGGTCTAGGTTAGCCTTTTGTGCACCTACAAGAGGTGTTCCACCGCTTCCAAGCTCTAGTGCAGCATGATCCATCCCATAACCTAGGGATGACCACAGGAAAAATTCAGCTTCTAAGTACTCTGATTTTTTCAAAAATTCAAGGCAATCTACATTCCTTATTGCAATTGCTTCGGGTCGGTAGCTAGTTCGCTAGTTAATTGGGTGTTTATGATTATCCTTTGATGCCCATGTAGTGTTAAGTGATAATAATAATACGACCTGGAAACAAATATTGAGCGTAGGCAGAATCATTTTGGCTTAGCGACGATTATGAGATAAATAAGAATGTTGGATTAGTGAAGTATAAATTAAATGTTGAATTGGATTGGGTTATAATAATGCTTTGTAGGAGAGAATCACATTATGGTTGCAAACGACTTTGACTGGTTTCCATAAAATCAGTTTAACGACCACACCAATGATGAACTTGGGGAGGTCCCATATGTTCAAAGATGATAATTCCCATTGAAAACCCTCAAAACCCTAATGGCCATGGATTCATAACCTAGCTATGATACCACTGATCTAGATCTTGGTGGATAGACCCAAAATTAATAATGTTGAGAGCGGAGGAGAGAAGCCAACATCAAAACATCGATGAAAAAAATGCATACACTGAATACATCCAAAATAAAATGTGAAGATTGAAGAAAATATATTAAAAGAGAGGGAAAATGTTGTTACATCTAGATTATGTGGATTAATACCCCTTTTACGAAATTAGGCTCATTACTTATAGCGTTTATAAGTTAAAATACCATGGGTAAATACCATAGGTAGATACGATAGGTGGATACCATGGGTAAGTACCATGGGTCAATACCATGGGAGGATACCATGGGTAAACACCATGGGTGGATGCCATTTTCCATTAATGTCGAAGTGGAAAAAGATTCAAACAAAGGGAGAAGTTATGGATACTAGGAGTAAACCTTTTTCAATGATGTGAAAGGGGATAAATTGAAGACAGATAAAGTTCTATAGAGACAACGCATAAATGTTTGTGGTTGCCATCAATGTCAAAGGGGAGTATTGTTGAATACTATGTTATTGATTTAAAGTTAGGAGGAGGATAAGAATGTCAAATTTAGAGGGAGATTGTTGGAAATATTGTTTTCATTGATGTCAAAGATAGCGGGAGACTATAGATGTCGAAGATAAAGAATTCTAGATGGAGATTGTTGGAAATATTGTTTGTATGCTTAATTTTTTTATAATGCCTAGTTTGGATACCCTTTATTTTAAGGCAATTTTACCCTAAATAACCATTTCAAATGGAAGCTCAAGATATTTGTTTAAAAATCTCATTTTGAGACATTTCTTATGGTATGCTACTATATCTAACTCCATGGGAATGAGGATCATAGAAACACTATAAATAAAGGATAAAAGAGATATTTTTAATACCATCTAAGCAAGAAGATATTTGGGGTGCACAACTTAAGTTGGGGAATACTCTTGAGGTCTTAAAGATGGATAAAAAATGTGATTTGTGGAGTGAACAAGACATCTTTTACTTTTCACTAGAAATTTTCATAGGATGTTCTAGACTATGAAACTTGGAAGGCATAGAAGAAATATATTCCTATACCTATGGTGGAAACTTCAAACTCTAGTTCCCTTTAATTTTGGAGATATGTTCTAACAAAAGAAAGCTTACTAGATGATATTAAAATCTAGTTCAAATAGGTCCACCTAAAATATTGCCTATAATATTTATTCTAGGATATTTCATTTCATGAAACTTGGAGGAGATGGAGGAAATATATTCATGTAAATGTGTTAGAAATTTTTGACTTTGTCTCACTATAATATTCAAGTTATTATCTAAGGAATTTAGGCTTCTTGAATGTTACAAAAATTTGCTTCAAACATGAAATATTGGAAGCTTTGGTATAACTTTCTTTTTGATATGGTTCACATTATGAAATATTTAGGAGACAGAGAATGGGTCTCTACATACTTATGGTATACATATGAGAGTTTTGTTGACTATAAGTTCATAGATATGCAATGAGTAAGTTAGGATTCATGAATGATTTTGAAATATGATTCAAATAGATCGGCTTGGCGTTTTCACTACAACTTTATTCCTAAGATGTTTCAGATTGTGAAATATTAAGGAGTAAAACGCAGGAGCTTTAGATATATGTAGTGGAAATTTTAGAATTTTATTCATTATAATTTGATAGATATGTTGTAACAACCCTGAGTTAAGAGTTTATGTAATAAAGTTAATAACAACAAAATAAGACCAAGGTCATGGGAAACATATTCGAAGTTGAATGTTAAGGAAAGAATTCTAGTAGGCATCACTTTTTGTGTATTATGGCTAAGGGAAATTCACAAATACAATGGCAAATGAAATGGAAAAGGCTTTGAAAAGGCAAAGAGGCATTAATTGTCATTTTGTTTATGAAAATAAAGGAAAAAAAAGGAGAAAAAGAAGGTGAAAGGTCACAACTTGCATGTGAGGAGGAAATTGCAGGAAAATAGAGGGAAAATAAAGAAATTAAAGGCATCAATGATAAAAAGGATTCAAAACATCAATTTGTAGCCTTTTTTTAGTTTTGTTTTGGAATTAGTCTAAGAGAGGAGAAGAGCACCAAAAGGAGAAGGGAAGCAAGAAAGAAAAGGAAGGACAAGGAAAGAAAAGGAAGGACAAGGAAAGCAAAGGAAAGCAAGGATAAGGCAAGGAAAGGTTGGATCAAGTAGCTTCAATGAGAATACTTGTAGGTAATAGGTTGCGTGTATGATTTCCTAGATGGTTTTGGTATGCATGTTATGCACGTGTTTATTTGGTTCATTTGGTGCCAGTGGCATGGGTTTTTTGGAGTTTTGACAGTGGTTTTAGCCTTGCCTTGCCATTTCCAGATAACCATGGTGTGATCGAATTCTTTCTTGGTTGAGCTTTGGAATACCAGAAGGTTTTGGATTCGAGTGAGGTGGCCTTCAGAAAATACCAAAGGTTGGGGTTGGATATGGTTTTCTATAGGAAGCCCACAATAGGTGGGTGGAGACACAAAAATTCCTCAAGGGATGATGAAGGAATTCTAAGGCATCCATGCTCGGTTTGGTTTTGTGATCTCGGGATGCGTTTAGGTGAAATCACTGTATGGTGAGGGTGGAAGCGGTTTAACCTATGGATTCCCTTGGAAGTTTATGGATTTGTTTATCCCATAAGATCCCACATTCATGCTTGGAATATGGAACTAGGCTGATTGGCTGAAAGAAATATTTGATTCAACCAATTTATGATCAGGTGGTAGATTGAAGTCCCTGACTTGGTTGGATTTTTCATCTGGTTAATGAGAGCTAAGTTTCTCTTGTCTTTGATGAGTAACTGCACCTGTATTATGTGTATTTAATGGTTATTCTATCCTTTTTATCTACCTGGTTATATGCTGGTTATAAGCATAGTTATATGACAGATCTAAGTATGCCACTTATCACATTTTAATTAATAAATGTTTGGTTAATGAACGCATGACCTAATTGGTGTCATGATAACTATTGTGAGAAGGCATTAGTCCTTCTTTGTAAGCCTCATATAATTTTCATATCCATACATTTATATATGTATTCATGACCTATAGGTTGCATGTTTTCCATGTGTTTGATGGAATTCCTATCCTGGTTGAGAGGGGTCAAGTCAAGTCCTTCCACAGTTTCTTAGTTTAGAAGCTTTGTTTCTATGTTATTCATCATTTATGGAAGTTTCATTGAGTTCTAGGAAGAGTGATCTAGGTGGATATTGTTGGCCACCTGCCTATTCCACTTGGACCCCCACTAATGTTTCTTTCAATTGTTCAATTTCCTTCATTGTAGCACAATTTACTATTGTTGGTAGTTTTTCGGGTCCTAAACTTTCGGAGCAGTTTTGAGGCCCTAATTGTTTTTGGAAAATAGGAAAACATGAATCTTTCATTGATGTTTTCAGTTGAAATCTATATTCATTGGATATATCTTTCTAAAGAGGTATTGTACACATCAAACATAGATCATATGCCAAAGTTACAACCCCGAGAAGTTGATGTACCAATTTACCCAAATAGGGCCCATTGTTTTGGCGCTTCATCTCCTAGGGTTAAGTTTTTGGATATTTAGGTTTTTTCATTATTTGTCAATAATAAATAGGCATTCAAGCCTCATTATAACACATTTGAGAGTCATGTAGTTACCACATCTCATCTTAGAGGTAACCTACCATTGCCTGAGCTAGTTTATTTCTATTTTTGTATGTAAGCATATTTCAGTTCTTTGATATTAATGAAATTAATTTTTATTTCTATTTCACCTCTGTGTATATCTGTATCTCTGTATTTTTTTGTGTTCCTGCATAAGTCCAGATTAGTGCTATCATAGCGATCTGCTCTTTCTCTATTTTTCTTTGCATGTCCCCAACGAGGGCAGGGTATAAGAACTTAGGGTCGAACTAGTTGAACCTTTGCAAGACTAGTCTTGCAAACCCCAACGGCTTCCCATGGTGGAAGAAAAGAAAGATGAGGGGTAGGAGATCCTTTCAAAATATTGCTCGAGGAAGCCCTCAAGCGATAGAGGAGCATGATGATGGATAAATTTGCCAAGATCCTTCGATGGTTACCCATAATCGATCCATCTCCATCTAGCAGCCACTCTTGAGGCACCACCCCTATTAAGGTACAAGTTAACTTTGATATTCCCATATTTTAGGGCCAGGTAGATGCAGACAGTAGATAGATGGTTAAATATATTGGAAGGATATTTTATAGTTCATGAATTTTCCAATGGAAGAATATATTAAGTTTTCACTTCTGAAATCCACTGACAAGTCAAGGACTAGTGGGACTTATTGTGAACAAAAAGACGAGAGGGAATCCTCACTATTTTCAGCTGCACCCATTTGGAATTCTTTCCAAGACACCATCAAGGAGCAGTATTACCTTATCGGGTGCTATGAAGATAAATACATAAAGTGAACGATGGTGTGGCAAGGAAGGGACCAAGATGTGCCGAAGTTCATAAATTTTTTCCATACCCTTTGCATAAAGCTCGATATCAAGGATTATGAGCAGAATTTGGTACTTACGTACCGCGATTGTCTACACAAGTACATCTAAGATTAGATGGAGTTCTTGAATATCTCCTCGCTTGGTGCTGCCTATTGATATGATGTCAATATTAAGCATAAATTTAAACAAAATAAGCGAGACTTTGGATATGTGAATCCGAAGCAAGGTGAGGGCACCCAAAAAATGTAGAATAAAGGACAAAGCCAAGGACGGGTGACACAAGACAACCCACTAAAGCTACAAGTGAATAAAAAACCATGAAGAAAAATAAGGAAATAGGGAAATGGTGTGAAAGCCATAAGAGCCCCACTCACAACACAAGTGAGTGTCAAGCCAAGCAGTCACTGGTGGCCAAGGTAAAGGCTTTTGAATCAGATGCATGTTTTGACTCTGAGTCGTAAATCAACAAGGGGAATGACAAAGGGAAGAAGATTACCGATGAAAAGCCTAGTTCCATCGTTTCCACCACCAAGATCCAGAAGGATGAGCTTGAACATCTAGAGGAGGGAGAGTGCCTCTTCCATTCATAGATGTGTGTGAAGGGTTCTCCACTGCAATTCATTGTCGATAGCAGGAGCCAAAAGAACCTCATTTCAGTAGAGGTCATGAAGTGGTTGGGCCTACTGACCATATGACACCCGTTGCCGCACACCATCAGGTGGCTTCACCGAGGGCAAGATCTCTACATCAACCAATAGTGTCGCCTTCCCTATAGCATCAAGCCCTTCACGAATGAGGTACTATGTGATGTTGCTCCTCTTAAAGTTTGTGATGTATTATTACACCAACCATACTTATGGAAGCGACATGCTATGTATAAGTCTAGGCCTCGCACTATTATTATTTATTTGGGTGATAATTTTTACAGGATACCGGAGGTACCACCACCTACTGCCATTTCTTTGATCACTACGAAGAAATGTTGTAAGATCATTTCCCAGAACATGAGATTTTTTTTTTCCTTATGATTTTTCCTTAGGAAAGAAGAAGATTTTGGCCACAGCCTCTAGAGATGGCTTCTCCGCACAAGAATAAAAAATGTACAAGGCTATGGAGGAGTACAGGGACAACTTCACCTCACCCACAGGGTTACCTCTATACTGTTAGGTCAAGCACTCCATCGATATGACCTGAGGCCCGCCACTACCCAATGGATCGATCTATTAATGCTCTATTCTGGAGAATGATGAAATCAAGAGGAAGATTCAGGATCTGATACAGAAGTGGCACATCAAGCCAAGTTCATCATGTTTTGGGAGCCCAACCATGTTGATATAGAAGAAGGACGAGACCTCGAGACTCTGTATTGACTATCGGGTGTTGAACAAGATTGTTGTCAAGAATAGGTATCCAATTCCATGGATTAATGACATTTTGGACCAGATTAAGGGGAGAAAAGATTTTAACAAGATATACTTGAAGTCTGATTATCACTAAGTACCAATCGAACCCTACGATGTGTGGAAGACTACCTTCAAATCCAAGGAGGGCCTTTTTGAATAGCTGGTCATGCCTTTTGGGTTGACGAATGCTCCCGCAACTTTCATGAGGCTGATGGATGAAATCTTTTGACCCTTCACCAACTCATTCGTGGTGGTTTATTTGGATTACATTTTGATCTTCAGATAAGTTGGAAAGAGTACCTCCACCATATTCGACAAGTCCTCCAAACCCTGTGGAAACACAAATTGTGTTCCAATTTGGAGAAATGCACTTTTGGTATGACCCAGGTTCAATATAGGGGGTACAACATTGTTATTTCCCTATAATGTATTTTCCTTCCTCTTACTCTGTTGTATGAAATTATTCACCTAAAGGATGGGCAAGTGGAGTAGGCTTTACATTTAAGAAGATGATTCAAACTCATTTCCTTGCACCTGCATTAGACATTCAAGTGAGTGAATTTATAAGCCTCAAGTGCTTTGTTTTGTTAAGAACATGCTTATTTGTAAATTTATTTAGTATAGAAGACCCATGCTTATTAGTAAATTCAGTAATTATCAGCAAACCTCAAAATGTTTTTAAGATGCTTTGTTTACTAGCTTTTGAAATTTTGATGAAAAAAATTAACATGTTGTGTTCACTGCAAATTCATAAATGGAAATTAAATATATGGGAAATTAGAGAGTCATAATAAAATACAAAATTGGATTAAGTGGAGCCAAAATACACCATGGCCATGGTTGAATTTCCTGCGAGAGTGCGACAAATTTCTTGCCATGCAACATGGAAGGGTTAATCTCCAAAAATTTGTTGCCATAGTTCAAGATGGAAGGGTTAATATCTAGTCTGACTCCTTTACTCAAACATCAACCGTCTTAGATTATAATGAAGAATTGTGAAACAATGCAGATAAGTTTGATAATAAAAAATTTGGTAAAGGCCTTCGCATTGGCTTCACTCGCTACTTGCATCTTCATACTCGCCACCACTTGCATCCTCATTTTCTCCAAAAATAAAAATAAAAAATTGAGATATATATCTTTATCTCACACAAAGAAATATATACACATTAAATACTTGAGAAATAATGCTAACATTAAGCTAGCATTACCTTTATGTTATAAAAGTTCTTTTAAATTTGTGATGTATATCTCAAATATGACCTCGACATGAGACCAAATAAGATAGCAAAATTTTTCATTGGATGGAAAAAAATATTTATTGGAATATAAAAAAGAACTTTACTTAAAAAGAGAAATACTTCGTCAGTTGCTATGTCAATTAATAACGACTAAAAAGCGATTACTATATTCCCTATGGGACCGGCACTAAAACATATAACTTTACACATTCTTATGTGAAAAGGGATTGTGATGGATGGTCTTCATTTTGACCGCTTTTATAAATTAAGTTCCATTATATATAGAGTTTAAGAGATACAAAGGAATATAATGTTTTATAGAGTTTAAGAGATACAAAGGAATATAATGTTTCTTTTGAGTTTTTTTTTTCGTGTTTATTTATTTATTTATGGCTTTGCATATTTTAATTTGCATCCATAAAATTGTATTTTATTTTGTGTACATAATTTTCCATATGTGGATATGATAAATAAAGTAAAAACTTTCAAATACTTTGCATTACATGGTTAGGAGTCATGATTAGTGCGTGCTTAAAAAACTGTACTATATATTTGATGAGGAAGAATAATAACTTTGATGTAAGTTGTTTGGGATGCACCTAACTTCCTTTTGGTTTTATCAAGGTGAGGATGGGATAAAATTTTAAACTCTTGCTATTAAAATTTTGGAATTATTGTCACTTATGGTCTTTGGAAATTATAAATTGTTTACTTTAAGGTCAAAAGTAAGAAGTGGTCTATGCTTTAAGTGATATGGTTAGGAGTTATGTATTTCAAGAGTAAGAAATGGTTCGTGCTTTACATTATATGTTTAGAGATAGGATTAACGTAGGTATAATGTAGGTATGGAAAATTGTTTTTATTTATTTGATGAGGAAGAATAATAATTTGATTTATAAGTTATTTGAGAAATTTCATTAAAGGTGGGGTATTGGTTGGAAATTAGTAGCAAAGAAATTTCATTAAAGGTGGGGTATTTGTTGGAAATTAGATCACTACTAGGGTGACTCATTAATGCGACACTTTTAAACCTTTTTCTTTATTATTTAATCTTTGAACATGCATAAAATGAAATGCATAATTAGATATTATTGCATAAAACATAAATTAGAAATCATGAAAGAAATCACACAATAGACACAAGTGTTTATGGTGGAAAACCCATCCTGGGACAAAAACCATCGTGTTGCTACTGCACTGGCCAATTCTTTTATTAATTGTTTAAAAAATTATACATGGATTAGCTCACTCTTATGATCCAAAAGACTCGACATATTCCATAGTGTTTTGTTCCTTTCAAACAATAACTTTTTTCTCTCTTAGATCTATAAACTAACATCCGCTGAAATCCACCACGATCAACGATCCTTGCCTATTTTCCATTGGACTATCCAACTCCTATTGGATGGGGAAAACTCTTTCTTCTACTAAATCCACCAAGTCACTGTCTACTCAAAGCCTCCATGCCTTCACTTCCTCCATGTGAGCCTCGTTTCATATATTTTCAGACTAGTCTCCTAAAACTTGCATAAAAGCTCAATCAATATCTAATTTGCAGCACTAGATACCATTAAAAAACCCACGAAAAAAGTCCTCACTAGATGGAAAACAATCTCCTCAAAATCTACTCAAATCAACACCTAAACATCTCACACACTCTATGGGGAGAAGTTGGTCCGGAGAGCCAAGGTTAGGTTTCAGGGCGCCGACAAGATGAACAACTAGGGATAGAATATGGCAGGAGTGGCCTTGCATAGAGGCATTGATTCTCTGCTCACGCATTATAGCGCCTTACCATGTGGATTCAGAGCCGACAAGGATGTGGCAATGCGGGTTTTAGTAGAGGCTTTGAAGCCCTATGGTACACTGATTTCAAAGGTCATGATGTGGGACCCCATCTTTGTCATAATGGAGCCTTTGGATGTAGAAGACCAAGTGAAGATGATTGAATGGAAGTATAGACACATGCCGGTTTTGGAAAATGGTGAGGACAGGGCTATTGGAGCTCCTCAGAAATTACATTGCGGCACTGTCATTTGCGGCAGATCGCCTAGGGTCCTCGTGTCTATGCACAATTGATGGCTCTGGCCCGATATCTTGGAAGGCAAAACCCCTATGGGCTACGAGAACAACTTCTCAGAGGAGCAAATAGAAGAGTTGAAGGAGATCATTGCAAGGCTCGATCTTGTCCCAAATGGAAACTTGATGCAATTAGAGCTGGGGTTTCTTTTGAGACCCTTGGGATTGAAGCCCAGTTGCGAACAAGGGTAGAAAAATAGCACGAAACTAAAGAGCCTGATTGATCCCACAGTAAAGACAGAGGTCACGAATAACCAGGGGTAGTTACTGGCACAGCTTCGCTCCTTGGTCAGGGACGGTAATGGCTACATTATGACAGCGGAGCACACGTGGTCAATGGACAAAATGGGCCATGCCCTATTTCTTCGAGCGCTCTCTGAGATGTCTGCCGAGGTGGATATGGGTGGAAAAGGGAAAATAAGTTTCTTAAAAGTCATTGCCACCGAAACTTTTATTTTAGTCAATTATTACAAAGCATTTTTGATGTGGAGCACATCTAGCAGAATCCCAATAATTGAAACATTGATGAATCGAGGACTGGATTTCAGACGAGACTTAGAGCAAGGCTGATGTGATAGAGGCCAAGGGGATCCTCTCCCATGGGCATTTGAAGAGCATCAGATCGTGAGTAACGAAGGAAGCTACACCTCTTTGCGAAAGTTGTTCAAGACTCCTGGAAAATTAGCCAAAACTGCCAAGATGCTGGAGGAGTATCCACAGGCTTCAAAGCATTATGGAGACAGAGAAGCTGCATGGCCATGCATGAACCAAAAGTACACAGAACCCCCCTTCGTGGTAAATACTAATCGCTTGCAAATTTTTATTAAAACCTCCTCAGGGAAATCTACCTTGATTTGGGTCCATGTAATAGACAGTGTTATTATTCTAAAGAATATCATTGCCCATCATATCGGATACCCGAATGGACAACAACATCTGCTATTTGGGGGTAGAACACTACAAGATTACATATCTATTATGGATTACAACATTATGCTAGAGTCTACTATAACACTCAATCTGAGACTGCGAGGTGGTGCAACAATAAGCAGCTCAACAAAACAAATAGAAGGAGGTAGTGGGACAAGCACAAAAACACAAAACAACTCAGAGCCACATCAACACCACATAAATGAAGGAATATCTTTCAAGAACATCTTACAAGGGGGAAAATCTCCTACAGTAGCTCCAAAGCAATCTGGAACAGAACCTAGTCCATACATAGTGGAGCAACTGAACTATACACCAGAACTAAAAATAGATATATCAGAAACAGATTTGGTATGTAATAATTATGAAACACAAGGAATCGTTTGTCGTTTCAACTGATTTTGGCCAAAACTGTTTGAACTATTCCATTGGATTTTCACAAAATGGACTCTACATTGTGAGATTCATCTCTGCTCTAAAGGGATTTTCATAGTCAAATTCCAATCAACAGAGATAAGAGACATAGTGATACAGGAGGGACCCTGGTTCTGGGGATCTTCAGGCCCTTTCATCACACCATGGTTGTTTCTAGGATGCCAGTTTGGGTATGTCTACATAATCCCCCAATACACTTATGGGACCAAAAGGTTCTTGCATGTATAGGCAATACCATTGGCATATATATTAAAATGGACACAAAAAGAGTGGAGGAAAGAGTTTTTACATTCGCACGCATTTGTGTGGAAGTTGATATCAGTAAGGGCTTACCGAATCACATACAACTGAAGCACAAATAGTGAAGCTAGACACAGACAACAGACTATGAAAACACAACATTTAGGTGCAGAATATGTCAACAAATAGGACATCTACAAAATACGTGCCCAAAATACAAAAAAAATATAGCCGAAGGAAGAATAAAACCATAAAACACCAAAAGGATTGGAATTTCCCCTCCACCAAATCCTAAAGAGGAGGAGGAATTTGAGGTGGAAGAGCCCATCACAAATGAGAACAGTCAAGCAGAAACCTAGGAGACATTTCCACAAGGACCTATGGAATCACAACCGGAAAAGACTTCAGATACAATTGAAAATAGTGGAACAAAAAGGCTACATGCATCAGACGCCTTTGATTATGACAAGGAAAATCCCCAACCAGGTGCTGAAAATCCACTTCAACTTGTTCCCGCGATACCATGTCAAGGGGAGTGGTGCAAGGTCGAGAAGAAAAAGGGGAGGAAAACATGATTTCCCCCATATTGATATATCAGTGCTCCGTGCGTGGAACACATGTTTTTAGTTTTAGTTTATTTGTTTATCTACATACTGACAGGCTATATATCCCTCGATATGCATATGCTATGGCATCTACAAAATGTAATTTTCAAACTTTAATGGAAATTATGATTTTTCCACATGAAAAAAAAACATCTCACACACTCCATAATCATAAGTCTGAAACAAGCTTTAGCTCACTGCTACTACAACTACAATCTGCTTAAGA
The DNA here is from genome assembly GCA_031772625.1 of Pinus tabuliformis. Taxonomy (NCBI): domain Eukaryota; kingdom Viridiplantae; phylum Streptophyta; class Pinopsida; order Pinales; family Pinaceae; genus Pinus; species Pinus tabuliformis. Next base: position 1,414,397,796 of record CM062820.1, on the reverse strand, counting down.
AATTCTACACTAGAGAAATATGCTGCTTGTAGGCTCTTCTCTAAGCTCACTCTCCATACACACACATAAGTCATCCAAGCATAATCTCAATGAGATATGTCCAATATTTATATGAAATCAAGTGATAAACTCAATAATTACTCAGAACTACTAGGCATCACAACTCTTTTCATATGCTTGATTAGATATGGATTCAACTCATTGAATCAATCAATCACTAACTCCACTAGCCTTTTTGATCTTTTCAACTTTAATAAACTTCTGGAGGTCCCAAAAACTTTTCCCACCACAATTTTTTTTTTTTTATATTAAGGATATCTCCATAAACAAAAAAATTAGCTCAACAACGAGAGGAATGCGAAGCAATTTTAGTGAAAACACCCTAGCTGCTCCCTTAGCATTGTTCTGCAAGTGATTGGAGATATAACCACACTCTTGGGCTTGCCTCCATGATACTGGAGCTCTCCAACTGCTCCCTTGACCCATCATGCATGTGAATGGGGCTAAGAATTAGTGAAAATATTGGTTCTTCAGTCCAGAACATCTTCCACTTGTTGGACCATCATCATCAACCCCTTAACACTCCTCCAAGTCTCTACAACGACTTATGAAATAGGCTAAGAATAAGTCTATCACATGCTAGACTTATTCTGCCAACCTTAGGACCAAGACCAACACCTCAATCTCCTCAGTTATAAACCTCAACATCTTTGACACTTACAGCAACATCTCCACCACATGTAGTAGCAACCTCAACACTACAATAGTAGCATCAAAGCATATGATTGCCTCCATCACTGGTGGAAGAACCTCCAACACAAGAAACATCACCACATCAAATGTAGCAACAATCCAATGTATCCAAGGCATGTAGAAATATATGAAACATCTAGAGCAACACTTCAATCACATGCAACAATAGCATATCCAAGCTACAACACAACATCAACACCCATAACAACAATGCAACCCTCCTACAACAATATCATCTCCAACCAACTCAACATGTATGGAATCCATCTCCTTAACAACCACAACATCATCTCCACTAGGTCTAGTCATAGGTATGTTGACATCAATTCCAACTAACAAGACCAACCAATCATCCATCACCAACACTCATCACACATGCATATGAAAAACAACATCTCTATCTTGTTGACATAAATGCAAACACTACAATGCCAACAAACTCTCCCTTTGTAATTGATGTCAACCTCAATACAACATGTGAGGTTGAAATCCAACCATCCAAAACCCCGTTCGACATCAATGGAAAAGGGTCGTACAAACGCTAAAGTACAATGCAAATAATGTGTTGGATGAGAGAAACCTCAACTATCAATCATGTCTCTACCAATGCCATGGCATCTCTGAACTGAAACATGATCCCCCTAAGCATGTAAAGGAGCTACAAGCATACACTCTGTCTTTTGAAGCAAGACATCTTCCTACTACAATGAGCCCCCTTGCTAAGTGCAAGAGACTACTCCTCATGGAACATGACTCTAACTAAATTTAGACATGATATACAATACATTACAATACAACATAATTCTTCATGGAGCAAGTACATAGCTATGACACGTACATAAGACTGACATATGACTCCTCTACACCTATCACCAACCATGACTCTATGGACCCAAGTTTACATCATGCACCCAATGGAGTGGGGCTACATCAAAGATATACAAAGTAATACATGACTTGGACATCCATTGACCCATACATAGCTAATGACCAATCCATACTAGACACCATGGGTCACTCCATGAGAAATGTGCCCAAAAGATGACATAATGAAAATACATGGCTTTTACAATTGCACACAAAAGTGCTCTCATCAAAACATGCCCAAAACATAAAGTAACATGATTACATGGCAACAATGAGCATTAACATATGCTCCATATGGCAACAACAATGAAATACAATACATGGCATCCATGAGCTATAACATAAGCTATCTAAAAGTAGCAGCAACAAATGGAATATGCCATATGACAACAACAAGTACATCCTCATCATCACATTCTTTCTCCCCATGAGAGAAAAATAAAGCAACAACATCCATCATACAAAATCATCATAAGTAGCAACAAATGCATAGCCTCAACATAGGTGAGCAACATATCATCAATGAGGCATAAGCATCAAATCAGTGAGGAGAAAATCATTGATATACATTATCAACAACATAAGATCTAACAATAAGATATTATGGATGACAAATTTTCATCATCTCTCAACCACATGAGTACACAATATCTCATCCATCCAACAACACATGAGTAGCAACATGATACATCTAGACTAGAAAACATGAGCAATAATGTCCATACTCTAGCTGAAATTTCTCCCACACATCGTCAGATCTCCATGACAGCGACATATGCATCAAAACATAAAACGTAACTATGATCTAACACTAATATCATCATCAAAATACGAACTATGTCATGCAAACCATACTATCCTACAATAAAATCAATGCCAAATTTTCCATGCAATCGTACTATCTCATCCAACATGCAATGTGTGGAAACAACAACAAAAATCTTCTTCAAACATAGTGCCAACACATTCCAAAACCATTTAGAAGAACAAATTCTCCCCCTAAATGTGTGATCCCTCATCATACCTAGACATGCATGGATTCCATATCGTCATTAGCAACAAAACAAATCAAACATATAGCTTCTCCAAAATAATTGATCGAGGTGGATCTTCAGACATAGTGGCATGGGAAAAGCTCAAAATTCAAAGTGGCAGAAAGGCAAGTATCTTGGAATCAGATCAAAGTGCTCGTCGCCCTGATTCCAACGGTGTGAATGACACTCCAATCCGAGTCCGAATGATGAAGTTATTGCCAAAAGACTCTGCCTTTGTTCCTTTGGAAAGTGAAGCATTTTCTCTTAAAAAATGGGTTTTAAGCCTTATAAGGCAAATCGTAATCAGAGGAGTGTAAGGGGTAGACCTAAGGCCGGGCGGAAGGAACCCCCGATCAGTGACATTTGACATCAGCGACTTAAGGTAGGCATCGGTGATCGAAGGAGTAGAAGGCATCGACCTCGTCTATCTGATACACAAGGTGCGATATCGGTGATTAGTGGATCGACATATCAGCGATTGGTGGATCGACATATCGATGATTGGTGGATCGGCATATCGGTTATTGGCAGATCGACATATCAACAATCGATGGATTAGCATATTGGTAATTAGCGGATTTACATATCAGCGATTGGCGGATCCAAAGGAAAGAACCCCTGAGCCATTATAAGTGTGATATGCCGATGCGATCTGCCGACAACGATCGGGGATTAGCGATCGGTGGTCGGAGATCCCCTGCTACAATGGCCATGGACAACGCGACATGCCGACAATAAAGGGCTGGACCCGATGGGTTTATAGACCCGATTTTATATAATTTGAAGTTCGGGTAAAAGGATTTCAGTCGGGTTTTTCAATGTTTTTGTGTATTATCGCTTTGAGCGGAAAAATGTCATTTTTGGGGTTTTTTTTTGCGGTCGTCGATCCTTCCATCTAAATAGATTCTATTATGAATAATCGACCCCTAATTTAAGTAGCAATTGTAACAAAGCAATGATTATAAATCCCAATGAACAAATAAATTACGGGGGGAGAGGATTTTTGGCATGCAATTCGCGGCGAAAGCAGTGCGAGAGGGTCGAAAGTTCATTTGGTCTGAATTGGACAAATCTTATATGTTTTCAACCCCTCTCAACGCCACAGACACAGTGGTGCTATCCATTTCTCCATCTGAGTTCTCCATTTCTCAGCCATTTTTCAGAATGGAGGTATAAGTCTCCTTTTTTATGTAAATGATGAGTGTATTCTCCTTTTCATGTCATTTAAATGAATGAAGGCCTCCCCATTGATCGAGCAGGACCTGGAGACGTAGTCCAAGTTGGACGAACTCTGTTATCAAGTCTTGTTGTCTTCTTTCATGATTTTATGTGTTTCTTCTTCTTTTCTCATGGGCACATTAGATTTCTATAGTAGCTGCAATTTTCACATGTAATTCTTTAATAAATCTATAAGAAAAAGATCCCTGGATCAAGTGGTATCAGAGAAGGTCTTTTTATATGTGAATTGCATGTTTGTATGCTAACAAGAAACAGGCTCCGAAGTGGTGAAGGGGAACTAGAGCCTTTCAATTCCAAAGTAGGGTGTGCACATCGAAGGAGAGACATGGCAAAAGACAAGGCTCGTCTTGAAGAGGAAGTAAACTTCTGCAAGACCTTCTATACAATGTCAGATCGTGTTGACAAGCTGTTCTCAAGACTTGAAAAACTTGAAAGTGAAAAGAGAAGAACTCCAGAAGGACAAGGTTCGGTACACAGAGATGATGGAGGAGATCCACCTCCTTCTCCTTCCACGAGTGAAAGTTCTTCCTCCCATCACCATCATCATAGCAATTTAAGGGATGCACACAAGAAACCTTTCTTTAAATTGGATGTCAAATTTGATCTTCGCATGTTTAAGCATGAAAGTAATGCAGATAAGCTTAATAATTGGATTAGGTAGATTGAGATCTACTGCAGGATTCAACAGATCATGGAGGATAAGGCAAAGATTTAGTTGGCCTCTTTACGGCTGAGAAACACCACTCTCGTCTGGTAGGAGAGCAGATTTCAAAGTAGTAAGAATGTGGGTAACCTTCTTTCCTCATGGTCTGATTTCATTTTTTCATTAAAGGAACATTTTTATCCCTTGGGTTACAAGTAGAAAGCATTAATGAATTGGCAGTATTTAAGGCAAGGAAAAGGTCAGGATTTTCAAATTTTACAGAGCAGTTTAGAAAGCAAGCACTTAACTTTGTTATTGCACTTGATACACCTGAAGTAGTAACTAAGTATATTGGATCATTACATAGTTACATTAGGCATTCATTATTATTGTTTGAACCTACTACCATTGACTCGGCCAGTGTAAAGGCCATTCATCTGGAAAACAAGGGAACACATGGACAAGATGACCACTCAAAGAGAGCCGTGGTAGCCAAGAGAAGGGGAGAAAAGCCCTCTTGTACACATTGTGAGAAAGAGGGGCATGACAAAGAGAATTGCTGGAAGCTGCACCCTGAGCTGAGACCTAAGAGGAATGACAGAAAGGGGAAGCAGAAGGCCATCGCCACCGTGTAGCAAAGCCTAGATTCCAACTCAGAGGAAGACAAGAAGGTCACAGCTACAGGATTTACATGAGGTAGGCCCATTGACTTGGGGTTCAACTCCGGCGACGATCTGAAGTTTGCAGCACTTGGGATCGTGGCAGAAGGACCCATAGATTTGGGGTCTAATTTTGACACTGAATAAAGGATTTCAATGAACATAACTAAAAGGGTACTCCCGCAGTAGGGCACCAAGAACAAGAGGAGATCAACCACCACACCCAAGAAGAGAATGATGAGCTAAGGAGGCTTCTACAGGAGGCAAGGGAAGAAAACCAAAGATTATTACACTAGTTGCAAGCCAAGGATGTGGCCTTGGAAAATCTTCAACATAGCCATCTGGAGGTAAAACGTGATTCTTCGATTTCATATGATTTTCATGGTGATGAGTTTGCTGCCTTTGAAAAACATACTACAAGGATTGGATCCAAATTGATGAAGGAAATGGGATAACAAAGAAAGGGCCTCAACATCAAAGGCCAAGGCATCATAAACCCCATCAAAGTCCAGGAATTGCCATGCCATGCAGGACTCAGATAGAAAGGAGACGGGGGAAAGCTCCAATATAGCTAGTAACCAACTAATGATAGGCGACGAAATTTCGTCCTCACAGTCTAGTGATAGCGAAGGCTCCATGAACAGTTATCGAAGGAACACCAGGGCGAAAGCGCCCCAAGGTAGCCCCGAAAGTCTAGAGGAGAAAGAATCATTGTAGTCATTGCAACCAAGAGGGGCACCAACAAACCTTGCGTCTAATACTCCACGCTGTGGAAACATTGTTAGAGGAGCTGAAACGTGAAAATGTTCAATAGATAAATCCACCCCAATTCATGGTGGTCTGCTTTGTTAAGTTGGTTTTTTTAGGGGTATTAGCTTGTAATGGCCACCATTGTAAATCATACGTTGCAAGTAAATTTAAAAATGATGGTGTGTGTCCCATCACTTCAAAGATGCAACAATGATATTTTGGCCATTCCTTATTAGTATTTGGGGAATTAATTACTTTTTATGTAATCCTTGGCCAATGAGTGTGTGTTATGAACTCTTGACAAAGAGGGGTTGTTGAGTCATGTGTGGTGTGCATGATTGCAAATGATATACTAGTTTCCTGTGCAGGAGATTGAAAGTGTGGATTGAGACAACATGCTAAGTGTAAAAGCTTTTGGTGGTCCAAAAGCTCCTCAATGGGGAGGATTGATCCAGGTGGATCTTTAGACACAGTTGTTTTAGGGAAAACTAGTATTGATTCAAACTGCTATTCCCACTAAGATGGGTAGCTATCTTAGAAACAAACAATCAAAACAATTCAAGATTTCCTTTCGATGTGATAGATAAGAGGGAAGAAAAGAGGAGCAACTTGGATCTTACGCTTTGATCCTTTCTTGATTTATCTTTCCCTTGATAGAATTTTCCACTCTTCTCCTACTTATCCCGCTTCAAAGAGTACCTGTAGAGTCAAAGTAACAGACAAAGCATCTCTATCTAAAACATCGTAGATAATGCAAAATCAGAAACACATTGACCATACAATTTCATTCATAAACAACAAGATTCACAAATACATGATTATATGGAGGAAAACTCAAAGAACTTTATTAATAGTAGAAGAGAGGATTACAACCTAGCTATCTGATCCAGAATCATCCTCCTAGCATAGAAGCCCTCTTCACCTCATGAAAAGAAATATCACCCAACAATACAATGTCTCTTCTCATAGATAAACCAACAGTACTTCCTTACAAATTACAAAATTCCAGCCTTCTAGATCTCTCAGATGAGGGATCCATTTATAGATGTCTTGGAAGGGTGTGAGTCAGCTCTGGGTTTTTGATTAGTGTCATTCCACTGATAGTTCTTGATTCCACTTGGAGATTTCATTGATCCCTTACTCATTCCCGGGCGAATTCAGAGAGGCAAGTGTCACAGGAGAAGTTTCTGGAAGATTCCATGATCATCCACTTAGCAAACTGTCTTTGTTATTTGTCTATTCTCACTCATCGCACCTTACAGAAGGCCATTTTAGTATGCATCACACCTGGCTAGTGTTGCGGCCAGTATGCATCACAACTTAACCATGGGGCAGTGAGTATGGTCCAGTTTTGGCCAGTTCTGAGTAGTTTTTCAGGTGGAACTTCTGGGAAATGATGTAATTAGTTGAACATGATCCTTTAGGGTATGAAACAATAATTTTAGGGACTAAGAGGCCCTTGAATTATGGACATATGAGTTTGGGGTTGTAGTGCCCAAATATGTCTATAACAGCCGCCCCCTAAAGCATGAGGTCGTAAATGTTTTGATGTCGGGTGAAATGCTTTATCATGAGGATCTGAGGTATTTGAATTGGAAGGCAACCTGTATAAGATACAAAATAATACATCATCATCATATTATTTTCATGATCTAGCTGAGGTAGGCATTCCCATGCTCAGCTTCATAAATTCATTTTCATGTACATAGGACAGAGTGATTCTTCGTATGAAGAGTCATCTTCTTTTGCTTAGATGACTATCTATGTAGATTTTGTACACATTTGATGTATTTATGTTCTGAATATATCGCAGCCTGGATGGAAGAAACTAGATCCAGGGTCTTCAAACTCATTCAATCTTTGCCCGATAGTACAAGTCGATCCACGTGAAAAAGATGTTCTGAAGTCGAACATGGAAGGACATTGCCTGATTACTAGCCAATAATGTAAGTTGTTAACAAGCACAAGAGGAATCACCGATAATCATAATGACCCTCAAGGTTCCACAGTACAATTCACGCGGTGTGACTATATGAGTCGATGTCGAACACCATGCAAAATCTTTCAGTCAAGGGTCATTGATGTAAACCTGTCACCGGAAGTGAGAAACTTGCCATTAAGGCATGCAAGCTTCAAAATATTGAAAGGGTTGTTTCTAAGTCAACTTCTTGGATAATGAGTTGATGTCGACAAGAAGTGACCTATTGTAGGAGGGCCTTGATGTATCCCACATCTACGATGCAAAATGGAGCAAATGATTTTTCTGGAGGTGAAAATGATATGATGATATAAGGTTTAGGAATGGTGGCCATGAAAAATGAAGGGTGGAGGTATTTTAGTGGATGAGACGTTTGCTGGATGGTGAATTCTTTGAATGAATTCTCTTGAACATATCAGTGACATTGATATGGACTGGTAGCGTTAACCCCATGGATGGTATGAAAGACCAATGGTGATATGGTGTTATAGACATTTTTGGGCACTGCAACCCCAATCATAAATGTCCATAAAAAAAGGCTCTTAAGTCCCTAAAAGTGTTGTTCCAACCTATAAAAGAACAAGGTCAACTGATTACATATTCTCCTAGAAGTTATCCATGAAAAACTACTCAGAACTGGTCAAAACTGGACCATATCACCTACTCCATGGTCAAAGTGCACTGCATCCCACCTAAATACACACGGGAGGTGCGATGCATCTTGAAAAACCCTTCTATGGGGTGCGATGGGCGAGAGTGGACAAATGACATGGTCAATCTGCAAGGTGGAGGATCATGGAATCTTCTAGAAACTTCTCCTGTGACACTTGCCTCTCTGGATTCGCCCAAGGATGAGTAAGAGATCATCAATCTCCAAGTGGAATCAAGAACTATCAGAGAGAGGACACTAATCAAATCTCAAAAGCTGACTCACCCCCCTTTCAAACATCTATATATGGATCCCTCATCCCAGAGATCCAGAGGTTGGAATTTTGTATCTTGTAAGGAAGTGCTGCTGGCTTCTTGGTGCAACATCATAGTGTTGGGTGATCTAAGCTTTTCATGAGGTGAAGAAGGGATTTCTTGCTGAGAGGATGATGCTGGGTTAGAACAATTGGTTGTAATCCTCTTTGCTATTCTTGATTATTAATAAAGATATTCAATTTTTCCTCCACATTCTTGTATGATTGATGATATATGCATTTGTGTGGTCAATATATATCTGGTCCTGTATTGTTTATGATAATAGATCTATGTTCTTGGATAGTGTTATGCTGCTTTGATTCTACAGGTGCTATTTGAAGCTGGGTAGACGAGGAAGCGAGTGGCAAAGATCTATCAGAAGGGGGAGGAATCAAGCAAGGAACCAAGAGCAAGACAGAGGTTGGTCTCCTTTATTCCCCTCTTATCTATTTCTCATAAAGGAAAACGAAAGTGGTTTTAGTTTGTTTGTTTCTAAGGTAGCTACCAGCCTTAGTGGGACTAGCAGCTTTGCATAGACACTAGATTTCTCGATAACAAAATGGCAACTCCACTGGGGAGCGAATATATTGTTTGTTTGTCTATATTTGTTTACCTTATAAACTTACAGACAGAGCCTGAAGTCAAGCCAGCTAGCCTTGGAACTGCATTTGCTATGCAAGTGCAAAGTAGATCAATGTTGCTTCAGTCTATCTCCGGGTTTTGTTTATGAACTGAACAATCAATTTACAAGCTCTCTAATTGCCCTTGTGGTGGCTCTAGTAACCTCCTTAGATCTACCCCTGTGATTCATTTACTGATTACCACTTGCTCAACCTAAATCCATGAACTGAGCTGCAAATTGTGACCCAAAACCTAGTTAAAGTCTCGTCCCTGGTCCATCGCACTGTCTCTTCTTTGGATTCTAGATGCATCGCACTTCCCGAGTGTAGTAGGTGCGCTGCATCTCTTTTTTCCTGTGTTACATGTGCACTGATCAGACAAGGCCTTTTCTGCTCTTAGATTTTGGTTTCTGTGTTCACTCTTTTCAGCTCTATTAAGGAGTTTTGTTGTCTGTAGTCAATATACCTCTGTTGAAACCCCCTTCCTTGCCATTATTTTGCCTCCATTGTGCAATGAGCTGTAAATGTTTTTATGTATTGTGATCCATTTTCAGTTCTCTTTACAAAGAAGTAGCGTAATTGAACTGTCGTTTCTTCATTTGAAAGTGTTGCAAATGTCATTTTCAGTCATAGGAGAGAATCTGATTGTTCTTGATAGTTGATTACACTGTTACTCTTGTATTTGATTTGAATTAGTAGTTTTTCAAGTGTCGAAAGCAAGTTTTCAATTCCAAATCGCAAAGTGTCATCATTATCTTCATTTTGTCTTGAAAATAAACTTGTTAGTAATGTCGCTTTGGAAACAATTCAGATTTGCGCTTAGCTTTCTTTTTATCATTCACACATTAAGAAGGCTAAAAACAAATACATGCATGTGCATTTGCATTTAGACTGTTTGTTTGTTTGATTTAGGACAGTGCATATAGTGTGTGCTCTCTGCTTTATGTTGAAAGAACATCATCTCTCTTTCCTTAGTAGCTAGCATTTTCATTGCAAAAATAAGATTAAACGATTGTTTATCATCTTAGATTTCATTTTAGGAATTATATATCTACATCACGCGGTGAACTTGAAAGGAAAATTTCTTAAGCAAGATCAATTGTAAAATAAATTTAATGAATCTAAAAATTCTTTGGAACCTAACGCACAACATTTAGAAGTCTAGGCTAGAGACGTATTCCGGTGTCGTAAAGCCTGGTAACTGTTGTTTTCATTGTTGGTTGGGTGATTCCTCCACTTTGAGACGATAAGTTCCAGTATGGACTTGTGCTCCCACATTCCGTCAAGTATATATTGGGAGACAACAATAGGCTTTATCCTTTATCCATCGGAAGCCGTGTTTGCCGCCCTATCGATCGCAATGCACTGAACAAAACATTCGGCAAGATTGATTGCTGTACCGTAAAAAGTATTCTGCAGTTTTGCGATTGGTTTGGTAATCCCTTTGTCTAGATTTTTAGAGCAATCTCTTTCATTCCTTTTCAGACTCGTTAAAGGAAAAGGTCCATCTGAGCACTTGTCACTTTAGGCTAATTAAAAATCGAAGGCGACTAGAGTCATCTTTTGTTTTTTATCGACTCTTAAAAATTGAAAAAATAAGTTGTGTCAAAGCATCTAAAATTTATTTTAATCGGAATAAATATCGCCTTTCCTACGTTGGTCTTAGGTTGAGAAAAATGGAGTCCACCAACTAAGGAGTTTGTTGGACAAGCAATTTCACAGCTAAATTAAATAAATCACACAGCAGATTATCAAGCACATAAACACAAGAGTTTAACGTGGTTCACCCAACACCAAACATAGGCATCAGGAATATATTAATCAAATTAGGAGATTACATCATGAAATCCTCACACTCTCTCCTAGCAAATCATCCGAATGACTGCCTGTTATATAGCATAGAGAATCTAACAGCCTCATAACTCCCTCACATCAAATATAGGAGGCATTAACTCCCTCCCAACAACCTGGAGCTAATCTAGGAACTGAATCCCTATTGTTGTCATCCTTCAGAGATTTTTTCCTATTTGACTAAAACAGAAAATCTCAACAATCTCCACCTTGACAACAATTCGCATGATGCCCTGTTATTATTATTTTATTTTTCCTGCAAGCCAAGAGAAGCCAAACACCAGCGTAGCTTCTCCAACAAAACTGGTTTCGTGAACATGTCTGCACAGTTCTCCTTTGTATGCACCTTTTCAAGAGAAACTCCCCTTTCAGTGATAACCTGTCTTACAAAATGATATTTGATTGGAATATGCTTTGACTTACTATGATAGGCCGGATTCTTAGACAAATGTATTGCACTTTGACTGTCACAAAGTAACCTGATGTTATCCTGTAACCTACCAAATTCACCAAGCAAACCTTTCAACCAAACCGCCTCTTTGCAAGCATGCGAAGTAGCAATGTATTCTGCTTCAGTAGTAGACAAAGCAACAATGTTCTGTAGCTTTGACATCCAGCTTATAGCTCCACCTGCAAGAGTAAAGATGTACCCTGAAGTTGATCTTCTCTTATCCAAGTCACCTGCAAAATCGGAATCAACATATCCGCAAACATATTCACTACTCTTATTGTAAGAAATACAATAACTACTTGTGCCTCTCAAGTACCGAAGCACCCATTTCACTGCTGACCAGTGTTCTTTACCCGGATTTGCCATGTACCTGCTGACAACCCCAACTGCATGAGAAATATCTGGTCGCGTACACACCATCACATACATCAAACATCCTACTACATTGGCATAAGGAATTCGAGACATATAATCCTTTTCTTCATCTGTATTAGGACATAAACTCGAAGAAAGCTTAAAATGGGAAGCTAAAGGGATCGACACAGGCTTCACATTGTTCATACCAAACCTCAAAAGTATTTTCTCAACATACTTCTGTTGTGATAGCCACAGCTTACCATTACCCCTGTCTCTGAAAATCTCCATGCCCAAAATCTGTCTTGCGGCTCCTAGATCTTTCATATCAAACGTCCTTGCCATCTGAGTCTTCAACCTGTTGATTTCTTTAATGCTTTTGCTTGCTAAAAGCATATCATCAACATACAATACTAAGATAATGAACATGCCATTATTTAACTTCTTAAAGTAAACACAATGATCATATTCACTTCTTACATATTTCTGACTCAACATGAAAGAATCAAACTTCTTATACCACTGCCGAGGCGACTGCTTCAGGCCATCTAATGACTTCTTGAGCCCGCAGACAAATTTCGCATTGCGATGCTGAACAAACCCTTCCGGTTGTTCCATATATATTTCCTCATCTAAATCACCATGTAGAAATGCAGTCTTAACATCTAACTGCTGCAACTCCAAATCAAACAAAGCCACTAATGCTAACACAATTATAATTGAAACAATTTTAACCACTGGTGAAAATATCTCATGAAAGTCTATGCCAGCTTTCTGAGAAAACCCTTTTGCAACCAGCCGAGCTTTGTACCTGTCTTCCGTATCATTCACTCCTCGTTTCAGCTTGAAGACCCATTTGCATCCCACAGTTTTCCTGCCTTTGGGAAGTTCAACCAGATCCCACGTACCATTCTTACCTAAGGCCATCATTTCTTCCTTCATGGCTGCTTTCCATTTGTCACTATTTGAACCTTCTACAGCTTCCAGATAACATAAAGGTTCATCATCATTAGCGATCAAAGAAACTGAATCATCATACCTTCTCGGACGGCGTTTGATCCTTGTAGATCTCCTTAAGAATGTTTCTAGTGCTTCCACAACTGGCTGTCTATCAACTGTAGGAATTTCTTCATGATCACCATCTCAGACCTGTTCATGTCCTCCATCTGAACCCTGTTCATAATCTGATTCTGAAACCTGTTCATGACTAGAATCTGAACTATGGTCGTTATGACTATCATTAAAAATGTTGTCAAACTGAATATGCTGGAAATCAGATACATCATCCTGTTTCAATCTTCTATCTACATCTAATTGTACAAGAAAGGATTCATTAAACTTTACATCTCTGTTGATGATGATTTTGTGGGTAGTAGGATCCCACAATCTAAATCCCTTTGTTCCATCACCATACCCAACAAAGATATACCTTTTAGACTTTGGATCTAATTTAGTTCGTTGATGTTTAGGCACTAGAGCATATGCATCACAACCAAACACTCTGAGTTTAGAATAGTCACAAGGGTGTCCTGTCCATACCTCTTGCGGAACCTTGCAGTCTATTGCCGTTGATGGAGATCGGTTTATCACATAACAAGAAGTTGCCACTGCTTCCGTCCACAACTCCTTCGGCAACCCGGCGTTACTCAGCATACACCTTGCTCTCTCTAGAAGAGTCCTGTTCATGCGTTCAACAACTCCATTCTGCTGAGGAGTATAAACCGTGGTCTTATGTCTCTCGATCCCTGCATCCTTGCAATAGCTGTCAAACTCCTTGGAGGAAAACTCACCACCATTGTCAGTTCTTAAACATTTTATAGTTCTACCAGTGCTGTTTTCTACCAATGCTCTAAACTGCTTGAAAACTGTAAAAACATCAGACTTCTTTTTCAACATGAAGACCCAAACTTTCCAAGAAAAGTCATCAACGAATGATACAAAATAAGATGAACCACCATATGAAGCTGTAGGAGCTGGACCCCACACATCTGAATGGATATAATCAAGTATGCCTTTACTAGTGTGTTTTCCTGTTTTAAACTTTTGTTTACTTTGTTTACCAAACAGACAATGTTTACAGAAATCCAATTTTCCAGATCTTAGATTAGGAAGTAACTTTCGGTCAGCCAAAATTTTCAATCCTCTTTCACTCATATGCCCCAATCTTTGATGCCATAAGTGAATGGAACTACTGTCATGTTCAGACACAGACACATGATCTGACCCAGTTCTACCTTCTAACTGAAATAGATTTCCTACTTTATTAGCTTTCATAACTAGTAAGATACCTTTGTAAATTTTCATAACTCCACCTTGAATTATAGTTTTATATCCATTTGAATTAAGTGCTCCTAATGAAATCAAATTTTTCCTTAAATCTGGTACATGCCTCACATCAGTTAATATTTTGGTTGTGCCATCAAACATTTGTAGTTGTATGCTTCCAATCCCAACAATATTACATGTTACATCATTACCCATGTACACAACACCATCATCAATTGATCTATATGTTTTAAACCAATCTTTATGTATACACATGTGGTTAGATGCCCCAGAATCTAACAACCAATGTTGATCATGTTTTGAAACATTAACTGATAATACCTCATCACTCATACCTGAACCTGATACTGAACCTGTATCCGTGGTGTTGGATTCCTTCTTTTTGTCGAAGAGCCTTATTTAGCAGCCTGCTTTCGTTTCCAGCAATCCTTTTTCAGATGTCCAGCCTTGCCACAATGCCAGCACTTCACCTTTGGCTTCTTTCCTTTGGATTTTGAGCGAGAGTCACTATGCTTTCCCCCGGAGTGTCTCTCTTGTGAGCGACCTCTGGCCATCATTACCTCTGATGTAGAGGTGTCTGCATTCCACCTTTTCCTCGTTTCCTCAGCCAACAAGGCTCCAACAACATCATCAAATTCAAGAATTTCTGATGTACTAAAACTTATGGAAGTAACAAAGTGATCCCAGGATTCAGGCAAAGAACATAATAAAGTTATCGCCTTATCCTCTGAATCAAATTTCACATCTAGACTATTTAATTGCACCAACAAGGTATTAAAAACATTCAGGTGATCAGCAATAGAGGTACCTTCTTTCATCCGCAAACTGTAAAGTTTCCGTTTCAGGAGAATCCGATTTGTCAAAGATTTCGTCATATAGAGCTTCTCAAGCTTCGACCACAAGCCTGCGGCGGTTTTCTTTGACACAATGTTAAACAGAACATCGTCCGCCAGACATAACCGAATTGCGCTCAAAGCTCTATTGTCCATCTCATCCCATTCATCCTCTGTCATGGAAGCAGGTCTTTTGTTTTTCCCCAACAGTGCTTTCGCCACACCTTGTTGAACCAGCAGATCGTGCATCTTCACCTTCCAGATCTCAAAATTATTCTTGCCATTAAATTTCTCAATTTCAAAATGGGCACTTTGAGTTTTGGCCATCTTGTATCAACAAAAAACACAATAATCTCCAATATTCAACCAGCAATAAAACAATTTCCTATGCCTTTGATTTTTACACAAAAAAAAAACTGCCTATGTCTCTGTACTTTTGCCTTTTAAAACAAAACCGCCCTTTTGCACTTCACAAAAAAAAAATTTCTGTTTCTGCCTTTGTGAATTTTCATAAAAAGGAATTTGTGTTCCAACTAAGCAATTTCCAGCTTGATCTCTGATCTTTAAATAATAGAAATTACAATTTTCATTTGCAGTGCAAATTCAGCGCCAATGCCAACATAAAAAAAAAACTCAGATTTTCTCGGCGCACCACAGAACTGAACCTCAATCAAAATAAACAATTGTTCATGCGCACTTCAAAAAAAAACTTTCTGCAATATTAATGCATGTCTTTGTGATAACGTAGCACCATAGTTTGGTATTAATGTAATAAATCATGTGGCTGATAATATATCACGTGCTTCCAATAAGTTGAAACCGATATTTAATTCAATGCACCACAATAAGTTCATTCACCGTAATGTAATTGTGAACTGCTGGCCTGGACACATAATCAGCTGCGCTATTTCACTCAAATACGCACCAGCAATTTAGACGCAGTTTAAACATGCGACAGAGGTTTGGATTTAGATTTCCACGCAGTTTAAATATGCAACTAAGTAACATACCATTCTGCTCCACGAAACATCGCTCCAAACCGTTTTCAATTGAAAAGAAAATAGTGTATGTATACACTCATGCGCCCAGCAACCTCAGGTATCAGCGCGCACAGCACGGCAACCCTCTTCTGGACGCAACTTCAAACAGCAAACGGCAACGGCTCACTTTGATCAGTGCAGCACCGCAGGCATCACAGTCCGCACCTTCTGAACGCATTCACAGCAGTCACGCACAGAACAATCCACGTCTCCAGCAACGACCAACGCTCAGTTGCGCTCCACCTCCAACTGTGCAGCTCCTCCAACGCACTCTGATTCCAATTGTTGGAAAAGAAATTGCACAACTAAATTAAATAAATCACACAGCAGATTATCAAGCACATAAACACAAGAGTTTAACGTGGTTCACCCAACACCAAACATAGGCATCAGGAATATATTAATCAAATTAGGAGATTACATCATGAAATCCTCACACTCTCTCCTAGCAAATCATCCGAATGACTGCCTGTTATATAGCATAGAGAATCTAACAGCCTCATAACTCCCTCACATCAAATATAGGAGGCATTAACTCCCTCCCAACAACCTGGAGCTAATCTAGGAACTGAATCCCTATTGTTGTCATCCTTCAGAGATTTTTTCCTATTTGACTAAAACAGAAAATCTCAACAGAGTTCCCCTTGGGGGAAATCCTAGTCCTTTCTCCTCTTGGGGAGGTGTTGGTGCACCCCATATGGCCACATTGTCGCTTCCAGGATTGACAATCGGCTTGTCTGTATGGCTCTTCTCAACCTCTGTCGTTCAGAACACCGTGATTCCTAAACAATCAAGTTAGCAACTAAACGATACCAGAGTTACCCCCCAACCTTCTACTTCATCCAATTTTTCCTCTCCTCCTTCCTCTTCGCTTGATGAAGCTGGTAAAGCCAAAAATCAAGTAACCGAGAAGAAGAAGGGGAAGAAGAAGAAAGAGAAGAAGAAGAAGGAGCCAAAGGCGAAAAGGGGCAACCAAGCATCGTCTAGCGAAAATCCACACACTGCACCGTCCAGGCCTAAATCGCCAAGTGTCATTTGCAAAGGAGACCACTATCATCAAGATTTTCCTTGCATCCCTCGGATCTTAAGGGACTGGTCTCCTCGTTTTCAAAATCCGGTGTCGTCAACCTCTGATGATCATGTTGAAAATACACCGTCAACTAGTGAAAGTGAAGCCCTTGGAGAAAAAGGAAAATGTAAATTTCCTTGTAAACTGTGTGAAGGCGATCATGCCGTCCACCGTTGTCCCTTCTTAGACGAGGCTAAAAGATTTTTGGACGATCGTCTGGTTTCACCGTTACGACTTCCTCCTAGATATAAGAAACTCTTGCCGAGTCCGTCACTAGTTGAGAATCCGACTGACACGCCATTGTGGTCGGCCGAAGCGTCTATCATTGAAGATAAACCATCTGAATCCACACCAGACGAAAGTCAAAATGTCGAGGCAGCAGTTGACCCGGTCTTGCCTTCAGAGGATCCATCTTCAGATGATACAGTCACCGGAGAGAACAAAAATGACACTGTCCAATTTCTCTTTGTAAGCACAGACTCCGATGAACATGGGGGCAATCTACCCCTTCCTTTACTATAGGAAGGAAGTTCGTCAGAGTCATATCCGGCCGTCTATTCGGTCCCACCTCCAAGCAACCTAGTTGTTTCCTTCGATTGGAATCTACTAGGTAGACCTCGCTTACTGGCCAGTGTACCATTTCGAATCATTGCTCAAATATACAGAATGGTCATGGCTGGTACCATCATAGATGAAGGGGCTTCTGTGAGTATCCTTTCCTCAACTGCTTGGAAAGCGCTTGGTTCACCACCACTTTTGCCTGAAATGAGAAATATAACAGGCTTTGACAAAGGAACCAGTCGACCGTTAGGGATCCTTCCCAATGTGCCGATAACATTGAGAAGGAAAACTGTTCACATGAACGTAATGGTAGTCCAAGGACCCCTGGATTATAATCTAATCCTTGGACGTGACTATATTTATTGCATGGGAGCCATTGTCTCCTCACTCTTTAGAGTAATGTGTTTTCCAGATGAAGGAAGAGTGGTCAAGCTCATAGACTAGCTTTCATCCCCAGTTCACACATAGAAAATAGTCATATACCATCCCTGAATGGTCTTTTCACGCAAGGAATATCTCATCAATCCCTAGTCCGTCATCCTGATGAGCGCGAGTGATTCAAAGGATATGAATGAAACCCAGGGGGCATGCACCTTGGCCTATTTCGACAGGAAAACCTTGGGTATAGGGTAGGTTTCCACGAATGATATATGACTGGTTGACATACCCGTCCGTTTAGGAAAATGGGGTTAAACCGGAATAAGATACTTCTGTTAGAAGGTAGGTCTTTCTCGATAGAACAAATGTTTTTTCTGCAAATTGAAGGGTAACCTGGAAAAGGTAGGCCTTTCCCGATAAAACAAATGTTTTGTCTGCAAATTGAGGGGTAACCTGGAGACTCTGCTTCACTATACCTGGGGGCATGCAAACCTTTTGGCATGCAAGCGAAGAGTGACCATTTATTTTTTAAATTTATAGGTCCTCTAACCCTTTAAACTCGTAGGATTGGTCGTTTCCTAACTTGCATAAAGAAAGGATGCGGGGCAAAGCTTTGGAAAAATGAAATTTTTTAAATGAGACATCCTTATTATACGACTGGATCGAGCAGTTTTAACGCGGAATTCAAGCTCTTTAAAAAATAAACATAAGCAATGAGCAAATGTTCCCCCAAAGTTTAAGCTCATTAAAAAATGAACTATTTTTCGGTAAATAACCATCGTGAATGTATTATCATCAGCCTTTGAAGCCTTGGTCGTGTTCTCATCATCACCTCCACTTTGTTTTGGCCGATCATTCACCTCCATTTGATTGTTTACCCTTTTTGAGGAACAACTGCGAAGAGTGATCCTGTTAGCCGTCCTTGTGACACTACCATGATTGGAAAATTCCAAACCTTACCTGGAATTAGCTGCTACCCAAATTTATCACTTGTTCCTCAAAAAACGAGTCTTTAAGATCTTTTCAACTAACTCGTAAAATATGAAAATATTGCCGAGCAATTGGCCTCTCCAGCTCGTTAAAGGGACCGGAAGTGCTATCCCTCCTTTAGATTTTAATCTTTTTGGACTTGAGGGATCATTACACAAAAAGATCGAGCGCTTTTCTTGTTCAGCTCGTTAAAAGTACCGAAAATTCATCCCTTTTGTATTGTTTTATACTTTTTCGGACTCAAGGGATTATATGACGAAAAAGGATTATTGGAGTTTCTTTACTTCCCTTCTTTCAGACTCTCTAAAATTGAAAAGGACTGAGTTATCCTTGTCGTTAAACTCGTTAAAGCCGAATAGCGACAAACTTGTCCATACAGACAAGAACGAGTTTCACTATCGCTAGGCTCGTTAAAACATAGCGATGGGTTTGCCCGAAGCGAAAATTATATAACAAGCATATGTTATCCTCCTCAAGCTTGAAAAAAATAAAGAGGTACTGGTCAGCAATGACTGGGGAAAAGTTGGGAAGAAAACTTGAAGAAACTTTATTGGTAGCAAGTCGCTCTTGAACATGACACTTTCACTCTGCATCCGAGTCGGGTTGGGTTGTTCCGTTCACTGGTAATATCACCATGGGTCCATCATACCATTCATATTTGGGGTTAACGCTACCAATCCATCATGTCAGTGGCGCCGATATGTTCAAGAGAAGTCGCTAAGAGAATTCACCTGTGTCTCATCCACTGCAATACATTTACGCTCCATTCTTTCATGACCGCCACCCTGAACCTTATATCACCAGATTGTTTTCACCTCCATTAAAATCATTTTCTCCGTTCTGTGTCATTGATGTGGGATTCACTAAGGCTCGCCTATGACGGATCGCTTCTTGTTGACATCAGCTAATTATCCAAGAAGTCGATCTAGGAACAACCCTTTCAGTTCTTTGAAACTTGATGCCTCAATGGCAAGTTTCTCACTTCCGGCGACAGGTTTACATCAATGGCCTTCGATCGAAAGAATTTGTGTGGTGTTCGACACCAAGTCCCTTATTCACACCACGTGAATTGTACTGTAGTACTTTGAGGGTCATCATCATTATCGGTGATTCCTCTCCCGCCTGTTAATAACTTACATCATTGGCTGGTAATCTGGCGATGTCTTTCCATGTTCGACTCTAGAACATCTCTCACATGGATCAACTTGTACTTTGAGTGAAGATCGAACGAGATTGAAGACCCCAGATCTAGTTTCATCCATCCAGGCTGCGATCTATATTTAGGAAAATAGAGACATCAAATTACATCGTTACTGCACAGATAATCATCCAACCTAAGGAATGATGGCTCTACCAGTATCATCAGTATACACTCAAACGATTGTCTGTCTTATGTACATTAAAATGAAATTATAAAGTTGAGCATGGGAATGCCTGCCTCAGCTATATCATGAAAATATTATGAAGATAATATATTGTATTGTATCTTATTACAGGTCACCTTCCAACTCGAAAAAACTTCAAATCCTCATGATAAAGCACTTCACCCGACATCAACAGATTAACGACCTCATGCTTTAGGGGGCAACTGTTATAGACATTTTTGGGCACTGCAATCCAAATCATAAATATCCATAAAACAAAGGCTCTTAAGTCCCTAAAAGTGTTGTTCCAACCTCTAAAAGAACAAGGTCAACTGATTACATCTTCTCCCATAAGTTCTCCATGAAAAACTACTCACAACTGGTCAAAACTGGACCATCTCACCTGCTCCATGGTCAAAGTGCACTGCATCCCACCTAAATACACACGGGAGGTGAGATGCATCTTGAAAATCCATTATATGGGGTGCGATGGGCGAGAGTGGACAAATGGCAGGGTCAATCTGCAAGGTGGAGGATCATGGAATCTTCCAGAAACTTCTCTTATGACACTTGCCTCTCTGCATTTGCCCAGGGATGAGTAAGAGATCATCAATATCCAAGTGGAATCAATAATATCAGAGAGAGGACACTAATCAAATCTCAAAAGCTAACTCACCCCCCTTTCAAACATCTATATATGGATACCTTATCCCAGAGATCCAGAGGCTGGAATTTTGTATCTTGTAAGGAAGTGCTGCTGGTTTCTTGGTGCAACATCATAGTGTTGGGTGATCTAAGCTTTTCATGAGGTGAAGAAGGGCTTTCTTGCTGAGAGGATGATGTTGGGTCAGAACAATTGGTTGTAATCCTCTTTGCTATTCATGATTATTAATAAAGCTATTCAAGTTTTCCTCCACATTCTTGTATGATTGATGATATATGCATTTGTGTGGTCAATATATATCTGGTCCTATATTGTTTATGATAATAGATCTATGTTCTTGGATAGTGTTATGCTGCTTTGATTCTACAGGTGCTCTTTGAAGCTGGGTAGACGAGGAAGCGGGTGGCAAAGATATATCAGAAGGGAGAGGAATCAAGTAAGGAACCAAGCGCAAGACAGAGGTTGGTCTCCTTTATTCCCCTCTTATCTATTTCTCATAAAGGAAAACGAAAGTGGTTTTAGTTTGTTTGTTTTTAAGGTAGCTACCAGCCTTAGTGGGACTAGCAGCTCTGCATAGACACTAGATTTCCTGATAACATATGGTGAATGGAAAAACCCAACCCAACTCAATCACGGTGATGGAGTGAAAGTGTCATGTTCAAGAGGGACCTGCTACCAATACAATTCTTCAAGTCTTATTCCCTTTTTCCCCAATCGTTGCTGACTAGTACCTCTTTATTTTTGTCAAGCTTGAGGAGGATAACATATGCTTGGTCTATAATTTTCCCTTCGGGAAAACCTATCACTATGTTTTAGCGAGCCTAGCGACAGTGAAACTCATTCTTGTGTGGATGGACAAGTTTTTCACTATTGTTTTAACGAGTTTAACGACAAAGATAACTCGGTCCTTTTCTTATTTAGAGAGTTTGAAGAGGGACGAAAAGGAAACTCCAAAAGTCATTTTTCGTGGCATAATCCCTTAAGTTCGAAAAAGTATAATACGAAAGGGATGACTTTTCGATCACTTTAATGAGACGAAAAAGACAAGCGCTCGATCTTTTTGTTTGATAATCCCTCAGGTCCAAAAATATTAAAATGTATGGGAGGGATGACATTCCCCTTACTTTAACGAGCTGGAAAGGCCAATGGCTTGACCATATTTTTATATTTAATGAGTCTAAAAAGAGTTTAAAAGGGACTCGAGTGGTATTTTTGGGTAGCAACTGGTTCCAGGTAAGTTTGGAACTTCTCAAAACCTGGCAGTGTGAAGAGGCTGGCAATCAAAATCACTCGTCGCAGCTATTCCTCAAAAGGGTAAAAAATCAAGTGGAAGTGTATGATTTGCCAAATGAATGGCGGTGACGGTAGGAACACAACCAAGGTTCAAAAATGTTGATAGCAAGGCGATCACAAGGGTTATTTACCAAAGGTGGTTTCTTTTTTTAATGAGCTTGAACTAGGAGGAACTATGCTCAGTGGCAGGTTTATTTTTTAACAAGCTTGAACCTTGCGAGAACATTGCTCTTATTAGTTGTTTGAAGATGTAACCTTGGTAGATTTACTTTTTAACGAGCTTGAATCTTGCAGAAACATTGCTCATGGGTGCAGGTTCATTTTTTAGTGAGCTGAATCCTTGCGGAAAGTATGCGCATTTTCCTTTTTATGCAAGCTAGGAATGACCAAACTATAAAGCTAAAAAGCTATAAATGCTAAAGAGATAAAAAATGAAATTGGTCGTTTTTTCTTGCATAAAAAGGTTTGCATGCCCTTAGCATAAAAAAGTCTTTAGTAACCATATGGAAACTTACTGTGGTTAAGCAAGATGATTTTCTGTCAAAACTTAGACAAAACACTTCTTGCACTTTGTCCACCAAATAGACAAAGGTGAAAGGTCACCCGGACCGATCACATAACTTATAGGGAAACTTATCTCTACAGCTGGGTTTGTCCACAAAATAGACAAGGGTGCATGCCCCCTAAGCTTTGTTACATTCACCGGACTACTCACAGTAATTAGGTGTATGGAATGAAGGTTGAAGAGTCATACTTGACTCAAAGAGACCATTTAGGGATGATGTTTGACTTGGAGTTGTGTTTGAATCGGGAAATGAAAGCTAGTCGATAAGCTAGACAATTTTGCCTTCATGCAGGAAACAAATCACTCGAAAGAGTGTGGAAACAATAGCTTCCAAGCTATAAACATAGTCACGTCCAAGAAGTAGATTATAATTTAACGACCCTTGGATCACCATCAGGTTCAAGTGAACATTTTTCCTTCTCAAAGTTTTCAGCAACTTAGGAAGGATCCCTAACGATTGACTGGTTCGTTTGCTAAAACCTGATAAATTTTGCATACCAAGCATAAGCGATGGTGAACTAAGTGCTTTCTAAGCATTTGAGGAAAGGATACTCATTGAAGCCCATTCATCTATGATAGTGCCAAACATGATCATTTTGTAAACTTGTACTATGATCCAGAATGGTATATTAGATGGAAGGTGGGTTCTTGCTAGTTGATTCCAATCGAAGGAAATGACTAGACTGCTTGGAGGGGTTACTACATAAACGGTTGAATGAACCCCTTGAACAGGGGAATTTTCCTCCTGTTGTAAAGGAACAGGCTGATTGCCCCTAAGTTCATCAGACTCTGAAGTAACAAAAGAATTTGAACAGTATCGTTCTGACTTTCTTAGCCACTTGGTTACTAGCATCACTATCTTCACCAAGCGGAGAGGAAGAAGGGGAGGGAGGTAGGTTTCCACTGTGGCCACTTTCGCCAGATTAGTTGGAGGCGAGAGGGAAAAAGTACCCATTAAGGAAGGGTCTTTTAGGAGACCTACTCCGACATTTTGAAGCGATTGAGAACTTCCATTGATCAATGGAATGTTTCCCATAGCTTGTGAACTATTGGGGAAAAAGGTTAGTTGGTCAACGATTGTAATTTTACCTTGGAAGGGAAATGCAATCCTTCCAAAATATGTTGAGACAACGGTAGCCATAGCATAAATCTAGGGCCTTCCTAGCAAGATATTGTAGTCAAGGTTTCCATGAATGACCTCGACTTCAATTTCTATTGTCTTGCCCCCTAGTTCAACTTGCAAGTTACTTAATATCCCATACGGCATGTATTTTCTTCAATAGAATGATTTTAATGTCGTTGATGATTGTGACAAGGGTGGTGAGCCTAAATTTTTCCAGCAACTCATTGACATAATACAGGTAGATACCCCCCATCAATGATTGTTTGATGAACAATTTTATTGAGGGATTTTACTTGTATGAGGAAAGCGAGTTGGGCAGTAACTGAGGTTCATATCCTTTATTGTTACAGGCCACAAGATTGGAATCCGTTGGGTCAATCCCACCTATTGCTGGTAACCAAGCCTACTTTTGGGAGGGGCAATTTTGCAGTACTTCAAGCGTCGACATAGCGGATGGTGAATGAGCCAAATCCTCCACTATATTATAATTCTGTGTTGCTCAAGCATGAGGATTAAATGTCGATTTATGTACTACTCCCTTTGGTGGCTTTATAGTCAGTTCAGGAATGATGCGTGGAACAACTTCAGGTGAAGTTGTTGTCGAACTACTAGGTTGATCTGTAGCCTTGTTGTTCGACGACTGTGGATTTCCATAATCTTTATTCCTTGTCAATATCAAAGCATCATTTTACTATTTCGAGATGGATAGAATAAACACTTGGGATGGGGAAGCATGATTAATAGCAACTAGGTTTGTTTCTGGGCTTGGAAACGGATTAGTCAACACCGCTGGGGTATTTGAAGTTTTTAACATTTTTATAACCTCAGCTTTATGTGGACAATCTTTCGTGAAATGCTTGTCGTCGCATATGTAACATGGATAAAGAGGTTTCTTTTACCCAGTTGGGTTTTTAGAAGATTTTTCAAGAGGTGAATTTTCCTGTTTCTTCTTATTATTTTTCCCTTTCTTCTTGCACCCTCGTTGCTTTGGATTTTTTCCCTTGTCAGATGACATGTCATTAATCTCCGAGGCAAGAGGTTCTTCATTTTCTTTTTGACTAGAAACTGCAAGGGATTTTTCAGATGGAGCCTTTGCAGTTTTTGTGCTTGTGGTACTGATCACACCATCACTGGCATGAGAGTCCTTGTTTGATTTAGGAGGGAGAGGAACGAAAAATTCTAGTCTAGGAGCGTTGGGAATTTTGTCATAGAGTGTGCCAGACTGGGTGTAGATCAAGTCTAAATATTGTGCATGAGCAATGACTTTCTCTTCAGTGACAACTTCTCCCTTAGTCACATCCTTTGTAATAAAGGGCAATAATGACTTAATAAGCCATTCAGCTAAAAGCTGACCAGGAACATACATATTTACCATTTGACGGTGACACCACCACTCATGAATATGATCAGATATGTGAGTGGTTGTTGTCTATTTAAAGTTGGTAAGGAGTTCTGTTCCTGTTCTGTACCTTATGGGTAACTGAAAGTGGGTTAGAAAACTTGTGGTAAGGGTGTTGAAGTTATCAAATGAGGCTCTAGGCAATTCAATATACCATTTTGCTGGTGGGCCAGTTAGCTTTCGCTGAAAAAGGCGAAGCCTAATCGAATCATCATTTAGGGTGTTAGATGAGCACCAGAAATGAAAAGTCATTACGTGATTCAGTGGATCTTTACCTAGATTTCCATTGAATTTAGGAATATTAGAGGGAATTTTATGAGGAATCCCTGGCCACCAAGGGGCATAAGTAATTGGATCATTCATTAACTGGTTCAAATCTGGTAATTTTAGAGTTTCTACAAAAGGAAACTGTTGACTCAGGTTTGGCGAAGCATCCCTGAGATAATATGGGATCACCTGACTAGTAGTTCTTTGCATACCAGCATCATGTATCTGATGCTGATAACTTTGATAAGGTTGATGGGCATAACCATTATATTATGGTTGTTGATAACCATTTTGAAAATGCGGTTGCCTGTTACCTACAAAGCCTTATTGCTCAGGTCCTCGGTAAGCTTGTTGGAATTGCAGTTGTTGATATTTTACCAGCCATGGTTGTTGGACCATTTTCTGTTGCCCAATACCAGATGATTGACCAAGATGTAGGGTGATAGTACATGTTTGAGCCTGAGAAATTCCAGGTAAGGAGGCACTAACCTGAGGTTGTGATTGAGCCGCAGAGACAAGAGGCTATTGTATTGCAACTTGAGAGACTTGAGTTTGATACACAACAGTTAATGCTTGTACTTGTGATACAGTCACAATAGCAAGTGTAGTGGGAATATTCGACACAGGTTGGACTGGTTGCAATGAATATACAACCCTCGGTTGTTGAGGCAGTATTGGTACCCAACCGGTGGATGTAATTCTAGTTTGACCTAATTTTGTTGTAAACTCTCATATGGTTTCTCCCCAAGAGGGAACAATGAAAACCCCATATGGTGGCAATCTAGTGCTTAAAGGACAGATCGATCTTTGAAGACTGGACTGCCCAAATTGATACTGAAATACAGGATCAATTTGTTGAGTTTAAACACAAGAAATACCAGATGGGACTACAGATGAACAAATAGGAACATACCATGTTGTCGAAATAGCCCCTGAATGGACTTCAGCTAGTGATTGATAACTAGTCGGGATAGATGGTATACCAACAAACATTGTAGCAATAGCAGCAGGTAGCTCTGTTGTCGCTGTATTAGTTGATACGGTCCTAGATGTTGATGGTTGTTCAAACATATTTAGTCTATCCAAAATATTTTCTAGCGATTTGACATGAACTTGCGATGAAGGATGATTAAAAGAACTAACTTCAGGATTAGAAGGATATAAGTGAATCCCAGTTCTAAAATGCAATGGGGTACTGGATGGAAGATCCTCTACTATCTATTCTATTGCAATTAGTCTAGGTCGAAGGGGTAGACCATCAGGTCCATAAAATATTTCTGGAGCCAAAGAAGGTATAGTTTCTACAGTAATAGATACTGGAGGGGCAACACCTTCTGAATTCTCGAACTCAACTTCCAGATGTTCAGGTAAGTGAACTTCAGTCCCTAGTTCAAATCTAGATGGAGTTGTCTCAGGTATAAAAGTGTTTACCGTTACACTAGGATCAGTTCTAATGTCTTCTTGTAACCGCAGAGCTTCTTCTATAAAGGGAGATGTACCAAAAATGATCGGAGTAACTATAGTCTTTGATGATGTTGAAACACAATTTTCAAATAAATCAGGTGAACTGGACTTAGATAAATGAGACCATTTTACCTGGAATGGTTTCGTTTCTGGAGCCAAAGATGGTTGACTCGCAAGTCTCCACGAATGACAGGGTTTTGATTGACTTTCCTCCATGATTCTGGATTACTAGATCAACTCAAAATTAAAGGGGAAAAATTTATTCCGAATTTAAATAAATTTTAATGATTCTTTGACACAACTTTTCTTTTTCAATTTTTAAGAGTCGAGAAAAAGCTAAAGATGACTCTAGTCCCCTTCAATTTTTAATGAGCCTAAAGTGACAAGTGCTCAAATGGACCTTTTCTTTTAAGGAGTCGGAAAGGAACAAAAGTGAATACTCTGGAGATCTAGACAAAGGGATTACCAAACCAATCGGAAAAATGCAAAATACACCTTAGTGATAAATTAAAGAGAAATTACCAAGGACTTATGTATGGCAGTCAATCTTCCCAAATGTTGTTTTTAGTGCATTGTGATCGATAGGGCGACAGACACGGCTTCCTACAGATAAAGGATATCAGCCTATTGTGGTCTCCCAATACATACTCGACAGTACGAAGAGCACAAGTCTGTGCTAGCACTTGTCGTATCAAATAGGAGGAATCACCCAACCTTCGACGAAAATGATAGTTACTAGATTTTACGACGCCAAAACACGTCTCTAGCCTAGACCTCTAGATGTGCTGCATTAGGTTCCAAAGCATTTTTATGTTCATTGAGATTTATTTTAGAGTTGATCTTGTTTAGAAGTTTATCTTTCAAGGTTCACTGTGTGATGTAGATGTAAAATTCCTAAATATGCAATCTAAAATGATAAACAGTCGTTTATTTTCTTTTAGCAATGAAAATCCTAGCTATTAAGGAAAGAAGATTATGATTCTTTCGACAGAGAGCGAAGAGCACACACTAAATGCACTTTTCCTAAATCATTTTCTGCATACAGCCTAAATGCAAATGCATGTATTTGTTTTTCATTTCATTAATGTGAGAATGCCAAAAAGGAAAACTAAGTATAGATCTGAAATATTTTCTTCAAAGCAATATTTCGACAATTTCTTTTCAAAATGAAAGGAAGACTAAACGACTCTTTTTTATTTTGAATAGAAAACTGCTTTTGACACTTCAAATATTAACAATCCAAATCAAATACATGAAAAAAGTACAATCGGCTATCTAGAGGAGGAAGACTTTACGACACTCTTCTTTTTGACTCAAAATCACAGTTACAACACCTTTTTGCATCAAAACAATAGTTCGATCTAAGCTACTTTTTGATGAAGGGTTGTAAATGATGGACAAATACATAAAAACATTTACTAATTCTAATCAATGGAGGCTGAGTTATGTAAAGGAAGGAGGCTTTAGCAATGAGATACTGATCATAAGCAGCAACAAAATCAAACAGAGCTGGAAACAAGGACAAAAAATCAAATTTAAAAGAGAGAAATAAGATCACTCAGTCATTGCACCTGTGCTTCAGAGAAATATGGATGCATCTCACTTGCTACACATGGGAGGTGCAATGCATACTGGTTTCCGCTTACAGAAAGTGCAATGGGATGGGGAGCGAAACTAAGTTGGGTTTTTGGTCAAATTTGCAGTTGAGTTTGGGGATTTAGGCTGAGCTATTATGAACAGTAAAATAACAAAGTACAGGGGTATGATCTTAGGAGGTTATTGAACTACCACAAGGGTGCTTAGAATGCTTGTAAGTTAGATGTTCAATTCATAAACCAACCCAGAGATTGACTGAAGCAGCATTCATCTACTTTGCAATTGCATAGCAAGAGAATTTTGAAGGCTTTCTGGCTAACTTCAAGCTTCGTCTGTAGTTTATAAAGGAAACAACAATAACAAACAAACAAACTATTCATTCGCCAGTGGAGTTGCCATTTTGTTTTAGGGAAAACTAGTGTCGATTCAAACTGCTAGTCCCACTAAGATGGGTAGTTATCTTAGAAACAAACAATCAAAGCAATTCAAGATTTCCTTTAGGTGTGATAGATAAGAGCGAAGAAAATAGGACCAACCTGGATCTTCCACTTTGATCCTTGCTTGATTTCTCTTTCCCTTGATAGAATTTGCCACCCCTATCCTACTTGTCCCGCATCAAAGAGTATTTGTAGAGTCAAAGTAACAAAAAACTATCAAAGCATCTCTATCTAAAACATCATAAACAATGCAGAATCAGAAACACATTGACCATACAATTGCATTCTTAAACAATAAGATTCACAAATACATGATTATATGGAGGAAAACTCAAAGAACTTTATTAATAGTAGAAGAGAGGATTACAACCCAGTTGCCTGATCCAGCATCATCCTCCCAGCATAGAAGCCCTCTTCACCTCATGAAAAGCAAGATCACCCAATAATACAATGTCTCTTCTCACAGATAAAAAAATAGCACTTCCTTACAAATTACAAAATTCCAGCCTTCTAGATCTCTCAGATGAGGGATCCATTTATAGATGTCTTGCAAGGGTGTGAGTCAGCTCTGGGTTTTTGATTAGTGTCATTCCACTGATAGTTTTTGTTTCCACTTGAAGATTTCATTGATCTCTTACTTATTCTTGGGCGAATTCGGAGAGGCAAGTGTCACAGGAGAAGTTTTTGGAAGATTCCATGATAATCCATTTAGAAAACTGTCTTTGTCATTTATCTATTCTTTCTCATTGCACCTTATAGAAGGCCATTTCAGTATGCATTGCACCTGGCTAGTGTGGTAGCCAGTATGCATCGCACCTTGACCATGAGGCAGTCAGTATGGTCTAGTTTTGGCCAGTTCTGAGTATTTTTTTCAGGTGGAACTTCTGGGAAATGATGTAATTAGTTGACCATGATCCTTTAGGGTATGAAACAACACTTTCACGGACTAAGAAGCCCTCGGTTTATGGACATATTAGTTTGGGGTTGTAGTGCCCAAATATGTCTATAACACAGTGGCACAGGAAAAGCTCAAAATTCAAAATGGCAGAAAGGCAAGTATCTTGACATCAGATCGAAGTTCTTGTCGCCTTGATTCCAATGGTGTGAATGACACTCCAATCCAAGTTCAGATGATGAAGTTATCGACAAAAGACATTGCCTTTGTTCCTTTGGAAAATGAAGCATTTTCTCTAAAAAATGGGTTTTAAGCCTTATAAGGCAAATCGCAATTGGAGGAGTCCAAGGGGTGGACCTAAGGCCGGGCGGGAGGAACCCCTAATCAGCAAGATGTGATATCGGTGACTTAAGGTAGGCATAAGCGATCAGAGGAGTAGAAGGCATAGACCTCACTACTTTGATACACAAGGTGCGATATTGGTGATCAGCAGATCGACATATCAGTGATCGATGGATTGGCATATCGGCGGATCAGCATATCAGTGATCAGTGGATCAGCATATTGACGACCAATGGATCGACATGTTGGCGATCAACGGATCGGCATATCGGCAATCAGTAGATCCAAATGAAAGAACCCCTGGGCTGTTATAAGTGTGATATGCTGATGCGATCTGTTCACAGTGATCGATGATTGGTGGTCGGAGATGCCTCGCTATAATGGACATGGACAACACGATATGCCGACAATGATAAAGGGCTGGACTCGATGGGTTTATGGACATGATTTTATATAATTTGAAGTCCAAGTAAAAGGCTCTCGGTCGGGTTTTTCAATGTTTTTTTGTATTATCACTTTGAGTGGAAAAAGGCCATTTTTGGGGTTTTATTGCACCCACCGATCATTCCATCTAAACGGCTTCTATTATGAACAATCGACCCCAGATTTAAGCAGAAATTGTAACAAAGCAATGATTATAAAGCCCGATGAATGAAGAAAGTACAGGGGGTGAGGATTTTTGGCACGCAGTTCATGGCAGAAGCAGTGCAGGAGGGGTGAAAGTGCATTTGGTCCGAATTGGACAAATCTTATATGTTTTCAGCTGCTCTTGACACCACAGACGTAGTGGTGCTATCCATTTCTCCATCTAAGTTCTCCATTTCTCATCCATTTTTTAGAATGGACATATAAGACTCCTTTTTATGTAAGTGATGATTGTATTCTCGTTTTTCATGCCATTTAAATGAATGAAGGCCTCCCATTGATCGAGTAGGGCTCGGAGACGTAGTCCAAGTTGGATGAACTCCATTATCAAGTCTTGTTGTCTTCTTTAATGCTTTTATGTGTTTCTTCTTATTTTATCATGGTCACATTAGATTTCTATGGTAGCTACAATTTTCACATGTAATTCTTTAATACATCTATAAGCAAAAGATTCCTGGATCAATAATCAACAAATATACATGGCTACTCTAAGTAAAATCATACTAGAATAGAAATCAAGTAAAAATGAAAATACTCTTCAAACCTCAAGGAGTCCCCCTGAACACATACACTTTCCCATATGGATGTGAAAATAAGAATTTGCATGCAACTCAGAATGCGACCATATGCTCCCCATGAGACCATACAAGCCTCAATTTTTCGTAGAATATCCTTGCTACTCTTTTCTCCTCCAAAGTTTTATTTTTTGATATTTCTTCTTCTTATGCAGTTGGCTTTACATATTCTTTGTTCTTTGATTATGTGGCCTTAAGTGTCTTGGATTCTTGCAATCATTAGCCATATGACCAATATTATCACATATGTAACATCTGATATGACCAAGAAATGGAGGAAAATATTTGAATATTTTGATCCTCATTTTACTCCTCATTGCATGGAACCTTTATCCACTAGTCTTATGGCCAAAATCATTGCATAAGAAGCAATAACCATAAAAATGACCATTATACCTGTTTTTTGGCTGAACTCCATGGAGTGGATTATCTTCCTTGATTGTTTTCTTGATTGGATCTTCTATACCACTGCTCCTCTTACTGAATGGATCTACAATTTGCAACAATATTTTTCCATGCTTCTAGAAATTGTAGCATCTCACATCACCCAAACATGAAAATGATCTTCTAGGTGCTTTTATTGGCATCACCTTTGGTTTTTCTTCCTTAAGTCACTTCTTTGGCTTCTTGTGTTTTTGATGGATCTCCTTCTTGCTCCTTTTCCTATTGCAAACATTGGTTATATTTGTGGTTTCAACTAAACTGATTTCTCCTTTGTGCATGCTACAATCTGATTTACAAGATGAGAAATCATTTTTCTTTTCTAAATCATTTCTTTGAGAAACCACTTCTACTTCCAATCTCTCACATTTGTTCTCCTTGTTTCTATACTTCTTTCTTATTTCTTCCTCAATCTTATTTTCCTCCTCAAGATGAATTTTCAATCCATTGATCTCTTCTCTTAACCCATTTTCCTTCTCATCAGAAATCTTCAAAATTCTTTTTTTATCTTTACATGGAGTGGTTAGGTTTCCTACTTGAACAACTAATTCCTTGATAACAATAATTTCTGATTCATATTCAGCCTTAATATGAGAAACATCCTTCTCATCATCATTATCAAACTCAATAGAATCATCATAACTATAATTCAAAAATTCTTTTAACATATTACCTTGTGACCTAATTTCTTTTACTAGAATTTCAGAATTTGTTGCTTCATTTTCAATGGACTGAATATTTTCTTTCCTCAAACCCTTAGTATTTTGAGACATCCTCCTCTTTATTTTGGCCATGTTCATTGATCTGTTCTCCAAGTAGTTAAGCTTCACTGAAAAGCACTAGATCTGATACCAATTGTTGGAAACTCTCTCATTACTGGGGGGGTTGAATGAATAGTGTGGCATTTTCAAACTTTTTCTTCTATTATTTAATCTTTGAACATGCATAAACCAAAAAACATAATTAGATATTAGTGCATCAAACATAAATCATAAGCCATAAAATCAATCACATAATAGAAAAAAGTGTTTCTGGTGGAAAACCCATCTCGGGCAAAAAACCACCTTGTTGTTGCTACGCTACTCAATTCTTTTAATAATTGTTGAAAAAATTATACATGGATTATCTCATTCCTATGAGTTGGAAGACTCAAATTATTTCACAATGTTTTGGTCCTTTCAGATAGGAACTTGTTTCTCTCTCGGATCTATAGACTACTATCTGCTGAAGGCCACCATGATCAATGATCCTTGCTTGATTTCCATTAGATTATCCAACTCCTATTGGATGGAGAAAACTGTTCTTTTTATTGAATCCACTGATTGATTGTCTACTCAAACCTTCCATGCCTTCGCTTCCTCTATGCAAGCCTGATTTCATATATTTTCATACTAGACTCCTAAAACTTACTCAACATTAGCACTACAACAACCTTGCATTAAAGCTCAATCCATATCTAATTTGTAACACTAGACTCCATAAAAAAATCCACCAAAAAACTCGTCACCAGCTAGAAAATAATCTCCTCAAACTCTACTCAAATCAAAACTTAAATATATCACACTATCCATAATCATAAGTTTGAAACAAGATTCATCTCACTGCTACTACAATAGAAAACTGCTTAAGCAATTCTGCACTAGAGAAATATGCAGCTTGTAGGCACTTCTCCAAGCTCACTCTCTACACACACACAAAACTTATCCAATCATACTCTCAATGAGCTATCTCCAATATCTAGATGAACTCAAGTGCTCAACCCAATAACTACTAAGAACTACTGGGCATCAAAACTCTGTTCATATGCTTGATTAGATCTGGATTCAACTCATTGACTCAATCAACCTCTAACTCCACTAACCTTTTTTATCTTTTCAACTTTAATAAACTTCTGTAGGTCCCATGAATTTTTTCGACCATAAACCAAAATTTTTTGATCAAGGATGTCGCCATAAACCAAAAATTAGCTCAACAACACGAGGAATGCAGAGAGATTTTGGTGAAAGCACCCTATTCGCTCCCTTAGCACTGTCCTGCAAGAGACTAGAGCTATAATTGCTCCCTTGGGCCTACATGCATATGAGTGGAGCAATCTAATAAATCCCTTGACAAAACATGCATGGATCTGGGGCCAAGACACAGTGAAAACATCATTTCTTTAGCTAGAACCTCTACCACCTATTGGACCATCTTCATCAACCCCTGAACACTCCTCCAAGTCTCTGCAATAGTTCTGCAATTGATGAAATAGGCTAAGAATAAGTCTATGACATGCTAGAGCTATTCTGCCAACATGAGGACCAAGAACAACACATCTAACTCCTCAAGAGGCAACCTAAAAATCACTGACACCTACAACAACATCTCCATCACCTATAGTAGCAACCTCAACACCTACAATAGAAACATCAAGGCATACAACTGCCTCCATCACTAGTGGAAGCACGCCCAACACAACAAACCTCATGTCATCACATGTAGTAGCAATCCAATGTCTCCAAGGCATGTAGAGACATATACAACATCTAGAGAAGCACTTGAACAACCTGCAACAACAACGTATCGAAGCTACAACACAACATCAACACCCATAGCAACAATCTAATCCTCTTGTAGCAACAACATCTCCAACCAAATCAACATGTTTGGAATACATCCATATAACTAGTATCATATTATCTTGTTGACATCAATGCCAACAATATTTGAATAATGGTATACGATGAAATACTAGATTCTTTCTATTAACATTTTGGCTGTAAATTGTTTACTAATATCAAAAGTCCAATAAGACTAATCTATGCGGAAACTTTTGAGTCGATAACTTTAGAACTTGATGTGTAACGATAATAAGTATTGTTTCTCTCTAACAAGTTTCACACCTTCCACACTTCGCACTCTCGCACCTCTGCACTGTTATACCTATGTACTTCAAGAAACAATAGCGTGATTTGTGTATTCCAAAAGAGGCAGGATCATTATATGTGAATCTATGAGATGTCAAAATAATTAATTAGTCAGGATCAAGGTATCTAGCTTTTTATGAATCAAGGTAGTTTTTTTTTATCATGTCTCTTTGATTAATACATAAAAAATGAAAATGAAAAAATATATGTTTAAACAGATAATGTAATTATTAGTCCCTGCAATAAGGTAACAAGACTACAATAATTGGTCTTGTGCTACTTAAACATGAAAATGTTATAATATATTTTTTTGTAACCATATTAAATCTTGAAAATGTTTTTTGTTGGCCAATGAACAATTTGAATGTCTTGTTTGGCCTCTTCCCAAGGCAGAGAGGTACATACAGTTTGGAAAACCTAGGATTAGAAGTCATGTTGTGAGTTTTTTTTGCATAGCCAAGTAATGCTAGCATTACTTCATTAACATTAACGTACATTGATTTTTTATTTTTAATAATATTTTTTAAATATTATATATGAACTCAATATTAAAAGTGGAATAATGTATACATATTTCTTTAATGAAAAGTGAAAATATAAGATTTTTTTCTTTTTGCTTAAATTACTATTTTTTTCTCTATACAAATTGATATAAAATTAGGTTAATATAAAATTAATATATGTTTTTATTTTGATCATTAAATGTTAATTGAACATAAAATTAATTACCCACCATGTAGTATCTATAATATTATCTTCACATGTCATTTGTTAACCTCCATATTAAGTAGTAAGAGCACCTCTAGGCACAATAAATACACACTATAAGAATCAATAAACATTATTTAATATCAATAATATTATGTTTACATGTCATAAAATTTATATAGAGTAATAGTAATAATAATAATAATGGATATAATAATAGTATACCATTTTGTATGGAGCCGATTTGTAATTCCTTTATTGTGTGTATAAATTATATCCCATTATGTTTTCCACTTTTGAATATAACGAGCAATGTACTAATGGAGAATCTAAATCATACATAAAATATTATTTCAATGCAATTATATTAAAATTATATAAAACAAGTGAAAATAAAAAAAAATCTTATAGTTAATTTTTTTAATTAGCATAGATGTATCTTAATGCCACATATTCTAGATCTATAAGACTTGACATGAATCAAATGTATTGACATGCAAGCTTTCATTAAGTTTTAAACTCAAAAAGAGATTTGATCCATCTTGGCACTTGGTCAATCGAGACATAAGATGCATCTATGCTAGTTACTATATTTTAATTTGTTTTTCTATTTTTGTTTTTTTTTGTTTTTTCTTTAAATGGAACAAATATGAATATTTTAATTAAAAAGAGATGTGTGATCCAAGCTAGAACCATTGCATTTCTTCAGTATTTATTGTTAGGATATTCCGACATAGTAAATAGTTAAGTATAACTTGGTCTAGTGTAGAGTTAGGCAAAGTGTGTTTCTCTACTATGTACTTTTGTAACTTACAATTCGACGGTCACAATATGTTCTAGACATTAAGTGATCCGACGATTCACTCTATCCTTGGTATTACCGACACTTGATCTGTGGCTTAACGCTTGATTGGTCCATGACAACTATTTAAAGAGCATGGAGGGTCATTTGTAGGGTGACCGTTCATGAGAGAAGCTTATGTAATTTTTATTTCTTTTATTAATAAATTTCTTGAAGTGGCCGTGTTGGCTCAGGCCGTGGACTGTTTCCCTTTTCGAGGGTTTTAATCACGTCAAGAATACTGGTGTATTGATCTGTGATCTATTTGTGAGCGGTGTCCTTTGGTGTTCTATCTGAGGAACTTACCCTGTAAATTCCTACATGGTACCAGAGCTAGGTCCGTGCTACTCGGGATGCAGGTGTTCTGAAAATGAGCATGGTGACTGAATTCAAACCCTCAAGTGAGATCTCTGTGGTACAAAAAATTTATTCCCATTCCAGCTAAATATTTCCAAAAGACTTCCAAGATCCAAATGTATTTTCTTTCCATTATTTCTTGTAGTTTAGGCTTTGTCCAACTTCTCATTTTTCCTAGGCGAGATATTTTTCCTTCTTTCCCAACTTGGATCCAATCCATTTTTTTTTTGTGGATTCATGACATTGATCTTTTGAGAGTGTTTTTTATTACTTTTATCACTTTGTCCATACACCTAACCAGCCTCAAAAATTGTATTTGTAATCTTAATTCCTGTAAATTCAATGGGGGATCTAGAGTTCACTGGGTTTTTCTAGACTTGGATCTCCTATGTTTCTGAATTCAGTGGATCCACTTTAACTTACATTCCTTCCTAGTTGTTCTTTTCTTCTTTTGACAAATATTATTTTTCTTCTTCCTAATTTTATTTTTCTTCCTCCATAACTTGGATCTCTTCTTCCTTGTATACAATAGTGTTATGATTAAGCACCTTCCCACCATTTGGGCCTTTAGCTTCTTTTCCAACCTCTATTATTATGCATCCTCATATGACAATTCTTGATTACATGCCCTAATTCATAACACACTTGGTATCAGAATGAAACAATTTCATAATTAAGCTTTTAACCCATACATAATCTTGGTGTTGCTAGGTTTATCTCACTAGGAAAACCCTCTCCATGCATATTTGAGCATAAGTAGTTTTAGGAGAATGCTTAGATGCTAGGATGAAACAATAATATTTTCCTATTCCATTTCCAGTAGTAGTGAATGTAGAGAAATTTTAGATATATATAGGGTAAGGGAATAGTTGGAAGTGTAAAATACCCCTTCCTAATCCTCACCTAAACACCAGTTAAAATGAGGTGGTTACTATGTTGACCCAAGATCCAATGTGCCATTATGGAAATGCGGTCTAAAAAAATTGATCTTTCGAACTAACTGAAAACCTTAGTCAGACATTACCATTGCATTCATCTTCATTGATGAGCCTTATCATTGGGTAACTATATGCACCTTAATACACCTCCTAGCTTATTCAAATCAACTCTTCTCATAATTTCTTACATATTTTGATTATATTTTGCTTAATGAGGTGAGTCAAAGTGAGATATTATGCCTAGTGGACTAATGTGCATTGATTGTAGGTTTTTGAGGGCAAATCATGGAAATTTTGGCTAATTAAGGGCTGAAACTCGAATGAGACAAGGAGGAGAGATTGTAGGAGATATATCCTCATTTACTCCTCACTCATTCAAATATTCCTCCATCAAATCTCACTAGCTCAGAGTTACAACCAGCCAAGTCATGTAGATCAAAAGGCAGTCGAGACAGTGACAGCTAAGAGTCAGTTCATCTTGATTTTGGGAGCCAAGCCTACCTAGATTTAATGAATTCATTGGATACTTTAGTTATATAAATAAGGAGGCCTAGAACCTCATTAGGATTTAAAATTTTGATATAAAAACACTAGGAATTTTTGAGTTCAAGACTTGTGGGATACATTGTTATGTAATTTTCTGATTTGATAATGAGAATGAGCATTTCCTTGATCTAGCACTGAGTTGACTCAGAGGCCTTAAGCTCTTGGATTAGGGCCCAACCCTAGAAGCAAATTCTCCTCTTCTTGTATTTGTATGCTTAGTTGATTTCATAAATTAATGGTTGAATTGTCTTTAACATTATTTCTTTACAAGTAATTGTGGATTTGATTAGTTTGCTTCTGTTTGTGCATTGCTTCGGCATTAGCTTACGAATATAAAGGAATATCAAAAAGTTGATAGTAGGTGATTTGGCCTCACTCCTCCCTTCAAGGACCATGGTTTGAGGAAAGAACTCCTGTGCAGTCCCAAAAAGACAAAATTCTCATTTTTCATGGAATTTAGGGTTTTATGTTACTTAGGTCAGCTTTTTACTAGTTTTCAACAATAGGATTTGATTATCATTTTTGCTATCTTCAGTCTTACATTATATTTCATCAAGGTTTCATATTACCCTGCAATCTTTCCCATGCATGAAATCGACAACTAGCTCATGAAATTATGTTTTCCTTAGTTAATTGAAATCCTTCTTGTTTACATAATTTATGGATAAATTTCAATGATTGATGAAGTGCAGGAGTTTCAACAGTATAAAGAGATTTCATTATCAACAATCCCATCCTAACCTCATCCGTCCATGGTTATCACTTTCCTTCACTAAATCCCTCACTAAATTCATCATTCCAAAAGAATACTTCCCCAAGCTTGTCGAACAAATCCAATCATCTCACAACTCTATTTTTGAGTTCTGAAGGAGTCCTAGGAACTCCCTTGCTTCATTTCACCCACCATTCACCTTCCCTAAGCCTTACATCACCTTCCAAATGCCTCCTCTTTCTCTCGGCTGCATCCTGTAGCAATATAGGCGATCCTGGAGGAGCATTAGGACATCCTATAGGTTGCCCTGTAGTGGCCTGTTTTGAGGCTGAATTGTGGAAAAATCCCCTTGGAAACTAGAAAAGGACCCCTACTTTCCTCCCAAGCCATCTATCCATCCACCATCATCCCTAATCCACCTACCACATCACCAAAAGAAGTTAGCTTTCACGCTTTCACACAAAAAAAAGACAAAAGGAAAAAAAGAGTTATTTTGTTCATTTACATGTAGAATAGTAGAATGTTTGATGTTTCAAATTGCATGACTAGGAGAGTAGGATTGCACATACAATAATTTAGCATTCTCTTGAAGAAAATCCTTTTGGCAGTTAGATTATATGAATGGTGTGTTTAAGCATTTGATTTCAATTTTTTTCCTTTACTGTAGTAGAGAAGATTTCTTTTAGTATAGATTTCCCTTTTTCCCCATTGGTAATCAAGCTTCTTCTGAATCAATAGAGGTATAGTTTGAAAAACCACAGTGTTTTATCGCCAGCTTAGTAGTGAAAAAGAGCGGACCCATCACCTTTACTTGTGTATACAGAATTGTCACCTCCAGTTTGTACGAACCCCAGGTTGATAAAGTAAAGTTGGTAGCCCCAAGAGTTGCAACATTCTTGCTACAATATCGGTGCTCATCACTTTTTGGCGTCGTTGCCGGGAAGGTGTCTAAGTAATATGTAACTTCTTCTTTCCTTCTTCCACTTCTTATATCTGAAATTCTGCTATTAGCTTCATTTCTACAAAAGTAATTTAGTTTGCTTTCTTTTACATTCTGTAAGTGAGATTTCATTCAAGCAGTTAGTTTTCATTCAATCAGTTAGTTTCCATTTAGTTTGTGATTTCAATTCTGCAATTATTCTCAAAGCTTGAAAACAAAACAAAACAAAACAAAAACTCTTCTTTCATGCCTCGTAGGAATAGGGATAGATTAGGAAAATGTCTACAAAATACACCCACCACTTCAAACAGCCAACCTTCCCTCTTCTTCAATGGCTATGAATTGGAGGACTCCTTAGGTGAACAACCATAGATATTTGACATCTACCAGCTATCCTATGAAGATATCAAGATTGTCTTTAGGAACCATTCTAAGGCACCTAGGAAAAAGTGTAGGGGTAGTAAACTAAT
This sequence comes from Pinus tabuliformis, assembly GCA_031772625.1. Classification (NCBI taxonomy): domain Eukaryota; kingdom Viridiplantae; phylum Streptophyta; class Pinopsida; order Pinales; family Pinaceae; genus Pinus; species Pinus tabuliformis. The sequence goes on along the minus strand of CM062820.1, from coordinate 1,414,356,989 downwards.
AGCCAATCCATCCTCTTCCAATACATCCATCAAAGGTGAAATTGGAAATATGATGGAAGATTTCAAGAGTGAAATGCTCCAAACCCTTGCCCTATAGATGGACACTATGCACATCAAGAGAAATCAGGAGGAAGCAGAGAGAGCCTTAGCCATTTTATGCCTTAGATGCACAAGGAGGAACCCTAGGAATGAATGTCCATTGAAAATGATTGAATTATGCTCAGTCTATGAAGAAAAACACTCCATAGACAAGTGCCCTTCTCTACCTCGACTAAAATTTATGTATCAGGTAACTGAAGGGGTGACTGAATAACTCTACTACATAAATCAAAGGAGACATCATGGGCCTCGGCCATACCATCAAGGCATGCAAGTGTCATCCCATGAATATTACAACCCTAACCAAATCACATCCACTCCCTCTTAGGGGCCCCCAGCTCATCCCTCCTGGTCTACACCTCCTCCTTGGTCTTTTGCACCTTACTACCATTCCCACTTGACCAACTAGTCATTTCAGCCATATGCTCCGCCACGGACTTAGTGGAATTCATAGCCCCAGGGGTTCAGGCCCCCATACAACAATTCTCCAACTTTATTACCTTCACCACCTATTCAACCATAGCTTTTACACCCTGATCCACCTAAACAACCTCAGATGCCTGCCTAGCCAAATCTGAACCCAAAAAATAGACAAACACAACAAGTGTACAATGGAGAGATATCTTATCCTGCTTATGCTATGGGGATTCAGGAAATCAACTTGAGATTTGGGAGAATACTCTCAGACAACCAACCTCCACCTCCACCTAGGGAGACTAAGGAGGAAAGAGAGGAAAGCATGCACAAAATAATTCCACCACCCTTTCCTGAGATATTAATTCAACCAGTCCAGCCTACCCCAGAAGAGAATGAACTTCTGTGTGAATCGAAAAATCTATGTGTCAAAATTCCACTTCTCCAAGCCATAAACGATGTACCTCTTTACAAAAAGTTGATTAAGGATAAGTTCTTCAAACATCTAGGGAGGCGAAAAAGAGACACCCCTACCATTAATGTCATTGGACAACTGTTCGACTTAATGTTGGGGCAGGTAATTTTCCCAAAGTATTTGGACCCTGGAAGCCCTATAGTAGATATGCATATAAATGGCAACATTTTCCCACACACTTTGATTGATCTTAGGGCTGTCATCAATGTAATGACTAAGGACACCATGCTCAAGCTCAATCTCCAGGGTTGATTGAGAAATACCACAATAGTCTTGCAACTTGAAGACCATTCCATAGTGACCACTGAGGGGATTATGGAGGATGTGATCGTCTCCATTGACTCTTTGGAGTACCATGCAAAATTCCTATTTCTCTAGCCTAAGGCCAAGCTTACTGGTTATCCTCTCATCCTTGGGAGGCCCTGGTTAGCCACTATTAATGCCTACATCAGCTGCAAGGTTGAAAATATGACTATAAAAAATGGGCATATGTCCAAGCAGTTAGTCTTCTACCCTCCTTCTCAGCCATTTATAAAACATGACTTACCTTTATGACTGGAAGAGGAGAAAGAAGATGAAGTCTACTCAGCCCAACTCTATGCCTTAGAAGAAACCATGGGAGGAGGACAACTGGATGAAAATGATTTGATTAAACACATACTCCAAAGTCCAACTCCCAACACCTTGTCCTTAGAGGAAGTAGTAAAGGAAACCTAAAATAACCATCAGATTGATCTATGCTTAACTTATTCAAACCCTACCCATGTTAAAACCATAGAATTCAGCCCTGAGAGAACTTAGAAAATCAACCCATCTCTTTTTGTACACCAAGAAGAAAAGTTGTGCAACATGCTAAAGGAACATCCGGATGCCTTTGCTTGGATTTACAAGGAAATGAAGGGAGTGCACCCCTCAGTGTGTACTCACTAAATTTATATCAAAGAAGGTTGCAAACCAGCCTGAAAACCCCAAAGGAGAATGAATCCATCTCTCAAGGATATAGTCAAAGAAGAACTGCAAAAGATGCTAGATGTAGGATTCATTTAGCCTATCTCAGATAGTGAGTGGGTCTCTCCTTTGGTGTTGGTTCCAAAGAAAAATGGGAAGTGGAGGATTTGTGTCGATTATAGAAAGTTAAACAAAGCAGCAAAGAAGGACCATTTCCCTCTACCTTTCAGTGACCAAGTGATAGATGGCTTGGAAGGGAAAAAAATTTCTTCTTTTCTAGATGGGTTCAATGGGTACAATCAAATACAGATCAACCGTAAAGACAAGGATAAAACCACCTTCACTTGTCCTTGGGGTGCTTTTGCCTATAGGGTCCTTCCTTTTGGCCTATGTAATGCCCTTGCCACTTTCCAGAGAGCATTCCTCAATATCTTTGCCAAGCTAGTCCATGGTGTAGTAGAAATTTATATGGACGATTTTACACTGTATGGGTGTGATTTTAGGGAGGCTCTGTCCAATGTCGGTAAGATGCTGAACAAATGCATTGAAATGAACCTGTTCCTTAGTCCCGAGAAATACGAGTTCTTGATGATTGCAGGGAATGTTTTAGGTCGTTCAATAGCCTAGAAAGGACTGCAAGTGGACCCAAATAAAATAGCCATCATCTAAAGTATCCCACCTTCATAAAAGCAGAGAGATGTCAGAATTTTTCTAGGTTTAGCTGGATACTATCGGAGGTTTATAAAATACTTCAGCAAGTTAGCTTCTCCTTTATTTGGGTTATTGGCCAAAGACTCTGAATTTTTATGGTCAAAAAGCTGTCAAGAGGCCCCTGAAGGAAAAGTTGACCACTGCACCTATTCTCCGAGGCCCAAATTGGCCCTTCCTTTCCATATACATGTTGATGCCTCTCACAAAGCCATATGAGCAAGACTAGGCTAGATAGATGACAAGTTACCTTATGCCATTTACTTCATCAATAAGAATATATCAATGGCTGAACGGAACTATACAGTAACTAAGAAGGAGCTCCTAGCTATTGTGCATTCATTAAACAGATTTAGGCATTACATTACAGGTTACCAAACATTTGTACATACTGACCATGCTACAATTAAATATTTGATGAATAAACCTGATGTGAATGCCTAGATTATTAGATGGTTACTTTTGTTACAACATTTTGATATAAATATTATTGATACGCTTGAAAAGGGTAATGTTGCTGCATATTTTTTGTCTAGATTAACTTTGCCTACAGGGGAGGAAGAAATGGTTGATGATTAGTTACTAGATGAACACTTATTTTCCATTTTAGTTCTCTCTCCATGGTTTTCTGACATAGAAAACTACTTGGTGTCTGCACAATTCCCACTGAAATTTTCCTCCAAAGAGAAAAGAAAGATTGTGAGAAAGAGCGCCAAATTCACTTGGATTGGGGGAAACCTCTTCAAACTAGCTTCGGATCAAATTCTAGGAAGATGTGTCAGGGAGGAGGAAGTCTTTGACATCCTCCTGACCTGTCATGATGGGCCTTGTGGAGTCACCTTGCAGCCAAGAGGACAACATTCAAGGTGCTACAAGCTAGGTATTATTGGCCTACTCTTCATTAGGATGTGAGAAGGTATACTAGTCAGTGTGATCGATGCCAAAGGATGGGAAAGCCTACTCCAAGGGATGAAATGCCTCTACAACCTCAAGTGAATTTCGAGCTATTTGATAAGTGGGGCATGGATTTCATTGGACCTATTGACCCTCCATATAGGAAAAATGAGTACATCATTATGTGCATTGACTATTTGACCAAGTGGGCTGAAACCAAAGTAGTCAAGGAAAAAATAGAGGAGAAAGTGGCTGAGTTCTTAAGGGAAAATGTATTTTATAAGTTTGGGTACCCTAGAGAACTGGTCACTCATCAAGGCAACCAGTTTACATCGTACATGATTGAAAATTTGTTAAGCCAACACAAGATCAAGCATAGAACATCCACTCACCACCCACAAGGTAAGGGGCAAGTGGAGGTGACCAACAGAGCGCTCGAGGGCATTCTGACCAAAGTGATTAGCAACAGCAGAAAGGATTGGGTAGATAGATTAGTTGAGGCCACTTGGGCCTACAATATCACCTGGAAGACCACCACTGGATTCAATCCCTATGAATTGGTCTATGGGAAAAAGTCCCTGTTGTCCATTGAATTTGAGTACAATACATTGAGAATGGTAGGACAACTAGATCTAGATCTCACCAGTGCACAACAAGAGAGATTGCTCCAGCTAAATGGGTTAGATGAGTTTAGAATGAAGGCCCTCCTACACATAGAGGTGACTCAAGTTCAAAGGAAGATCTAGCATGATTGGGCTTTGTTGTATGATTCCAAATAAAAATATTTCAAAGGAAAGTTAAGGACTAGATGGTTAGGACCTTATGTCATAGAGAAATGTCATGATAATGGTCTAGTGCAGATAAGAACCATTGATACAAAGGCTATTCCTTTACTTGTCAATGTGAACATTGAAGGTCTACAAGAAGCCCTTATCAAAGCAAGAATTCATTGATGGCATAAGAAAGATAGTGATGGTAGTGGAGCAAGTCTCAACTTCCACCCCATCAAGTCACTAAAAAAAAAAAGAAAAAAAAAAGAGACAAAATAAGGAGACTTACGTGAAAACCTCCATGAGGCACCTGAGTCCCACTGTTGAGTTGAAAACCTCTAGAGGTGGCCCAATAGTGTAAAAAAATATATATCCTTGGGTGAAAATCCATTTTGAGGTGCCCAGGGCAAGCAACTAGGATAAAATCCTCTTAGAAGCAGACTAGTTGTTTTCAAAAAAGAAAGAAAAAAACAAAAAAGAGATAAAATAAAAGAGAGAAAATAAAACTTTGAAAATGTTGTTTGCAGATCAGCAAAAGGAGGATAAGAGCAATAAGAAAGGATCAAAAGGACCTATAAAGTTCATAGTTTCATTCCTCCATTCCATATCCTTCATCATTCCATCATTCCCTCAATTTTTGAACTCATCTAGCTCAGTTTGCAAGGGTTCTGTGTTTTCTATAAGACTTTGTGTAAACCTATAGTATTCCCTGAAAACCTATAGGATGATCCTGTAGGAATTACAATGGCTTGGGAATCCCAGAAAAGTTACCTTAGAGCAAGGGGATGACCTTCTTATGTCAAAAAAATAATTGTCTACTTCACCATCTCATCACCATGTCTCTCTCCACCATGATCACCCCTGCATTCATCCAATAAAGTTAGCTTCAAAAAATAATAAAAAAATATTACAGTTTTCAAAAAATAAAAATAAAAAATGGGATAAATCTAGAGAACAAGGAGACAACACCTGAAAGCTATACCTCTCATTCACCAATCCCTAGACCCCTTCTCTACCCATGCCAACCATCCTCATGCTCAAGAAGTGAAGGATTGATTAAAAAATTTGAGGGAGAGGCAATTACAGGACATCCTATAGGAAATCCTCTAGCACCCTACGCCACAAAACAAAAGAATCAAAGGTTGCAATCAGCTTCAACATGGAGATCCAAAGGTTAAAGAAGCTCCTCTAGAGCTTAGTACAACAACAGGATCATCAACATCACCATCTAGTACCTGCAAATCAAAGAGAAATATCAAAGGAAGACAATGAAAAATAAAAAGAAGAGAAAAACACATGCAAAAAATACACAGCGAGGACTTCACTCTCCAACAAAGCAACATCAAGGCATCTCACCATAGGTATGTCTCTTGCTTCAACTCTCTCATTATCATAATATGATCAAACATGTAGATTTTTGAAAGAGTTGGTTTTATAAGCCAAAGGTGGCCAGTTAACTTGGCCAACTTCGTTCATTCAACGAGGAGAATACAATTAGTTCATTACACACGTGGCAGCAGTTAAGTCAGGAGAAAGTAGAGATGAGGTTGAAAGCGGTTAAGTTACGGATGCCTAAAGTGGGATTTGATTACGAGGTAAGGAGAATGATGATGTGGTAGTGGGACCAACAGTCCAAAAAAGGATACTCGCACCTCGGTTTCCAGCACACCATCCCACTCAAATCACCTATATGTGGAAATAAAACGTTGATTCCCATGCATATAGGCATTCATAATCTCAAGGCTACATCAAAGAAAAGTTTCTCTCAGCGCTTGAAGTAGTCTACAGGAAAGACAACTAGCAGTTTTTTCCAGCGCAGGGGCACCTATAGGATCCTACAGGAAAACCTACAAGATCCTACAGGAGATCCTATAGGATACATAAGAGTCACCTACAGGATTGGTAGTGAGCATTTTTAAAGGGAAAAACCAAAGGTTGGCTTCATCAGGCAGTGATAAGGAGGTAGGAGCTATACCTTCCCACCTTTTCCAAGTAAAAAAAATATAGAAAAACCTTCTATTTTGTTGAAAAGATTGCAGTCTAGGGGAATTATACACAGAATTTTCATTTAAAATTCCTCATCCATTAGAATTTGGTATCAGACATATACAACCCTCCACATCCATTAGAGAAAAATGATAGGGGGATTTAATAAGAGGGAACCCACAAATATAGTGAGAATTCATCAACACCCTCCTGACTAAAGATATTCACAAGGCATAATTAGATGGATTTGTTTGAAAAATTGAGGGGATATGATGATGAAGTGGCTAAAGAATTTCCCTCTCCCTCATACCACTAACTAGAACCCATGCCACTATTGTGGTGAAAGCCCTCTCTGTAGAACTCATCCCTGAAATCATAGGCAGAATCACCGCACTTCCTTTAGGGTTTCCTTGGGGAAAGGAAGATAATGGTAACAACCAAATTGCAAAGAAGAAATTCTTTTTTGAAGGAGAGGAGGCAATGGAAGACAAAAATGGGGTTAGAAGAGCAAACCTGCCATATCCTTGGAATGAAATTAGCTACCACCTCATTAATTATATATTATGTGAAGGTAGGTACAATGTGGTATATGGTTACAATTTTAGGCTTCTCCAAGAGTTGAGGTTTGGAGCAAACACACATCGTCAAAACAGACTCAATGTACCCTACTTTATTCGTCAATCAGTGATAGATATGAGCATTAAGGTGCACGGAGGAAACCATCAACCACTAGCCCATCATGGGTTAATTAGAATTATCATAAAATATGCCCTGCAAAACCTAAGACTCCCTATCACATGGGCAACGTTTAGATACATGCAGACAGAGGAAGACATAAAAGCCCTTAAATATGACAAAATCCCCACTACCAAAGAAAGGGAAAAATAAGAAACAGAGAAGGATGAAGAGGAAAAAAAAAGGAGGAAGAAGAGGAAGAAAAGGAGAAGGAAAGTGGGGAAGAGACAAAAGAAGATGAAAAGGAAGAAACTAATGAAAATAATGAGGAAATAGAGGGAGAAGAAGAGGAGAAAGACAAAAGTGAGAAGGACAATGGAAAAGGGGAGACAAAAGACAAGAAAGAACTGATGTCTACAATGTAAGGCAAAGAATGGGAGGACTTACCCAGGATATCTCCAGAACCCACTAAGAAAGAGGAAACAATTGACTCAATACCCTAAATACCCCAATCAAGAAAAAAAGGAAGAGACAGAGACAAAATCCATTGTACTTTAGGGAAAGAAAAAGTACAAGGATCTGGCAAGGAAAACATCAAACACCCACCACAGTTCGTATTTTCATTGAAGACTCACCAAAACAGCAGGAAAGGATAACCCCTCTTGTGAAAAATGAAGGGGAAGGATCATCAGGACAAGCCTCTCCCAAGTCTCCTATCACTTGTGTTAGGAGGCCTGTCACTAGATATACCTCATCCAAAGGAAAAGGTCTCCTACAGGAGACACAAAAGGACCTACAGGAAGCAAAGTCCATCCTAGAGGAAACTCTGCTAAACCTACAGGAAACTCAGAAATTAGACAAAGAAGGGATCATGTAGCAAGAAACAAAGAAGGAGGATCCAGAACTGAGGGAACCTAGTCCTCAACCCAACCTTGACTCCTACTACAGGTTCATTGAAGGGGGTAGGGTAATTGCACATAAAATTTCCATCCCCCTATTATTCTAGCTTGAGAAAGAAAGGGAAAGAACACATAGGTGGATGCAAATTTCCAAATCTAAAGGAGTGGAGGACATAGGTCACATGGAGGAGAAAGTAAAGTAGATGGGTAGAGAATTGAGCACCCTGTGGGACAGAGAGGAAATGATGAAAGCTCAGTTGGAGGCGGAGAATGCATGGTTAAGGGGACAACTACAAGAATGAGAGAATCAATTGGCATCCATGGCCAGGCTATCCTTAGAGGCAATGTAGTGCAGGATGCCATCAAAGTCTTATGCATTGTATCTTAAGGAACAGTGGCTGCAGTTCCAAATCAAAAATTTAGCACAAAGAGGCACTATGCCCTTAGATTATAGACAATTCATTGATCTCTGTGATTGAAGCACCTTGAAGTATAAAGCTAAAATGTCTAAGTTTTACCTCCACAACTTGACCTTGACTGATCTGAACGTGTGGGATCCAAATTCAAAACTAGGGGACTTACAACTGATGGATTTGGCATCATGGATGAATCATGAGGAAGAAAGGGCTGCAAAAATGAATAAAGTAATGGAAATAGAAGAAACAAAACCCTTCATGATAAGAGATGAGAGATCAAATCTAATGGCTGTCATCAGCACCCATAATGTGATTGCGAATGACCCTCAACTTGTACCTAGGTACCTTGCTGTCCAAAAGCAATCCATCACACACTTTGAGGACATGTTCAGGCTGTTAGGGGATGACAACATGCAAGCTTTCCAAAGGAGATGGAACACTTTTCCCTACAGCTTGAAAATCAGAGAGTACCATTCTCCTCAGAGAATGAGAGAGGCACAGAACAGAATACCCATGTACAAGCAAGGTTTCCAAAGACTCAAACTCAATTAGATTGGCTTGCGACTTAGTCCACCACTACTCTTAGGAATGTTGGAATGAAGGGAGGAAGAGGAAGAAAGAAAGTAGTGGGAGGAGATAGAGAGGAAGGCCGGATTCTATGCACATGAAGAGGAAACTACAACATCATCATGAAATATCAGGGAGGCCACTAGAGCAATGAAAGACATGGATATAGATTGAGTTGCTCAGAGGATGAGAAACACTTTCAGTAGTGGGGTGATGATGAGCCTCATCATTGGGTAACTATATGGACCTTAATACACCTCCTATCTTATTCAAATAAGCTATTCTCATAATTTCTTACATATTTGATTATATTTTTCTTAATGAGATGATTCAGAGTGAGATATTATGCCTAGTGGACTAATGTGCATTGATTGCACATTTTTGAGAGAAAATCATGGAAATTTTGGCTAATTAAGGGCTAAAACTTGAATGAGGCAAGGAGGAGAGATTGTAGGAGATAGATCCTCCTCATTTACTCCTCATTCATCTAAATCTTCCTCCATCAAATCACACTAGCTCGGAGTTACAAGTAGCCAAGTCATGAATATCAAAAGGCAGTCGAGCCAGTGACAGGTAAAGAGCCACTTCATCTTGAGTTTTGGGGTCGAGCCTTCCTAGATTTAAGGAATTTGTTGGAGACTTTAGTTGTATAAGTAAGGAGTCCTAAAGCCTAATTAGGATTCAATTTTTTTATGTAAAAACACTACGCATTTTCAAGTTCAAGACTTGTGGAAGACATTGTTATGTAATTTTCTTATTTGATAATTAGAATGAGAATTTCCTTGATCCAACACCGAGTTGACTCAGATGGATGAAGATATTGGGTTAGGGATAAACCATAGCAGAAAAGGCTCCTCTTCTTGTATTTGTATGCTTAGTTGATTTCATAGATTAATGGCTGAATTATCTTTAGCATTATTTCATTACAAGTAGTTGTGGATTTGATTAGTTTGTTTCCATTTATGCATTGCTTCAACATTAACTTAGGAATATAAAGGAATATAAGAAATCTATTAGTAGGTGGATTTTGTCTCACTCCTCCCTTCAGGGACCATGGATTGAGGAAAGAACTCCTATGCAGCCCAAAAAAGACGGAATTCTGATTTCTCATGGAATTTAGGGTTTTCTGTTACTTACGTCAACATTTTACTAGTTTTCAAGAATAGGATTTAATTATCATTTCTGCTATCTTCAGTCTTACACTAGATTTCATCAAGGTTTCATATTACCCTACAAGATTTCCCATGCGTGAAATAGGCAGCTAGCTCATGAAATTTGATTTTCCTTAGTTAATTGAGATTCTTCTTATTTACATGATTTATGGATAAATGTAAATGATTGATGCAGTGAAGGAGTTTCAGCATTAAAAAGAGATTTCATGATCAACAATCCCATCCTAACCTCACCCATCCATGGTTATCACTTTCCTTCGGTTGGACACCTAATCCTCTAAGGGTTGGTGTGGAAGTCGAATAGAGTAAGAAAGTCCAAGAGACCTTGGGATGTGGAACCCAATGGTCACACAGATGTACTATAAATGTATATCATTGTCAAATAATAGATGTACTCTCCTGCTTATCTTTAATATTCTATTGCTGCCATGTGTGTGTTTAACATGGTATGAGAGCAAGTGATCTCCTGCCTTACTCAACTGTGAGCCACTTGTTTTTGCGGCCCTTCTATGCATGCTTGGCCTACACCTTTGCCCATTTTCCTGGTATAGAAAAACTGACATCTTTACCTCATACCCAAGTGTGCAGATCTCAAATTAATTTTCTGTACTGTAACTTCTATCATATTTGTCCCTCTGTTGTGCATCTTTTATAGACTAAAACCTCTTTTAGCCAAACATTATTCCCATGACAGTTTTCTCTGCTCAACTGCTACCTTGTCAGAATGCTAACACTTAATGTTTTGTTGGTACAGACCCTGAATCTCAAAAGCGTTACTGTTGCCTTTACCTATGTATCAGTTCTGCACTCCCCCCATTGAAATTGCTTCCATACCTTGTTTTCTCATCATAATTTCTACCATGACCATTTATATTTTGGATTTTGCCTTAAAGAGTGATTTATGGTATGTGTTGGTTTTTTGTGATGAATGTTGAATGATTTGTGTTTAGGAAATATTCTACATAGAGAAATTCTCAACTTCAAAGAAAATATCCAATCTGGATCAATAGATTCTATCCAGTAGCACTGTATTCTTCTCCTAAGGGGATGTTGAACGGTTAGGAAACATCTCAGATACTACTGCTGTGGCCCTAACTGGTCTCAGCATACCTACAACCATGAATGTGTTGTAATTTATCTCTCTCACTGTTTCATGTGCCTGTCGCTCATTTTGCATTTCCACTAAGGCACTCACAACAAGCATTCTTTGGATCCAGATAATCCAAGTGCTGTCTTTAGGATTGGTATTGTTACCAATGGTGAAAGGTTGGAAAGATAAATCGTGTGTTTCAACTTCTCTTCAAAATCAACATACTCTTTTTGTTGTGTAGTGGTTGAAGAATGTTCTCTATTAGTATGTCAGATCTTATCTTGGCGACTTCCAAAATGCATCTTGGTGGCAATTGGAAATGAATTGGTGGGAGATAGATTGTCTATCTAGCCCATAGATGTCCTTTGATGATAAGGATAATCCTCATTTGAAGTAACCAGAGTAGTGTTTGACACCAGACATCATCAGTTTCTTCCATAGAAGTTGTTGCTAGTGTAGGACTGAGCTCTCTTGTTGGATTTCAAACTTCAAGGAATTTGTCACTTCATTCAACAGGAACTCTTGGGCTATCGGTATCTCTAAAAGATGATTTCATCAATTTGTCAAACACATGGACTTGCTAAATATTATAAGTATAAAGTGGAAATATATAGCATGTATTAGGAACATATCCACCAATAGCTCAGCATCAGGTGCGTTGAAGTTTGGACCAACTATATTTGGAGCTTCAGGACATTGCACTCATCATTTTTCATCAAAATCTCATGGTCGAATCAGAGGCATTGCCCTTGAGTTTGAGGTTGGAAACTTGGCATTAATGGGGGAATCTGGAGGTGGTGCCACATAGGATCCAATGACGATGAATAGACCCCAGAAATAAATGTCAGAATCAAAATATTATAACTTACCCAACAATATTTCTTCCTCTGCACTGGAATTCTTATCCATCCATTCATCGATCTCTCTGTGAGCCTCTAACAGAGAATCATAGAAATCATTGGTATCATAGAATTTTTCCATAGTTGAGTTGTCGAACAAAGCTGGGAAATTGGTGTGGTTGGAATAACTCGACTGGACAGAAGCAAAGAACTCTTTGGGGCACCACACCAAGAAGTGTTTAAAAAAAAAATGCATTTGACATTCCGTGTTTCGAGTCGGTTGATTGAAATCCCAATATATATATATATATATATATATATATATATATATACTCAATCTGCTACGACATCCATTTTTCATCATCACACAATTTACCTCTTCAATCTCCCATTCCTTCAATCTCTTTGTGTGTCTTCCTCATTATAGAAACACAAATTCCTGTACTTTCAGTCATAATATTCATTTTTTCAGTAATTTGAAGCTTTTGGGATTATTGTTTAGTGCTTCAGGCCCACACCCAATTCAATCATATGTGATTTCAGGTCATTGGTTGCTTAATGCCAATAAATGCAGGTGGACCTTGATTGAGGTTTGTGCATTATAGTTCAGTTTGTGGGGTTTCTGAAGATTTGAAGTAGTTTAGACATTGGAGGCCATTGAGGGTTGCTCTGTTTTGGCATACTGAGAAAAATATCAACACAGAGCGATAGAGCATTTGATCTGGGTTGTTCAGTAATTGATCCTATTAGGCTACTTGGATCAAGGTGTGCCCTCACTTATTCTTATGATTTTGCATTTCACATGATTGGAGATGAGATACTGAGGGATAAGATGACACCAAGGCAGATAGAATTGAAACAAAATCATTTTGAACATCATCAAAGTAGTCTTTTGTGGAGGAAATTCATTCTTGTTTGATCATTGCACATTGGCTATTTGGTGCAAATTTACAAAGGATTTTGTTGTGTCTTTGTACTGTGAGTGGGTGTTACTTTTCCTCATTGGGTCATAGTTGTGATCAATTTTTTTAAAAAGGTGTAATTTTGACAATGGAGAATATGGCTCGAATTACTGAAATATTAGAGTTCTTGAAAACTATGATACATTCCTCTGACCATGGTACAATGAAAATTAGCAAGAACACTCTGTGTGATATTAAAACATGTCTATAATATACACATGAGAAGAAAGAATTTTTGGAGCTTGAATCTCAGCTTCAACAAAAGGAATTAAAACAAAGGAGTCATAATTTTGAACCTATTTCAGTTCAGAACATTTAAATAGACTCCGATAATCAGCAAGTTGATTCAGATCGAGTGCCCAATGAAGCAGCAGAATTACATGGAGATGCAGAAATTCAGTCTACACTTCCCAAGCCCATCAGACCTTGGGAAGAACTTGTCCAAAACAAGCAGAGAAGTGGTCTTGGATATGACAAGGACGTGTCCTTTCATATTCTACATTACTCAAAGCCCATCTAGTTTCAAAGTGTTGGATTTCTTCATGATAGTTCACCTTCATCTATGCCAGATTCTGCTCCTCTTCCACAACAACAACAATAGATTGTGAAAGTGAAGTGCAAAAAATGTGACTGAGTTGGCCATCTGAAAGATCACTATTTTGATCTTCATCCATGTAAGAACTGTCATAAAACTAGTCATTATTCAAATAGATACTTCAGAAACAAACCTCCTTCAACAATAAAGATTCATCTTGGATGGATCACTTCTTGGCAATGGGCATCAATAGCCAAGAGGATATTATAGTCACACGTTTAAACTTGTTCTAGAGTATTGAACAGTCTTGCAGTTGATTTTTCTCCATCATCTCACCTTGTATCTAACAGGGGGAAAATGATGGTCATCTACAAGCTTCAAAGACACATTAAGTGAGCCTGAGCCACAACCTGTGATACTAGATTCAAAGTTGTAGCCCGAGACAAAGATTCCCTTGAACATGCCTTCAGTCGGTGATGCTTCTTCAAAGAATTGCCGGCACTTCCTCTAGCAAAAGACTTCAGCTTCTTGCTAGTTTTAGAAGAGTTCCAGGAATTGCATTAAGCATTCTAGAGTTGTTGGTCATCCTTAAACCATCATAGTTAACACCTCCCTTTTTCAGGTTGAGGTTCTCTCTTTTATGTGGGGTAAGGCCTCCCTTTCATGTTTGAAGGTTTCCCTCTTCAAAACATCAGGAGCACTTCCTCTAGCAAAAGACCTGAGCTTCATGTCAGACTTGGAAGACTTCCAAGAACTGCACTAAGCATTCCAGTGTTGGTGGTCATCCTTAAACCACCTCCCTCTATACCAACATTTTAGAGAGCACATTCAGCCTAGTGTTGCCATGCATTTTTGCACATTTTGTATTACAACTCTCTTCTTGGACTCATACATAACCCTTCAGGTTAAGGGGGGAATGTTGGACACCTAATCCTCTAAGGGTTGGTGTGGAAGTCAAATAGACTAAGGAAGTCCAAGAAACCTTAGGATGTGGAACCCAACAGTCACATGAATGTACTATAAATGTTTATCATTGCCAAATAATAGATGTACTCTCCTACTTATCTTTAATATTTTGTTGCTGCCATGTGTGTGTTTAACACCTTCACTAAATCCCTCACTAAACTCATCATTCCACATGAATACTTCTCCAAGCTTGTTGAGAAAATCCAACCATATCACAACTCTGTTTTTGAGTTCTAAAGGAGTCTTGGGCACTCCTTGCTTCATTTCACCCACCATTCACCTTCCCTAAGCTTTACATCACCTTCCAAATCCATCCTCTTTCTCTTAGCTATATCTTGTAGGAATACAGGGGATCCTGTAGGATGTGTTAAGACATCCTATAGTGGTATGTTTTGAGGCTCAATTGTGGAAAAAACCCCTAGGAAGCTAGAAAAAGACCCATACTTTCCTCCCAAGCCATCTGACCATCCACCATCATCCCTAATCCACCTGCCACATCACCAAATGAAGTTAGCTTTCACACTTTCACACAAAAAAGGCAAAAAGAAAAAGAGTTATTTTCTTCATTTACATGCACAACAGTAGAATGTTTGATGTTTTAAATTTCATGCCTAGGATAGTAGGATTGCACATATCATAATCTAGCATTCTCTTGAAGCAAAGCCTCTTAGTAGTTAGATTAGATGAATTGTGTGTTTAAGCATTTGATTTCAGTCTTTTTGCTTACTGTAGTAGACAAGATTTATTTTAGTATAGATTTCCCTTTTTCCTTATTGGTAATCAAGCTTCTTCTCAATCAATAGAAGTCTGGTTTGAAAAACCTTAGTGGTATATCACCAGCTTAGCAGTGACAAAGGGTAGACCCATCACATTTAATTTTGTATACATCACTGTCACCTCTAAGTTTGTACGAACCTCAGGTGATAAAGTAAAGTTGGTAGCCCTAGCAGTTGCAACATTCTTGCTGCAATACTAGTTCTCATCACTCATCAAGATGATTATGGTAATACAAAACTTTACTCTGATCCAACCACTAGATCAAGAGTAATAGCTCTTCAAATTTTTCCTTTGCCTCATCCTCCTCTTCCATGTAGCATCCTAGTCAACACTTCTTTGCACACAAGGGGCTTCAAAACTTCTTTTAAGATTTATGCAAGGGTTTGAGTGTCGAAAAATCACAATCCTCTTAACAAGTGCTCATTGCGCTCACATGGAGGTATTTACCTACATAAATTTGCATAAAGGAACCTAAATACCAATGCATATAATGAGGACCATCCATTAGAACTTTTAAACCTTCAAACTCTAGAAAACCAACCATACCTCATAAAACAACATTATATAAGGTATTTGAATTTAAATTCATGGGAGGTATTGTTATGAAACCTGTTGGTTTTAACCCCATATATAAATTACCTTCATACGAATTCTAAAACACCGAAAAATAAACAATGTTAGAGCATAACACATAAAACACATATACACAGAGATTTTCCCACTGGATCCAAAAACTAGGACTACCAGCTTGATTTTTCATTATGTTCCTTTCAATCTTACAATACATATTTATACATGTCGAAGCATCCAATACCATGGACCGAAAACCATTGCGTCCAAAACCATGTGCGAAATCGTGCACGAAACCATAGGTGGGTCCACCCAACCTAACACAGGTTCCAAAACCAAAATTTTCTGGGATGCTGCCTCTAACCCCATAAAGTGGGGTTACGGGTATGCCTCAAACCCCTGTGACCTCCCCCTCTCTAACCCCTGGTTAACTACTTGGGCTAGTCATGGAAAGAATATAACACAACCCAACATTCTCCCACTTGTTGTTTTATTTCCACAGGGGACCACAAGAGAGCTTAGTTATTTTTCCAGCCCTGAAACACCCATTGTCTCTCTACACCAAGAGAACTTCTCAGAGCTCACATATTTTTTCAATGCATCTGCAGTATTCTTCAAAGTTTCCACCTTTACTAGAAACACCTTTTTGTCTTCTATCATATCCCTCACAAAGTGATACTGAACATCACTGTGCTTTGTCTTTGAATGATAGGCAGGGTTCTTTGCCAAGAGAATTGCACTTTGGCTGTCACAGTTTATCCTTATCTCTTCCTGTACTAACCCCATACTTGAACAAAATCTCTGCAACCAAACTGCTTCCTTGCTTGCATGAGTGGCTGCCATGTATTCTGCCTCTGTAGTTGATAGTGCCACTACAGATTGTTTCTTACTCATCCAACTGACTACAACTCCAAATAGGTTAAACACATACCCACTTGTAGATCTTCTCTAATCCAGATCTCCAGCCTAGTCTACATCAACAAAGCCATGAATATCCAACATTCTATCCAATACTGATCTTCCTTGGTAGCACAAACCATAATCACTAGTGCCATGCAAATACTTGAAAACCTGCTTCACTATTGTCTGGTGCTCCTTCCCTGGTTTTGACATAAACCTACTCAATACTCCCACTGCATGTGCAATGTCTGGTCTAGTACAGACCATTACATACATCAAGCTATCGACTAGACTTGCACATGGAACACTGTACATGTTGTCTTCCGCTTCTTGTGTCTTTGGACACTGTTCAACAGATAACCTCACACCTACAGGAATAGGAACCTTTACTGGTTTACTATCTTGCATATTAAACCTTTGCAGTATTGTCTTGACATACTTCCTCTAGCTTAACTAGAGCTTCCTCTTTTCCCGATCTCTTTTAATTTCCATGCCTAAAATATAGTTTGCAGCACCAAGATATTTCATGTCAAATTTGGAGGACAATTGGGTCTTCAAATCCTGGATAATTTCTTTGTCATTTCCAACCAACAACATATCATCCACATACAAGACCAAATGAATAACACGGTCACCAATTAATTTAAAATACACACAGTGATCTGCTTTGCTTTTGGTGAAGCCAAGTCCCCGTATAAATGTATCAAATTTCTGAGACCACATCCTTGATGACCATTTTAATCCATATAAAGACTTCTTTAACTTGCATACCAGTTCTTTCTTACCCTTCACCCCAAGGCCTTCAGGTTGCTTCATGTAGATCTTCTCTTCTAGATCCTCATGAAGAAATGCTATCTTCACATCCATCTGTTCTGCCTCAAAATCAAAAGCAACAACAACAGATAAAAGTAATCTAATAGACGTTACCATGGCAACAGGAGAAAAAATATCACCAAAATCAATTCCCCTCACCTAGGAATAACCTTTTGCTACCAACCGAGCTTTGTATTTCTCCACCTTTCCTTATGCATTTGTCTTATTCTTGAACACCCATTTGATGGGTTTCCTTCCTACTGGCAACTCCACCAGATCCCAAGCCTCATTTTTGTACAAAGATGCCATTTCATCAACCATGGCCTCTTTCTAGAGTTTGCCATCCTCTGAATCTACTGCTTCCTTCACATTTCTGGGATCATCATCAGTAATAGATAAATCACATGGAATATACCTTTCTGGCTACCTTCTTTCTCGAACTGATCTTCTTACACCCGAAGTTTGTGGCTCTTCATCTTCTGATTCCTTCTCTGTTGTAGAGTCTGATTCTTCCTCCGTTAGCTCAAACTATATCTTCTCGGGTTCCTTTGGTTGGAATTTATGTTTAATAACATCTTTCACCTCTCTGAACACCACATCTCAGCTGTACAAAACCTTCCTTGTTGCTGGTTCCAAAGATTATAACCCTTTAAATCATCCTTATACCCAATAAAGATGCACTTTTCAGATTTACTATCCAACTTGGTTCGGTTCTCCTTTGGAACATGTACATATGCATCACATCCAAATACCCACAGATGTGAAAGAGAAGGTTTCTTACCAGTCCATACCTCTTGTGGAGTCTTATCCTCCAACGTTGATGAAGGTGATCTGTTGACTAGGTAACATGTTGTCTCCACAGCCTTTGCCCAAAATTCTTGTCCTAACCCAACACCACTGAGCATGCTTCTTGCCCTTTCCATCAACGTCTTATTCATTCTTTCTACAACTCCATTTTTATGAGGTGTATATGGAGTAGTATTTTTGATTTCTATACCACACTTCTTATAGAATTCTTCAAATTCCTTACTGCAAAACTCTCCACCGTTATCTATCCTCAACACCTTTATCTTCTTCTCTGTCTGGTTTTCCACTAGAGCCTTAAATTCTTCAAACTTGTCAAAGACTTCAGATCTCTTCTTAAGGAAATATATCCATGTATTCCTTGAGAATTCATCTATAAATGATACATAGTACATAGACTTACCTAGTGATGGAACCTTCACAGGTCCAAACACATCACTATGCACAAGCTCTAATATCTGTTTCGCCCTCTTACCACCGGAGGGGAAACTCACCTGATTCTGCTTTCCATATACACAATTTTCATAGAAATCAAAATCCAGAGAGCTATTATTCATACCTTCTACCATACCTTTACCATGAAGTATTCGAAGGCCCTTCTCTCCAATATGTCCAAGCCTTTGATGCCACAACATGGTCTTCTCTCCAGGGACCACTAGATTTTCTCTCCACTTTCAGGAACCATAAAATTGTTGCACCCATGAACAATAGTGCTACCTTGCAGCTTGTACAAAGTTCCAATCCGAACACCCCGCAGTAATACCAGTGCTCCCCGAGCCATCTTGCAGGTATCCTTCTTGAACAATGTTTTAACACCTGTATCATCTAGCTTTCTTACAAAAATCAAATTTCTCGCTAATGCAAGAATATGCAGAACACTCGGAAGTGTTCTAACCCTTCCACCTTGCAACTTCAACTTTACTTTTTCATGACCAATGATTCTAGCGTTCCTATTATCCCCTAAGAAGACATCACCACCGTCATATTTCTCATACTCATAAAACCACTCTCTATGGGGAGTGAAGTGAAAGGATGCACCTGAGTCAATCAACCATGCCTCATGATGTACATGTGTACTTGAAGAAGCCAAGTACACATCCCCACCTTCATCTGAGGTGGTTTTCACCTCTGCAGAAGGAGCATCATCAGATCCCTTTCCTTTATCAGGAGCTTTAGATTTACAATCCCTTTTGTAGTGGCCTTCCTTTCCATATTTCTAGCACACCACCTTTATAGGTTTTCCTGGAGATTTAGATCTCCCTCTAGATTTAGATCTCCCACTTGATGACTTATTTTTGTTTCTGTTCTGGGACCGTCCTTGTACAGACAAGGTATCACCATTCTGGCTCTCTATATTTTTTTGTCTCATCTCCTCCGTCAGCAAGGATGAGACTATTTCATCAAACTGCAAGGCAGTTGCATTGCTACCTATTGCAATAATCAGACTATCCCACGAATTTGGTAGAGAACACAACAAACTAATGCACTTATCTTCATCTGAAATTTTGATATCAACAAACAATAACTGACTTACCACAATATTAAACACATTCAAATGCTCTGTCATTGAGTCTCCATCTTTCATCCTAATATTATACAGATTTTTCTACAACAACAGTTTATTCAAGAGAGACTTAGATTGGTACAAAGTCCCTAACTTGTCCCACAAGGCCTTTGCCATAGCTTCCCCTGATACATTCAACAATACTGAATCTGTGACACACAATCGTATTCTGCTCTTTGCCTTCCGATCTAGCTTCTTCCATTCTTCATCGGACACTCCCGTTGGTTTAGTACCCAGATCTATTGTGATCCACTGATCTGTATCCACCAACAGATCCTCCATCTTGAGTTTCCACAACTCAAAACTCTAACCATTAAATTTCTCGATCTCTATCTTTCCATTGCTCGCTGTCTTCTTTCACCACCAAAATCGATCTCGCAGATCTCCCACTGAATAGGGTCTACCACAGGCTCAAGTGAAACCCCTAAACAACAAAGGCGTCCCCTTGAAGCCAAAATAGCTTTGATACCAAATGTAGGTTTTAACCCCGTATAGAAATTACCTGCATACAAATTATAAAACACAGAAAAATAAACAATGCGAGAGCATAACACATAAAACACATATACACAGAGATTTTCCCACTCGATCCCAAAACCGGGACTACTAGCTTGATTTTTCATTATGTTCCTTTCAATGTTACAATACATATTTATACATGTTGAAGCATCCAATACCATGGACCGAAAACCATCGCATCCAAAACCATGTGCAAAAATC
Source organism: Pinus tabuliformis (assembly GCA_031772625.1). Lineage (NCBI taxonomy): Eukaryota > Viridiplantae > Streptophyta > Pinopsida > Pinales > Pinaceae > Pinus > Pinus tabuliformis. The sequence continues at coordinate 1,414,336,426 of CM062820.1, read as the reverse complement.
ATGCACAAACCATAGGTGGGTCCACCCAACCTAACATAGGTTCCAAAACCAAAATTTTCCGGGGCACTACCCTGGACCCCATAAAGTGGGGTTACAGGTATGCCTCAAACCCCTTGTGACCTCCCCCCGAACCCCTGGTTAACTACGTGGGCTAGTCATGGAAAGAATATAACAGAACCCAACAAAACCACAGTACTGAGGAAACATGCTCCAGAACTTTAAAGATTTCAATCATAATAATACCAACTAAACTTCTTACAACCAGTATCAAGATGAGAATTTATATTCAAATCCCTTGCCTGGGATCATCAATGTAAGACCACAGCCACAGGTAACACGCATCGAAACATCATGTCCTCTCTATTACATGAAACCATGAAGCAATCATGAAAAAGCACAACTTCAGCTTGACAGTCCAAAGAGAATTCAACAACATGTGATGCATTATTGAAGGCTTAAAGATGGACCTCATATATCAAATACCAATTCAATAAGAATAAAAGGAGAGGAAATCCTACAAATTCCACATTGAAACACCATCATGGAATGCAACCTTAAAATCAACTTAGTTAACATATTGCAATAAGGAAGGAGAAAGATCATTTTAAACAATTTCATGCTTAGCTATTATTATCACAAGCTATCACATTGCCTTTAAAAAACAATATAAACTTTGAAATGAGAACTATAAACTCAAAACAGGAACTCTGCACAAAAAAACCTCGAAAAAACATCAAAAACAGTGCTAAAAATGAAAAGTGTGTATATTGGAATGATGGTTTATTTTTTTTAGAGTGATCATTTTTTAAAAATGGTAGTGAAAATGAAAATTCATGCAAAAAAACCCCGAAAACAAAAAGTGTTGATACTGGAACGATGTTTTTTTTAGGGTCAATTTTCAACATTTAAAAAAATGCTAGTAAAACTGAATTTTTATGTGCAAAAAAACCGTTGTTTATGAGGAAAAAACACAGTAATGTTTTTGGTATAATAAAATTTTTCTTTCTAAGTATAAATTCAGCATGTTTTAGTAATGACCATAAAGATAAAATAATGGGATCTGAAATACATTAAAATTCTATTAGTTTTCATCCATCTTGTTACACATATAATAACATCATACTAAAGATTGCTAAAATTCTAATTGTTTTCAAACAAACATTAAAGATACAAAAAAAATTGGAATTTATTCAATCATAAAATTAAAAAACCATAACATTATGAACAAATTACATGACTAAATTAATCAAAATGTCATTATTTGTATATTGAATGAAACATACATTATATCTCTAATTTAATGTATTGTAGATATTATAAACAATAAAAATCATCATAATTAAGACATATAATCCAACAACAATAAAATGAATCATAAATTTTGATTTAACACCATATGGAAATCAAAATTTTTATTTCAACATATGATGCAAACATCAATTATATAAACTGTCTTAGACAATTATTCAAAATCACTCATATTTTCTTGCACACCATCAGATTTCAAATATTCAGATGAATGGCTAGATGTAGACAAAGATGTTCCATATTCTTCTCTTTCATCAACTAATGCCCCATCTAAGTCCACATGCATGCGCACCATTTCAGGTTTCAAAATTCTTCTGGATCTATGACTGGTTTCAGTAGACTCCCATCTCAACATTGTTCCTTCTGGTAGCAACCTTTTTAGAATCTCTATCATCTTGAAGCAAAGAGTTCTTCTCTTTGTTAGATTGAAGTCATAAACAAGTATGTCAACATCCTCCAATTATAAGAGGTCTGTGTGGTGACGATTTATATTTTTACCCTTTCTTTTTCTCTTTCTGCCATATTTTTTTCAACTACCATCTCTGGCTTATACACACCATTGAATGGGTGTGTATTTGTGGAATACCAATGTACTTCAACACCTGTAACATCCTCATTTTCTGTAAACACCTTTATAACCATAGCAACCCAAAATGGATAGCCATTGGGATCTCCATCTACTAGCACTGCGATCATGCAACCCTCCTTAATATCTTGTACTGAACCCCTGTAGAGGTCTTCTATGGCTTCACGCTGTGCACAAGATCTTATGGAACCAATATACATCTCTCTTTCCTCTACCTGTGAAGAATGAATAATACCTTGAGATTGTTGTTATTCAAGAATGTTTATTTCCTCATGCTCATTTGACACATTTTGTTGCCAAATAAATGGTTTTTTCAATGGTATGTCTTCATTTGTTGTTGTTGAAATGATATCACTTTGATTATTGAAAAATGACTCCCACCAAACTGAATCAGCAATGTCAAAGTACTCATATGTATATCTAATAATTTTTTTAATTTCTTCTAGGCAATCAGAATAATTTATATCTCTATTTTGTTTGCGTGCATTATGAACTTCACCAACTGATTGTAATAACAATATTTTTGATGCAAATATTGGATGATCTGGAGTAAACTTCAAAAATTCTAAACCTGATGATGGTGCCCATTCTGTAGTAGTTAAATAATTCTTGCCCCATATTAGTGTTTTCCCATCAATTTTTTTGATACAAAATTGATGTTGGAAGCTAATGTCATTAAGTCGTTCAATGCTTTTCTCCTCACCATGCAATCCCAGAATAAACCTTTGCATGTCAAAAGTTTCTTCCAACACATCAAAAGTAGGGTCTGACATGTATGATTTCTTAGTACATTCAATTAATGATGGCAAGCTCCCATCTTCCTTCCTCCTCAATGTGACTGAAAAACGACTGAACATCTGATCAATATGGTCATGAGTGTGCCCAACAAGAAGGAAACCAACCTTTACCTTCTGAAAATTTCTTAATTCAACAAGCATGTTTAGATATCCAAAAACAACCTGATTTTTGTTTTCACATCAAGTGTTGTCCAATTGTAGATACAAAACTTCAAGAAGATTACCAAACCAATGAGAAAGCACATCATGAATTATGTTTAATGTCAGATTTGCATCATTATGAATTATTGGAGCTGTAAAGTATACCCTTGGCAACATTTTCCCATTGAAGACCATACACCAGACCAAGTGATACTGAATAAAATTTTCCTCCTGTAATTTTTTGGGTGTGTAAACAAAATGTGGTAAAAGTGTTTTCTTTTGGTCCATACCATCATTTATCAAAACCAAATATTTATTTATATTATCATAACACTTCTTTCGATGCTTTTACAACTTTTTCCTTTCACTTGTTTGTTGTTCGTGATGCTGTTGAAGTTCTTTGACAATTGAATCTACACAACATAAAAGAAAGCCATTAACAAATAAATTTTCATAGTTAACGACTATACAATTTTAAAAGTTAAAGTTATGAATTCTTATCTCTTTATGACCCTTCACATTTGTCCCTTTTTGATTTAAGAGAAGCACATGTGATGAAAGGAGATTTTGGGGTATAACCAATTTCCCCTTTCTTTATAGTTTCGATCTTGAGGCCTGTGAGTTATAGCCCACAAACCTATCGGAAACATTATTCATTTGCTTATGCCATAAGCCTTTAAATTGGAAGAACCTGACTTAATCGATTTTTCCTTAAAAACTGGGACCACACCATTTTGACGCAATATATAGGAAACATAGAAACGAAGGAAAACCCCGCTTGAACCCTTGGGCCGGACAACAAAATCTATAAGCCCACATATATAATTATCGTCGGGTCCTCTCATCCTTTGCTTTTTAGGTGCGCTACTCCTCCGAACTACCACTTCCCTCGCGAATTAACTTCCATGCTCTTCCACCATGTGATGATTGTTGATTTATGAGATCCAAGGGATCCTGTGGAGTCTCTATCTAGTTCCTGGTTAATTTGATCTTGTTTACCCTTGATGATTTTTCGTTTAAATCATGGTTCTCCGCCACCAAACTCAGTATATGCACAAAATTCTTATAACTGACATCATTGGATCGCCATTGATCCTACAGTGATTGATGGTGAATCAAAACCTACAACACTAAACATTCAGACTATCTAATCAAAACCTACAAAACTAAACATTCAGACTATCTAATCAAAGCCTACAACGCTAAACATTCAGACTATCTATACGATAACACACAAGCGCACACAATATCAACACAAAGAACACTTTTATATTAACATTATATGATTGCAGATCTAAGGCATTTCAGCCTTAGAACAGGTTATCCTCTTGACTACGTTTTGAACACTCTGTTCTCAAAAATTTACTATGTTCTCACTCTGTCTCTACTGAACAAACAGGTTCATCATTTATAAACACATTAGATTGGATCACTAAAAGGATCCGATCAAATCCTCTCCGTGAATCGCTCAACTGTCCCTAATTATCTCTACGTGCATACATATGTGGCAAATTACATTTAATAAAGCCTTTGAGAGACTTTATCTATTCCATGATTTACTCTGTTTTAAATAGATTTGTTCCTGTTCAGCTCCGATGGTCCACGTCCTTCTTGCTCCGCTTTGGATTCCTTCTTTAATGAAGAGTGTCAAATGCTCCTGCATCAAAATGTACTGCAAATCCCCATCCTTGTCTTCTTAGGAATACAAACATTGTTGAATTCTTTCTTCCATACCTTCACAAAATATTGATATGTAATAAACCGACCATGTCCCTCAGCACCTTCTGCATATTCTTTGTATAAGTTGTAGATTTCTCGTCTTGAAAAATTATATAGAATATATATTGTCTCTCTATTTGGCATACACTCTCCATGCTTTGAAAATAAATCTTTCATCCATGACATTGCAGTATTTGATAATGGACCAAACTATTGTTTATGATGTACGTTTGAATAAAATGTGGGATCCTTTTCCAAATTTTCTTGGATTCTTGAGAGACGAAAATTACCCATCAAATGAAACATTTTGAAAGCCTTTCTACAGATAAATAAAGACCCAATATGATAATCATAACCTGACAATGTGGATTGCATGCACCCAACTAAATATGAATTTTGCATGCTTTTATTCATTGACAAATATCTCTTTCATTTCTCTAATGAAAATTTGAAATCCATATGTTTCAAGCAATCTTTTTTACAACATTCACTTGAAATGAGAGTGCTGATAGAACTTCTTCTCGTATGATATTCTACTCTACCCCTTGTATAACTAGAACATCTTGCATTGATACGAAAATATCTGCTCCTACTTCTCGATACAATATTTCTTAGCAACATCTCTATCATTGGATCATCATTTGTATAAGCATTTTCATCATCATTCTTAGGAATGTTATCCACACTATGAGCAGCCATGCTTTTCAAATATTGACTTGGAGGATATTATTCATCTTCCCCTTCTTCAGTGCTACTGTCATAGTCCTTAGAATTGGGACTAAAAGGAAAATTTGACTCTATGTTTATTGGATATTCTTCCTCATGTGCATTGTTAGTGCTGCTCTCATAGTCCATAGAATTAGGACTATGTCAAAAATGTGATTGTTTACTTATTGAAAATGCTACATCCTATCCTTTTTCACTGCTACTCTCATAGTCCTTAGGATTAGGACTAAGTTCTTCATCATGTCTTTTATCACTACTACTCTCATAGTCCATAGGATTAGGACTAAGAAGATACCGTGACACTCCATTCTTTTGAAAATTTTCATCATGCTCTTCATCACTGCTTCTCTCACAGTCCATAGGATTAGGACTAAGTGGACACTGTGACACTCCATTCTTTTGAAATTCATCATCATACTCTTCATCACTACTACTCTCATAGTACATTGGATTAGGACTAAGAGGACACCTGTGACACTCCATTCTTTTGAAATTTTTCATCATGCTCTTCATCACTGTTGCTCTCATAGTCCATAGGATTAAGACTAAGTGGACACTATGACACTTCATTCTTTTGAAATTATTCATAATTTTCTTCATCATTGCTGCCTTCATAGTCCATAGGATTAGGACTAAGTGAACACTGTGACATTTTATTCAGTTGAAATTCTTCATCACTATTGCTCTCATAGTCCATAGGATTAGGACTAAGAGGACACCATGACACTCCATTATTTTGAAATGTTTCATCATGCTCTTCATCACTGCTGCTCTCATAGTCCATAGGATTAGGACTAAGTGGACATCATGACACTCCATTCTTTTGAAATTCATCATCATGCTCTTCATCATTGCTGCTCTCATTGTCGATAGGATTAGGAATGGGTGGACATCGTGACACTCCATGCTTTTGAAATTTGTCATCATGCGCTTCATCACCGTTGCTCTCATAATCCTTAGGATTATGACTAAGTGTAAACCATGACTCTTTATTTATTCGAAATTCTTCATCCCCTCTTTCATCAATGCTGTTCTCATACTCCTTAGGATTAGGACTGAGTGGAAGAATTGACTTTCTATTCATAGTGGAAGAATTTCCATTATATTCATCAATATGAATAGAGTTGTTACACCACGAAGATGTTGATGCTTTACAAAGCGAAACTTCACTATTAGAAGAATCCACCCTTTCAAATAAAAGAGGTTGAATGATACAAATGCAAACTCTCCTTATGATATTATATAACTAAAAGAATAAAATTTCCCTCCAAAAATTTTCGCTAAAATTTTTCCCTCCAAAATTTTTGTTTCATGTATTTCCCTCCATTATTTTATTTTAAAATTTATTGAATATATATATATATATATATATATATATATATATATATATATATATATATATATATATATATATATATATATATATATCTTTAAATTTAAAATCGTAAACTAAATCTTTTACTTAAATTAATTTAATAGTTAAACTATATAATATTTACTAAATAATTAAATGTTTTTTTTTTAATACCTTCTAAAACAAATTAATCCCACATTCAACATGCTGTAAAACAATTCCATAATATTCACTTTATCATAGTTTCCTATATCGCGATAGCAAAATTAACATGTTAATTTTTTTTATAAACAAATTAATCCCACATTAACCGTATGGTAAAACATTTTTGTAATTTCACCTATATAATAAATTTCATTGTCACTATTACTCACATCACATCAAGGTTTTCCGGGGTTCGTTAAAAGAATTGGAGCGAATTTGTGGAGCAGCTACATTGCTATCAATAACATATTCAATGGAGGATTCTTGCATTTGAAAGGTTAATTAATTTTCCTTTTTTGCAAATTTTAAAATTAAATAAGTTTAATGAAGTTTATTTATTTATTTTTAATTAAATGTTTTGTGGGCCAAATTTACCCACTACGTCTGTAGTGGGCATGGTGGGCCTATTAATTCTCAGGGCGACAAAATGGGCCCATAGGTTAGGGGCGGTAGGGTTGGCTACCCGGCACCTCGTCCCACCTCGACGACCCAATGGCCCACGAGGGTGGTGAGGCAATTCTCAGAATCGCCCTGCCACCCCTGCAGGCCATTGGGCTTCCAGGGTGGGGCGAAGGGTTGTGGATAGCCTCTGCCCCACCCCGACGGCCCAACGGCACATGGGGGTGGTGAGGTGATTCTTGGAATTTCAGTGCCATCCTCGTGGGATGTTGGGCCGCTCGGGTGGGGCGACGGCTGTCTACATCCCTCTGCCCCACCTTGACAATCTAATGGCTTGTAGGGGTGGTAGGGCAATTCAGGGCGATTCCAAGAATCACCCCACCACCCCTGTGTGCCTTTGGGCCACTGGGGTGGGTGGAGGCTATCCATAGTCCCTCGTCCCACCCCGGCGGCCCAACGACTTGTGGGTATGGTAGGGCGATTCCAGGAATTGCCTCGCCACCTCTGTGCACCATTGGGATGAAGGGATGGGGTGGATGGTTGCAGACAATCCATGCCCGACCGTGATAGTCCAATGGCCCACAAGGGTGGCAGGGCGATTCCTAGAATCATCTCGCTACCCCCATGGGCTGTTGGGCCGCCTAGGTGGGGGGGACGAATGTCCGTATCCCTCCGCCCCACCCCTATGGCCCAACAACCTGTGGGGGTGGTGGGGAAATTTCGAGAATTGACTCGCCACCCCCTCTGGTCGTTGGGCCACCGGGGTTGGAGGGAGGGCTGCGGATAGCCATCGCCCCACCCTGGCAGCCCAACGGCCCACGCGGGTGGTGGGGCGATTCTGGGAATCATCCTGCCACCCCTGCAGGCTATTGCGCTCCCGGGGTGGGTGGGGCAGGGATTGTCCGCAGCCGTTTACCTGACCTCGACGGCCCAACGGCCAATGGGAGTGTCAAGGAAATTCCTGGAATTGCTCCACCACCCCTGTGGGCCGTTGCGCTGCCGAGTTGTGGTGGGGCTGGGATTCGGGAGGGAGGCAGTTGTTGGGCCGCTAGGGTGGCCGGACCCAATGCCTAACTCAGTTGGCTAACTGATTTTCATGTTTATAAAATTTCTTATCATTTATTGTTTTCGTTGTTAATTTAAGTTTTTTTTTTTTGATTTATTGATTTATATGTGTCTAATTTTAGGAAAATGGCATCAAGAAAGATTTCTGTGAATCTTTCTGCACCAAAGAATCTTAAAGGTGGATCTTCAAAGAACATTGGTGAATGAACCCCACTTGAGCTGATGGCTACAAATCTTTCAAGTGCCTCAAATGACAAGAAGATGATTTGATACTGGAAGAAATCAAAATAAGTGAAACTTCCATCAAATGTCTGGTATGTGAAAGAAAGAGAAAGCCAAAATGTGCAGATATTTCTATATGTTGATATACCCAATGATAATGGAATTTATGAGGCGATGGGAAAGGTCATAGACATGTGTTCGGTATTAGACAATGAAGTTGTTTACGTACTTACAAAACTGCCAAGTCACATGAAAGGAATAAATACCAGTTATCATATTCATTGTATGACATGAGAGAGGTATCTACAAAGTTGTGCAAACAAATTGTAAATGAGATGACACAAAATATTGTAAGTATTGTTATTTATATTTGTGTTTTGCGTTCTTGTAACTGTCTCACTATATTTAAATTATAACTTTTTATTATTGACATATGATATTTTGTTTGATAGAATTTTGTTGAAAGTTGTTCAATTAGGTTGGGAGGCATTCATTTCATAGAGCATGATATTATGAAAGTTGTCAGCCGTTTCTACGTAGTGTTAGAAGAATATATGGAAAACAAGAAAAATGTAGTAATTCATAATGCTACAAAACTATATCGAAGGGATCAGAAAGAAAAAACCTCTAGAGAATAAATCTAGCAAAGGTAGACAAGTTACTTTTGAGGACGAGGAAGTTGAAACTGGCAATGAAGAATATGTTGTTGTTACTGAGGATGACATTGGAACCAAGAAGAGCCGTAAAAGACCAAAAGTAACAATGCCCAAGAATAAATCTGTTCCAGTTAAGGACGATAATTTTATGAGCAAGAAAAGTAAAGTAGAGCATTTTGAAGTAGTCATTTTGAAGTAGTCATTTTGAAGTTGAGCATTTTGAAGCAGAGAAATCATTACACCAGTAGTTGATTTAGATAATGGAATTATTAAAACAAAACAAAACTCCATTCAACAAAACTTGACAAAGAGAAACTTAATTGAGGGTGGTTGTACATTTCATCTTAATGTCAGACAAATCTATAAGGAAAGTGAAGGAATTTGTAAATATCATATTAGAAAGCCACACTATCTGCATGTTCATAACTTGAAGACATTAATGAGGTACAATCCATATGATCATGTGGTTAATTATGTGCTTCTTATTGATGCAATTCAAGTTCCCCACAAAAAAGCATTTGATAAGTCAAAATGTTTTGAATACAATTATTATGTGCTTAGGGGGAACCATTTTGTAGAAGCTCAAAGACAATTGATGGAGGAATATCCCAATAGCCCAAGTTTTGAAACAATCAAATGTATCATTTATGCTGGTTTATTAGATACAAATGCAAAGTTAGTGTCATGGGATCATAATTCAGATAATGAATATATGATGTAACTTATGAATTTCATTCAAAGGATTAGATTTATTCATAGTGAATTTGAAGAAAAATGTGGTGGGGATAAGATAAATGTTACTGTAGATTTCTAAAAGGAATTTTGTATGGAAATAGGCTATCAAATTGAAGAGGAAATCAATTCAAAAGGTGGAAAAGGCAACAAATTTAGTGATTTGTTCAGAGGTGTTGATAACATTTTTTAGTTGGCATTTAGAACTGGAGAGATATGGGAGTTGATTAATGAGATTTTTAGCATGTGGGAGAACATTGGAATTAAAAAACAGAAGGTCAAAAGGTCTAAACCATTGATATGTAGCAACAGTAAATCAGGTCCTGAAATAAAGCAGCTTCCAGAAGATATGACTATCATACTTTGCAAAGCATTGCAAGGAGTGAATGATGAAAAACTTGTCAAAGAAATATTATCTCATGTGAGGTGAGGGGAATTATCACTGAGGAATTTGAAAAGTAAGTTTGTTGAATTAATTTTATTTATTCCTAGATAATAATTTTATTTTAAATATAACATATTGTTATTGGTAGTATTTGTTATACATATCATTATATTAACTTTTTTTACTTTATCTATGCAGTCACAAATTTTACATGAAAATTCAAGAACAAATGGTTAAATTGTTGAATGAAGATAATTGGGATGATGTTGTATGCAACTATCCAGATTGAAGTTCTACATCAACATTAATTTTTTTTTGATATTGCATTTTAAAAAGTATGTTGATTTATACATTCATTTTTATTCATCTGTATACTATTTTTAATTTATAACTTACACATATATTTGTTTATTTTGTAAAATATGAAGAAAGATGCAAATGGAGCACCAGATAGTTTTAGAATATTTATTGAAAAGTTAAGATCGAAAGACTGAAGAAGAAACGTCTTAAGAATGTTGAACTTGATCCAAATATTACTCATTTCATTTGGAATGGGCTTGACACTATTCAATATCAAGTAATATAAGGCGATTGTGAAGACATTGCTAAACTCATACCTAAAAGGGATTATGCCCTACTTATTGTAGATATTCCCCATGGTTTCAATATTCCAAACATTGACTATGATAGTGACCCTTATACTTATCAAGCTCTTAGTAAAGTGGTTGCGGGATTTCTAGAAGTTACGTCATCACCATTATGGAGGTTTGTGACATTTCATTTAGACACATAATTAGCAATGTTATTGTCAATCTTCAAGGGGAAAACAAATTCAAGGATGTAGCTTACATGGTAAGACGTTTAAAATGTATATTTGATTAATGTTAAAAAACTTATTTATGTACAAGTTAATTGAACTTTTACTATTTCATGTTACCGACAAAAGTCAAATATTCTTAACCGTGAAGATCAACTATTTATAAATGATTGTGAGTTCATCCATATTGATAGTTGGGCAAAAGATGATAGCTATATGTCTATGAATTCTAATCAGGTAGATGGAAAGAGTCATAGTCAAATACTGACTTATGATGTTGTTGTGAGAAAACTAACATATGAAGACAAAGAAGCAAAAGGAGAGATAGTTAACATTTATCAAAAACCACAATTATTGATTAACTATCTTATAGAGATATGTTCAAATGAAGGAGATTGGGTTCTAGATTTATTTTCTGGCTCAGGTAAATTTTATTATATGGAATTGAATTTCAATATGTTATTTCTTAATTTATATGTCATTGTACTAATTTACTTCATTATTTCTTTTGTTCTTGATAATTAGGTACAACACTAGCATGTTGCCTTCAAAAAGGAAGAAATTGCATTGCCATTGAAAAAGATCTAATACAGTGCAATTTTGTTTAACAAAGAATTAATGCTCTTCAATTTCTTCCATATGCAATGCAAGAAATTGGGTTGAAGAAAGGAGACTTTAGTGAATCACGTGTGGCAAAGAAGGTAAAGGAACCCCAACCACTATTACACAGAATGATTGGAAAGGCATACATTGGGAGATTCACAGACATCAAAGGTCCATTAGAAGAGGAAAATGAGAAAAATGAAGCAGAATATAGTGTGGAAGAAGACAATGATGAAATTCTAGAGGACAAAGAGTTTGGATTACGTGACATTGTTGATTAAAATTAAGTTATGCTTGGAAATCAAGCTCATTTTTTGTAACTATTAATTAGTTATACTTGTAATGTTTTGACTTTGACATTTTATGAGAAGAATAAGCACTCAATTAAGGTTGTTATGTGTTCAACATTTATATTATGTGATTTTTGCATTGATTTTTATGTTAATCATTATTTTTTGAAAAAACAATGATTATTATTATTTTTTGACATAAAATTCATTAAAAAACTATTATTTAACCATTTTAGTTAAATTTTTCCTATAAAAATTGTGATTTTGACATGTCATTTCTAGCAAAAAATTACAAAAAGTTATCAAAGCGTGAGTTTTTTAATTATATTTATGTTAAAAATGGTTATTTTTATGTCAGATATTAAAATTATTGTTTTTTAGAGACAATTATTTCATGTGGATTGAAAAATTAATTAATGATGTATAAATATGTAGAATATCGAAAATTCAAATATCAGCCTTCTTTAAAGATGCAAAACAATAAAAACCTTACTACAAAAAAAAATTAAAATAAAAACAAGAAAAATTGAATAAGAATACCATTTCAAAAATTGTTAAATTTAGAAAATAATTATTTACATTTCATACATTAGAAAATTTAAAGTAAACAAATAGGTCTTCTAAAAAAAGGGCTTGATGCAAAATTACCACTTTTTTAAGTCAGCATGAAAATCATTACCATTCTAAAACGCAATGTACATAAAAAAATTTAAAGTACCAAAAACTATGCTCTAAAAAAAACATGTGTGTTTTGCATCACCCCTTTTCAAAATCAAGTAACTTTTTTGCTATCTCTATGAAACGGGTAACAATATCAGTTTTCGTTTCAAAGTTTACATTGTTAAAACAATAAGAAAATACACCAGTCAATTATGTAAATTAGAGTTACATAGCCTTGTCTCCTATGATAATAAAAAATTTTCAAAAAAAAATACAAGGCTCATTCTTTAACATAGAGAATACATTAAAAACACTTATCTTATGAATATGTTTTGGCAACTAAGATCAAGACTACAACTCTCCACCCAACCATAGACAAGTTGTAGCCAAGTCTTTCTTGCAGTTTTCACCCTTGAGCCAGATTCCAATTCTTGAGGTAGAGTTCTTCCAGAGGATCTTTAAACCAACACTACAACTAAAACATGGTGTCTCAAGGCTATGTCACCTCCACCCACTAGCTAGAAAAACAAAGAAACATGATGAACCATTTCGTGGATAGACATCCATTTTCTACACAAGATATTTAATTAGTATCACCATCTTAAAGAGGATGTCTCAAGACTACCTTACCTTCAACCACCATCTATTTAATAATTTCACATGAGGAAGGGAACATGTTTGTTATATAGTGGGTCTTCTAGCATCCAAATATCTCTAGGGATTTGGACACAATGAGTTTTAATTCAAATGTGGAGAAATATATATAGTTAATAGCATGGATGGTTTATCAACCATGTTAGCTTTGAAAGAATAAAAATGCACTTTCCAATAGCTTAGTGGAATCTTCCACCCCAGTTCTCAGCGCAATCCTTGGAACCACCATCAGGCATTATCAGCCCACTAGCCTTGGGTGCCTCCATTTTTCAAAGATTATCAACCAATATAAATCCCATTGGATTTATCATCCCTATAAGGTACAACCAATGCTTTGTGATCATCAATTAACAAGCAACAATGTAAACTTTGAAACGGGAATTATAAACTCAAAATGGGAACTCTGGCAAAAAAATGCTAAGAAAACATAAAAAACAATGCTAAAAATGAAAAGTGTGTATACTGGAACAATGGCTTTTTTTTAAGGGACAATTTTGAACGTGTTTAAAAAATGGTAGAGAAAACAAAATTTTCGTGCAAAATACAGCTTGAAAACGAAAAAGTGATGATACTGGAACGATGATTTTTTTTAGGGTCAATTTTTTTTAGGGTAACTCCCCCCACCTGCAAGCGGCCAGCCACCTACTCCTTCCCCCCACTCCACACCCTACTCACCCTCTCCCCACACTCCCCTATCCTACCTGCCCCCTACCCCCTCTCACCCCTACCTCCCCCACTACCCTCTCACCCCCGCCTTCCCCGCCACCCCTCACCTCATGCACCCTCTGCCGCCCTCCTCCCCATCCTCCCCCTCACGCCCGTCCTCCCCATCCTCCCCCAACCCGCTCCCTACCCACCCCCTCACTCCCCTACCACCCTACCCGACCCTCACCCTACCTGCCCTACCCACCCACCCCCTCACGCCCCCCTCGCCCTACCCAGCGCTCACCTGCCCACCCCCTCACAGCCTCCCCACCCTACACGCCCTAGTTGGCCCTCACCCTACCTGCCCATCCCCTCACTCCCCCCACTCTACCCGCCCTCACCCTACCCGCTCTACCCGCCCACCCCCTCACGCCCCCGTCGCCCTGCCCGTCCGTCACCCTACCTGCCCAGCCCATCACACCCTCCCCACGCATCCCTTCATGCCCTTCCTACCCTACCCGCCCTACCTGGCCCTCCCCCTACTCGCCCTCCACCCTACCCGCCCTACCTGGCCCTCGCCCTACTCGCCCTCCACCCTACCCGCCCCGCACCCTACCTGCCTACCCGCCCCGCACCCTACCCGCCCACCCAGTACGGCGCAGGGTGGGCGGCAATGCCCTTTCTTTGAAACCATATAAAACGAACATAATCTATATAGTGCACGTGGTAAAGGTTTTCTCACATTGAAGTTTTCTTTTTGAATGCAACTAAAATATAAGGCATACATCACCGTTTATTCTCCATTAACACATGAACATCCAAAGCAAACAAAACATCAAAGGAATATTAAAATGTATACTATTAAAATATGGTTTATTCTCCATTCACACATGAACATCAAAAACAAACAAAACATCGTTGGAATATTAAAATGTGAAGGAAGAAAAATTACAAGTGACTCGTGGTTCAAGAAGGATATTTGATGGCTAGAATTGAATCTAAGTAAATATTGGATGACCTCCCAAAGAATTTTCCCTGCAAAATTCTCACTCTGGTCATACAGTTATCTTTCTTTTAATGGTTGATTTTGGAATATTTCGTAATCAAATAGATAAAAGTGAAGTAATCGAAGAGACAAGAATAATTAAAAATTGATTTGGTGTATTATGTCCAAAATCTAAATAAAATTAAATTGAACACATTCATACTGCGGCGCAATGAAATTTAATAGCCGGGTCAAATTCCCCAGAGCATCGTCACTGTATTTCCATATATGGGGAAAATTTATCATTTTATTCGTGAAAATTGATATTATCTCTTTTGTTGGGCCCAAAGAAAAAGCACGTTCGTTGGAAAATTGAATCCATTATCAGAGTTTTCTTTGCACACGGCATTTCTGCGTACAATACAATGATACATGCTGCTACTTGTGACATCAGCAGTGATGAAGGCTGCCTCCTTCAAATTAAAGAAACTCTCTTTCCACTTGGCGTTTCTGCGTAACATCATGCTGATAGTAACATCAAGGACGAAGTGCGCCTTGTCCATACTACACTTTGAAATGGTCTTCTGGTTTAAACAGTCCATGTCTGTTTAAAAGTCCATATAGTAATGGCAAGCAATCAAATTTAGTTAATTATTGATAAAGGTTTTTATATTTAGTTAATTATTGATAAAGATATCAAATCATTTCAAAATCATCGGGTGTCACTGTAAGTCTGGTTTGTATATGGCTACAATTTTACATTAATGAATAGCTGATCTTATATAGGATTTGACATAGATTGGACTGTCAGTGTTGCAGGAAAACTGTGATGAAGTGCTTCCTGTACGCTACAAGCTTGTTCAAATCTTAGTAGAAAAACTATGATTGCTAAGCATTCTAAGAAAGGATATGGCTGACAAAATCACTAAGGTAAATCGATACAATGAAGCATTGATAAAGTCAACGAATAGAATGGGATTTATACTTATTGCAGGTGGACAAATAATCAGTGGTTCTCGATACAATGAAGCATTGATAAAGTCAACGAATAGAATGGGATTTATACTTATTGCAGGTGGACAAATAATCAGTGGTTCTTAGCATTCACGCCCGAATCCAATGACATCTGATGGCATGGATCTCAATGATATTTAATGATTTATGTGATGTCGAGGGGCAGTTTTTTCCAAACCAGCATCAGTGGGATCTACGACCACGATTCAATTAGACATCAAGGCCAAGTGCATGGGTTTTTTTGGATTCTCCATTCTACGAAATTCAGGCCATGACGATTCGGTGAGGGGTCGTGACGGTGACGAGTTGACAGGTGGCAGTGCCCCATCCCACGCTACCCAGCGGCCCGGTTGCTCCGGGTGGCAGGCCGATTCTCAGAATCCATCGGCCAGCCACTTTTCACGGGCAGGCAAGCCATCCATGGCGTGGGGTGGGATGCCTCCCCCACCCTGCACCACTCTGGCAGCTTGCCTGCCTGCCTGGGGTGGAATCAGCCCGCCACCCAGGGCGGGCGGGCAACCCGCTGGGTGGGGCTACGACTCGTGACGGCCTGAATTCTGTAGAATGGAGAATCCAAGAAAACCCATGCACTTGGCCTTGTGGAGCACATTTCAAAATCTCAACAAACATACTGTTTGGCAGAGATCCTCGTTCACTGACATTGAAGGGACTACAATCCCCTCAACTGTACTCATTGTTCCATTTAGTGAAAAATAAAAATTCTGCACGTCTTGTTCCAAAATTGATACGACTGCTTAATAATATATTTTACCCTCCATTAGTGGTCAGTAAAATATTGATTATGGTTATATATAACTTCATCCATATCCACTGTACAGTAAACCGCTTTCATTGAACGTACACAACGAATCATCAAACTATTTTCCAGATCTCCTGATTCTTGCGATTTATTTTGTTGGTCGTTTTTCCAATTGGTTACCAACCAATAAATGATAGAGATTGAATTGATGGATTCTTTGATTTGTGATATGACACATAGTAATGTTTACAATTATCGTTTTCTGTATATTAAATAAATATGCCACTAATGCACATATTTACAAACAATTTAGGAAGAACATATATCATATGAATTAAGATGCAAATACAAGAATGCCCATAATTACATCACATTGTTCATGGTTTAAATTGCAAACAAAAAAGCGACAACACACATAATATAATTGAACTCGCACTGCAATATTCATATCCGATGAAGAATATTTTGTCGCGATTCGTGATATGTGCATCGTAATGTTTACGTATACAATTTTTTGTATATTAAATAAATATGCCACCGAATTTAAAATGAATTTATAATAATCATAAAACAATTGAAACCATTATAAAATTTAAATAAAATTTCAAATTTAACCACTATAAAAACTAAATTAGAATTCAAATTTAATGTTACTATAACTCAGTAAATTGTATTTATATTATGATATGTCAAAAAAATAAATATCAAGATGAGGTCACCATATTTATTTATTTTATTTCATAGTTATACCAGCTATGAAGCTTGTGATATAGGCTATTAGAATCACAGAGAAACGTTTCATGAAATTTTGTTATTGAACTCCACGTAACTGGTTGAAATGAACGAGGTGGATGGACAGGAAAGAATGTGGGAAAAGAAACTGAGGCGATGTGCACTCTTAGAGCCAAGGTTGGATAGAAATGAAGTGGATGGATGGATAAATTTTATAGGATGATATGATGTAAATTTCATAACAAGAAGCTATTACTATGATTGGATGGAGTTATTTTGGAATAACAAAAACAATTAGTATTGATTTCATATGGTCTACTTAGTGACAGTCATCAGCGCAGTAATTTTAAATTCAATGTGATGAGGGTGGAATTTTAAATTTATTGTTTTTGTAATATGGTATTATAGAAAGTTAGTCTAATTTGTTAGAATTTTGTTTTGGTATTGTGTTTTCAGTGAGAGGATGGTCAGAGGTTGCGTGAGCTAAAGATTAAAAAGAAAATGTCAATGATGTATAGTATAGCTTTTATGGTTAGTAGAGTTTAATGATAAGCTCTTCACCCATGTTTCACTCACAAGATATGACTATGTTGAATAATCTTGAAAAACAATTATGTATGGTTATACCTAACTTTAATGCTTTTATTTTCTAGGTATTACCTTACAACATACAAATACATCAAAAATAACATGAGGATAGGATTGGTGGGCTCTAGTATTGCAACAATAATGCTGCAACTCTTGGGACTCCCTTCTTTACTTTTATCAACCCGGTAGTTCGTAACAAACTTGGAAGTGACGGTGTTGTATGCACAAGTACTAGCTCTTGCCGCAGGTGTCACTTGGTCAGCTGGCACAAGTCTGCTAGGGGCTTAAGCCAACTTCTATGAGCTCTTAGAAGAAGCATTTTAACTGATGGACGAAAGCTAACTCAAAGGAAGCTAATCTACTTGCGGAAAGAAATTGAAAGAAAAAAAAAATAACACAAACCCTAGCAAACCCTAATTCTACCAGCTAGTCCTACTGATGCAAAGGAGAAGATGCAAACTATTGAAAAATATTCCATTACTCCTACAAAGGTAAAATGCACATGCCTATGCTATCCCTATTTGAAGAACACATCTTTTTGTATTTTTGAATAAGTTATTTGGGTTACCATGCAGATGCTTTTAACTGGCTTTCTACTGTGCGAAGGAGAATCAAGGAGGAGAAAGGCTTGGAAAAGGTTGGGAAGGTTCAGCAGGGGTCTAAGGAGTCCCTAACACCCTTCCGGAGAGTTTTACAAAGGTTGGCTACCAAGAAACCTCATTTGTGAGCTTCTACAGGAAGTCTGCAGGGGTTCTACAGGATGTTTCAGGAATTTCTACAGGATGTTCAGAATTTCTACAGGATGTTCTAAGGTTGGGTTTTGGATGATGGGTGAGTGAAAGAGGATGCATGAATGGAAAGGGAGGTAGGGTAGGGGTCTGAAATGACCTAAGGACTGATGGTTGGAGAGGTGAGAGGGTGTGGAAAACTGGCTTGTCTTAAAGAAGGCTAAGACAATGGAGGAGCAATAAGGTAGGGTTACATGGGCAAAAAGACAGTTGTGAGATGAGGAACCTAACAAGGAGATCGAGCAGCTGGCCTGGATGAAGCTTAGATGGACGAGAGAGTGATGGAGATGCACCGCACAGTGTATACTTAACCAAATCAACCACGTCCTGCACACAATCAAAATATTAACCGGTCTATCCTAACTGTCAATGAAACCAATGAACAACAACGTTATTTCTAGAGAGAACCATCTACAACACTTAAGCAAAGAAACATTCCAAAAGATCTGAACACATGACTAACTCCTACAAATGAAAACATTGCACCAAAGATTGCATGGGTAATCAAACTAGTGTTTTTGTTGGGCAGCACTGTTTGCAATTCCAGCCCCTAGAAAGAGGTGAAAATGAGAGTGCAGGCAACCCTTTTCTGGAGCTTTTATCAATTCTTATCTCGTTAATCTATTCTAGATAGCCGAAGCAACTCTATTGTTCAACAATGACCTACTTAACCACACAACGAAATCTAGCTCAACAAACTGCGTTTCAAATGCATACAAGGAAAATCATAATGCTGAAAGGAAAGATATCAATACAAAGAAGGAGGCCCTAGGCTCTCAGGTTGGGCCCAACCCCGAGAGCTATGGCTCCTCGAAGAAACTTACAACTGATATCAAATCTGACTACTTCCCATTAAAAAATAATAATCATAAGTCAAGAGTCATGCCAATAATGGCTACAAAAGAACAAAAAAGAGCTAGAAACTTGTAGTGCAGAATGTGCAAACGTTTTCCAAAAAGTCCCCCTCGAAGGCTGAAGCCTTCACATTTATACACCACGAGGCCCTAGCTGGCCTCCTAAATCTATGGGACTTGGCTAAACAAACTGGGAGTGAACAACTGTTTCCACAAAATCTGTTTGGATTCCTTCTAGATTCGGTTTTGGTGGCCTTTGGAGCTTGGAGTTGGGGGTGAAGATCCCAAGGGAGGCTATTTAATGCCATAGACAACCCCCCCTACGAATCCTCAACCCAAGCTTGGCTATCTCCTAGCCCTTGTCTGCTCGGTTTTGCTCCAACATGTGTCAAAAAATCCTGAAATGAGCACGTGTTAGCCACCTAGGAATAGTGACTACCCTTATTCGTACAAATGACATAAACATACTAAAAAATGATGCAGAAGTTATGAAAAATGAAGGATTGAGCAAGGGTAGTTAGGCCAAATGAGCCCAAAATGTTACCAAATTTGGGGCTCATCATCACCCCCCTGCTAAAATGATTGCTCATCCCTGAGCAACTAATCCAGCTCCTCGTCCTTCATTGCTTTCACCGCCACTCTCACATCCCAGGCTTCTGAAGTAGTATCCTCCTCACTGTTATGGAACCCAACCTTCCTTTCCACCTCTTCCCACTGCTTATGCTCTTCTTTCTCTGTGCTGCCTTCCATCAATCCCAAAAGCAAAGGTGGGCTTAGCTTGAGGCCAATCTAGCTGGCTTGGAGGTTCTGTATGGACTTCTTGTAGAGGGGCACCCGTATTAGAGCTTCCCTCATTCGAGTTGGAGTGTGATATTCCCTGATTTTGAGGCTGTGGGACAATGTGTTCCACCGGCGGGTGCAAGCATGAACATAATTGTCCCCTAATAATCGCTCCATATCCTCGAAATGCGCTATGGCCTGAGCTTGCTAATCCATGTATTTTAATAAATCCTGAGAGTCGGTTGCTAAGTGTTGGTGGGCTGATATTAATGCAGTGGGGTCCCCTGGCTCTGATCTAATCAGCAGTGGTTCACGTAACTCTTGGTCCATGACCTCTTTGACCTCTGCTGCTCTCTTTTCTTCATGGTTCAAACATGAGGTAAATGCCATCAACTGCATATCTCCCACAATTATGTTGGGATCCCATGAAGTTACATTAGGAAGGACCAAATTATGGAGGTAGAACTCCGATAGCTTGGCCTTGTCCTCTATTGAACTGCTATTGCATAAGTCTGTGAACTGTTGAGGGTCTTGGATTTGGGAGATACCCCTCCGTGCCAATGCATTAATTTGGAATTACAGCCACTGGTCCCGTAGGTATAGGCCATAAGGTTTGGCCGGCTGTCTACATTGTAGAACATCCATGGCCCAACTGGCCATGCAGGCCAGTTGTGCCTCTTTTTGTTGCAACTGCTATTTGAGAGCTTGTATCTCGATCGGTGCTTGCAATTCCCTTTCCTGTAGATGCTGGTTTAGTTCCCAAAGACCAACTTGCATTCCTTCTTTGCCTTGAGGTTGTACTGTAGTGTCCTCTGATGCGGTGCCCCTTTCTTTCCTTTGTTCCTGTAGCCGCAGTTTGAGTTTTTCATTCTCTTCCTATAGGAATACCCGCTGGCAGTTTCCCACGTGTTTTTCCATAGCTAATTCTCTTCTTGCCTCCTTGAGTTGTTCCTCCAAGGGGCCTATATCTGCTACTCCTTTAGATTTAGCTATCCTCATCCCTGTTTGGGTTCTCACTCGTTCTTTCTCCGACGCAAAGAAAAGCGGCACTGTGAATTTCTGTGGTATAACTTTTCCAGCCTCCAAAAAGTTATAATAAGAGCTCAAGCTTGGCTGGGGACTAGGTTCCGGAATATGCTCTACCTCTTCTTCCCTCCGTGGCTCTACCCCTTCTTCCCTTGGTGGTGATGTGGATGCCTCTCCCTCTATTCCTTCGGTCTCCTTGAGCCTGGCCAATGTTTCCTATAGAACGACCTCAGCATCCTGTAGAGGGGTTTTTGAAGCTAACCTTTCCATTCTCTCCTTCCAGGCAGTTGTCTTCGGGCTCCCCCGTTCATAAGTGACGGATAGTTTTGAGGAGGACCTCTCCCTTGGCGAGGTAGGGGTGTCTTCTATGGTAATTGGGTCGCTGGATGGAGGTTGGGGCCTGCCTGTTTTGATTCTTACACTTCTCCTTGCTTTGAAATACAGAGGGGTCTCCCTCTTTCATTTTTCCTTTGGCTTGGGAGGGGTACATAGGGTGGCCAGCACAATTTCTGCCTCCCTAGCAAGGATTTCAGCCATCTTCCCCTTCTGTTTTCCTTTCTCAGGGCTTCCTGTAGAAAGCCCTATAGTGGTTGATTTCTAGCTTCTTGTAGAAGCCGTTTTTAATTTTCCTGTAGACATAACTGGCACTGTTTTAGCCTGCTTGGCTGAGGGTGCTTTGTCTTTTGACTTTGCTGAGGCTGCCTTAGAGGTGCCTTCACCAACGTGGACTTGTTCAGTCCTTTCCACCCTGCCCTGTAATCTTTTCTCCCTGGGTGTTAATGTGGGTTTGTCATCCTCTGTTTTGGCAGCTTGGTGTTTCTCTTGTTTCCCCTTGCGCTCTGTCTTTGGTGTTTCTCTTGTTTCCCCTTGCGCTCTGTCTTTGGTGCTTTGGCCATGGTTTCTCGGCCTTTTCCTTTCTTCTCTGTTTGAATTGGTTCCTTCTCCTCGCTGCTGGAGGAGGTGAGCTCCTCAGCCAAAATTCGGATGTCATCATCCTTAGTCAAATTTCGAAAGGCTTCCCAGGAGAGAGGGATGGTGTACATGTGGAGTGTGTCCTCCACGAGGAGCTTAATGAGCCCATGATGGGCTACCTGGTCTGGCGTTCCCTCTCTTAATTTGGTGGCACACTTAGTCATGGACTGCAGGAGGAAGTAAGGAATGCTCAACTTTTTTTCTGAGGTGTTACCGGGAAAAGTGTCTATTTAGAACTGCTCTATCCCACTAAGGTGTGACAGCTGCCTTACAAACAAACAGAGAAAACTACTTTTGTATTTCCTTTATGAATTAAAGATAGAGGGGGATAGAAAGAACCGACCTGTGTCTTGCGCTAATCCTTTGATACAATCCCTGTCTTCTTTGACAGCTTCCAGCTACCTTCTCCCTTACTTGCCCAGCTTAACCAAGTTCCTGTAAGATCACAGAAGAAGAAAACTACACAAAGACATGGATCTATATTCATAAAAAGCTTAGGATCAGATTTAAGCTAAACATACAAATGTAACAAGCATCAATGATACACAAGCATGTAGGAGAAACTCAAATAGTTTTATTGATATAAGAAGAAGATCCAGGAGGAGTTACAACCGATGATTCCTGATCTAGCATCAACCTCCCAGCAAAGAAGCCCCTTCTTCACCTCCAACAAAGCATAAGTCACCCAATACTCTGATATCTATCTCAAAACCAACAACAATTCCTTACAATGTACAAAATTCCAGCCTCTGGATCTCTGGGATGAGGGATCCATATATAGATGTATGCAAGGAGGATGAGTCAGCTTATGATTTGACTAGTGTCTTTTCTCTGTCAGTTCTTGCTTCCACTTGGAGACTAAGAGCCTCTTACTCATCCTTGGTCGAACTCAGTGAGGCAAGTGTCATTGGAGAAGATTCTGGAAGCTTCCATTGTCTTTCCACCTCGCGGAATGGCACTGCCATTTGTCATTTCCCACTCAACGCACCCTGATAGTGCATTTAGGTGCGTTGCAACACACCTAGCTAGTGTATCTAGGTGCTATGCAACGCAGCTAGCCAGTGGAGCAACTAGAATGATCCTGATTTGGCTGATTCTGAGTAGTTTCTGGTGGAGAACTTCTGGGAGAAGCTGTAATTTGTTGACCTTGTTCCTTTAGGGGTCAGAACAACACTTTTAGGGACTTATGATCCCTTGGTTTATGTACATTTCATGCTTGGAGCTGCAAGGCACAAAAATGTCTATAACAGTTGCCCCCTAAAGTATGAGGCCGTTAATCGGGTGAAATGCTTTATTACGAGGATCCGAAGTTCTTTCAATGCTGGGAGGAGACCTGTAATAAGATACAATACAATACATTATCTTCATACTGTTTTTCATGATCTAGCTTAGGCGGGCATTCCCATGCTCAGCTTTATAAATTCATTTTAATGTACATAGGACAGACAATCGTCTGAGTGTAGACTGATGATTCTGATAGAGCCATCATCCTTTTGGTAGGATGATTATCTGTGCTGCAATGTTGTACATTTAATGTCTTTAATTTCCTGAATATATAGCGCAGCCCGGATGGATGAAACTAGATCCGGGGTCTTCAATCTCGTCCGATATTCACTCGAAGTACAAGTCGATCCATGTGAGAAATGTTCTGAAGTCGAACATGGAAAGACATCGCTTGATTACCAGTCAATGATGTAAACTGTTAACAAGCGCGAGAGGAATCACCGATAATGATAATGACCCTCAAGGTACTACAGTACAATTCATGTGGTGTGAATAAAGGACTTGGCGTCGAACACCATGCAAAATCTTTCGGTCGAAGGCCATTGATGTAAACCTGTCACCGGAAGTGAGAAACTTGCCATTAAGGCATGCAAGCTTCAAAGTACTGAACGGGGTGTTCCTAGACCAACTTCTTGGATAATGAGATGATGTCGACAAGAAGCGATCCATCAAAGGAGGGCCTTAATGAATCCCACATCAATGACACGGAACGGAGAAAATGATTTTGATGGAGGTGAAAACAATCTGATGATATACGGTTCAGGATGGCGGTCATGAAATAATGAAGTATGATGTATGGTAGTGGATGGGACACAGGTGACTTCTTTGGATGACTTCTCTTGAACATGTCAGCGACACTTATGTGATGGATTGGTAGCATTTACCCCAAATGTGGATGGTATGGCGTGACCATGGCGATGTGACCGGTGAATGAAACAACCCAACCCGACTCGGACACGGAGTGGAAGTGTCATGTTCAAGAGCGACTTGCTACCAATAAAGATTCTTTGAGTTTTCTTCCCAATTTTTCCTTAGTCATTGCTGACGAGTACCTCTTTATTTTTGTTAAGCTTGAGGAGGATAACATATGCTTGTTCTATAATTTGCCCTTCGGGTAAATCCATCGCTATGTTTTAACAAACCTAGCAATAGTGAAACTCGTTCTCGTCTAAAGACAAGTTTGTCGCATTAATCTTTTTAACGAGTTTAACGACAACGATAACTCGGTCCTTTTCATTTTTAGAGAGTCTGAAAATGTACGTAAAGGTAACTCCAAAATTCCTTTTTCGTCATCTAATCCCTTAAGTCCGAAAAAGTATAAAACAATACAGAAGGGATGAATTTTCGATAGTTTTAACGAGCCGAACAAAACAAGCGCTCGATCTTTTTGTGCAATAATCCCTCAGGTCCAAAAAGATTAAAATCTAGAGGAGGGATAGCACTTCCTGTCCCTTTAATGAGCTGGAAGGCCAAGGACTCAGCAATCTTTTCATATTTTACGAGTCAGTTGAAAAGAGCTTAAAGAAGACTCGTCTTTTGAGGAACGAGTGATAAAATGGGTAGCAGCTGATTCCAGGTAAGGTTTGGAATTTTCCAATCACGGCAGTGTCACAAGGATGGCTAGTGAAATCACTCTTCGCAGCTGTTCCTCAAAATGGGTAAACAATCAAATGGAGGTGAATGATCGGCCAATGGAAAAGTGGAGGTGACGGTGCAAACACGACCAAGGCTTTAATGGCTGAAGTACTACATTCACAGTGGTTATTTACCAGGGAATAGTTCATTTTTTAACGAGCTTAAACATGGGTGGAAACATTTGCTGGGTCCGGGTTTATTTTTTAACGAGCTTGAACCTCGCGGTAAAAATTGCTCGATTAATGCAATCATATGATAAGAATGTCTCATATAAAAATGGCAACTTTTAGAGTTTTGCCCCACATCCTTTCTTTATGCAAGTTAGGAGACGACCAATCCTATGAGTTTAAAGGGTTAGAGGTCCTAAAAATTTAAAAAAATAAATAGTCGCTCTTCGCTTGCATTCCAAAAGGTTTGCATGCCCCCAGGTATAAAACAGAGTTTCAAGGTTACCCCTTCTTTAGTCCATTAAAACATTTGTTTTACCGAGAGAGGCCTACCTCTTATAGGTTACCCAAAGATTGTTCTATTCGCGGCGCAAACAAAACACTTCTTCGGCGATATCTACCTAGATAAACAAAGGTGGGTGGTGGCACTCGCCAACTCACATAACTTTGACAAGAGAATCCTATACTAGAATAACCCCCTCTTCCACTCACGGACGGGGGTACAGACTAGGCATATTCTCCCGCGGAAACCTACTCTATACCCGAAGTTTTCCTGCCGAAGCAGACCAGGATGCATGCCCCCTTGGGTTTCAGTCATATCCCTCCGAATTGCTCGCGCTCATCGGGAGGACGGATTGGAGATTGAGAGATTTCTTGCGTGAAAAGACCATTCAGGGATGGTATATGACTATTTGCTCTGTATGATCCGGGGAATGAAAGCTGGTCCACGAGCTTGACCACTCTTCCTTCGTGCGGAAAACACATTACTCTAAAGAGTGAGGAGACAATTGATCCCATGCAATAAATATAATCTCGTCCAAGGAGTAGATTTTAATCTAGGGGTCCTTGAACTACCATTACGTTCATGTGAACGGTTTTCCCTCTCAATGTTATGGGCACATCAGGAGGGATCCCTAAAGGTCGACTGGTTCCTTTATCAAAGCCTGTCAGATTTATCATCTCAGGAAAAAGCGATGGCGAACCAAGCACTTTCCAAGCAGTCGAGGAAAGGATACTCACAGAAGCCCCCTCATCTATGATGGTACCAGCCATAACCATTCTATATATTTGGACGATAATTCGGAATGGTATGCTTGCCGCTAAACGGGGTCTGCCTAGTTGATTCCAGTCGAAGGAGACAACTAGGTTGCTTGGAGGTGGGACGGAATAGACGTCCAGGTATGACTCTGACGAACTTCCTTCCTGCGGTAAAGGAACGGGTATATTGCCCCCATGTTCATTGGAGTCTGTGCTTATGAAGAGAATTTGGACGGTGTCATCCTTGTTCTCCTCAATGAGTGTATCATCTGAAGATGAAACCTCTAAAGGCAAGACCGGGTCAACTGCCACCTCGACCTTTTGACTTTCGTCTGGTATGGATCCAGATGGTTTATCTTCAATGATAGGCGCTTCAGCCAACCACCTGAGCGGGCCGGCCGGATTTTCAACTAGCGATGGACTCGACAAGAGTTTTTTATATCCAGGAGGAAGTTGTAACGGTGAAACCGGACGATCATCCAAAACTCTTTTAGCTTCATCTAAGAAGGGACAACGGTGGATGGCATGATTACCTTCGCACAGTTTACAGCGAAATCTAGCTTTCCCTTTTTGTCCTGGGGCTTCACTTTTGCTAGTTGACGGTGTGCTTTCAACATGATCATCAGAGGTTAACGACACCGGGTTGTGCAAACGAGGAGACTAGTCCCTTAGTATCCGGGGGATGCAGGGACAATCTCTGTGAAAGTGGTCTCCTTTGCAAATGAAACATGGCGATTTAGGCCTGGTCGGTGCGGTGTGTGGATTTTCGTTAGACGACACTCGTTTTCCTCCATTCGCCTTTGGCTCCTTCTTCTTCTTTTCTTTCTTCTTCTTTTCCTTCTTCTCCTTAGGAACCAGACTTTTGGCTTTACCAGCCCCATCAAGTGAAGAGGAAGGAAGGGAGGAAGAATTAGATGAAGTAGAAGGTTGGTGAGCAACTCTGGACTCGTCTAATTAGTGATTCGATTGTTCAGGAATAGTGGTGTTCTAAACAACAGAGGTTGAGAAGAGCCATACAGGCAAACTATTTGTCAGTCCTGGAAGCGACAATTTGGCCATATGGGGTGCACCAACATCTCCCCAAGAGGAGAAGGGACTAGGATTTCCACCAAGGGGAATTCCTTGGTTGGTAGACTCCATTTTCTCAACCCCATGTCAACGTAGGAAAGGGGTAATGAATATTCCGTTTAAAATAAATTTTTAGACGCTTTGACACAACTTGTTTTTTTAGTTTTAAAGAGTCGGGAAAAAAAAAGATGACTCTAGTATCCTTCGATTTTTAATGAGCCTGAAGTGACAAGTGCTCAGATGGACCTTTTCCGTTAAGGAGTCTGAAAATGAATGAAAGGGACTGCTCTGGAGATCTAGGTAGAGGGAGTACCAAACAAATCGCAAAACTGCAGAATACTTTTTACGTTACGGCAGTCAATCTTCCTGAATGCTGTGTTCAGTGCATTGCGATCGATAGGGCGACAGACACGGCTTCCTATGGATAAAGGATTTAAGCCTATAGGGGTCTCCCAATATATACTCGACGGTACATGGGAGCACAAGTCCGTACTGGCACTTATCGTCTCAAAGTGGAGGAATCACCCAACCATCAGTGAGGACAACAGTTACCAAGCTTTACGACGCCAGAATACGTCTCTAGCCTAGACCTCTAAATGTTGTGCGTTAAGTTCCAAAGCATTGTTAGATTCATTGAATTTATTTTAAGTTGATCTTTCTTATGAAGTTTTCCTTTTGGGTTCACAACGAGATGTAGATGTAATTCCTAAAATGCAATCTAAAGATGATAAGAAAACTTTTTATCTCTTTTCAGCAATGAAAATCCTAGCTACAAGGGGAAAAGAAAAACACAATCTTTTCACAAAGAGCAAAGAGCACACTGTAAATGCACTTTCCTAAATCAAGCCAAACAGACTGTCAATATGCAAATGCACATGTGCATGTATTTGTTTTTGACTTTCTTAATATTGATGCTAAAAAGAAAGTTGATGTACAAATCTGAATTTGCTTTCAAGCGACAAACACAAACAAGATTCTTTTCGAAATCAAAAGATAAAGACGATTACGACGCTTTACGATTTTGAAATAAACACTCGTTTTTGACACTAGAAAAACATAAATTCAAACCAAAGGCAAAAGTAAAAGTATAGTCAACCATCAACACCAATCAAACTTTCTCCTATGATCGAAATAGACACTTGTGACAGATCTAAATCAAAGGACGACAATACGACTATTCTACTTTTGCAATGGAAAACTGTAAACGACTCAACAAACACACAAAAACATCTACAGTCTTTTTGTACAAAGGAGGTGGAATTACAGTAAGGAAAAGGGGTTTTTAAATAGACACATACACTGATCACAGGCTGCAAAAATCAGAGACAAAACTGGAAAGAATGAAGCACAAGAACCTCAACTGCACAGGGCTAGTCTGATCAGCAATCCTGTAACACAGAGAAACTGGATTGCAGCGCAGGTTGCCCTCTCGGGAACTACACTGAAACGCAGGAACTCTTCACAGTACCTGCGCTGGGGCAGAAACGAGAATTCTATCCGGGTTCTGGGTCACGGTTTACAGTTTAGTCTTTGGTTTTTGGCCGAGTAAAAGCAATCAGTAATGCACAATCAGGGGGTAGATCTAAGGAGGGTCTAAGAGCTATCAGAAAGGGCAATCAGATCATTTGTGAATCAGCTGTTCAAATCATAAACAGATCCAGTGAATGGATTGAAGTAGCAGATGTCTACTTTGCATTTGTTATGGCAAATGCAGTTCGAATGCTACTTATAAGTTTATGAAACAAACAACAAAAGATACACAAACAAACTAATTAGACAATCGTCCCCAGCGGAGTCGCCATTTTGTTACCGGGAAAAGTGTCTATTTAGAATTGCTCTATCCCACTAAGGTGTGACAACTGCCTTAGAAACAAACAGAGAAAACTACTTTTGTATTTCCTTTATGAATTAAAGATAGAGGGGGATAGAAAGAACCGACCTGTGTCTTGTGCTAATCCTTTGATACAATCCCTCTCTTCTTTGACAGCTTCCAGCTACCTGCTCCCTTACTTGCCCAGCTTCACCAAGTTCCTGTAAGATCACAGAAGAAGAAAACTACACAAAGACATGGATCTATATTCATAAAAAGCTTAGGATCAGATTTAAGATAAACATACAAATGTAACAAGCATCAATGATACAAAAGCATGTAGGAGAAACTCAAATAGTTTTATTGATATAACAAGAAGATCCAGGAGGAGTTACAACCGATGATTCCTGATCCAGCATCAACCTCCCAGCAAAGAAGCCCCTTCTTCACCTCCAACAAAGCATAAATCACCCAATACTTTGATATCTATCTCAAAACAAACAACAATTCCTTGCAATGTACAAAATTCCAGCCTCTGGATCTCTGGGATGAGGGATCCATATATAGATGTATGCAAGGAGGATGAGTCAGCTTATGGTTTGACTAGTGTCTTCTCTCTGTCAGTTCTTGCTTCCACTTGGAGACTGAGAGCCTCTTACTCATCCTTGGTCGAACTCAGTGAGGCAAGTGTCATTGGAGAAGATTCTGGAAGCTTCCATTGTCTTTCCACCTAGCGAAATGGCACTGCCATTTGTCATTTCCCGCTCAACGCACCCTGATAGTGCATTTAGGTGCGTTGCAATACACCTAGCTAGTGTATTTAGGTGCTATGCAACGCAGCTAGCCAGTGGAGCAGCTGGAATGATCCTGATTTGACTGATTCTGAGCAGTTTCTGGTGGAGAACTTCTGGGAGAAGCTGTAATTTGTTGACCTTGTTCCTTTAGGGGTCGGAACAAAAATTTTAGGGACTTAGGATCCCTTGGTTTATGGACATTTCATGCTTGGAGCTGCAAGGCACAAAAATGTCTATAACATGAGGGTAGGTTCATTTGGTTCCTAATTTCTGTGAGCAGCCGAAAATGGTATCCATACACGATGCTGAATCGCCCCTCGCATGTGATATACTTCATAATTTGGAGGCTGACCTCACTCCAGAGCGGTTGTAGGCTAGCTCTTCGAACTCCGTTCTTGTCCTCTGAGAATTGCTCCTCCGGCAGAATGAACTCCTTCTTAGCCTTCTGGCCTAGTTTTCTCTCCTCCTTATCCCAAGGTACCCCCATCGGGAGATCAGTGACCCTGCTAATGAACTGTGGGGTGAGTCTGAGGGTCAAGCCTCTGAAATTGACAACGGCCAACATTTTTTGACTTTGGCTTCAAAGCTTGCAGGAATTCTTCTGCAACCTCATCATCGTAACCTTGAAGTTTGTCACAGAATGACATCCACTGGGCACGAGAGAACAGTTCTACCACCTCAGGGGCTTCCCATAGCTTCTTTGAGTCTGTAGGCTCTTTCCTAATGAACCCACCCGGCATGGTAAAAGCTTGGTGCTTGCTGTATTGGTCTGAGCTGGCTGGCGCATATAAAAAGATGGACCTTTGGGATTTCGTTAGATAGAGCGCAGAGTTACGCCTCTATCATGCACACAGTTGATAAATTCATGACTGTCTACAAGTGGGCCTTGACAGTGGCTCAATCATGAACCAAACCCTGTAGAAAACTCCGCATACACAATACGATGACAATTCCCAGGCAGAAGTAAGACGACGCTTGCAAATTCATGCACAGACTGTAATTCTACCCTTTTAAGACGTCGACTTCACCACCCTTCTAACCAATTGCATGGAAGGACTATGTTCAGGCTTACCTCGTTCCAAACTTGCCACCTTTGACTTGAATAGTTTAATTTCCTCCGTAGCGTTGAGCTTCCTGTAGCGCAGCTTCCTGTAGAAGTCATGCACGGGTTCTGGAGAGCGCTTCAGTGGTTCTGGGCCTTCTGTGAAACCATCGAACATTTGAACAGGCCGAGGACTCGGAGTAACAACCTTCAGGGAATTTCGGATGCGTACTCGACTGCAAAACGGTTGAGGATAAATGAGTGGAGTGCCATACGCGATCTAGCCGGTGGATTTGAATCCCTGCGGAATTCGTGGCGCGGGGGTGAGCTATCCCCGCTGGCCTGTTGGACGATGTCACCTGCTATCATTCCACTGTAATTCTTCCTGACCACCACATCATTCCCTGCATATCTACTGCTGCCATTTTTGTTAGATCGTTGCTTCTCTCCGACTCGACGCTTACCATGTGTCCATTTCTTGTCTTGTTTGACGCAACCAACGCTTTTCGAATCGAACGAGACCATCACACTGGTTGTGGTGGCCAGTTGAATGGCTACCCAACTTGCTCGACCCATTCATTTTCATATTCACACGCATTTTAGAGCATTGTTCATGTAATTTGACGAAATAGGGTGAGGCACTTACCTGTGCGTCCGCGACGTTATTTTCATGCTTCAGGACGAGGGTGACGGATCCGCTTGCTGCTGCTTCATGCACAGGCACGGGAGCTCCTTCTTGCTGACTGCTACTGGTTACGAGACTGGTTGCCTGGCTGCGGATGGTGCATGTGCCAGCTTTATGAGTTGCAGGTTCCTTCATGGTGTATGCTCTAGCCAGATCAACTGCTACAGGATTCTTGTAGGATATCCTGTAGCCATTTCTCCTCCTAGGGTGCACGCTGAAACAGTGGAATCACGGTCACGGTTGCAGGGTCCTCGGATTTCCTTGATAAGTAGCGCATTGGGCCTCTACATGCTTTATTCCATTTGAGAATTGTTTCTTTTGAGAATCCAACGTTCTGGTTTGACCGTGCAGGTATTTTTATCGTATGGCAGCAGGGGTGGTAGAAGGAGGCGACAGCAGTGGGTGATGAAGAAAAACATTGGTTGCATGCCTCCTGATTGGACGTCGGGCTTCACATTCTTCTACACAGTCGGTCCTGGGTCGTCCAAAGATTCTACAGGAAATTTCCTGTAGAAATACATAACTTCCTGTAGAAAGTCCTGTAGCTTCCTGTAGAAGGCTAAACTGTGACCAAATCGTGCCCAGACATTGGAAGAGATGAGTGTTTCTAGAGGGAGTGCTGGTGAGATCATCTGGTAACATGGTAGGGACCTTTGTCCTTGAGTTGAGAGACCTCCTTTTCTGCATGGAATACCTGCAACCTGCATGAATTGTCAAATCGTGAGCCTGTTTTTCTGTTTCTGCCTCCTTCTTTTCTGTTTTCTTTTTCTTTGTTTGTTTTGTTCTTTTTTTTTTTGGGAGACAGCAGGGGCACCTCAGTGAGGTTTTCACCCCTACCATCTGCCTTGAAGAGACAGATGGGGCGCCTCAGTGAGGTTTTCACCCCTACCATCTACCTTGAAGAGACATCAGGGGCGCCTCAGTGAGGTTTTCACCCCTACCATCTTCCTTGAGCACCTCAGAGAGGTTTTCACCCAAGGGTCTTTTTTATTCAAAAATTTCAGAGAGACAGTAGGGGCACCTCAATGAGGTTTTCACCCCTACCATCTTCCTTGGGAGCCTCAGAAAGGTTTTCAGCCAAGGATATTTTTTTTTTTGATGCTCAGGGTATGCCCAAAACAGAGGCAGAACCCTTCTCTACGACCAGCACTGATTTTTCCACAGTTTTGATGAATTCTTGCCTCGAAAGAGGTTTCCTGTAGATATTTAGTTGATGCCCATTAATGAGCATGGGGATGGATTCCTCATCAATGGTCCGAATAAGAACAAACCCATTTTCATTACACTTCTCCACTGCATATGGTCCCAGCCATCTTGTTCTCAGCTTCCCCTAAAATCCTTATGTCTGGAATCGTACAACAGCGCCCAATCTCCCGACTGGAATTGCTTGTCATTGAGGTGCCACTCATGCCATACCTTCCTCTGAAGTTGAACCACTTCTGAGTGGAGAAGGGCCTGCATTCGGTGCTCGTCTAACCAATTCAGCTGCAATAACCTTTCTTGCTGGGCATGGCTGAGATCTAGGTCCAGTTGAGCTGCCATCCTTAATGTGTTGTACTCGAACTCAATTGACAGCAAAGCTCTCTTCCCATAGACCAGCTCATAAGGTGTGAAGCCGGTTGTGGTCTTCCAAGTGGTGTTGTAAGCCCAAGTGGCCTCAACCAGGCGATCTACCCAATCTTTTCTACTGCTGCTCGCCACCTTAGTCAAGATCCCTTCTAATGCTCTATTGGTGACTTCCACCTGCCCATTTGCTTGAGGATGATAGGGGGTGAAAGTCCTATGCTTGATCTTGTGATGATCGAGTAGGTCTTCAATCAAGTTGGAGGTGAACTGGCTTCCTTGATCGGTGACTAGCTCTCTTGGGTAGCCAAATTTGTAGAAGATGTTTTCTCTTAAAAACTCAGCCACCTTTTCTTCTGTCACTGATTTTATTGCCTTGGTTTATGCCCACTTTGTCAGATAGTCTGTGCACACAATGATGTAAGACCTTTGCCTTGAAGGAGGATTGATAGGACCCAAAAAATCCATACCCCACTTCTCAAATGGCTCAAGAGTCACTTGAGGTTGGAGAGGCATTTCGTCCCTTGGAGTCGGTTTCCCCATCCTTTGGCATCGGTCACATTGGTTGATATATCTTCTGACATCTTGATGAAGTGTGGGCCAATAGTAGCCTGCCTGTAGAATTTTGAAGGTAGTTCTCTTGGCTGCAAAATGTCCTCCACAAGGCCCGTCATGACAGGTTAGGAGGATGTCAAAGACTTCCTCCTCCCTTACACAACGCCTTAAGATCTAATCAGGGCCCAACTTGAACAGGTTTCCCCGATCCAAGTGAATGAGGCACTCTTCTTTACGATTCTGCTCTTCTCTTTTGAGGATAGGTGTGGAGGGAACTGTACTGAGACAAGGTAATTTTCTATATCAACAAACCTTGGAGAGAGTACCGAGATAGCAAACAGATGTTCATCTAGCATCTGGTCATCCACTGTTCCATCCTCACCTGCAGGTAAATCCAATCTAGACAAGAAGTCAGCAACAACATTTTCTTTACCTGGTTTGTCAACGATAGTCAAATCAAACTGCTGCAACAAAAGTAACCATCTAATAATACGAGCATTCGCATCTGGTTTAATCATTAAATATCTAATTGCAGCATGATTAGTATGTACAAATGTTTGATAGCCAGTGATGTAGTGTCGGAACTTGTTCAGGGTATGGACCACGGCCAAGAATTCTTTCTCAGTTACAGTATAATTCAGTTCTGCCTTGGATAAGTTTTTGCTGACAAAGTATATGGCGTATGGAAGTTTTTGTTCAACTTGTCCTAAGGCTGCCCCTATGGCTTTGTTTGAGGCATCAGTGTGGATGTGGAAAGGTAGGGCCCAATTTGTACCTCTCAAGATTGGGGCAGACACCAACTTATCCTTTAATTCATTCAGAGCCCTTTGACAATCGTCAATCCATTTAAACTCAACATCTTTTGCTAAGAGGCCAAACAATGGCGAGGCTAGCTTGCTGAAGTATTTAATGAATCTTCTATAATATCCTGCCAAGCCTAAGAAACTTCGAACATCTCTTACCTTCTGAGGGGGTGGAACCTTTTTGATGAGAGAAATTTTGTTAGGATCCACCTGTAACCCTTGGCGAGAAATGGTATGTCCTAGCACGGTCCCTTCAGTCATCAAGAATTCACATTTTTCGGAACTAAGGGACAGGTTCATCTCAATGCACTTGGTTAGGAATTTTCCGAGATTGGACAATGCTTCCTAGAAGTTGGACCCATAAGGAGTGAAGTCATCCATATAGATCTCCACCAAATCATGGACTAGCTCAGAAAAGATGCTCAAGACGACTCTTTGGAAGGTGGCAGGAGTGTTGCATAGCCCAAAGGGAAGAACTCGATAAGCAAAGGTACCCCAAGGACAAGTGAAGGTGGTCTTATCTTGGTCTTCCGGGCTGATTTGGATCTGATTATACCCGCTCAACCCATCCAGGAAAGAGAAAAACTTCTTCCCTGCCAGTCCATCCAACACTTGATCTATGAAGGGTAGATGAAAGTGGTCTTTCTTGGTGGCTTTGTTCAGTTCTCGGTAGTCCACACAGATTCTCCACTTCCCATTTTTCTTGGGAACCAACACCAGAGGGGACACCCACTCACTATCCGAGATGGGGTAGATGAATCCTGCATCCAACAGTTTTTGCAATTCTTCTTTGACAATGTCCTTAAGGGCTGGATTCATTCTCCTTTGAGGTTGCCTGACCGGTTTACAATCTTCTTTGATGTAGATGTGATGGGTACAGACCGAAGGATGGACTCCTTTCATCTCCTTATAGCTCCAAGCAAAAGCATCTAGATGACTGGCCAACAGCCTACACAGCTCCTTTTCCTGGGAAGGAGATAGGGATGAGCTGATCTTTAACGTTCTCTCAGGGCCAAACTCCACATTTTTGACTCTAGGAGTGATTAGATTGGTCACACAAAGGACCACTAAGGTGATGACTTGGGTATTGTCCACCAATTTCTCTAAGGACAATGTACTGGGAGGTGGATTCTGAATCAAGGTCTCAATCAAATCATCCTCGGTTTGAGGACCTCCCTTAGTGGTTTCTAGGGTGCACAAGGGTGCAGAGTACACCTCATCCTCTTCTCCTTCTTCCAACCAAAGTGGTAAGTCATGCTCTAATAGAGGTTGGGCAGGAGGGTATAGGACTAGCTGCTTGGACATAGGACCATTTTTGATGCTCATGTTTCCTACTCGACAGCTTATGTAAGCATCCGCAGTGGCTAACCAAGACCTTCCCAAAATAAGGGGGTATCCATTAAGCTTTGCCTTTGGTTGAAGAACCAAGAAGTCCGCAGGGTACTCCCAAGAGTCAACAGAGACCAAGACATCCTCCACAATCCCTTCGGGAGTCACGGTGGAGCGATCTGCTAGCTGTAGGATAGTCGAGGTCTTTCTTAAGGAACCCTGAAGGTTGAGTTTGAGCATGGTATACCTGGTCATCACATTAATGGCAGCCCCCAAATCAATCAAAGTGTGGGGCATGATGGTGCCATTGATGTGGACATCAACTACAGGACTCCCAGGATCCAGATACTTTGGACAGATAACTTGCCCCGACATAAGATCAGATAGTTGTCCTATGACATTGATGGTTGAGGCATCTCTTTTTCGCCTGCCTGGGTGCCTGAAACACCTTTCCTTAACCAATTTGTTGTATATCGGTACATCTTTGATGGCTTGGAGAAGTGATATTTTCACACACAACTGCTTGAGTTCTCCCAGAAGCTCATTCTCTTCTGGGTTGGGTTGTGTGGTTACTGTTAGCCTCTCAGGAAAGGGTGGAATGGCTTTTGGTTCACTTTCCTATTTGTCTTCCTCGTCCTCTAGGGGAGGAGGTTGGCGATCCTGAAGAGTCTTTCTAGATCGCAGGTTGATCTCCTGGATCTCCACAGCATAGGTAGGGCATGTTGTTTCCCCAGTATATACCTGCTGGGCCTGTCGGTTGTTGGGGTTCGGGTTCGGTTGAGCAGGCATTTGGGGTTGCCTTGGAGGAGCAGGAGGTAATGGTTGTGGAGGCAAAATGGCAGGAGGAGTGTTGTACTGGGGCCTCCACCCCGGTTGAGGTGCATTCCATTGAGGTTTTGGCTGGAAATGTGGGTGAAACGAATGAGTAGTGGGCTGAGTATGGTATTGAGGTGGGTAAGACCATGGAGGAGGCACATACCAGGAAGGCATACGAGCAAATTGGTTGGGGCTATAATAAGCTTGGGATGTCCCTTGCATCCCCTGCTGGTAAGGTCTAGGTCCATGTGGCCTCCTTTGGTTGAGGAAGTAGAGAGGTTCAGTGGGTGCCTCTGTTCCTTGGTACATGGCTTTAAGCTCAGGTAAGGTTGGGCATTGGTTTGTGGGGTGGTCCTCCTCACAAACGAAACATACCTCTACTGAATGTAATGGGCGCTCGTTCTTAGGGTGCTTCCTTGTACACCTGGGGCAGAAGATGGCCAAAGCCCTCTCAGCTTCCTCTTTCTTTTGCTGGATTCGGAATGTATCAAGTTGCATGGCAATGGTCTGTCTCACCTCACTTTTGAGGTCCTCCAGCTGATTTGCAAACTCATGCTTGGAGAAAGTAGTACTAGCTGAAAGGGGGTTTCCTCTACCTCTTTTCTGGGCTGCCCTAGAGTGGTTTCCAAACACAGTCTTTGTATCCTCATAAGGTACTTGGTAAATATCTCCTCCAGCTAGCATGTGAAGGGTATCTAGAAGGTCTTCAGGGACTCCTCGGAGCAGGACCAACTTGAGAGAATCAGGGTCAAGTGTGCACCTAGCCCCTTTATAGCTAAGTTGGAACCTTTCCTCATAATCTTCTAAAGACTCATCGTTTCCCATGGTCATCCAAAAGATTTATCCCTTGGCTTCCTTGGACCTACAGTAGTCCCGGTACTTGGTATTGAAAGCTTGCTGCATCTGAGCCCAAGTGGTGATACTGTTCCCAGGTAAGCCCATGAACCAGTGTAATGTTGCATCCTTGAGGGTAGAGGGAAAGAGTTTCAGTTTTTGCTCATCTTCGGTATAGTCATAGGTTCGACAAAGGACAACAAACTCAAACAGGAAGGTATCAGTGTATTCAGTAGTCAGTCCATGGAAGTGAGGTAAAGCGGAGGGGCTTATGTTTTTCATTTTCATGTCTCCATTGGTCTCTCGGATGGGAAAGGCACCTTCTATTCTCTCATCTTCTCTTCAGCCATGGCTTCAAATGGAGTGATCTCTAACTCTTCTTCTGTTATAGGATCTTCGTATATCTCAGGAGGCTCGCCTATAGGTTCTTCTGGATCACTGTCACCAAAGAAGAGAGAAGGGTGACTCAATGAAGTGGTGGGGGTGTTGGGTAAGAATTTGCTTGTTTTATCTCGGTTTCTACAAGGCATGAAATGGAAAGACTTTTGATTGCTTTTGTTTTTTTCTCTGGTACCTGCAAAACTAAAATAGATTGAACTGGAACTAACTATCTTGCTGAAATGGAAATGCGGAATTGAAATGAAAGCATGAAAGGGCTAGTCTATTTTGCTCAAATGAAATTGCAGGAAGTAAATACTAGTCTACGCTTGCAACATTGAAATTCTATTTTACACTTGCAGATTAAAGTCTAATATATGAAAGCAGGAAAGGTCTACTTTGCTTTTGCGGAAATGAAATTGTAGAATGGAAATGAAATAAACTATTTCGCAAAAGGCGAGAGTAGGAAAATAGAAGAAGAGTAACAATCACCAATACTTTGACGCTTCCCCGGCAATGGCGCCAAAAAGATGGTGGGCTCCAGTATTGCAACAATAATGCTGCAACTCCTGGGACTCCCTTCTTTACTTTTATCAACCCGGTAGTTCGTAACAAACTTGGAAGCGACGGTGTTGTATGCACAAGTACTAGCTCTTGCCACAGCTGTCACTTGGTCGGCTGGCACAACTCCGCTAGGGGCTTAAGCCAACTTCTATGAGCTCTTAGAAGATGCTTTTTAACTGATGGACGAAAGCTAACTCAAAGGAAGCTAATCTACTTGTGGAAAGAAATTGAAAGCAAAAAAAAATAACACAAACCCTAGCAAACCCTAATTCTACTAGCTAGTCCTACTGATGCAAAGGAGAAGATGCAAACTATTGAAAAAGAAGCCATTACTCCAACAAAGGTAAAATGCACATGGCTATGCTGTCCCTATCTGAAGAACAAATCTTTTTGTATTTTTGAATAAGTTATTTGGGTTATCATGCAGATGCTTTTAACTGGCTTTCTATTGTACGAGGGAGAATCAAGGAGGAGAAAGGCTTGGAAAAGGTTGAGAAGGTTCAGTAGGGGTCTAAGGAGTCCCTAACACCCTTCCGGAGAGTTTCACAAAGGTTGGCTACCAAGAAACCTCATTTGTGAGCTTCTACAGGAAGTTTGTAGGGGTTCTACAAGATGTTTCAGGAATTTCTACAGGATGTTCTAAGGTTGGGTTTTGGATGATGGGTGAGTGAAAGAGGATGCATGAATGGATAGGGAGGTAGGGTAGGGGTCTGAAATGACCTAAGGACTGATGGTTGGAGAGGTGAGAGGGTGTGGAAAACTGTCTTGGCTTAAAGAAAGCTAAGATAATGGAGGAGCAATAAGGTAGGGTTACATGGGCAGAAAGACAGTTGTGAGACGAGGAACCTAACTAGGAGATGGAGCAGCTGGCCTGGACGAAGCTTAGATGGACGAGAGAGTGATGGAGATGCACCGCACAGTGTATACTTCACCAAATCAACCACGTCCTGCACACAATCAAAATATTAACCGGTCTATCCTAACTGTCAACGAAACCAATGAACAACAGCGTTATTTCTAGAGAGAACCATGTACAACATTTAAGCAAAGAAGCATTCCAAAAGATCTGAACGCATGACTAACTCCTACAAATGAAAACATTGCACCAAAGATTGCATGGGTAATCAAACTAGTGTTTTTGTTGGGCAGCATTGTCTGCAATTCCAACCCCTAGAAAGAGGTGAAAATGAGAGTGCAGGAAACCCTTTTCTGGAGCTTTTATCAATTCTTATCTCGTTAATCTATTCTAGACAGCCGAAGCAACTCTATTATTCAACAATGACCTACTTAACCACACAACGAAATCTAGCTCAACAAACTGCGTTTCAAATGCATACAAGGAAAACCATAATGCTGAAAGGAAAGATATCAATAGAAAGAAGGAGGCCCTAGGCTCTCAGGTTGGGCCCAACCCTGAGAGCTATGGCTCCTCGAAGAAACTCATAGCTGATATCAAATCTGACTGCTTCCCATTAAAAAATAATAATCATAAGTCAAGAGTCATGCCAATAATGGCTACAAAAGAACAAAACAGAGCTAGCATCTTGTAGTGCAGAATGTGCAAAAGTTTTCCAAAAAGTCCCCCTCGAAGGCTGAAGCCTTCACATTTATACACCACGAGGCCCTAGCTGGCCTCCTAAATCTATGGGACTTGGCTGAATAAACTGGGAGTGAATAGTTGATTCCACAAAATCTGTTTAGCTGCCTTCTAGATCCGGTTTTGGTGGCCTTTGGAGCTCGGAGTTGGGGGTGAAGATCCCGAGGGAGGCTATTTAATGCCATAGACAACCCCCCCTACGAATCCTCAACCCAAGCTTGGCTGTCTCCTAGCCCTTGTCTGCTCGGTTTTGCTCCAACATGTGTCAAAAAATCTTGAAATGAGCACGTGTTAGCCACCTAGGAATAGTGACTACCCTTATTCGTACAAATGACATAAACATACTAAAAAATGATGCAGAAGTTATGAAAAATGAAGGATTGAGCAAGGGTAGTTAGGCCAAATGAGCCCAAAATGTTACCAAATTTGGGGCTCATCAAGGATCACCTTCCCATAGACTACAATGTGCATGATATATTTAACATATATGTTTTGTTTCAGTTTATTAGATATCTCATATATATCTATATATATATATATATATATATATATATATATATATATATATATATATATATATATACACACACTAGATATCATATGTTTTTTACTAATACAATTCCAATGTAAAAACAAAAAAAAGGGGGTCAATTTAGGTTTTAGTGGTTTTTTTTTTGTTTAAAGTAAATTTAAAATAAAGAACAAATTGTTGGACGATAAATCAATTTATGTTCGTAATCACAATGCTTATATGATTGGATGATGTTATATCACAATAAAAAAATTTCATGATCACATATCAGTGAGCATTCCTCACACCACCACAATAACAAAATTTCACGATCATAACGTCATCCAATCATATAAGTGTTGTGATTATGAACATAAATACGTGATATGTGATCATGAAATTTTGTTATGAACCCTGTGCCACCCCGGCGGCTTGGTGAGGGCCGGGTAGGGTGGGTAGGGTGGGGAGGGCGTGAGGGGGTGGGCAGGTAGGGTGAGGGTCGAGTAGGGCGGGCAGGGTGGAGGGCATGTAGGGCGAGGGTCGGGTAGGGTGGCAGGACGTGAGGGGGTGCGTGGGGAGGGTGTGAGGAGGTGGGCGAGTAGGGTGAGGGCCGAGTAGGGCGAGGGGGGTGTGAGGGAGTTAGCGAGTAGGTCTGATAGGGTGAGGGCCGGGTAGGGTGGGGGGTGTGTGAGGGGCTGGGTGGGAAGGGGGAGGGCCAGGTAGGGCAGGTAGGGTGGAGGGTGGGTAGGGTGAGGGCCGGGTACGGTGTGTAGGGTGAGGAGGGCATGAGTGGGTGCGTGGGGAGGGCGTGAGGGTTGGGCAAGTAGGGCGGGTAGGGTGAAGGCTGGGTAGGGCAAAGGGGGCGTGAGGGGGTGGGCAGATAGGGTGAGGGCTGGGTAGGATGGGGCGGGTGGTTTGGGGGGTGGGGGGTTAGGGGAGGGTGGGGAGGGGTGGCGGAGGGGCGTGAGGGGGACACGGCATGTGGGGTGAGGGGTGGTCGGGGGGGGAGGGGGGGTGAGAAGGGGGAGGGGCGGGTAGGGTAGGGGAGTGCGGGGAGGGGGTAGGTAGGGTAGGGGAGTGCGGGGAGGGGGTGGCGAGGGTGTGGAGAGGAAGAGAGTGGTTGGCCGATTGGGGTGGGTGGAGGGAGGAGGGTGCAGTTGGGAGGGGGCGCGTGAGGTAAGCGGTGGGGGGGGTGGAAGGGGGGCCGGTGAGAGGGGGGAGGGGGGACGGGGGGGTAGGGTAGGGGAGTGTGGGGAGGGGTTGGGGAGTGTGGGGAGGGAGCGAGTGGCCTATCGATTGCGGGTGGGGGGAGAGGGGAGGGGGTGGGTGGTGTGAGGGGGGGGGCGTGGGGGGGTGGGGACTGGGAGGAAGGGGAGTGTGGGGGATGGGTGGATTGGGGGAGGGGTGGCGGGTAGGTCAGGAGGGCGTTGTTATGCATTCATTGTTTGTAATATGTGATTTTTGCATTAATTTTTAAGTTAATCATTATTTTTTGAAAAAAAAGTGATTATTACTATTTTTTGACATGAAATTCATTAAAAAAAAATAAAAAAAAAATATTATTTAACTATTTTTAGTTAAAATTTTCGTATAAAAATTGTGATTTCTGCATGTCAATTGTAGCAAAAAGTTATCAAAACATGTAGCTTTTTAGTTATATTTATGTTAAAAATGGCTATTTTTATGTCCATTGTTAAAAAAATATTGTTTTTTAGAAACAATTATTTCTTGTGGATTGAAAAATTAGTTAATGATGTATAAACATGTAGAATATCGAAAATTTAAAATATCGACCTTCTTCTTTAATATGCAAAACAATAAAAACCTCAGTACAAAAAAATAAAATTAAAATAAAAACAAGAAAATATGAAGAAAAATAACACTTCAAAAATTATTAAATTTACAAAATAATTATTTACATTTCATACATTAGAAAATTATACAAAAAAAAGCCTTTTAAAAAAAGGGCCTAGTGTAGAATTACCACGTTTTTAAATCAACATAAAAAACACTACCATTCTAAAACTCAATGTAGATACAAAAATTTATAGTTTCAAAAACTATGCTCTAAAAAACACGTGTGTTCTGCATCACCCCTTTTCAAAATCGGGTCACTTTTTTGCTATCTCTACAAAACGAGTAACAGTATGAGTTCCCATTTCAAAGTTTACATTGTTAAGCCTCATGGTTTTTTTAGTTGGTTATCACTAGAGATTCTCTTCTCCTGAATTATCTTGATCCTCATAACGTTGTATGCCCTTTCAACAATGTGCTTGACCCTTAGGATTCTTTCAACATCCTTTTTTCCTGTTCCTTTCTTTGCCCATGTGTATGAATGATGGGTGTTTTTCCCATAGACCCTTCAACTTGTTCTACTCATTTCCCCTCTTCTTTGGGTGCATATTGTCTCCCTTTAGCATGTGAGAGAGAGAATGTAGAAACCCCCATAATATTCTCTCCTTTCCATATTTTTTTTGGTAACCTCCACTTCCTTATCAACCATGATGATTCCGTCTTTTTCCTCATTGGTCTATGTATACCAATCACCTTGATAGCGCAACCCATACTTCCCATTAATTTTTGTCCTTATGGTGTTTATTTTTTTCCCCACAGAAACATGGCTTATCCTTCATTTGTATGATTGAAATAATACAAATTTAGGTCCATTAAATTCAC
Organism: Pinus tabuliformis; assembly: GCA_031772625.1. Taxonomy (NCBI): domain Eukaryota; kingdom Viridiplantae; phylum Streptophyta; class Pinopsida; order Pinales; family Pinaceae; genus Pinus; species Pinus tabuliformis. The sequence continues at coordinate 1,414,292,815 of CM062820.1, read as the reverse complement.
TTAGTTAACCCATGACTAATATTTAAAAAAAATAAACTACCTCAAGCAACCTCCTTCCTCAAGAAATGGAATCTGTGTCCCTCTCTCAACCATTTAAAAATAATTACAATTATTTGCAAAAGAGAAAGTTTAACTAGGGAGTGTCACAATCTCCCCACCTTGAGGGTAACACCATGCTCAATGTTCAATAACCATTAAAAAAAAACAAATGATATGGATCTTTATACACATAACTTTGTACAACATTTACAACTCACATATTTAGTCACTTGTCGAACGACTCAATGGAAAATCCACTCCATCCAGGTAATTTCAATTTTTTTTGTTAACATGGCATACAATCTCTCATGAGATTCGACATATAAAATTTTCAAAATTTAGATTATACCTCTTTCTTGGTCCTTTGAATGGTTATTCAGTTAGTCGCAAACTTGTCTTTAACAAAACCCACTAATCAGGTGTTCTCAACAGCTCCTAGTTGTTACAATATAATGGCTACAAATTATTCATTAACAAGGTCATTTATCAGGTGTTCTCAACATCTCTTCGTTGTTACACCATAGTCACTTCAATTCAATGAGTAAGAATCCAATTTAGGTTTTCTCAACAACTCCTCGCTGTTACACCACAATGGATATGATTCAATCATTAACAAGCCCATTTATTAGGTGTTCTCAAAAGCTCCTCATTGTTAAAACATAGTGGTTATAGTTTATTGCAAAGGTTCTGTTATGAAACCAGCTGACAAAAAGATAGAAAAGATAGATCAATACCTTATAATTTAGCCTCTTCGAGGGGGAAACCTTCTTTACATTACACAAATGAATAACTCTTGGATGATTCAAATGACAAAATGTCCTTTCTATATATAGGAGTCTAAGGGGTCACAAGATAACCAAGCTGACCTAACAATAATAATATAAAGGCACAAAAATAACAATAGAGGGATTTTATGGGGCACAATAATAACAATATGGGAACAATAGGGGCACAAAAATAATAATAAGGGATACAACAACAATAATAGTGGGGGAATCACTAGTATTATAGCGACCTAGCATGCCCCTCTCCTTCAAAAAAGTGTTGTCCTCAATGCTTGAGTAGTTCTGGATGCTTCTGCATAAAATTCTCATCCTCCCATGTGGAATCTTTAGCAAATAAGTTCTTCCACTTGATGAGATACTCCGAAATTGATTGATTTCATAGCTATCGAGTTCTTGTCTCTGTGACTGCTTCTGTTTCCAATATAATTTTTCCTTCCTCGTCAAGTTCTGGCAATATTGTTTGAAGTGGGAGCTTATCGCCTATAACCTTCTTTAAACATGAAACATGGAAAATTGGGTGCACTCAAGAAGATGCAGGAAGCTCCAATATGTATGCCATAGTACTAATCTTTTGCAACACCTTGTATGGACCATAATACTTTGGTGATAATTTATTATCCTTCTTAGCTTTCTCGAGGGACATTTGTTTATATGGTTGTAGTCGTAGGAATACCCAGTCACCTACATCAAAACTTCTTTCGATGTGATGTTGATCTGCCTATTGTTTCATTCTATTCTGTACCAACACGAGGTTATCCTTTAAGAGTTGGAGAACTTATTGTTGATGCTGGATGTGATGTTCAACTGCTTGAAACTTATAATTTTGTCTTAAATATGATGTGATGGATGGTGGCTGATATCCATAAAGTGCCATAAATGGGGTCATTTTTGCTGCAGTATGGAAGGAAGTGTTATACCACCATTCAGCCAGAGGCAACCATTTGACCCATTGTGTCTGTTTATCATATACAAAGCAACGAAGATATCCTTCCAAACATTTATTTGCTATCTGAGTATGCCGATCATATTGAGGATGATAAGATGAGCTATGAGCTGAGTACCAAGACAAGAAAATAATTATGTCCAAAATTTTCTAGTGAAAATTGGATCTCTGTCGCTTACAATAATCTTTGGGTTTCCATGTAGTTTTTTAATTGTTTCCATAAATGCAATAGAAATTGTACTAGCATTAAATGGATATGATAATGCACACAAGTGTTCATACTTGGTAATTCTATCAACTACCACCATGATGACACTCTTTCCTTCATACTTGGGTAAACCTGTGATAAATTCCATTGAAACCTCCTCCCAATGTTGTCTTGGAATGGGTAAAGGTTGTAATAGACCTCGGGTCTTAATTGTTTCAACTTTATTTTGTTGGAAAACCAAACATTCTACCACAAAATTTTGAATATCAGATTTAAGGCCATCCCAAAAAATTCCTTCTTAGCCCTGTGGTAAGTTTTTCAAAAACTTGAGTGCCTTCCTAAGGGAGAAGTGTGCAATTCCATAAGAATATTTTTCTTGAGTTGGAAATTCTTATAGAGGTATAAGCGATCTTTGTACCATAACGAATCATTTTTACAGCTAAATGTATCAGATGTATTGGAATCTTGTTGTATCTTTTGAATAAGTTCCTACACTTCTTTGCCATTCTTCCATTCCTCCCTTGCTTCGTTTATCCAATATGGTTGGATAATAGAAATGGCGCACAACAATGCTTCCACATCCTCATCCTTTCTTAAGAGTGCATCTGCCACAATATTTTGCTTCCCTTTTTTGTAGATGATTTCAAAGTCATAACCTAAGATCTTTGTGACCCATTTTTGTTGCTCTTCAGAGGATAATCTTTGTTCTAAAAAGTATTTAAGGCTATCATGATCCGTTTTTACCTTGAAGTGTCTTCCAATTAAGTAGGGTCACCATTTCTTAAGTGCATGTAGTATTGCCAACATTTCCTTCTAATAAATAGCTTTGTGTAAATACTTTCCCTTGATTGGACGACTTTCAAAAGAAATTGGTCTTTCATCTTGCATTAAAATAACACCAATTCCATTTCTTGAAGCATCACATTCCATAATAAAGGTTTTTGTGAAGTTCGGTGTAGCTAAGACCAGTGTTTGGCACATTTCCTCTTTAATATGTTCGAAGGCATTTGTTGCTTTTGGATTCCATGAAAATTCATCTTTCTTCAATAATGTTGTTAGAGGTGCTACCATTCTCCCATAATTCTTAACAAACTTATGATAATACCCTGTCAACCTGAGAAATCCTCGCAGATGCTTTATGGATTTGGGGATTTTCCATTCCTTAATGGCTTTAATTTTGCTAGGGTCTACCTTAACACCTTCATGAGATATAATATGAACCAGATATTCCACCTCTTGTACTCCAAAGAAACATTTGGAGCTTTTTGCATATAATTGTTTCTCCTCCTATAGTTGTAGCACCCTGTCAACCTGTTCAACATGATCCTTCCAAGATTTTCTATAGATTAGTATATCATCAAAAAATACTAACACAAATTTTCTAAGGAAGGGTTTGAAAATGGAATTCATCAAACCTTGGAATGTAGAAGGTGCATTGGTAAGGCCAAAAGGAATGACCAAACATTCATAATGACCCTCATGAGCTTTAAAAGCCATTTTTAGAATGTCTTCAGTCTTCATTCTGATTTGATGATATCCTGAACGAATATCCAACTTGGTGAAGTAAATTGACCCATGCAATTCATCCAATAATTTATCCATGACATGAATGGGAAATTTATCTTTAATAATGAGCTTGTTGAGCTCCCTATAATCTAGACACATGCACCATGATCCATCCTTCTTGTGCACCAATACTACTGAAGCAAAGAAAGAACTTTGACCAGGTTGAATTATACCAGCCTCTAGCATTTCTTCAACCATACGTTAAATTTCACTCTTTTGGGCATAGGGATATTTGTACGGCTTGATGTTTGGAGGAACACTTCCTGGAATCAAATGAGTAGCATGATCATGATCACAAATAGGTGGGAGACCTTTGGAAGTCTCAAATACCTTGGAATGATTGTCCAAGACTTTTTGGAGATCTCGAGAAATAGATGATTTCAATGTGGAAACATCTTGCGAACATAATTGTGCAATTACACATCATTGTTCCTGTTTTAGAATTTTTGTCATAATGTAGAGTTGATTATCTTTCTTTGTTTCCCTGCAATACCCCTTAATTCAACTTCCTTTCCTTCCATAGAAAATTTCATGAAAAGTTCTTGAAAATTAAAAGCTATTCTACCCAAGGATTGTAGCCATTGGACTCCTAGTACAACATCAACACCTCCCATTGGAATGGAAAGCATTAGGCTATTCAATATATATTCTCCCATGGACAGCTTGATATTATGGCACCTTCCAAAGAAATTTATGGTTCCTCCACTTGCAACCATCACTTGACACTCTGGTGCTGGATATAGGAAGCAATTGAATTCTTCTGCTATCTTGCAATGAATAAAATTGTGGGTGCTTCCTGAATCAATCAAAACTATTACATTTTTCTTCTTGATATGTCCTTCTATCTTGATAGTTTTAGGAGTTGTAATTCCAGCCCATGCATTACAAGATATGGTTGGATTCATTTCTTCTTTATTTAACATTTTTTCCTGCAATATATCCTCTTCTTTTGACATTTCTTGTTCCTTTTCTTCCTCTTCTTCACAATCTATGTAGAATAATTTCTTCTCAACACACTTATGACCTTTAGTGTATTTGCCATCACAACTGTTTCAAAGCCCTTTTGCTCTTTTTTCTTCCAATTGTTGTGGTGTCAACCTTATAGGTTGTGGAAGGCTAGGTGAAACAACACTTCCATCTTTATAGTTGTGAGTGGTAGGCTTCCTTGTTGCCATAATTTTTCTTTCAATTTTTCTTACTAACCTGAATGCCTTCTCCAATGAATTAGGTTCCCAAAGGCGAACCTCATGTTGGATATTATCCTTTAAAGTTCTTATGAACACATCAATTCTATGCTCCTTTGGAATATCTTTTACCCTTATGTTCAATTTTTGGAAGTCCTCAATGTGCTCCATCATTGAACCCTTTTGTTTGAGACTTATCAATTGGCTAAAAATAGTGTTGCTTTTTGTATCCTCATAATGTGCTTTCTTTACTTTCGTAAAAATTGCCCAAGTGACAATTTGTTTACGAGAGCAAAGCCATCGATACCATACAAACTGATTTGGTTCCAAATATGAAGTTGCAATATGTACCTTTTGTGTGTTTTGCACATTATGGAGATCGAAAAATTGCTCCATCTATAGTATCCATGTTGCGGGATCCTTGCCATCAAACTTCCTCATATCAATTTTTGGAATATGGTGGGTCTTCAATCCAACATTAGAGTCTATGAAATCATGATTAACATTTCTTTTGTTCTCATCATGAGTTTCCTTTACTACCCTTTCACCATTAGTGACCATTTCTTGTAGCAACTTATTCAAATTTATCTTCAATTCTTCCATCTTATCATCCATGCCATTCATCTTAGCTTCCATCTTAGCATCCATGCCATTCATCTTAGCTTCCATGCCATCCATATTAGCTTCCATGCCATTCATCTTAACTTGCATGCCATTCATATTAGCTTCCACGCCATTCATCTTGGCTTCATTTACCTTTAGTGAGAGTGAAATTTGTTGTACTTGGTCTTGTAATTTTGATATATCATATTGCATTTCTTCCTCTTCTTCACAAGTCATGCTAGAGATTTCAAGTTTCTTACTGGGTGTTTCCATTTTCTTTCTTTGGGGCATTAATTAATGCTAATAATTCTTCACTATTCCCTTTGAATTCCTTCAAACTAATTTTTCAAACCAAGATTATGTAAAAATTTAAAAAAATCTACACACCTTTTTTCACTTTGTAGGATCTCAATATTGCATCTGATGTATCTCTGTAATTTCGGATCTTCTAGTTTTGAAATTGTGATCTACAGTAGCCTTCTACGTCTTCTTTCCAATACCACCAGTCTGATCGAATTTAGATTCCCCATAAATACTTATGCACAATCTCCCAAGATGACCTGATTATATACCTTTTCAGAAGAGTGAACTTGTATGAAGTGCCACATGTCACTATTTTGACCTTAGGATCTGAAAAATATACCAAAAGAACTAAAGTCCATCCTCTTTTTGTAACTTCTTATGAAATTTCAATTTGATGCTCAAAACAAAAGTTACGACGATTTTCCCCAGGTCACCTATTTGGGATGTAATTCAGGACGCTGCAAAAAGGCCAACTTCCTTAGATCATATCTCCACAAATATAGCATGAAAAGCTTTGAAATTTGGACCTGAGGTTCAGAACAATTGCAACCCAAATGGGGTTTCTTTTTAGCATTGGAAACATTGCAGAAAAAAGTTATAGCGCAAATGCCATGATGACCTGTTTGAAGCAGGGAAACCCTAGAATCCGAAGCACCGATACCAAATGTTATGAAACCAACTCACAAAAAGATAGAAAAGATAGATCAATGCCTTAGAATTCAGTCTCTTCGAGGGGGAAACATCCTTTACATTACACAAATGAAAAATTCTTGGATGATTCAAATGACAAAACCTCCTTTCTATATATAAGAGTCTAATTTATAGAAAGGGTCTAAGGGGTCACAATATAACCAAGTCGACCTAATAATAATAATATAAATGCACAAAAATAAAAATAGAGGGATTCTATGGGGCACAATAATAAAAATATGGGGAAAATAGGGGCACAACAATAATAATAAGGGATACAACGACAATAGTAATGGGGGAATCACTAGTATTATAGGGACCTAACAGGTTCATGCAGAGCACAAAGAGTCTTAGTTCAACTTTGGAGAGAGATATACAATTAATAGTAAGGAGGATTTATTAGCTGCATTACACCTAGAGGAATGAGAGTATAATTTTTAGTAGCTTAGTGGAACTTCAACCTATGTTCTCAGCCCAATTTCATGGAACTACATCAGGTGTTATTATTCCACTTGCCCTGCATGAATCCACCACTTATAATTTATCGACCAACATCGATTCCAATGGGTTGATTAGCCTTATAAGGCACAACCATTGTTCGGTGTTTATGATCCAAAAAGCCTCTTGGGTTTCTTTGTTTCACTATCATCTAATCTTACTCTATGATTATCAATCAACAAGCTTCATGGCTTTCTCTGTTGCACTAACATCAAAGATATTTTGTGATTATTAGCCAACATGCCTTTAGGGTTTCTCATCTATGTTATCATCAAATTTATGCTTTGTGATTATTAGCCAAAAAGCCTCATGGGTTTATCAACTATGCTATCATTAAAGTTTCTATACTCCACCAAACGCCCTTCTATCCTCAAGATGACACTTAGTCTAGCAAATATCCAATCCGACAATTAGGGATTCCACTTATTAGTTAATATCCATGTTGCCATATTCATCAAAATTTCCTTGTCATTCACATGACACCACATGAGCATATATAATCATATTTTATTCAAAATCATTGGTTAGCTAGGGCTTCCCTACCCTATCAATTCCTCTTTCAACTAGGAATCTGAACAACTTATCATGTCATTCTGTATAGTCATTTATATTTTTATTAAATAACATTTTACACAATCATTCTTCCACAAGAATGATTCCTCACAAGACGATGTTAGTCAAAATACATTTACACATACATATCAACATCATCTTGAACATACATTTTCATATTTAATTAAATTCAAGGTCAAGAGAACCTCCTTTTGAGCTACTTTCATGGCTTCCATATCGTTATTCATTATCTCTATGGAACAAACAAGCCCATTTAGCTGTCAGACTGCTGCCCACTTAGTCATGGACATATCATACATTAAAACATGTTAGATAAAATCAGGGTTTTAGAGAAACTCCCTATATTGTTGTTGTTACTCACACAATAATTTTCATCCTGCACATAATTCATTTTCTTCTTGCTGTCATATTCTAGAGAAATGCTCCAATGTAGTCCATTGGTAGCCTTTTCTAGCTCATCTACTCATTTTTGGCCTTTCTCATTTTGTTCATCTTCTTTATTTATGCCTATGGCATCTTTGGTTCTCTTACTAGAGCCCCATGTCCTTCTTTCCATGCAAAAATAATGTTCCCAAGGCTCAAAAAGCATGAAGAACGAAAGGAAAAGTACAATGAAAAGGAGGGAAGTAGTAAAAATGAAGGAATTCCTGACAATAGTCATAAAATCATGTAACAAAACACTATGGCTATGCACAATCTAATAGTTAAAAGGAAAATTCTAGTGTGAATCAACCAAGGAACACAAAACATAAAATATTCAACAAATTAACAACATAATCCCCATGAGTTATGGTGTTCCCAATGGTTCACGAATAAAAGCTTAGGCAATTTCCAACCATTCATGCCCGCTGCACCATGCCACATTATAGGCTTATTTTACTGCCGTTGAGTCTTGCTATGTCACCACATACACTCAACTGTGAGCGTTTTAATATATATAGTAATTATCTAGTTTCTATATTTCCATGTTAATCCAAACATGTTATCCTGCACATGCACACATATCTTAGTTTTTCATTAGTCACATGACTCAAAATCCAAGACACAATCAAACATATTAATATCTCAATAAAACATTTCCAAAATTAAAATTTTCATGCACATGGGAATATCAATCCATTTATAATCATGCCTACACAAGTTTAGAAATCGGTCTCTTGCCAACCATAAACATTAATTACAGTCAACATCCTTACCAAGGCCAATAATATCAATAGAATACCAGTCTCTTTATCAAGACTATTAATATGAAAATTTAAAGCTTTTAGCAGTTTTGCAGTCAGTCTTCTTTTCCCATGCCAACAACCATTACATCTGCAATCTCAAGGGAATTAGTTAGAATACCATAGGTCACATTAGCATCTACCATCCCTTTAATTTTCACATTTACAAAATGCATCATAGGACCTACATGCAATCCCAAATTAGTACATGACCATTCCTTCATAATTCTACACCCGACATTCCCTTGCATAAGAAAACAATCAAAATGAAAGCCATGATCATAATGTTATAACCAAGTGTTGAACCTAGATGCTCTAATACCACTATGTAACACACCCCCTCCTAATCCTAACCTAAACGTTAGTTAAAAGGAGGTGGTTACTATGCTGACCCAAGATCCTAGGTTCCATTATATAAATGGCGTCTAAAATTTTTGATCTTTTCAACTAACTTAAAACCTCAAATAGATATCACTATTCAGTTCATATCATTTATATGACTCCAGTAATATAAAATTTTATGCTGATACAACCACTAGATCAAGTGTTATGTCTCTTCATAATTTTCCATTGCCTCATCCTCCTTTTGTTACTTGGAAACCACATGGAAACCTAGTCAACCCTTCTTTGCCACTTGGCATGGTAGTATTAATTATTGACCCATTCATTCTCTAAATTCCTATCCATTCCAACCACAAACAAACAACCAATTTTGGCATATCTTCCAAATATGACACAAGTAATTCCAAACCCACTCATATACACAAGCACTAAGCCCTTTCTATTATGCATGCAACACTTTTTATATGGATCAAATTCCTTTAAACACTTACTCATAGTCCCTTTTTCCTTGTTAATATTTCGTAGGCCCATGGTCCCTAAAACACATGAAACCATTACAAAACCATGTCTTGGGCACGCTTGTAATTATTCGATAAAACTGTCAAGAGTTAGTAGAAGCCCCACTTGTCGGCTCCATTGTCCCAGCAATAAATCCCAATGTGCCTTTATTTACCTTTAGGGTGAAAGTTTTAGGCTCAAATCTAAACCCCCAACTCATCTATCCTAGCTGAAACTCTGAGCTTAGCTCTCTCGGCTAGAACCCCTAGCTCATCTCTCCTGGCTAAAACTCCTTGCTTAGCTCTTCTGAATAAAACTTCCGGTGTGTCTTTACTTTTCCTCTGGGGAATAATATTCGTGGTAGATCTTACAAGATTATAACTCCTGGGAACTTCATTCGTCCACACTTTCCTTTTGTGATAAGGCATAATTCAAGCATTCAACTTGCGACAACCATGAATAAGGTTTACAGGAGTAAGGATATGGCTTCCATTGTGCAACTTGCGAGGTTTATGACCTTGTCTCTACCATTGTGGTTCAACCCAAACCTTGTGCCATTGATATTATATATATGTTCTTGAATTTGAGGGTTTTAAGAAGGATTCACCCATTTCTATATACATACTGCATAACTAAACTGGGCATGATTTTACCACACAGTGTCGAACTTGGTGGCTTTATAAGATACTTTCCCACTTGAATTATCACCTCAGTGGGTTGAAATAAACTTGTTAGCACTCTTTACCAGACTCAAGATACTTAGCCAATATCCTGAATTGTAACTTAAGAACACAACTATATGACTAGGAATCTTACACACAACATACATGCATTGTTGAAAACAATGCATGTCAATCATCAGTTCCACCAATCTCTCAGACATACACAAAGGCTTAATTGACCTTTTTACTAGAAATAACTATATTCCATATGTCCACAACACACATAGGGCTTCAGTAATTCCTTTAAGTTATAAGGGTTTGAGTGTCCAAAATACACAATCCTCTTCACAAGTGCTCCTTGCACTCACATGGATGTATTTTCCTACGTAACTTTGCATGAAGGAACCTAAGTACTAATGCATACAATTAGGACCATCCATAAAAAATTTTAAACCTTCAAACTCTAGAAAACCAACCATCCCTCATAAAACAACATTAAGTAAGGAATTTTCATTTAAATTCATGTGAGGTCTTGTTATGAAACCACAATACTTAAGAAACATGGTTTATAAATTTAAATATTTCAAGCACGAGAATATCAATTATTCTTCTTACAACCACTATCAAGATGAGCATTTATATTCAAATCCCCTTCCTAGGATCATCGATGTAAAACCACAACTACAGGTAACATGCATCAAACAATAATTTCCTGTCTATTACAGGAAACCATGAACTAGTTATGCATAAGTGCAACATCAACTTGACAATCCAAAGATAATTCAACAACATGGAATGCATCACTGAAGGCTTGAAGAGGACCCTCATATCTAGAAAACCAATTCAATAAGAATAAAATGAGAGGAAATCCTTCATATTCCACATTGCAACACCACCATGCAATGCAATCTTGAAATCAACTTATTTAACATATTGCAATAAGGAAGAAGAAAGATCATGCTAAATAATTTCATTCTTAGCTATTATTTTGACACATTATAACAATTCCTTTAAAACAATAACAAAACACATGAGTTGATTACGTAAATAAGAGTTACAAAACCACGTCTCTTGTGTTAATAAAAGTATTTTAAACCAAAAATACATGACTCATACTTTAACATGGAGAATACATTAGAAACGGTTACCTTATGAGTCATTTTGGGCAACTGAGATGAGGAATACAACTCTCCACCCAACCATGAAGTCTTTCTTATAGTTGTCACCATTGAGCCAAATTTCAATGCTCGAGGTAGAGTGCTCTGAAAGAAGTTTCAAACCAACACTTCCATTGAAACATGTTATCTCAAGGCCGCTTCACCTCCACCCACTAGCTAATAAACCTAGGAATCACATTGAACCATTTCATGGATAAACATCCATCATCTAGTCAGGAGATTTAATCAGTATCACCAACTAAAACAAGATGTCTCAAGGCTACCCTAGCTTCACCCACTAGCTATTCGAAATTTCACATAATGTAGAGAAAAAAGTCCATTATATAGTGGGACTTGCAACATCCTAATATCTATAGGGATTTGTGTGGAGCGATAAAAAGGTGTCTTTCGAACTCCTAATTACCTCACATTAATTATCAACCCAGGGACGACTTTTTATTTCAAGAGTGTACTCTGTCTGAGGCGGCTATTTACTTAAGAGTAATGTTTTGCAGTATAGTGCTTAAAACCCACAAGTAAATGAATGCTTGAAACAAAATCTAATTGGAATAGCAAGAAACTAAATCATTCATTCAAACAACCATCAATCGAGGATGCAGTAGCAATAACTCATTCCTCTAGAAATTGATGAAGAAAAGGAATTAGAGTATGGATCATGGATCTGGGAGCATAATAGCGTCTGTTGTGTCTCACGACAGCCTTGATCCTCCTCCCACACTAAAACAGTAAATGCAAGTAAATGGAATGGAAATTAGAGCATGGACCAAATATCTGAGAGCTAAGCAGCGGCTTGCTGACTCACTACAGCTTTAGACCTTCTCTCACACCAAAGCAACAAAGGCAAGTAAATAAATCAGCAGAAAGTAAAACGGAACAGCGAAATGGAAATGGGACAGCAATAAATGATACAGTAGTAAAATGGAACAGCAATAATCAAATGGAACAACAACAATCAAATGGAACAGCAATCCTTAATGAATTACGAAACAACAACTATCACCCGTATGTACATGATTTACATTAATATAGCAATCTGAAAGTATTGAATGATGCAGCTATGTTTCTAAACAGAATGATGCTGCTCTCGAACCCCACAAATATTCATACCAGCACTCTGTTATGGAAATGGCTGAATAAAGATACAATTCGACCCCGTGTGAATTCATTTATATAGTGCAGAGTTCTTACATGGAGAAATCGTTCATTCATTGATCATAACAGAATCACAGCGTATCATATAAAGAATGTATCAGATTGCTACAGAATAGAAATAAACAAACCGCACGCAAATCACCGTATAATAATACAAAGGCAAGTGTCCTCCGGAGCCGGGCCCTTAGCTGCCGATGGTACACCGCCTTAGATTACTCCAGACGCAGAGACGGAATGAACACCAAGTCTTTTATATTAATTGCATCCACAAAAGTATAACAAAGTCAGGTCTCAATGAGACTCAACGATCAAAGTTTATTCCGAAAGTGTGAAATTACAAAAACAATCCTCCTCTCCTCTGATCTTTGGTTTCATTTAAATAGAGAAAGATCAGAGCATAGATAATTACAACATGATAAATTTGGGTTGATTCTAACCAGATGATCAACAAGAAAATATATTCCCTCTCATCTCTTCAACAAAAGCAAGACGAATTTGGGTTTACAGCTGAGATTTGGAGGGCGGCCGCAACTGCAAATCTGAGAAAATCGTGCTCAAAGAACCCTGCGTTTCTCCCTGTACAAGCCGAATTTGGGCAATCTGTTCTTTTGGAAGATAATTGGGCCCGTTCTGGACAAAACTCATGTTCCGGATTTTCCAAATTCGTCTTCATTTGCTCAGAATCTCAACCGCAAAACTGTCACTCCTTAAACCAGCGAATTTCTGAGTTGGCAGTTTTAAAAATCAAATCTTCAATCTGGAAGTTACCTTGGAGGCTAAAAATGGTGAATAATGTTTATAACCAACTTATTAGCACTATCATTGGTAAAATAATGCATAATCATCAATTTATTAGAAATAAAGGAGAATAAATAATATTTATTCATGAGAGCATAAATAATTAATAAAATGGATTTAAATGATAAATTATAATAAATGTCATGATGAAGAATGATAGAAATAGGTGAAATAAATGTTCACAAGTGACAATAATAATGGCATATTATCGACTCTACACACCCCCACACTCAATATGTTGCATGTCCTCATGCAACGGAAACTGAATATATTGCATGTCCTCATGCAACCCAAAGACAAAAACCATGTGTTAACCAAGCAATAAAAATTTGAGAATAAATGAATGCTTCCTTAATTAATGAATATTCAATTTTAGGCATAACAATTTTTACATTGACATTCAATTATATGTATATATGAAGTTGCAACAAAATATGATATATGTAACAACAAACTTCATGAACCATTTTCTCAAAAACTACAAACCAGCTTTTGTTGAAATTTGGCAAGTAAATTTATAATATATAAATGCCTTTATGATCCAAAAATCAGATTATTTTGATGCACGGATCATGAGATATAAACAAAATGGCTGTAAGTGAGAGTGCATGATTTCCGAAATTTTATGAACCAATATTTCTTGAATTTATCTAGGTATGTGTATTTCAATAGTATGTCTGTGTTTCCTAGAGATCACAAGAATTGAGTTCATAGTTTTGTTAAAAATATTAGGGAAATCAATTTCTACACTGAAATTGTATGCCTTAAAGGAGAGAAAATAGAAAACATCCATCATGCGTAGCAATTCCTCCCCCTCTTTGAAAAATTAGCATGCCCTCATGCGATGCTAGAAAACAAATAGAGGTGGTAGCTACCGACTGTTGAATTCTATGCTTGGTGTAAAACAACATGGAATAAGGGAGGTGGTGAGAGTGAATAAGAATAGCAATGGAGGATAAAGAATATGAATGGCGTGGTGATAAGAAAGAAATGAATGAAAGGAACACTCCCCCATACTCGAAAATGATATGCTGCTGAAAAAGGGAAAGTGGTAAAGATGTGGAATGAAAGATGACAAATAATGCTCAAAATAGATTTTGATGAAATTCTCCTAAATTCATAATAAATTAGAAAACTATGCGATTTTACCTCAAGTTTTACCTCCAAAAAAATGTGGAATGACATATATGGACTGGCAGTTGTTGAAGCTGATGTAGATAGAGTTGGTGCTGAAAGTGATGCAAAAGGTGGAATCCAGAGAAGCACATCATGTCTGAAGAATTGTTCACGTTCGCGAGCCTCTACTGTGAAGTGCAATAGTGTGGTCATGCTACGAATAGAATTCTGCCCATACTTGTTGTTCTCCTGTAAACAAAGCACTATATTGCATACAATGTTCTTGAATCCATAGTGTTAGCTTTGAATAGCAACAGATAAAATGCATGCAAAATTTCAATAAGAAAAACTTATGTATACATGCAATACTAATATGTTGTCTAATCAACAAGGTATGGCAAAGTGCAGTAATCATATCACATGTAACCCCATAATGCATACATTCCCCCTCCAATTGGAAAATGGGTCCCATAACCATAAAGCATATGAAAGGGGTGGTGCGGACGACAAGGCAATGGAGTGAACCATATATCAGTAAGTAAAGCAGAGTACACTTATCAATAATAGGACGGTGAAAATTATGGTTATGTTGAGAGCAAAGTGTGTAAAGATAGTTATGAATAAGAGATAGGACGCTTTGGATTGATGATAGTTTATACAAAACGAAAAAGGACAACAATATGCTAAAAAGATGCTTTGCTGACGGTATTCTAGCTGAAAATGATGTGATTGATCATAAAACACTTTCTCATGCATAAAGGTTCAAACAGGGAAAAAGTTAAGGAAATAACTTCTCTGATAAAAAGAAAATAAGAAAAGGGTATTATAATAATAATTGACGAAAAGATATAACTTCAATACCATAAGCAGA
This sequence comes from Pinus tabuliformis, assembly GCA_031772625.1. Lineage (NCBI taxonomy): Eukaryota > Viridiplantae > Streptophyta > Pinopsida > Pinales > Pinaceae > Pinus > Pinus tabuliformis. The sequence goes on along the minus strand of CM062820.1, from coordinate 1,414,277,583 downwards.
GCCGCTGCTGCCAGTAGGCGTCCATAGCCTCGGCAGGGTTGCTTTTTATCCCATATGAGCCATGATCCTCAATTTATAAATGGAGAGTTTTAGTGTTGTTCTACAGAAGAGATCAGTGTGCTGGCGTGGTAACCAGATAACCACACTGCCATTCACTAGGAGGTAGCAAAAGTGATCAGGCCAGCTCGTGATGAGACCTCCTGTTCCAAGGATAATTTGGCTATCCAATGGATCATAACCCTGGTGTGGTGGCCATAATGGGAATGTCACTTTGTTACAGCCTTATGAACATGGTAGGCTGGCTCGTAATGAGACCCCCTATCCTCCATCTGCGAACAAAATTTTGTTATTATTACACATTTTTATAATAAAAAGAGGGAGGCTCAATACTCCTTAAGAGCAGGGATGGCGGAAGAAGTTGAACATGTCAATATAAAAAATATACCCATAATCTCATTTATTACAGACAAAGAAGATTATAACCAGGGATGATGGAACCAGCATGGTATTAAGATGATCAATCAATATCATGTTCAACAGAAAACAATGCAGTAAAGTAGTATATAAATAATTGTGTCCCTTCTGAAAAGAATCTATCATCAAGGAGCTGTCCTGTTAAAGATCATAACTTGAATGATATTAACTTGCTTCAATAGAATCCATAATTCTTGTCCTCATAAAAGTAGTGTACTTCATGCCATGAAAGAGAATCAGGAAAATGTTGTTGAGATGAACTATGAATAATCCCACAAGAGAAAGGAAGGGTTGCTCTCAAAAATACTCTCAAAGTGTTGCTTTTTTTTTTTTTTGGAAGGAACAGCAAAAACACTCAAAAAGAAAGTGGTGTTCTGTGTAGGGAACAAAAAAGAAAATGCATACAAAAAAAAATCAAAAATACACACAAAAACGCGAAACTGCTGTTCCTTTTGAAAAAGGAATAGCAAAAACACGCACTGCTGTTCCTTTTGAAAAAAGGAACAGCAAAAACTCAAACTGCTGTTCCTTTTGAAAAAGGAACAACAAAACCACGCACTGCTGTTCTTTTTGAAAAAAAGGAACAGCAAAAACTCAAACCGCTGTTCCTTTTGAAAAAGGAACAGCAAAAACACAAACTGCTGTTCCTTTTGAAAAAAAGGAACAGCAAAAACTCAAACTGCTGTTCCTTTTGAAAAAGGAACAGAAAAAACACGAACTGCTGTTCCTTTTGAAAAAGGAACAACAAAAACTCAAACTGCTGTTCCTTTTGAAAAAGGAACAGCAAAAACATGCACTGTTGTTCCTTTTGAAAAAAGGAACAACAAAAACTCAAACTGCTGTTCCTTTTGAAAAAGGAACAACAAAAACACGAACTGCTGTTCCTTTTGAAAAAAGAACAGCAAAAACACGCACTGCTGTTCCTTTTGAAAAAAAGGAACAGCAAAAACTCAAACTGTTGTTCCTTTTGAAAAAGGAACAGCAGGAACGACAAAAATGCACACAAATGTTGTTCCTTTAGAAAAAGAACAACAAAATACACAACCATAAAATGCAAACACGCAAAGAATGAATTAGCTGTTCACTGCATTGATGCTTTTGAATGAAGCAACACCTGAAACACAAAATATAAAAGAAATTAGAAAAGAAACAACATTTTATTTAAGAAACAATATGTAAATTAAGTTACAACAGCTATGATATTATAAAAAAAATGATCTTTTTGAAAAATGTTTTGGCAGCAGTGACAAGACATGAATCTTGAAATTGAAATCAATTCTTCATTTGTTCTATTATGAATCCGTTGGGTAATGATTTGGATAAAATTCTTTTGTTTTATAAAAACTTCTTTGAAAAATCACTCGTCCATAAATTGACCTTCTTTATTTTCCCAGGACCTGCAAAAAACGAGTATCTACCTGCAATAAAGCATTAAATCATGAAGAAAGAGAGGTGTACGGGCTCCCTTAATCCAAGAATTATGCAAAAAACAACAAGTAGTTATTCTGTATAACAAATCCATAGAGAAAATAACAAAGTAAAATTTATTTGTTACCTGCGGGAGAGCAGTGGTCGACCATACTAACCAGCAGTGTTTTAATTACAACTTCTTTGTTTTTCGTCCAAATTGAGTGATTCCAAAGCCAAATGAAAACTAATTCAAAGGTGTATCTCCAATAGAAACAGGTTTTAAAAACTCAATGATATGATATGTCAAATTTGTTTAGAACAACCTGCATAATAGAGTCATTGTCGATTACCCGGCTTAGACCAACAGTTGATATTTCAAGCATAACTTTTTCGTTTGATGTCGGATTCGAATGATTCAAATTGAAAATGAAAGTAGATTCATTTATTGATCTCCAATAGACACAGGTTTTGAATACAAGAAGAATTGATAGGTCAAATATTGTAAGGAACAGCTGGAAAGACATAGTTTTAAGAGTGCTGATTTACGATAGACAGTCAGTATTTTGATCATAACGTCCCCATACGATATCAAAAATGAGTGATTCCAATTGCATTGTAAACTAGATTCATAGGGTAATCTACCATAGAAACAGGTTTTAAAAATTCATTGATTTAGGCCTCCAAAAACTGACTGTCCCAACTCTATTCCTGAGCTGCCCGCTAGACATCCGGTCAATGTTTTGGCTCTAACTTTTTCGTTTCAAATCCAAATTGAGTGATTCAAATTGGATTGGAAAGTAGACATCAAGGGCTACCTAGGATAGAAACAGGTTTTAAAAATGTGGTCATTTAGGCCTCCAAAAACTGACTGTCCCAACTCTGTTCCTGAGCTGCCCGCTAGACACCCTGTCAATGTTTTGGTTCTAACATTTTCATTTCAAATCCAAATTGAGTGATTCAAATTGGGTTAGAAATTAGACATCAAGGGCTACCTAGGGTAGAAACAGGTTTTAAAAATATTCATTTTTGGTCCCTCAAAACATGACTGTCCCGACTGTTTTTCCAGAAAGTTCATCAAGCCCGCAAGCCAAAAAAATGAAATTCAAGCATTTTTTCAAATTGGTGATAAAAATGAAAATGAGTGTTTGTAGAACTTATTATTTCAATTATGATTCATCTACATACACAAATTATATAAAAAATTATCACCGATGTTGATTTGCATAGCATGTTGCAACAAAAACCCTAGTTTTACAAAAGAACAAAATGCACTTATTTATGTCCTTATTTTGTTTTATTTTATTCACTAACCTACTTTGATTGAAGGATGAATATGACTACGTGTATGAGTACTTCCAGTGAAGCCATTTTCGAAATAAGGCTTCATGTATGCACATACCCAACTTTGAAAAATGCATATTAATGAAAATTAGGGTATGAGAAGGTGGCTTCCCTTGAAAAAATGATATCAAAAATTGTTGAAGCATAGAGTGATGTTGCAAACAAATGATGGAGTGAAACCAATCTTCAATGTATCCTTTATTTTCTTGATTTCGCATAGCCATCATATCATGAAGTTCTTGAGCTTTTAAAATAGTTTGTTGATGCATCCTACAAGAAACCTCATTTTCTTCCATAGCTTCTACAATTTTTGCATTTGAAACATTCTGAATCTCATTGTAGGTTTTATTTAATGGCGCATGTGAGATAGAATGGGTGGGAAGGGTGGGTAAATTTGCCAGCTCAACATTGTAAGCATGTTGTACTGGTTTATTATGGTGAGGGTGTGGAATTAGTTGAGCAGGAAAATGTGTAAAGAATGGAGCATTGTGATGATGTGGTTGGTTGGGTTGAGTGAATGAATTTGGTATGCAAGCAGGATGTTGTGAAAGAGCTGGTGAAAAATATGGAGAATATGTTTGTGCTACAAGATGAGGGAGAGTAGTCATGCCATCATAAGAGGAACCATGCCCAACTTTTGAACAAGATAGGTGGTTAAATTGAAATTGACATGGCTGCCCTAACACATTAGTATTCCATAATGGATTATGCAAGTATGACAATGGAGAAGAAGTGTTTTGAACCATACTTGTAGGCCATGATTTCTGTGGTTTTGACCTTGTTACAGCTTCCTTACTTCTTTGATATGCCACTTCCATCATAGCTAAGGAAGAGTGAGTATCTATGAGATGCTCCTTTCGGTCATGAGAACAAAACACTTCATCAAATTCTTCATTTTTATGAACCTGCAAAACATCTAATTTTTCATTTAGAGAGCTAATAAAATCAACTTTAAAATTGTCAAATAACACATTGATTTCAGCTCTTATGTCTCCTATTCTTGTAGCAGATTTGGAAAAGAAAGAAAAAACATCTCTAGGATTCTTACCAGCCTTGGAGATTCCTCTTGAATACCTTATGCACAACTCACAAACATCATCATATGATAACTGAAAAACATCACCTTTTCCTATCAAATTTAAAAGTTCTAAAAATTCATCTTTGATTCCTTTAAGAAGGAGTGTTTTTAAGATCTCTTTCTCCAAATGCTTATATTTTGATTTTTGAAGGTTGTATTGAAATCGATCTACATAGTCCTCCAAACTTTCATCTTCCCCTTGTATCATATAGAAAATATCTTCATTGGCTTTGCAATAGTCTTGGTACTTTTTCAAGAATATGTTCTTCATGTCCTCCCATGATTGGATGCAATTCCCACCTAGGCTCATGAACCATCGGAGAGCTGCTCCTTTTAGAGTAAGAGGAAACACTTTCAATCTTTGATCATTAGTACAATAATCATATCCTCTACAAAGTATTTCAAACTCAAACATAAATGTATATGGATCTTCATTTGCTAAACCATGAAAATTTGGTAAAGATGGGGGAATTATGTGCATTTGTGTCACTCCTAGATCTTTGATAGGAAATTCAAAAGTAGAAACGTGAGCCATTTCTTACCATAATAGAAGATGTTCTTCATCTGTTTTCTTCAAGGCTCCTTCTTCAAATTTTCCTGTCAATCGGTTAGTGAAATGGGTGGTGCTTACATCACCACTTGTGTGAGATCATGTGATTCATTTTTTTAAAAATTTCTATTATTCACACAAAAATTTAAACATCTATCTCTACTCTAGGTTCTTTAACAGTCCTGCTGGAAAGCGGACGGGGGAGCAGGGCTTTTACATGCTCCGTACGCAGGTTCTTACCTTCCGTTTTTAAGATCCAACTCTTTCCTAGCAGGCAGTCATCAAATTCACACTACTCCTTAGAAATGGCTACACTCTCCCCGGCAACGGCGCCAAAATGTGGAGCGATAAAAAGGTGTCTTTCGAACTCCTAATTACCTCACATTAATTATCAACCCAGGGATGACTTTTTATTTCAAGAGTGTACTCTGTCTGAGGCGGCTATTTACTTAAGAGTAATGTTTTGCAGTATAGTGCTTAAAACCCACAAGTAAATGAATGCTTGAAACAAAATCTAATTGGAATTGCAAGAAACTAAATCATTCATTCAAACAACCATCAATCGAGGATGCAGTAGCAATAACTCATTCCTCTAGAAATTGATGAAGAAAAGGAATTAGAGTATGGATCATGGATCTGGGAGCATAATAGCGTCTGTTGTGTCTCACGACAGCCTTGATCCTCCTCCCACACTAAAACAGTAAATGCAAGTAAATGGAATGGAAATTAGAGCATGGACCAAAGATCTGAGAGCTAAGCAGCGACTTGCTGACTCACTACAGCTTTAGACCTTCTCTCACACCAAAGCAACAAAGGCAAGTAAATAAATCAGCAGAAAGTAAAACGGAACAGCGAAATGGAAATGGGACAGCAATAAATGATACAGCAGTAAAATGGAACAGCAATAATCAAATGGAACAACAACAATCAAATGGAACAACAATCCTTAATGAATTACGAAACAACAACTATCACCCGTATGTACATGATTTACATTAATATAGCAATCTGAAAGTATTGAATGATGCAGCTATGTTTCTAAACAGAATGATGCTACTCTCGAATCCCACAAATATTCATACCAGCACTCTGTTATGGAAATGGCTGAATAAAGATACAATTCGACCCCGTGTGAATTCATTTATATAGTGCAGAGTTCTTACATGGAGAAATCGTTCATTCATTGATCATAACAGAATCACAACGTATCATATAAAGAATGTATCAGATTGCTACAGAATAGAAATAAACAAACCGCATGCAAATCACCGTATAATAATACAAAGGCAAGTGTCCTCCGGAGCCGGGCCCTTAGCTGCCGATGGTACACCGCCTTAGATTACTCCAGACGCAGAGACGGAATGAACACCAAGTCTTTTATATTAATTGCATCCACCAAAGTATAACAAAGTCAGGTCTCAATGAGACTCAACGATCAAAGCTTATTCCGAAAGTGTGAAATTACAAAAACAACCCTCCTCTCCTCTGATCTTTGGTTTCATTTAAATAGAGAAAGATCAGAGCATAGATAATTACAACATGATAAATTTGGGTTGATTCTAACCAGATGATCAACAAGAAAATATATTCCCTCTCATCTCTTTAACAAAAGCAAGACGAATTTGGGTTTACAGCTGAGATTTGGAGGGCAACCGCAACTGCAAATCTGAGAAAATCGTGCTCAAAGAACCCTGCGTTTCTCCCTGTACAAGCCGAATTTTGGCAATCTGTTCTTGTAGAAGATGATTGGGCCCGTTCTGGACAAAACCCATGTTCCGGATTTTCCAAATTCGTCTTCATTTGCTCAGAATCTCAACCGCAAAACTGTCACTCCTTAAACCAGCGAATTTCTGATGATGAAGAATGATAGAAATAGGTGAAATAAATGTTCACAAGTGACAATAATAATGGCATATTATCGACTCTACAATTTGGACATAGAGAGTTTCAATTCAAATGTGGATAAAGAGATATAGTTAATAGCATGGAGGGTTTATCAACCATGTTAGTTTTGAAGGAATAAGAGTTCACTTTCAAACATTTTAGTGGAATGTTCCACCTATGTTCTGAGTCCAATCCATGGAACTACCATAAGGTGTTATCAACCCACTAGTCGTGAGTGCCTCAAATTTTCAAAGGCTATCAACCAACCTAGCGTCCAGTGGATTTATCATCCTTATAAGACACATCTAGTGCTCTGTTATTATCAGTCAAAAATCCTCATGGTTTTCATAGTTGGCTATCATCAGAGCTTCTCTTCCCTTGAGTTGTCTTGGTCCTACTAATCTTCTCTTCCCTCTCATTAATGCACTTCATCCCGATGAATCTTTTTACATCCTCTTTTCCTATTCCCTTCCATGCCTGTGTGTATGAGTCATGGGTGTTTTTCCCACAAACCCCTCAACTTGTTCAACTCTTTTCCCTTCTTCTATGTGCACAACATGTCTTCCTTCAAAGCAAGAGAGAGAGTGTGTGTATAAAACCCCATAATCCTCTCTCCTTTCCATCATTTTTCATGGTAACCTCCCCTTCCTTCTTGGCTATGATTTTGATGTCCTTTTCCTCAATCGTTTATGCATACTAACCACCTTAACAACAAAACCCATACTTCCCATTAATTGTTGTCCTTTTTTGTGTATATTTTTCTTTTTCCCAAAGAGAGGTGGCGTATGTTTCATTTGTCTACCTAAATTAATACTTAGTTAGGTCAATTAAAAGAACTCAATATGATAATGACTGATATTTAAAATAATCGACTACCTCAAGCAACCTCCTTCCTCAAGAATAGGAATGTGTGTCCTTCTCTCACCCATTTAAAAATAATTTTAATTATTTGCAAAAGAGAAAGGCTAACTGTTGGTACCATTCCATTACCATCTTTTTCTTCTAGAAACACCATCATTTGTCTACCTTTTTCCTCCATAAACCCCTTATATCCCTCGAAATTGATTAATTAATAACATTATAGTTGTTAGTTTGCATTAAAGTTAATTTATGAATTTTTATGTTAGAAATTAGGAATTTTCAATAAAAAGATTATAGGAAGTCATAACATCCTGTAAATGGTTTATCATCTGACACGTGGCATGACAGGCAAGCCAAAGAAATGGATAGGAATGAGACCTGGAATGTACATGCATGGTGAAAAATCAATTCTACAACAAAACAAAAGCTCCTGGTTATGCGGTCAACGCTGGTCAAACCCCAACCTTTTGGTTACAAAGGCAGTAAAATCCATGGTTTCCCAAACCGGTTTCGTTTTGTTTTTTTGGAAATCGGTTTAGATTAGAAATGACAAAAAATCATTCCATTGTAAAAGCAGAAACATCTGCTTAATGAATGTACATTCGATTCAGATAGGGACAGGCAGATAAAGACTGCGTAATTTTTTTTTTTTCAAAAACAGTTACGATTATTATCTCTGTACATCGTTTGAGAACATAAATCTTGTATGTGATTTCAATCTTCAACACTTAAATATAGACACAGTTTTGCTCCAGCAGTGTTTATGCGTTAATACTCTCGTTGCTTGAGTTTACTTCAATGTACCATTGAAACGTGGACGGGCCCTGCGTGGATTGGTATAGTGTTATTTCCATGTTTATGATTTTGTCAATTTGATTAGAAATTCTCACAAATGGTATTTATGGTGATAGCTTGAAGATTTTATCGTTAGATCATTGAACCATATCTTGTAAGAGATTTGATCCATTGTTATATTTTAAAGCATCTCCATAGACTCTGTTTTTTCATGCATTTAAACTTTAGTGTGCTTTTGATTTTTCATGAATGCTCAAGTGTTAACTAGACAGAGCTTTTGTGCATAGCATCCTTGTAAGAGGATTAAAATCTCACTCTAGCAATACGTTGTATCCTTAGGACAGTTAGATAAGTTAGGTGATCTGAGTGTTAAGGTGAGAGGAAACATATCTTAACCTTCTGTAAAGGAGTATTGTAACCTATCACAATAAACACTTAGTTAGGAATCCTTTATGTCTATAGATTGTAGACACATGCCTCGAAGTTTACTTACCCTCGTTGATAATAAATCTAGTCTAATCTAGCACCCTAGATTGGGCACTACATTTTGGCGTCGTTGCCGGGGAGACGTGGTTAGAGGATTTTGAAAAAAAATCAAAATAAAAAAATAAAAAATAAACATAAAGCAAAAACATAGATTTAATTTTAATTCATCATTTTAGAAGTCATGTTTACTTATGCCTAGATCTAGAGATAATAAAGGTAGATTCATAAAAACCCCCCATCCAAAAACTAACCTACCATCAGGAGCAGACCCTTTAGGAAACATTGAACACACAACATCAGTTGAGGAAGTCACCATACAAAAATTAGAGGATAAACAGAAATCAGGGCAAAGACTCACACTCATCGAGAGGCAAATTCTATTAGCACACAAATCACAGAAGAAACATTTCCTTGAATCCTCTATAAAAGGAGAAAGTATCACAGTAACTCAACAATCTTTCCTTAAACTTCTCTTTGAAACAAGTGACACTGAACAAGAAATTAAATCAATAGAGGAACCTATCAAAATGGCTGAAGAAGGGCATGGATCAGAAAGAGGACCACCAAATCAAGGTCAAGAGGGAGAGTCAACCTTTAAATTTCCTATCCAAGAACCAGAAGAGGATGACAAAATAAAAATGAAAAACATACCTCCATCTGTGCTACCAAACTTTTGTGGCATGGCTTCAGAAGACCCAGATTCATTCTTGTTTGAGTTTGACATTGTATGTCGAACATATGGTTACACAGATGATGCCCATAGGCTTAGACTCTTCCCAGCAACATTAAAAGCATCAACATTAAGATGGTTCATGGGGCTTGGTGAACATGTGATAACTGATTAGGATGGCATGAGAAGAATATTTCTAAAGAAATACCAACCTTATTGTAGATCGAAAGATTCCAAAGATGATATCTTTAGGATGAACCAACAAGAGGATGAAAATTTAGAGGAGTACTTAGAGCGGTTTGTTTACAATTTACAAAAATCAAAACACAGAACCATGCCTCTTGATCTGATTCGAACAATATTTTTGAAAGGAATTCGAGAGGAATACTTAGATGATCTTAATTTGATGGGCAAAGGTGATATTTCCACTTTACCTTTTGAAGAAATTGCTGAGTTATGTGAAAAGTATTCTAGGAGCAAAGCCAAAATTGGAAAGAGAACCATATCATCCAAAGCCACAAAATTTGCTTCAGCAAGTGTCACAAGGGTTGAAATAGGGAACCTATTAGAAGAATCCAAAACATATCTATTAAGTACCTTAGGAACTCAAATTGACACTCTAAAAGCTAAGAAGAGACAAGAAGAGGAAGATCAAATGATGGCTATATTTTGCCCAAAATGCCGGAAGAAACATGCCTTAAAAGACTGCCCATTAGAAAACATTCAAGTTTGTGCCTTTTGTACTGAAAATCATGATATATTTCATTGCTCTAAAGTCAAGGTTTTGCAGAATTTTAATGTGGCAACTAACACAGTTATGGAAAATGTGTATTACATGGGCACAAAGAGACCATGGCATCCAAAACCAACACCTCAAGGTATGTTCCCAAACCAGAATTTGCAATTTCCTGTACATGATCAGATGTATGCTCAGAATTTGTGGAATGTACCCATGCCATGGCAGGACCAAAATTACCCACAACAACAATGGAGACCATCTCAGCAATACTCTCAACATTATCAATCATATCCTCAACCATACCAACCATATTCGCAGCCATATCAACAATATCATCAGCCATATTCACCATATCCTCAACCATATCAGCAATATCCTCAGCAGAAAGTTGTTTACCCACATCAACCTTAACCCACTCAGCAAGCATTACCTGCTCCTCCACCAATAAATCCACCACAATTACAAATTCCATCTAACCCACAACCTCCTAGACCTACTCAAATCCCTGCTCAACCTGTACCAAATCCAAATAACAGAGCAGAGAGACCAGCCTACAATGTAGACGAGGGAACCTCATATCCCACATTACCCTTGCAAAATATCAATTTGAGGTCTAGTAAGGTACTTCACAAAGAATCTCCAACAGCTGATAAACAAGAAGAAAATGAAGAAAATGAAAATGAAACTTCAATTCAAAGGAAACAAAATGATGACATCAAAAATAAACAAATGCAACCGTTGCATCCACCGCCTTTTCCAGACCGATTGGTCCAAACAAAACTTCCCATGTCTATACCACAATTTGATGTTTTAGATGAGCTAAAGAATGTCTATATAAAAATTCTGCTACTACAAGCCATAAAATACATTCCCATATATACTAAAGCCATCAAAGAGCTGTGCCTTAAAAAACCTACTAGGAAAAGAGTTGATCCACAAACCATTCATGTTATTGGACATTTAGCTGGCCTTATGAAAAACACCATTTCGATGGAAAAGTATGTTGATCCTAGTATTCGCAGAGTCACTACAATCATTAACAACATACATATTCCAAACACCTTAATTGATCTTGGGGCCGCAATAAATGTGATGACTCTTGAAACCATGTAAACACTCCAGCTCACAAACTTGCAACATATAACAATTGTTCTAGAACTCGCTGATAGGTCTAAAGTGATTCCTAAAGGGATTTTTGAGGACATAATTGTTTCATTGGACTCTTGGGAGTATCCAGTGGACTTTTTAGCTCTTCAGCCAAAATCCAATTTAGGAGGACACCCTATCATCCTTGGTAGACCATGGTTAGCAACTGTTGATGCATTCATAGGATGTCGATCGGGTAATATGATTATTTCACGAGGAACTGAAAGAAAACAACTCACTCTTTACCCATTAGCACAATCACCAGCAGTAGCACACAATGTATGGCTTGACGATAAATACAATGACAAAGAAGAAGTTCAATCTGTTTTCAGCATCAACCAAATCTATGATTTTCAAGAACATAATAATGATGATTTGGTAGAGTTGTTCCTTTCTCAACCTGATGTTTCTGAAGATTTGAGAAATGAACAATACCATGCTGCAGATGAACTTTTGGCACAAAATTTTCAGGAAACATGCACCATTCAATCTTTGCAAACAACATTTCAGAACATTTTTCCTATCCAATCGATCATAAACACACAGAGCAAGACCCTAGAGATTAGTCCAGGAAAAACTTTGAATATTGGCACTCACCTAGACTCATCTCAGGAAGAAAAATTGATTCAATTATTGAGAAAATACCAGAAAGCATTTGCTTGGGACTACAATGATATGCACGGAATTCACCCTGAAACATGCACTCACCATATTTATATGGATAGTAATATCAAACCAGTGAGGCAACCTCAGAGACGAATGAACCCCATGCTTCAGGATATTGTTAGAGAGGAATTACAAAAACTATTGAAAGTCAATTTTATCTATCCTATCTCTGACAGTCAGTGGGTATCCCCATTGGTAGTAGTGCCCAATAAAAATGGTAAGTGGTGGATTTGTGTTGATTACCGACAATTGAACAAAGCAACTCTCAAAGATTATTTTCCACTACCATTTATTGACCAAGTGCTAGACACATTAGCTGGGAAATCATCATTCTCTTTTCTTGATGGTTTCAGTGGCTACAACCAGATCACGATAGCCTTAGAGGACCAGGAAAAAACCGCTTTTACTTGTCCCTGGGGCACTTATGCTTATAATGTTTTACCATTTGGACTTTGCAATGCTCCAACTACATTTCAGAGAGATGTATTAGCTATTTTTGCTGATTTAGTGCATGATTGTGTTGAAGTTTACATGGATGATTTTTTAGTGTATGGTGATTCATTTGAGCATACATTAACGAATCTTGAATTTTTTTTGAAGAGATGTATTGAAGCTAATCTATCCCTGAGCAATGAAAAGTGTTTTATGATGTTAAATGAGGGGAAAGTATTAGGCCACTATATTTCTTTTCAAGGCATTAAAGTTGATCCATCAAAAATCTAGATCATTGTCAATTTTCCAATTCTGAAGACTCAAAAGTAGGTAAGAAGTTTCCTTGGGTATGCAAGCTATTACAAAAGGTTTATTGAACATTTTAGTAAAATAGCTTCACCTCTGTTTAAACTTCTAGCAAAAGATACACCTTTCAACTGGAATGAGAATTGTCAGCAAGCATTTGAAACACTCAAAGAAAAGTTATCAACCACACCAGTCTTAAAAGGACCTAACTGGAACCTACCATTTCACATCTTTACATATGCATCTGATACTGTAGTAGGTGCCTCATTAGGCAAAAAATAGGAGTCTTGTCATTATGCCATCTATTTCATTAGCAAAAGCTAACACCTACAGAATTAAACTACACAGTCACAGAAAAAGAAATTATTGCCATTATACATGTTGTGAATAAATTCCGACATTATATAACTGGTTATGAGGTTTTTGTACATATTGACCATTCTGCCATTAAACATTTAATGAATAAATCAGTAGCTAGTGGCAGAGTTACCAGATGGTTGTTATTATTATAGGAATTTAACATCACAGTGTTAGATAGACCAGGTAAGGAGAATCAGGTGGCATATTTTCTTTCTAGACTGCAAAATCAAGGTGAGGTTGTTCCGGTTGAAGATTCTTTTCCAGATGAAAATTTATTTGCAATTTCAATAGTGAATCCTTGGTATGCTGACTTGGCCAATTATTTGTCCACAGGAAGAACACCTCCATACTTTACTCCAAAGGAAAAGAAGAGGCTAGTCAAACAAAGTGCTTGATACTTATGGGTTAATGGCGATTTATTTTACAGTGGTTATGATATGATTATTAGATGATGTGTAAGAAATGATGAAATAATTGATATTTTAAAATCTTGCCATGATGAACCGTGTGGTGGGCATTTTGTAGCTAAACGAACAACATTCAAGATTCTTAGTCTTGGATACTACTGGCCATCTATTTTTAAGGATTCCAAGAAGTACGTGAAGAGTTGTGATAGCTGTCAAAGAATGGGTAGGCCAACAACTATAGATGAGATGCCACTTTAGCCTCAAGTACACCTAGAGCCATTTGAAAAATGGGCTTTAGATTTCATAGGACCCATTAATCCAACTTCCAATGGTAAGAAGTACATCTTAGTATGTACTGATTACGTAACAAAATGGGATGAAGCCAAAGCACTAGTCTGGGCAACTGAACAAACAGTGGTAAACTTCCTTTTTGAAGAGATTTTTGTAAGGTATGGAGTACCAAGGGAGATAGTAACAGATCAAGGTACTCAGTTTACTTCAAAGTTAGTTAAGGACATCACAAAAAAATATCAAATCAAGCACATAAGAAGTAAACCTTACCATCCACAGGCCAATGGCCAGGTGGAATCCACAAATAAAACTTTGGAAGGAATTATCACTAAGACCGTACCAATGAACAGAAAGAATTGGGAGGAGAAGCTCAAAGATGCACTCTGGGCTTATAGAATCACGTGGAAGAATACTACAGGATTTACACCATATCAGTTGGTGTATGGCAAAGAGGTAATGCTTCCTATTGAGTTTCAAATACATACTTTTAAGATGGTTGCAGATTTGGGAATTGATCTTAATGAAGCACAACAAGAAAGAATTCAGTAGTTGAACCAGCTGGATGAAATGAGGCAGCAAGCAGAGGAGACAACACTCCTCATGCAAAAACAAAGGAAGCAGTGGCATGATGCACACATCAAGAAGAAACAGTTCAAAGAAGGAGACTGGACTTTACTCTTTGACTCTAAATTTAGAGATCATAAAGCCAAATTTACCAGACATTGGATGGGCCCATACAAAATAGTTCAAGTTTATGACAATGGATCAGTCAAGCTTATTACCATTGGTGGAGAAGGCCACCCCTTTATTTTCAATGGCCATCGCTTGAAACTTTAACATAAGCCCATCAACAAGCAAGATTTTCTTCAAACTGTATCTCAGCAAAGGGAGGTTGAGATATTGTAGCCTTCAGCTGTAGTATCTCTACCTTAGTTCATTTCATTTACATTTAGAAATTAAAAAAAAAAATTAATTAAAAAGAAATTAGTTAAAATAATAATAATAATAATAATGGTTTAGATGTGAAAAGTAGACTCTGGCACACTCTAACCCAGAATTCTTACTTGAAAACGAATTCTTTGGCTGGTAAGAATTCCTTTTCTTTTTGTTTCCTATTTGATTCATCGATTCAATAATGACTTGAGGACAAGTAAAAGCTTTAGTGGGGGAGAAGCATCAGCATTTTTGTTTTTATCTCATCTCCTCATTGTATATTCTCAAAGAGTTTGTTTCAGCACTTCAGTATTTCAATAAATAAGTTGTTTTTGTCTTTGTTCTAATCAGAGGGACCTGTTTAAGCACTATGCAGTGGGACCTGTTTAGAAGACCATGTTACCAGCACCAACATTAGAGGGACCTGTTCAACAAACATAAAAGGGACCTGTTAGAGACTGTTATCTCAAGTTACTGCAGCAAAGCTTCAACAAATTTTCAACAGAGATTCAAAGGTTTCTCATCACCGAGGCTCCATCAAACACCAAAGATAAAGGAAGCTACACACATATAGTTTTTTTCCAGATTTCAAAGAAGCTGCACAAACATTCTCCAGATCTCAGAGGGACCTGTTGTATCCAAATTCATCTCAGAGGGACCTGTTATGGACAACAAATATTAGTCATATCTGAACAAGAAAGACCAGTCCTACCTATGCATGCCAACTCAACTCTTGATCAACCAATAAAAGTGTAATGTATTATTGTAATTTTATTTTTAACACTTAAATTCTTAGATTATTTTAGTGTTAAATGTGATGACTATGACTACTTATGATCAATTTCAAAAACACCCACATATCCATCACCCTTGTCATATTCCTAATTCCTACCATTTCCCAACACTCTAGCCTATCCCCATACAACTCCTACGATTTTTAAATCCCCTATTATACCACCCTCCCAGCCTTGTTATTAACTTCTTATTAGCCATCAACCTTTACTATCAGTTCAACATCTCCCTATTCGGCCAAGTACCAATGAGCAAGGGACAGGCGGTGAACTATTGGAAATCCAAATATTACACGGTTTCTTTCATTGTTTTTGAATCGGCTAAGTTATAACATGATTGTTCGACCAAGTCGACTCATGCAAACAACTATCCGTTATTATACTCCAGTACTCCATACATGCTTATGGCATTCTCATGATGGTTCTCATACAATCCAGTACAGCTACTCCTCTATCATTAAAATATGAATACGCTTTGTTATTATTATAGTGAATTGGGTCAAGTCGGTTGTTAAAATTCCATTTCATTCTTAGTTGTAAAAATGACATTCCATACGAACAATTAAAGTGTTGTGATTTCAAAAACAAAGGCCGAGAACAACAAGTGCTACGAAAGGAAAGCACAGTAATTGGGCTCACAAGTTTCCACCTCCGCCATAATTCAAGGACAGTCATCCGGTCACTGCTTAAGCCATTGAAGGAGCTGATCTCGAAGAATAGAGGGCACCACCAGATCAGTTGTGTGGAGCGAAAAGCAAAGGTAACAAACCAAAATACTCTTGTTAAATTAGTAAGCATAAACGAAGAGGGTTAGAGCAAGAGTTTCTCTGTCAAAATGACTAATAGAGTAGAGCCAAACACATTTGATAGTTCTCAGTACCATGATGACTGCATTGAAATTTTAAGAGAAAATCAATGGCTACCCTTCTTGGAGAAGTTTAATGGGAGCAATGAGGAAGTAACTAAACAGTTTGCTTTTACATTTAATGGGGAGAAAGCGTTGATAGGAAATTTCTCATTTAGGATCTCAGAAGACACCATAGCACAATCCTTGGGGATCAGCCTAGAAGGAGAAAAGTACTTCAAAACAAAACAATTCAAAGAAAAATCATGGACCCAATTCATGTCCAGGTCGAGGGTTTCATCTGTTAACTAGAAGAAGGGTATCCCTAGGAGCTGGCTAATGCATCCATGGGACGAAATGGTGTACATCATTCAAAAATTTGTTACGTGTGAGGGTCGTTACAACATAGTATTTTTATACCACATCAAACTCCTGTTACATTTAAAAGGGTAGTGCACCATTAGTTTACCATATTTCCTCTTGCAGAGCTTAACCAAGATGTCAAAAACTATCCAAAAGAAAAATGGTAATGAAGATAAAAGTTTATGTCATTTTGGGTTAATTAAAATTCTAATTGAATTTGAATTACAGAGAAGGGGAAAAACATGGAAGGAATTTCTGGCTGCCAATCAAATCAAAGATGGAGAGGATGAGCAAGAACAGCAAGAGCACTCAGGATTTATGCTTGACATTGATGAAGAGATCCCTGTGTGCAAATCAAGCAATGTCCCTCCACCCAGTAGTAGTGTGAGGAAGAGAAAGATGAGACAAGAGGCTGCCTAGAAAATGGAGCATGATAAAATTTTCACTACATATACAAGAAGATCCAGGAGAGCACAAAAGACCCAGCCACAAGAAGATCACCCAGAATCAAATGCACATGCACCGATAGACATCAAGAGTAGTGCTCACTCACAGCCTGGACCAGAAGCCGAAATGGAGGTGGAGAGCAACAATAGGCAAGGAAAAGAGTTACCACCTGCAATCAAGAAACAAAGGAGGCTGGAAAAGCAAATTGAAAAGTTAAAAGAAGAACTGATGGAGGCCAACATGATAGAGAAAGTCATTAAGAGGGAGAACGAAATGTTGAGAACTCAGAGTAAGGAGACTCAACAGAAAAATGAGAAGTTGAAGGAGCAAATCAAAGAACTCGAGGCTGAACAAACCGACATTTGCAAGTGGGTAACCAAAAGGTACACCCAAAAGAAAGCCCTCAACGAGAAATACAAGAGTTTGAAACATGAGCTCCACATTCAGAAAGATGCCCAAGCTAAGAAGAACATAGATGCATTGTTAAAAGTAGCAGAGGTACAGGCAAGAACAGAATATAGAGGCAGCACATCAGGATTAGCAAGAGGACATGCTAAGTCATTGAGCTTGGGGGAGATGTTGGTACCATTCCATTACCATCTTTTTCTTCTAGAAAAATCATTATTTGTCTACCTTTTTCCTCCACAGACCCCTTATATCCCTCGAAATTGATTAATTAATAGCATTATAGTTTTTAGTTTGCATTAAAGTTAATTTATGATTTTTTATGTTAGAAATTAGGAATTTTCAATAAAAAGATTACAGGGAGTCATAACATCCTGTAAATGGTTTATCATCTGACACGTGGCATGACAGGAAAGCCAAAGAAATGGACAGGAATGAGACCTGTAATGTACATGCATGGTGAAAAATCAATTCTACAACAAATCAAAAGCTCCTGGTTATGCGGTCAACATTGGTCAAACCCTAGCCTTTTGGTTACAAAGGTAGTAAAAGCCATGGTTTCCCAAACCAATTTCATTTTGTTTTTTTGGAAATCGGTTTAGATTAGAAATGACAAAAAATCATTCCATTGTAAAAGCAGAAACATCTGCTTAATGAATGTACATTCGATTCAGATAGGGACAGGCAAATAAAGACTGCGTATTATTTTGTTTTCAAAAACAGTTACGATTATTATCTTTGTACATCGTTTGAGAACATAAATCTTGTATGTGATTTCAATCTTCAACACTTGAATATAGTCACGGTTTTACTCTAGCAGTGTTTATGCATTAATACTCTCGTTGCTTGAGTTTACTTCAGTGTACCATTGAAACGTGGATGGGCCCTGCGTGGGTTGGTATACTGTTAATTTCATTTCCTTAGCAATTTTTTAATTTGAATAGAACACATAGTGTTTAGTGTTATTTCCATGTTTATGATTTTGTCGATTTGATTAGAAATTCTCACAAATGGTATTTATGGTGAGAGCTTGAAGATTTTATCATTAGATCATTGAACCATATCTTGTAAGAGATTTGATCCATCGTTATATTTTAAAGCATCTCCATAGACTCTGTTTTTCATGCATTTAAACTTTAGTGTGCTTTTGATTTTTCATGAATGCTCAAGTGTTAACTAGACAGAGCTTTTGTGCATAACATCCTTGTAAGAGGATTAAAATCTCAGTCTAGCAATACGATGTATCCTTAGGACAGTTAGATAAGTTAGGTGATGTGAGTGTTAAGGTGAGAGGAAACATATCTTAACCTTTTGTAAAGGAGTATTGTAACCTATCACAATAAACACTTAGTTAGGAATCCTTTATGTCTATATACTGTAGACACATGCCTCGAAGTTTACTTACCCTGGTTGATAATAGATCTAGTCTAATCTAGCACCCTAGATTGGCCACTACACTAACTAAGGGATGTTAGAGGAATCCTTACCCATATTGGAGCCAAGGAGATTTTCATAGTAACTGGATCAAAAGAAAGGGACCATGGCTAAATGAAAATACCAACAATACCCCAAAATGGGGGCATGAAATCCCAGATGATCTTCTTAGACCTTGATACAAGAGGGGTTTCCATGTATAAAAAATCCACTTAGTAGATCAATCAACAGTGGTGAAAACCCATTAAATCTACAAACCAAAATAAGTTTTGAAAAATATTTCACACTATTGATGACTTACTCCCCTAGAGGGACATTAAAAGTTGAATCTTTGTGGACAACAAAAAAATTGGTTTCAAATTTTAGCACAGTACTATAAGAAAACCTAGCTTGATCTTCTTGAAATGCCTCCACTCCTGACTCCATAGATATAGGATATCGAGATCAGTTGCTGACATCCAGGCTTGTTGAAAGATAGTAGAATTCCCTCGATCCACTATATGATCAATAGTAACAATGCCTTTGTTGATTAGGAAAGCATTCAGTTTCGAGGGTAGGATGTACATGGTGCTGCATCTAATCCATGGATCAACGCCAATACAAACTTTTGTACCATTGCCAATTCATCATGTAAGCCCACTCCTCATAGTGGGGAGAGTTTGTATGACTGCCTTCCAAATAACCGAAATTCTATGCTTGTTCCAAGATGGTAGTTAGAACCAATCCATGATATTTTGTGGCTAGATATATTTATGAGCGACGACTTCCATCCATAAACTTTTGGTCTTTAGGAGGAGCCAACCCAATTTGGTTGTCAGTGCATGTGTGAAAGCTAGGAGATCCTTAAGGCCCCATCCCCCCCATTTTTTAGGGACAATGATTCGGCTCCATTTGACCCAAGAAAAGGGTTTACCTTCCTTATGCCCCTTCCATAAGAAATTGCAGCATATCCTTTGTATACTGAATAGAATGCATTGAGGAATCTAGGCTAGAGACATCCAATAGACTGGGTTGGCTTCAAGAATAGAATTCATAAGAACCAAGCGCGCTACCTTTGACAAGAGTCGATGGCTCCGGTTTCTCAATCTTTTTTCTACCTTAGCTACCAACCAGGTCTAGTCAACAATTTTATATCCATGAGAATTTATGCGGAAGCCCAGGTATTTCAATCCATCCTCCATCTATAGACTCTGGAAGGGGAATCTTTTATATGCATGACGGAGTTCCTGTGGAGAGCAAGCTAAAAAAGTGATGGTGGATTGTGGTTGGTTGATTTCCATTTCAGTTGCTGTAAAAGATAATCGAAGAACCTGAACAACATTATTGAAATCATGTATAACTCCATTAAGTAATATAAGAACATCATCCACAAATAGGGGGTGAGTAAGTATGCATTGGTATGTGATCTTGAGGCTCTATATCCTGCCAGCCCTTTTTTAGAAGAGATTAGCCTTCTTAAACTGTCCTTGACAATCAAGAAAAGAAGAGGGAAGAGTGGGCATCCCTGTCGAAGTCCCCTCTCTGCATGGAAGTAATAGGAAGAAGATCCATTTTTGAGGACACTGAGAGAGACAAATGTAATGCCACACATAATCCATCGAATGAAGGAGGTAGGGAAGCCAATGTGAGTTAAAATAATTCTGATGTATAACCAGTTGACATGGTCAAAAGCCTTTGAGAGATTAATTTTAAGAATGACTCCTTTCAAATTCTTCAACTTGATAGAATGGAGGGCTTCCTGGGCAGTGCCTATGGCTTCATGGATCTGACGGTTGTGGAGAAGGGAAAATTGTTCAGAGGATATGTTATCGGATAGAATCGACTTGATACAGTTAGTGATGATCTTAACGATAATCTTGTACAGATAGTTGCAGAGGGAGATGGGTCGGAAATCACAAAAGGATTTAGGGGAGTCTGTTTTAGGGATAAGGGTGATGAATGTAGTGTTAATGGCTTCATACATTCTCCTAGATGTTCTGCAATCCTCAATTACCTTGAGAAGATCCAAGCCAATGATATCAAAGAAGGATAGATAAAACTCCATCGACCATCCGTCTGACCCCAGAATTCTATCCTTCTTGAACCATTTCAAAGTGCTCTCCAATTCCCTCATTGATACAAGTTTGATAAGATCGTCCACAGAGTCAGGATCCACAAATCTAGGGAATTGCCCAGCAATTCGAATAATTTCTGCAAGTGTTTCTCTAGGGAGAAGCTTTAAAGAGTTGCCTAAAGTGAGTATTCCACAAATGTTCCTACTGATGAAAATTTTAAGCCATTTGCCCCTGTTTAGTTGGCATCTACCATATGGTATTACTGACTCTTCTCCCTTTGGAAAAGTTATGAAAGAACTTTGTGTTGTTGTCCCCTGCTTACAACCAGATAGCTCAACTTATGAGTCTCCATGTCTCTTCCCGATCCATCAGGATCTTGGATCTCTAGGGCTCCAAACCCATTAATGTGGCCTTTGCTTCAATAGTGGTATATCCTCTACCTTGGTCATCAGTCAGATCATCAATCTGGCGCTTAATGTCACTAAGAGTCTGTTCATCCCTAACCTTTTTTTCTTTTTCCCAATTTATGGAGAGTCTTTTAAGAGACACTAGGTTTCAACAAAAACCCTCTGCCACACAGTGATCATTTGATAATATGTGGGCTCTGCAAAACTCAGTAATTAATCTATGATAATCAAGGTCCTTTAACTAGATTGCATTAAATTTAAAAGGGGATATGGGATTTTGTGATTGTCTAGCTATCTCTAAGTAGATGGGGGAATGATGTGAAATCCCACCAAAGGCCACCCACTGCTTGTAATTTGAGAAGGTTGCTAACATACCTTCATGAATGAGAAAACAATCCAATCTTCTACCAAGATCAACATCTCCAATCCTTCTGTTGTGCCACATGGGAATCTTTTTATTCATAGGGATATCTATTAGGTGGTGCTACTCCAATAGTAATTCCAGTTGGTCATAATTGGGGTTCATTTGTGAGTGATGACCCCAGGATTATTCATGGCCAATGGTGAAATTTAGGTCTCCTCCTAATATGGTATATTTGTTGATCAAGGAAAGCCCTAATATCCTGTGCCGAAAATCTAATCTATTATGATTTGGAGCATATATATTAACAATGCGAAGGTTCCTACCCAACTCCACGTAGAGAATATCCATTCCAAATTACCCATGGCCACCCAAAGTAGAGATAGGTTTAATGGAATGGGAGTTAACACCTAGAGCGATATGCCCCAATTTCCCCAAGACTTCCAAGGCATGAAAGATCCATCCTGGCTTTAGAGAGTGAAGGATCCGAGTAATTTGCTCAGCGATACCTAGGGTCTCTTGGAGAAAGATTATATCACAGGGCTCCGAATCCAAAAGCCTCTTCAATGCTAATTTTTTGGAGGGACTAGCTAAACCCTTGCAATTAAAGGATATCCACTTCATGGGGGAACCCTAGCTAGGGTTTCTTGTGCTTTAAGTACTCGTTCAATGGTGTTTTATCTGCCACGGGCCACATCAACCCCTGCTAGCTTGATAGCTTTAGAAATCTTAGAGGGTCGCCCCCGGGAGGGTTTGGTCTCCATAGTCGAAGATGATATGCCTAATCCAATCGATTTCGAAAGTGTAAGGATACGAGAATGGAGGTTATATGAATGTGATCGGGTGGAGATGGAGGGCACAGATGGATCAGAATATCCCAAAGAGAACATGACATCTAGGGTGTTGGAAAAGATAGCCGGAGGAGGGTCAAGCAAACAATTGATAGGGGTGGAATTCATACAAGGGATGGATGAAAATGCAGAGACTAAAAGAAATTACTAAATTTCATAAGAAAGGAATAGAGAGGAGGAACTATACCCATGGATGGAGCAGTTGCCACAACCGTTCGGGATCTAGTCATGGGTGGGGAAATAGGTGGAACTTGGACTAAACAAGTTGGCCGAGCAGTGTCCCCAATCATATCCATCAGACTGGCATGACATGAAGGCGGATCTTCCACTTGTGGTTCATCATACTGCATATGCTTCTAACCATTGGCAGATGGTGGAGATGATGACGATACGAGCATACATTCTTTATACAGATGCCCCACCTTGTGACATCTTCGGCACCGAAAGGGGAATCCTTCATAATCAAGGATTTTCTTGTGTGAAAAATGTCTCCAGTGTAGGGTGATCTTCTCCTCTAGTCCTTCCCTTGTATTAATATGGACCAGGATTTGTGCATGGAAATGATGCCAGAAGATTCATATGTCTTGTCGTGTTCCAGATAAGTTCCTAGGCCATTGCCTATGTGGATGAAAACATCCTCCAACCAAAAGTGCATTGGAAGCCTTGGAAGATGGACCCATATTGGCCCTGTACCAAGTTGTTCCCTTTCTCGGTTGAAAAGGGGACTCCACCTTATTAGCAGGACTAGGGCAAGTTCAATGTGCCAATATCACAAGAGGATCTAGTCTGTGTACTCTTCATTGTTGAATCTGAGAGAAAACCACCTACGAGTAAGGACAATAATCGAGGGAAATTATTTAAGGCGCGAACCCCAAATTTGCATGGTCTAGAGATGCAGGTGCTCTATGGAGTAGTTTCACCCTTGAACCTGTCCCACCAGAACTCTGTTGGTCGTGTCTACCACCTCACCCATCGTAAGATATTCTCCCAACATGAGGTTAATGTACCTGTTTATTGCCTTTACGCACCTCCCTTTCTTGACTTTGTTTGATCTTGGAGCTGTCAGATAGGCCTGGAAAGGGCCCCTATTGCCCTGTTGTGTTGCCTGAGGGGAATGAGGGGTGCTCTTAGGGTTGGGGACAAGAGTACTGAAACAACCCGAGGGAATGGGGAAAGAGAGCGGAGTACAATTAGGGTTAGGGTTGGTGATACTAGCTAGAGTGGAGAAACCGAGGGAGCAAAGCCCGGGTTGTGTGGTTCCGGTAGAGGAGGGGGTGTCGGTTGGACCATTAGGGAGAGGGAGATTAGGGAGTGGGGAATCGAAAGTGGGGGAAGGTGGGATGTAGGCCGCAATAAGGTTGAGGGTTGCAGGGGGAGCAAAGGGCAATCCAGAACTGAAGATGCATCCAGAGTAGCTGAATCAAGCAGGTAGGACACAGATGGCCCAAGGCGGTCCGTGACAGGTATCTGTGTAGATAGCAGGTGAAGCAGCGAGCAAAAAGAGCGAGATTCCGACACGGCATGTGGGCGTGACCAAATATCTGCGTAGGGATTTGGGTCAGCTGAATAGTTGACAACATCTGGTTCCATTTCGACCTCACATTGAATCAAATTATTCAAAGGAGAGAATTATTTTTTGAGTCTAATAGTTATCCTCTCTGTCTGGCATTCTGGTTTGCAGGGTGATTATATATATATATATATATATATATATATAGATAGATATATGAGGAATATATGTAATTCCTTGGTTTACTTGAGATCTAACTCTATAAAACTGGAATAAAAAAATAAAAATGACCCATGGTAGTGACATATGATTTTAAGAATCAACTGTATTGACCCGTGGTATTCATGTGAAATCTAACCTATTTAAAGGGGGAATTAAACTAGCTTAATGGTATTCATGTGGAATATAACCTGTTTATGGAGGAAATAAAACTAGCCTAAATCTATCATAGTTTGAAGTTATATTTAGATACTTAGCTATAGAAATTGGCCTTGAATCCATGTAACACGTAAAGGCACAATTTTCTTATGGGTATGTTTGTGTTGGGCATTTGTGATATGAACCAAGATAGGGAAGTTATTAAGAAAAATGAATTTATTACATTTTATTTGGTATTTTTGCTTACCTCTATCCACTTTTTACTAGGTTATATGAGGTAAAATATAATACAATTATATTACATTTTACCCAATATTTCCCATCAACAAGTCCACCTCTTATTGTAATTTTTCTTTATATTTGAATCTTAAAAGTTTGCAAACCAACTATAAAATTAGCATGGGCAAGGGGTAATATTTAGTAAAAGGTAATATTCAGGTTGGGGTGTGATGGGAAATATTAGGTAAAATGTAATAATATTACATTTGAATTAGTATTTCTCTCACCCTTAGCCACTTTTTATTGGGTGGGGTTGATAATAAATATTGGGTAACATAAAATGTTGTGATATTATATTTTATCCAAGATTTCTAATCACCCGCTTTTTATTATAAATTTTCTTTATATTTGAGGTTCATAAGTAAACTTAACTCCTATATAAACATTTAATCCCATTATAGTAGAGATGTTGTAATCTTTAACATTTTTGACTAGAT
Organism: Pinus tabuliformis; assembly: GCA_031772625.1. Taxonomy (NCBI): domain Eukaryota; kingdom Viridiplantae; phylum Streptophyta; class Pinopsida; order Pinales; family Pinaceae; genus Pinus; species Pinus tabuliformis. The sequence goes on along the minus strand of CM062820.1, from coordinate 1,414,252,193 downwards.
AAAAAAAAATAATAAAATAAAAAATTTAATTTAATAAATATATTTATAGTTATAATTATAATTATATGTAATAATTAATTAATGTAGATTCATCTTTAACTCTCATGTACCAAGGGTTTAGAGGGATCAAATTTCTTGAAATGCAAAACTCTTTTAAGACTATAATTAAGATTAATTAAAACTAGTAATATAAAATAGTTAGAAATAAATTTAATGTAGTATTATGAAATTCACCCAGAAAAATTTTAATGATTATGGAAGTTTATAATTTGTTATAGCAGTGAAAAATATATTTTAAGATTTGATGACCCCATTTCCAATAGGAATTGTTTGCGGCACGCAATTACAGGGAAGTAAAGGGAAGCAAGCATAAATTAAAAGAAATAATTATTGAAAATGTACCACAAACAGGGTCAAGAGTCATAGGATAAGAGAAGTGCGAAGTCAAACTTGATGGTATATATATATCGTGTATGAGCTGAGAAGATTTATCGAGTGGGTTTCATTAGCGGAGGATTACTTGCCGTTTCTCCGGATCTTTTAAATAAGTTCTATTGTGGACTGAAGCATCGAACGCGTAAAACAGTGAGAAGCTCCTGGTAATGTAAGTGGCCAGCAAAGTGTTCTCCATGTTTTTTTCTTGTGCTGCGTTAAACATTCCAGTGTTTAATTATTAATGAAATAAGATTGCTTCTTATTTTTGTACAAATTCTGGAAATGAACTGGGCGTTGACTACAATTGCTTTTCTGGCGTGGCAGATAACGATTTAACGATTTAGGAGGTGCAGGAAGTGGTTGATTTTGCGATTTCGGAGAGAATTATGGGAGCGTTGTTGTTCGGCAAGGCTCGGTTAAGTGTCATCATATGGTGGATGTACATTGTGACGGTCGTAGTTGCGGTGTTTGTTATTGCAGTTCGTTGGTTTCTTAGACATCGTAGACGTAATACTGCTGTCGTTCCAGAGCCCTAGGTTCCCAAGTCCCATGCCCCGGCGCCGCCGCAGCTGCAGTCCCTTCCGAACTAGTCCCGGACCTGGCGGCGCCGGCGCCGGCGCTAGCTGCAGCCCCTTCCGATCCCGCCATGGCGGCGCCAGCCCTAGCTGCAGCCCCTTCCAATCCAGTCCCAGCCCTCGCAGCTGCAGTACCTTCCGAGCCAGTCCCAGACCTAGGCCAGCGCCCCAGCTGCAGTCCCTTTCAATGAAATTGTCCTTTACGTAATATTGCTATCGTTCCAGAGCCCTGGGTTCCCAAGTCCCATGCCCCGGCGCCGCCCAACGCAGTCCCTTCCGACCTAGTCCCCGCCCTGGCAGCGCCGGCGCCGGCGCTAGCTGCAGCCCCTTTCGACCCAGCCATGGGGGCGCCAGACCTAGCTGCAGCCCCTTCCAATCCAGTACCAGCCCCCGCAGCTGCAGTACCTTCCGACCCAGTCCCAGCCCTAGGCCCGCGCCCCAGCTGCAGTCCCTTCCAATGAAATTGACCTTTGTTTAAGGAGTACAAAGAGAACAAGTTAATTCTTGATACCTGTTGGAGAATGTGATCCATTAGAGGCATTGAGTTATTATACTTGTTGGATTCTCATTTAAGTTTCTATTCATATTTTTATCTCCCCGACTGTCTTCCTTATTGGTATGAGATTTGAGACCAAAGTCAAATGTCTTACATTGAATATGATCATGGTTGAATATTGTGTACCATTATTGTTGATATTAAAGTTAGGGAAAGACTGTTGGATTTTTTTTATTGATGTTAAAGACAAAGAGATACTACAAATGTTTAAGGTAAATATTGTATGATGAATAATGTTGGAAATATTGTTTGGATACCTAGTTTTATGTTGATGTCTATATTGGATATTTTATTGTTGAAGAAATTTTCACTCTAAATATCTAGTTGAATTGAGGCATAAGATATAAGGTTGAAAACTATATTCTTATATCTTTCCAAAAATATATATCACTTCCTTTAACTTTATAAGAATGATGAGATATGAAAGATTATGTCATGTTGGCTTATCATTGGACTCACATGTCAACCCAATAAGGTAAAATAGAAACAGTGTAAATAAAATATATATGAGTGCATTTGAAGACCATGCAAGTAAGAAGAGAATGCATGTCATTTTGTGGAGTGAATCCATGTCATCTTGTATTTTTTGCTATATATTCTTTTTTGGAATGTTTTAGACTATGAAACCTAGAGGAGGTGGAGGAGAAATATTTAAATACACATGGTAGAAATTTCAAACTTTGGTCAATAAAATTTTAGAGATATCCCCTAGGGAAATTAGGCTTTGTAAATGCTCCCAAAATCTACTTCAAATAGGTGTTGGAACTTTTACTATAAATTTATTTTTTAGATGTTTAAAACTATGAAAAATTGAGTTGGTAGAGAAGAGATATCTAGGTACTTGTGATATAATTTTTAGAATTTGATGACTTTGGTTCAATACAATTTCAGAGATATGGTTTGAGGAAATTAGGAATGCTATTGAAATCTCCTTCAAACCAGTCATCTTCGCATTTTCATTTCAAATTTCTTTCTAAGATACTTCAAAATATGAAATATTGACTACAAAGATAAGATATATTGAGGTACTTATGATATAAATTTCATATTTTAGCTCACCAAATTTCATATATATGCTTTGAGGAATTTAGTCTTTCTACATGTTCATGGAATTTCACTTTGAAGAGGTTAGATTCAATTTTTTTTTTTTTTTTCTTCTATAACCTTATCTCTCATATGTTTTATACTATGATGTATTAAGGAGACAAAGATGAGATCTATAGTTACATTTGGTATAAATTTAATACTTTGTTTTTCTATAACTCTCTATAAGTGCTCTACAACCCAGTAAAGGGGTAGTGTGTAGATGTAATGTAAGAAGGTTTGTAAACATTTTTACATTTTGGCTTAATATGTTGAATTTATATTAATATGTCCAATTTATAATACATAAATTGGTAAACATTTATATTTAGGTTAAAATTAATATAGAACCCAAGGGAGATGTTGTAGTCTTCTTAAAAGGTTAAAAGTAATAAAAATAGTTTCTATTAATAAAATTACAAACAACTTTTTAGATTAAAAAAAATCATAATATACATATTACATTAAAATATATAAGTAATAACAATAAGTTAAGATCCATTTTATCTTATAAACTAGAATAATGATTATGTAACCATATGTAATAATCCTATCATAAATACTCAAGGTAAAATCAAACAATTATGAAATAGTAATTTTAAAAGTTACGAATCAGTTACAAAAACTAATTCTTGATATTCGTGAAAACTAAATGAGGATGAAATCAAGAAGGGAAGGCAATCTGAGGGGCTTGGGGGTTTTAGTTCTTCATCTTATGCACATTGTCTTCTCTGGGGAGGTTGGGGGTTTTAGTTCTTCATCTTATGCACATCGTCTTCTCTGGGGAGGTTACGGTGGTTGTGGTAATTATCATATATTATAATAAGTCTGTCGGCTCTAAAAAAATATCAGTCCGTCCTTCAATTATCATAGCAATATCATTGGCATTTGGTTTTCTATTGCACAACCTGAAGTAAAAATGGTGGTGGGCGACAATTTTGGCGAGGGTTTTCATAGCCGGCGGAAGCCCCTTCTGCAAAGAGGGCAGGTGAAGGCTACCATTGCCGCAGCTCTTGTGCACTCCATGTCTACTGTCGCTTCAGGCATGACGTCTTCTGTAAAAAAATCCCTCTCATGCAGATCGTCTTTTTGATGCTTCACACTCAATTTCCTACTGAAATGTTCGGAATGCATGATTTGGATTTCTCGCTGGTCTGTCCGCATTTTGGATAGCTTGTTGGTGGTACAACTGAAAAAGATAAGTTAATCTCTTGCATAGATAGATATGGTCATTAATGTTCATGTTATTTAAAGTAAATTCCTTATTTTTGTTCACAAAGTATTGCAAGGTATTGTAAAGTTTGTATGCATCAAAATATTGCAGAGATATAAGTCCTCTTGAAAATATTTGTTGCCTAGTTTATACATTGTAAAAGCTACGTAGTTTGATATTCTCTTGAGAGTGTTAAAAGCTAAGTAGCTTTATTATTTCTTTGGGATAAATTATACAAGATTCTTGCTAAGTACCCAAGATATCCTCTTGAGAAGATATGTATGAGACATCTAAAGTTCTTGAGGAGATTTTGTTTTATATTTTCTTGGCAAAGAAAATATAATATGACATGTAGATAAAGATTATATATTCCTCTTGGTAAAGAAATAGGGTTTTTACTTGAATAACCTAAAGAGGGTTTTTACTTAAGTAACCTTAGCATGGGTAACTTAATATAATACTACATATAGATTAAGGTTATATATTCCCCTTGTAAAGAAAATATATTACTGCATGTAGATAAATATTGATTTTATATATATATATATATATATATATATATATATATATATTCTTGGTAGAGAAAATATATTACTACATGTGGTTAAAGGTTGTTATTACTATATAGGAAAAGATGGTTATTAATATATTTACAACATTAAAAGTTAAGTAACATTTTTTTTTTTATATATAACATGCATATGTGTTTATATAAGAAAAGATAGGATGAATTCTCTTTTCTTAAAAAGGGATTTCGTAGGCATTTTCCTAGAAGTGAATATAGATTAAAGAGGTTAATTTGTGAAATATTCTCATGGGTAGAGAGTTCTCTTGAAAAACAAGAAAATATAATAACCTATGCATAGATAAAATGCATAGAGATAAGTCATAGGAACCATCTTTGGAAAGAATATATCTTTTTATGCATGAAAGATAAGTTAATTGTGTTAATCCCTTTGCAAGAGTTTGCAAAAGTTACTTGTTTTGGTGAGTAAAAAGGTAAAGGATTTGTGTGTTGCATACTGGAAAGTTTGATTTAATTGCATGGTTAATGCATAAAGGGTTTCCATTATTGTTATCTTAGTTCTTATGCCCTAAGGAAAGGTTGAATATGATACTTTCTTGAAAACAAATACATGAGAACTTTTATATGATACTTTCATGGAAACAAATGCATAATAACTTTGTACATAAATGATAGAGAACTATGTTGGGTTCTTGAAAAATAAAAGAACACATATACAAAAGCATAGAAACAATATTTTATTACATGTATGAAGATATAACTATTGTGTTATATATTTTAAAGAGAAACGTGGATTTGTAGAACTATTGGGTTAGATCTTTTAAAGAGAAATATGCATTAGTGTGAATAAGAATTGTGGAAGGTAAAACAAACATTTACTTGAATATATGTACTAGTTAATTATTATGACATGCTTGATAATTACTTGTGCACAACGTTGTTAAAGGAAGCATGTTGTGACATTATATTTACAACTCATGCACAAGAGTAGATGTTAAAAGGTTAGTTTTAGAGACTGAATTATTGATTGATTAATATTGTATCTAATATTGTTGCGAAAGCTTGTTGACGACAACAATGACAGGAAACAATGGCAGCTTGTGCCAAAGAAAAATAATGTTTAACATTGTGGTACGTAAAGAACTAACTGTCCATGCTCATAAGATCAACTTGCGGGATTGTACATTGATAGAACAATCATGCCACAAGGATGTAGAGAGTGGTGATATGTAGGTAAAGGGTTTCATGGAAGATGTAATAGCTTTTAGCTAGTTAGGTGACATTTTAATGATATTTCATTGTAATATTTTATAACAATGTATAAGGGATGGAATCCCTTATAAGCCATTGAGTGACGGGTGAAAACCCTCACGAGCGTTTAATAATAAAATTAAGCATTTGTTAATTTTCACCCTACGGGGTTTCCAGGGTATATCGGTGTTCAATGATGTGATTTCTTATTGTGTTAGATTGATGGTGTTGAATCCTTGATGAGGTTAATTCCTTATTTGGTGTGATAGTCATAATGTCAAGTATGTGATTAATTAATATGGTTAAGGGAATCATGAAATGGATGCAAGGTTCATGAGACAATTTATCTTAATATACTACAACAGTGGTTGTCAATGTTTATGAAACTTACTGTCCTCCATTGCAATTTACTTTATGTACTAATGAACATTATATCTAATGGTCAATGAGGAATGTGGAGTAGTGAATTTGGATAATTACTTGTGGGTAATTTGTGTAAAAAAATTCTAACTCCCTACTTTTACATATGAGGTTACTAGGGTACATTACAAGTGGTATCAGAGCTAAAGCTTGTAGCACTGTCACCTTTGGGAATTGGTAAGCGGAAAATAAATTAAGGTATGCCACCAGTAGGCATTAACTCAAGTATGAATTTAACAATCTACATATTGATTTATGTGGTACACTACTTCTGACATGATATGTGTGATTCATGTTTATAACTGCCTTGAGTAGTAAGTAATAATGTTTGCTGCATAACTATGTTCATGACATTGGATTCTTGATGAGGATAAAAGACAATAAAACTTTTGTCACACTTATGAACAATATTGAACACTCATTAAGGAAAATGACAATCAACTACCAACTTTTGCTTTGCAAATATGACAATAATAATGATACATTTAATGAACATGATTGAAGTACAATAAACTAATTTTAATGATTGAATGCATGAATGTAAAATACGGTGGAATGTCCTTGAATATGATGATATAGTGTTTTAAAAAGACATTGTAAGAACCCCTTTAGATATTGAAAATAAACAATGAGTGAGTAATGAGACTTAACTGTAATAACTATTTTTGATTAAGTCTTGTCATGGATGCGTTAAGATGGTTGGTAGTTGTGATTGGTTAGTGTTGTATGACTAACTAATAGAACATATATGCATTAATTGAATTTGATTTAAGATTATTACAGTTCGTAAACAAGTAATTATGGTAGTTACTTCATGTATCAGTCTATTGAGGACAATACACTATCGGAAATTGGAAATGTCTATATTTTTAACTGAACTATTATTGACATTTACACATTAATGAATATTTGCATATACTTTATGCATGACAATATTGTATGCATAAAACTAAAGTGATTTGGAAAGTGAATACTTGTTAAATGATGAATATTTATGACTAACGTTTGCTGATCGGATTAAGTAGTGGCTGATTAATGGCTATAAGAAAACTTGTCAAGGTAAAATCACATTACAATCGTAAATGAGAAACCATAATGTTATATGATATGCATGAATGTGTTATTTGGAAAACCAGAATGCATACAACATGTATGTTAGTTATGTTTCCTATCAATCTAGATGTCGTGGACCCATGTTGAGGGTTAAGTGTAAATGCATGGTGTACATGCATGTTTATTTTGTTAATGATAATGCTCATATGGTTCATTATGTAAATTACTTTGGGGAAGAGTGATAAAAGAGAAATTAAACATTCCAGACAATTGCAGATAGTTGTGAAAGGCTATAAGGTCTTAGGTTGATGGTGGTTGCCTACCCGAAGGGGTTGATGGTACTTGCGTGCCCGGATTTCCTCTCCCTAGAGATCAATTATCTCAATAAAGGAAAAGAGTTGGCCAAGATGGTGAAGAGGGCCAAAAGCCTGAGGAAACTTTGTTGATTTGGAGCCTGTTGGAGGAGGCCCAAAAATTTCTCATAGACGGGACACTATCAAAGCAATAGGCAGGATGCTGCCAAGAGGAATCTTATCTTGGACCCTATGTGGTCATTGGAATTCTTGAGCTAGCTGGCTAGTGGAATTCCATACTAGACTTGGTATTTCCTTTGTCAAATAACTATCTGGATGTGAAAATGACTCAATCTGGTTGTGGAAACCAGTTCCCATGGGTTGGGAGGAGCATTATTTTGCTGCTATGGTTTTTTGCAGGAGGACAAATTAATTAATTAGTTATGTGTTGTGTTAAAACAATGAATTTTATATATAATTGTAAAAGAAAAATGTCATGCACATTTTAACACAAAAGGATTTTTGTGCTCAATAAGGAGTTATTGGAATTTTAGTTCCTTTATTGTATTACCAATCTTGTAAACGTCTTAGTAGGGGCTAAGACAATTTTCACTTGATGCAATGATTGAATGTTTTGATGATTAGAGAGCTAGGTGCTCTTTTGGTACTTTTAGAAGTACTCTCTCGATCTCTTTAGTGAGAGTTAATACAGTGTGCATGTGGAGTAGTGATTTATCATTTTTAAGATTAGTGTTAGTGCTCTTTAAGTACTTATCAAAGTATTGTTATTTAAATATCATCTAACATTGCACAATTGATTGATAGTTAAAAGTATTTCATTTGACTCAAAATATTGTGACTATTGTGATTGAATTTGTTAGTCATACATTATAGGTTACTTACCATGGAGGGCTGACAGGTTGTCCAATCACTATTAAAATGCTTACATGAAAGTGCTCATGATTTTCAAGAGTAGCTGGTAAGTAAGGGTAAGTTGATATAGAGCTTTTTTTTTGTATATTATGAATTTGAATAAGGGCCAAGTGATGGAAATTAGAACTTGCAATGTTTTGCAGTTATAAATGCTTATGACTATTGATTTTGTCTTATGTTATAACATTACAATTTTTTTTATTGTCATTTCTTGGAATGAAATCTTTGATTTTAAAGAGGAAGGATCAATTTTTGTGTGGTTTAGATGGTTATATCATGAGTAAAATCTAAAGTTCCAATGAGAGATGAACACTAAGGATGGTGTTCTTATTAGGGGGGAGTATGTAATATCCCTGTCGTAAATACTCAGTATAAAATCAAATAGTTATGAGATAGTAATTTTAAAAGTTACGAATCAGTTACAAAAACTAATTCTTGATATTCGTGAAAACTAAATGAGGATGAAATCAAGAAGGGAAGGAAATCTGAGGGGCTTGGGGGTTTTAGTTCTTCATCTTATGAACGTCTTCTCTTGGGAGGTTATGGTGGTTGTAGTAATTATCATATATTATAATAAGTCTGTCGGCTCTAAAAAAATATCAGTCTGTCCTTCAATTATCATAGCAATATCATTAGCATTTGGTTTTCTGCCACACAACCTGAAGTAAAAATGGTGGTGGGCGACAATTCTGGCGAGGGTTTTCATAGCCGGCGGAAGCCCCTTCCGCGAAGAGGGCGGGTGAAGGCTCCCATTACGGCAACTCTTGTGTGCTCCATGTCTACTATTGCTTCAGGCATGACCTCTTCTGTAAACAAATCCCTCTGACGTAGATTGTCTTTTTGATGATTCGCACTCAATTTTCTCTAAAAATGTTCGGAATGAATGATTTGGATTTCTCGCTGGTCTGAATGCATTTTGGATAGCTTGTTGGTGGTACAACTGAAAAATATAATCTCTTGCATAGATATATATGGCCAATAATGTTCATGTTCTTTAAAGTAAATTCCTTATTTTTGTGCACAAAGTATTGCAAGGTATTGCAAAGATCTTATGCATTAAAATAATGCAGAGATATAAGTCCTCTTGAAAATATTTGTTGCTTAGTTTATGCACAGTAAACGCTAAGAAGTTTGAGATTTTCTTGAGAGTGTTAAAAGCTAAGTAGCTTTATAATTTCTTTGGGATAAATTACACAAGATTCTTGCTAAGTACCCAAGATATCCTCTTGACAAGAGATGTATGAGACATCTAAATTTCTTGAGGAGGTTTTCTTTTATATTTTCTTGGCAAAGAAAATATAATAGTACATGTAGATAAAGATTATATATTCCTATTGGTAAAGAAATAAGGTTTTTACTTGAATAACTAAAGGGGGATTTTACTTAAATAACCTTAGTATGCATAATTTAATATATTACTACATGTAGATTAAGGCTATATATATTCCTCTTGTGAAGACCATGGATCTAAAGACTGTTGAAAAAGAATATGGAGACAATCAAGAATATAAGATGGATAGAAAGGTTGATGATATTGATGGGGAAGTAATCCTTGATGTAGAAATTGTTAGTGCCCTAGAAGAAATGGATAGTCTGAGAGACAAGATCAAAAATAAAAATGAGCTATTGTATAAATATGAAAAGAAAAAGTTTCATGGTCTTGATGAAAAAAATAATTCCATCCTAAAGACAACTATAAGAGGCAAAAAGAATAGAAGAATTAGTGAGAAGCTAGCTAAAACAAAAAGAAGAAGATTGTGAAAAGCTACAATCATAAGTTATTTCCTTGAGAAAGGAACTACAAAAAGAACATTCTCAATTGAACTGAAGCTTGAATTTTGAAAAGAGAACCAAAATATTAGATGATATTCTCAGTTATCATAGGTTATATTTCATCAAAACATGTCTTTTCTACTAGGAAAATAACAATATCTCCAAGGGTGAATCAAGCGCAAATACATCAGAAAAGGAAGATGAGTATCACAAAATTTATGCTAATGTTATTAATAGTCGCTTCAACAATGAAAGTAGCACTAGGAAAGGATATAAATACCATCATAGATGTAATTTTTCTCACAATATCAACAAGAATAAATTCAGAAGAGCTACTCCACCCTAAAATATTTTCACATCTCGATATCAAAATATGTTATTTGGCTATTGCTTTGCTTTAATGCGTTTGGAAATAAAGGAAAATTTTTATAGCTTATGTAAGAGAAAACTATGTGATAAATAGAAACAAAAGATATTATAATACCTCAAAGAATGGCTTTTTAGCAATAAAACTAGAAGTCTTAATGAATGTTATGTAGAATATACAACTCATTTTCTCACCTATCACATCATATTGAACGTTACAAGTGTAATAACTATGGGCAAAAAGCGTGTGAATATACAAGAAGCACGATAATGTTTTTTGAGAAAAGTGAGGAAGAAGATATTTCTAGGCATAGAGAACAATTCACAAAGGGATGGAAAAGGAAACAAGAAAAATAAGAATAATGTGGACTTGCTCCATATGTTCAAGGTAGAGCAAGAAAATGGTATATTAATAGTGGATGTTCAAAAGACATGATAGAATATAAGAGTAAATTTATTACTCTAAAAGAAGGAGGAGGAAATGTTACCTTTGTAAATAATGCGTCAACAAGGATAAACAAAAAGAGAAGAGTTAGCATTGATCACGGAAAGTATAAAACTTAGAATGTAATATATGTTAAAGGTATAAAAAAAAAAATTCTAAATGTATCTCAAATGTGTGATCAATAATATTATCTCAAATTTCATTATAAAGGATGTGAAATGAGGAAATTAGGTTCAATAATAATGATGGTAAAGAACCATGGACCTCAAGTAATGTATATTTCCTCACTAAAGTTAAAGGAGAAAATTGTTGTATGGAAGTGATGTCTCCTCCAAAAAATTAGTAAAGGATAGCACAAGCTTAGGGGTTGTATGATATGGATATTGGAGGCTAGATCTAGAACCAATAATGTTGAGAGGGGAGGAGAGAACCCAACACTAGAACATTGATGAAAAAAAATGCATACACTGAATACATAAAAAAAATGTGAAGAGAGAAAAAATATATTAAATGAGAGGGAAAGCATTGTGTAGATGGATTCCCCTATTACAAAATGAGGCTCATTACTTATAGCCTTCATAAGTTAAAATACCATGGGTAAATACCATGGGTAGATACCATAGGTGGATACCATGGGTCAATACCATGGGCGGATACAATGGGTGGATGCCACTTTCCATTTGTATCATTCCTCCCCCCTTAGGAAGCAATGGTCCCCATGGCATGAAGCTTCCTTCAGAAAAGTATTTGTTGAATAATTAGAGGAAATTTTAGCCTAAATGTGCCCATGAAATTTTCATGCAATTTCCATTTCATAATATATAAACAATCAAAATGCTTTAAATTTAAAAAGAGGCACATGTAAATATTTTGGAGGGAAAAGAAGAAAAACTAAATTTTCTAATTGTATTAATTTTCTTATAGGCTTACTCAAATTTCAAGTGTATACACTCGTTGGATGTGGAATTAAATTCTACATCGAATGAGTACACATTATGCATGCTCTTGAGAATACCCACATTGATAAAAAGAAATGAAGATACCTTAAAAAATGTGTTCAACATGATTTTTTTTTATATATCTTCAATTTCTATCAATGTGGGTCTTCTCAAAAGTATGCATATTGGATACTCGTTGGATACTCGTTGGTAACAGGTTGCATGCATGATTTCCTAGCTAGTTTTAGCATACATTGTATGTGCATGTGTGTAATTGGTTCATTTGCTACCATTGTCATGGGTTTGTCTAGTTTCGGCAATGGTTTTAACCTTGCCTTGATATTTTGCACATAGCCATGGTGTGATGGTATTTTTTCTTGGTTGAACTTTGGATTGCTGGAAGTTTTTGGATGTAGGTGAGGTGGTCTCAGGAAAATACCAAGGGTTAGGGGTGGAGATGGTTTTCTTAAGAAGGCCCTCAACATGTAGGTAGAGACATGAAAATTCCTCAAGGAATGGTTAAGGAATTCATAGGCATCCAAGCTAGGTTTAGTTTTGTGATCTCAGGACCAATTTAGGTGATACCATGATATGGTGAGGGTGGGTGTGGTTTAACATCTGGATTCCCTTGGTAGTTGATGGATTGGTTTATCCCATAAGATCCCACATTCATGCTTAGAATATGGCACTGGGGTGGTTGGCTGGAAGAAGGAGTTGGTTCAACCAATATATGGTCTGGTGGTACATGGAATTCCCTAACTTGGCTGGATTTTGCATATGGTTAATAAGAGTTAATTTTCCCTTGTCTTTGATGAGTAACTATACTTGTATTATGTGGCTCTAATTTCTGTTCTATCATTTTTATCTAGTTGGTTATATGTTGGTTATAAGCATGGTTATATGACGATTCTCAGTATGGAACTTATCACATTTTAATTAGTGAATGTCTAGTTAATGACTCATGACCTAATTGGTGTTACAAAAAATATTGTGAGAAGTCATTATTTCTTCTTGGTAAGCCTCAAATAACTTTCAGGTCCCTATGTTCAGATATGCATTCATGACTTGTACGTTGCATGTTTACCATGTGTTTGATGAAATGCCTATCTTGGTTAGGAGGTGTCAGGTCAAGTCCTTGCTCAATTTCTTGGTTCAAAAGTTTTTTTCTATGTTATTCATCATTTCTAGAAGTTTCATTGAGTTCTAGGTAGAGGAATGGATCCTATCCCTAAAAAAGTGGCTCACAATTTGTGGTCCCTGGCACAAAACTAATTGAAAAAGTCCATAGTATCTGGGAAGGAAGCTTATGGGAGTGACTAAAGGGATATAGTCACTTGGAAGCCTTGACAAGGGAGTGAATGAGAAAGCATGTAAGTGAAAAGTGAGTTAGCTTAGGGGGTGAACACCTAGATGGTTTGGGTGGCTGCTGGAGGTATTGTAACACCTAAGGGAAGTTAGAAATGTATTAAGTTATTGAATCCATTTCTTTAAGGTAATATAGGAGTTCGAGTCTTATCATAGTGACCCCAATATAATATTTACCCCAGGTGAACTAGTGAAAGTGGGTAAATGTGGGAGGAGGCGGTTATAGGGTGGTATTAGAGCCAGGTTGTGCTCTCTTTCAGTAAAATATGATGTTGTCAAGCTTATGGTTGTCATGCATGGGGTCATGTTATACAGTTGGTATGGTCATGCATGATGTTGATATATTGATATGATTACGATTATATATGTATCATGCTAATGTGGACTAATTTTTTACATGAGATAAGCCTCCCCTGAATGTCAATGAGGTATGGTTTTGATTTTGGTATCTATGTGGTTTATCTAACATGGCCTACTTGTAGGAAGAAGAGAATCAGAGATGACGAGTAATATGGTAGACTACAGTTCCCATGACTCTTCCTATAGATCAGTTGGGCAACAAGGATATGAGTATTATCATGGTATAGAAGATACTTTAAGGAGTTTGAGGGAAGAGATCAAAAATTGCAAACAAGACAATGACAGGTTGGTTGAGGTGCAGGAAATACTTGCAAGGTTTCAGGAAAAGCAGGAAGAAGTCAATGTGGCGATTCTCCAGAGCTTGTCATATTTGCATGGATAGGGATAGTTGAGGATCAGTCAAGAGAAGGAAGACAAAAATAATGGAGCCTATGGTAGCAGGTCTCGATTTGAATACAGGTTGGATAAAGGGGATATAGTTAGAGGCGACAAATCACTGGATACACTTGATATGAGGACTACTATATATGGGAATCATTTGAGTTTCTTATCTAGGAGACATTATCACGATAATAACCATCACCATCCATATAGGAGGAGTGAGTACTTTCTGAGGAGTTCAAGAAATTCAAGCTTCCTACATTCGATGGAGAGATGAAGAAGTGAGAAGATGTAGAGGCATGGTTGCTTACAATCAATAAATTCTTCAAATTTCATAACTATCCAAAGAACATGAAAGCCAAAATAGCCACCTTTAGTCTTAAAGGGGAAGAAAACATTTGGTGGGAAGATGTGAAGAATTTTAAGGGGATTCAAGAAGAAGAGTTGACTTGGGATGAGTTCAAGGGACTCTTCAAGAAGATGTGCCTATCGGAAAGGTGTTATAATGACAAAGCTAAGGAATTTTATGAGCTACAGATGGGTTCTATGATAGACGCTGAGTATAATAGTATGTTCCTGGAGTTGTTTAGGTATGTGCCTTACCTCAAGGATGAGAAGCCTAAGATTCAGAAATTCGTCAATGGGTTTCTAGCAAGATATAGAGACTGGATTGAGTTTGATGAGCCCATATAATTGGAGCAGGCCATCTGGAAGTTGAAGAATTTTTATGAGCATTCAAAGTGCAAAGCTGAGTCTAAGTGTGATTTGAATGGGAATGAGAAATTTAAAGGGAAGTGGCCATTGAAACAAGGAATACCTCAGCAAGTAGCTGAGAAAGAAAATGCTGCTACTTACAAGAAGTTCAATGTAGTTGGGAAGGGACATGGGTCATACCGTGGAGAGCAACATAACATAGGTGATGGTAGGGGACCATTACAGTGTTGGATATGCTGAAAAGATCATCATAAAAATGATTGTCTATTATACCACAGTGGAAGGCATCAAATCTATAGCACTTAGGAGGTGCGGAAAGTTAGGGATGTTGGTCATGACGTTCCTCTCATTTATGAAACTGTGGAAAACAAGAAAGAATATCTATAGAAATCCATTATTGATATGGACAGTAAGCTTTGTGGTTGAGTTGTTTCTATTTTGATCTAATTATATTTATGTTAACCCTCACCTAGTGGATAAATGTGTCTTGAGAAAACAAGTGCACACAGAGTCTTGGTTGGTGTAGTTGGCTACAGCTACTAAGAAGAGAGTTCATCAATGAGTAAGAGATTGTGCATTTGAATTGAATGGTATGCCTACAACAACACATCTGAATGTACAACCATTGGTATCATATAATATGATTTTGGGTATGGATTGGTTGTACCTTCACAAGACCACAGTAGATTTTTATGACAAGGCCATTGAGTGTCTGGATGATAATAGGGAAAATAGGATCTTGCAGGGAAGGAGGAAGCCTACATTAGTAAGGATGGTCATAACTATGTAGTCTAAGCATAGTTGCAAGAAAGGGTGTGTAATATTTGCAATTCATATTTCTAGTGACAAGGATAAGGATGTTGAGGATGAATAAATATTCAAGAGGTACCTTGTATTACAATAGTTTCAGGATGTGTTTCCAACAGAGATTCCAGAGTTTCCTCCCCATAAGGAAGTGGAAGTTTCTATTGAGTTGGTACCAAGGGTAGCACAAACATCCAAGGCACCTTATAGGATAATCACATCAGAGTTAGTAGAGTTGAAGTTGTAGCTAAAGGAAATGCTTGATAAAACATATAGTAGGCCAAGTGTATCGCCTTGTGGTGCACAAGTATTTTTCATGAAGAAGAAGGATGGTACTCTCAGGTTGTGCATTGGTTACATACAATTGAATAAGGTGATGATCGAGACATGTACCCTTTTCCAAGGATTGATGACTTGTTTGATCAATTGAAGGAAGCAACAATGTTCTCAAATATTGATCTGAGATCATGATACCATCAGGTATGCATCAAAGAAGAGGACATCTACAAGACTACTTTTAGCATCAAGTATGGGAATTTTGAGTTTTTTGTGGTTCCTTTTGGTTTGAGTAATGACCCAACTACTTTTATGTGCTTGATGAATAGTGTATTTCATCCTTATCTGGACAAGTTTGTGATTGTATTCGTTAACGATATATTTGTATATTCTAAGAATGAGGAAGAGCATGTCGAACATTTAGTTGTAATATTGAGATTTATAAGAGAGCATCAGTTGTATTCCAAGTGTAGCAAGTGTGTTTCTTTTAGACAAAGGTACATTACTTGGGACATGTTGTTTCCAAGGAAGGCATAGTTGTGGATCCAGAAAAGATAAGGGTTATCATGGAGTGGGAAGATCGTAAGAATGTGGATGAGGTCTGATCATTCAAGGGTTTATAAGGTTACTATATGAGGTTCATCAAGAAATTATCGCACATTGTATGTCATATTACTTCATTACAAAGAAAAGAAAATACATTTGAATGGACAGATAAATGTGCAACTAGTTTTGAGCAATTGTTGACAAATTCTCTAGTTCTTAAGATTGCATCTCCGAATAAAGAGTTCGTGGTGTGTACAGATTCTTGCAAAAGAGGACTTGTAAGAGTCTTAATGTAGGAGGGATAAGTAATGTGTTATGAGTCTAGGAAACTAAATGAGCATGAGCAAGACTACGTGACTCATGATCTTCGATTGGCAGCTATTATACATGCCTTGAAGATGCAAAGGAATTACCTTCTTTGCAGGAGTTTTGTATTGATGAGAGATCACAGTGGGTTGAGATGTTTGTTTGACCAACCAAATTTGAATGTTAGGAAGGTTAGGTGGTTGGCCACAATTAGTGAGTTTTACTTCGAGATCAGATACATTAAGGGTAAGGAGAATAGGGTTGCATATGCTCTCAGTAGGAGAGTGCAGATGAACCATGTTGCGTTTATGAGATTGTATGGAAAAAATTTAAAGGATCAAATATTACAAGCATGACAATAGGATGATAAGAACAAGGAGCTTAGGCACATGTTACAAAAAGGTATAGGTGATCAGGATGTGGACTATCATCTCACAACAGATGGATTAGTGATATTTAGAGATAGGATCTATGTGCAATATGACAGTCGACTTAGAAAGCTTATCTTGAGAGAGTTTCATGTCAAACCATATTCAGGCCACCTAAGATATCAGAAGATGTTGACAACAATGAGGAAGTTCTACTATTGGCCAAATGCGAAGAAGAAGTGGTAGAGTTTGTGGTTAGATGTTTGTATTGTCAGTAGGTGAAAGTAGAGTATAAGCATCCATGTGGGTTGCTTCAACCTATTCTGATTCCAGAATGGAAATGGGATGTCATTTCCATGGATTTCATTATAGGTCTTCCAAGGACATCTAGACAACATGATCCTATCATGGTTTTGGTCGATAGGTTGAGAAAGGTAGCTCTGTGGGGGCTTCATTGGGGAAGAAATACCATACCATGTGGATTCATATTGGGGGATCTATATTAAGGCAAAAAGGACATAATATATTAAGGGATATATAGGAGGAAAGGGTTTTTATACTGGAAATTATAGAAATGGAGTTCATAGTTAATGAAAAAATCTAAAGTGAAAGTAGGATTCTTTAAATTTGGAAAGTGTATTGGGTTCGTATTGGTAGGGGGTTAAATAATTTGATTTTTAGATGTATTTTCCAATATGTAGTCAAATTACGCTATTTCTTAATATTCCATGAATGCACATGATATGTTATAGGTTCAATGAGTGAAGCCCTCGTGGGTATCTCACTTCATTCTGGTGAATATTACTTAGTCATCTAGTGAGGTGGCACATGTCTTCATCAGGGAGATAGTGAGATTGCATGGTGTTCTGAAGAAGATTATATCAGAATGGATGCTAAGCTCATTTCCATGTTTTGGAAGAAATTTTTTGAATGTTTGGGGACAAAGTTGGCATTTAGTACAACTTATCATCTGTAGACATATGGAAAAACATAGAAGGTTAGTAGGATTCTGGAGGATGTAGTGAGGATGCACATCATGTACCAACAAAGGAGATGGGAGGAGTACCTTCCATTGGTTGAGTTTTCTTACAACAATGGTTATCAGGAGTCACTGAGGATGAGTCTATTTGAGGCACTATATGGGCAGAATTATAATACTCCCATCAAATGGAGTGATCTAGTGAACATGGTACTTATTAGATCAGATATGTTAGCAAAAATGGAATATGAAATGGAGGTTATAAAGAAGAATCTAAAGGTAACATAGGATTGGTAGAAGAGTTATGCAAAAAACAATAGATAATTTAATGATTTTTATGTTTGGGATCATGTATACTTGCGCATAAATCCCAAGAAGAGCTCCTTGGGGATTAGATCATGTGCCAAGTTGGAACCTTATTGCGGGCCTTTCGAGATCCTTGAGAGGATTGGACTAGTGGCCTACAAACTTGCACTACCTTTGACAATGAAATCCCATGATGTTTTCCATGTTTCATTGCTTAAAATATATGTGAAAGATGTTGGTCATGTTATTGATTATTTTGCATTGTAGGTGGAACTAGAAGGAAAATTCCAGCCAGAACCTCAGCGCATATTGCAGTGGAAACAACTCACACTCTGGAACTAAGAAATCAAGAAAGTTATAGTGCAATGGAAGCACTTTGGGCCCAATGAAGCTACATGGGAGATGGATGATCAGATGTGTGCTATGTATCCTTCATTTTTTGTCGGTAGAGGAAAATGATTTGGTATTTGTATATATTTACGTATGGTTTCTATTGTAAATATTGTAATGGCCTATGTTATAAAGCTCCAAAAAGTGGTATGGTTGTCATTTTTTCATGATTGTCATGATGTTTTTTCTTTTGATCAGGTTAATCATTATAAATACTCCATCAAGCTAAGTTATAAATCTCTGTGGGAAGTATGTTTTACTTTTCAACGGTCTTGTGGTTTGTAGGTGTCATAGAACATCGAGGACGATGTTCCCTTAAGGGGGAGGGGTTTTCAACAACCTCGGGTCAAAAGTTTATGTATCAAAGTTAATAAAGGAAAAATAAGAGCAAGATCATGGGACACGTATTCCATGCTAAATGTTGGGAAAAACATCCTTAATGGGCATACTTGTTGTGTATTATAGTGAAGGGAAATTGGAAAAGGAAATAAAAAAAGGATTTGAAAAGGTAAAGAGTCATTAATTGGCATGTTTTTGTGAAAATAGAGGAAAAAAGGAGAAAATGGAGGTGAAAGTCACACGTTGCATGTGAGGAGGAAATGGAAGGAAAATAAAGGAAAAATGAAGAAAGTAGAGGCATCAATAATAAAAAATATTAAGAGCATCAGTTGTATCCTTTTCTTAATTTTGTTTTGGAATTAGTCTCAGAGAGGAAAAGAGCGCCAAGAGGAGAAGGGAAGCAAACAAGGAAAGGAAGGACAAGGAAAGCAAAGCAAAGCAAGGATCAAGCAAGGAAAGGTTGGACGATGAAGATTAATAAGAATACTTGCATGGAACAGGGTGCATGTATGATTTCCTAGCTGGTTTTGACATGCATGGTATGTGCATATGTGTATTTATTTATTTTTTCACACTCACATGGGTTTTTATATGTTACGAAAATGGTTTTAGCCTTTCCTTTCCATTTCTAGATAACAATGGTGTGACGGGATACTTTCTTGGTTGAGCTTTGGATTACTGGAAGGTTTTGGATCTAGGTGAGGAGGTCTTAGGAAAATCCCAAGGGTTGGCAGTGGAGATGATTTTTCTCCAAGAAGCCCTCAATAGGTGGGTGGAGACAAGAAAATTCCTTAAGGGATGGTGAATGATTTTTTAGGCATCCAAGCTCAATTTGGTTTTATGATATTGGGACTAGTTTAGCTGAGATCACGGTATAGTGAGGGTGGAAGTTGTTTAACCCATAGATTCCCTTAGTAGTTTATTGATTAGTTTAGCCCATTACATCCTACATTCATGCTTGGAATATGACACAGGGGGTTATTGGATGAAAGAAAGATTTGGTTCAGCCAATCTATGGTCAGGGGGTAAGTGGAAGTCCCTAACTTGTTTGAATTTTGCATATGGTTAATAAGATCTAAGTTTATCTTGTATTTGATGAGTAACTATACTTGTATTATGTTACTTTAATGGTTGTTCTATCATCTTTATATACGTACTTATATACTCATTATAAGCATTGTTATATGACAAATCTAAGTATGGCTCTTATCACAATTTAATTAATGGATGTATGATTAATGAATGCATGATCTAATTGTTGTTATGAAAACTATTGTGATAAGGAAGTAGTCCTACTTGTAAACCTTAGATAAGTTTCATGTTCAGATATGCATTCATACCCTGTGGATTGCATGTTTACCATGAATTTGATTTTTTTTCCTATTTGGGAGGGTTCAGGTCAATTCCTTACTTAATTTCTTGGATTAGAAACTTTGTTTCTGTGTTATTCATCATTTCTATAAGTTTCATTGACTTTTGGGCAAAGGTTTGAGTCCTAGCTCTGAAACAGTTGCTCAAAATTCCAGGTCACTAGCACAAAATTTACTAGAAAAGTCTACAATCACTAGGAAGTAGGCCTATGGGAGAAACTGGAGGGTTACAGTTGCTTGGATTCCTTGACAAGGGAGTTAAGAGCTTGGGTTAATGAAAAGGAGAGTTAGATCGGGGGTTGGACACCTAGAGGGATCGGGTAGCTCTTTGGAGGTCTTGTAACACATGATGAAATTCAGTAAGGTCTTAATTTGGTGACTCCATTTCCTTAAGGTCATATAGGAGGTTGATTCTTATCATAGTGACCCCCATCTCATTTTTACCCTGGGCGAATTGATGAAAGTGAGAAAATGTGGGAGCATGCGACTACATATGCCTTGTGAAAGTCGGGTTTCCTAAATTCTCCTAAAATATGCATCAATCACGTCAAATTTTCATTTTTGCTATAGATTATTTTCTTAGACTTCTAGATTGTGAAAAATTTAGAGATCCGAGTAGTACAAAAGTTCTTCTCGTAGAAATTTTACAATCATATTTGAAAAATTCGATACATGGAAATGATTACATGTTCATTCTTTGGTAGAGGCCAAAACAAATATTTGGGAGAAGTAGACCTAGTGAATGCAAAGGCTGTAAGTAGACCCTATGAATTAAAAGGAAACTAACAATCATGGTGAATGCAGAAGTAACAAGAAAACCCGGTAAAGATAGAAGTAGCTAGTAGAATATGTAATGGTAAAAGTAGCAATTAACTTAAATGGCATAGGTTGATGGCTACTAGTGTTTATAATGGTTCATACAAATCATGTAGAAGAAGGGATTTATATCTCCTATAGGTTGGTTCCTACAAATCTTGTAGTATAGGGTGGTGTCTCCTATAGGTTTATGCCTAAAAATATTGCAATTGAGGGGATTTTTGTCTCCTATAGGATGTTGTTAACAAATCTTGTAGCAAAGGGGATTAATGCCTCCTATAGGTTGGTTCTTACAAATATTGTAGTAAGGGAACTGGTGTATCCTATAGGTTGGTGCCTACAAATTTTCAAATTGGTCACCTTCTTCATCTTTGACGACGTAATTTCTATTTATATCATGGCTATATGACCTCTTGTTATTTCTAAAACTTTTAGTGACACTATATCAATATCCATAGTAGTTGAATCCTATTGAAATTTTAGTTATATTTCTTCTTGCTGAGCCTAGAGGGATTCTTCCATGGCCTTGGCTTCTACTTTATCCTACAACAATTTCCTCTTTTCTTCTCGTCTTTTTCTTTCTTATTTAGATCTTATGACTTATCCAACTTTCCTACTTCTTCAACACTTCTTCATTCCTCCTCTCTTCTCATTTCTTCTTCCTCCTACTCTTTAATTTCAAGATCTTGTGTTGCTTTGATAGCTTCCTATGCTATCTGAGCTACCTTGTGTTCTTTCCTCAACTTTTCCTAGTTTTCCTTCCAAGTTTCTTCTTACTGAACTATTGCTTCCACCATTTCCTAAACATTTTTTAATTTTTTTGGAGAAATATAATGACCTATTCTTGAAAATACCTCAGTGGAAATTAAAATTATTTTTCTTCTATTCCTTTACCTATGTCTCTAATTAATACTCCCATCTGAAATTGCACGATATGCAATGATCCATCAATATGGATCTTGATCATATTTGTGGAATGCCAAGTCCCACAAATAAAAAGTATTGGAGATTTATAGTATTCCTTATATGTCCCATACCCCATTTCCTTTACCAATTTTTTTTCTTCTAGTTATATTACTCATATACTCTTGCATGTACATAGGTATTAACATCACATTGTCTTTTACTCATATACTCTTGCACGTACATAGGTATTAACATCACATTGTCTTTGATGTCAACTAAAATAGTATTAACATCACATTGTCTTTGATGTCAACTAAAATTTTTCTCAATTGCTTTTGGATTTATGGATTTAGTTGACTTTATGATTAGATTCAATATCTTTTGGATTGCTTTTGGATTTAGTTGACTTTAGGATTCTTTGATGTCAACTAAAATTTTTCTCAATTGCTTTTGCTTTTGGATTTATGGATTTAGTTGACTTTATGATTAGATTCAATATCTTTTGGATTGCTTTTGGATTTGGTTGACTTTAGGATTCTTTGATGTCAACTAAAATTTTTCTCAATTTCTTTTGGATTTAGTTGACTTTATGATTAGGATTTAGTTGACTTTATGATTATGATTTATGTATTTAGTTGATTTTATGATTAGATTCAATATCTTTTGGATTGCTTTTATGATTAGGATTTATGGATTTAGTTGACTTTATGATTAAATTCAATATATTTTGGATTTAGTTAGTTGACTTTATGATTAGATTCAATATCTTTTGGATTTAGTTGACTTTATGATTAGATTCAATATACCTATGATTTATAGTGAAGTAAATCCCCGTAGATTACCTTGCGACATAATGATGGTTTTCATACATAATAACAAACCATTTCCTGCTAATATTAACCTATGGTCAAAGGGTTATAGTTGAGTGCACAATATAATTGTACTAAGTTAACCTTTATAACTTGGTTCTAGGTCCATTGCACTCTTCCATATACTCTGCTTGCAATAAAATGGATCTGCATGTGTGATATTGTTGGATCATTGACCGTGGATTTATTTATCATTTTCAACACTTATACGTCCTAGGGTCATACCTTTTAACTAGTATTCATGGTATCCTTGGTAATATATTGTTGGTATAACATCTGATTTGGAGCTTATATTAATATGTCTAGTATGTTGGTGAATATATTAATGTGGGACTTCATGGTTAAGCCACGTGCCCATCCACTTGTACACCTAAAAAATGAATGATTTCCAACTAATCAGGACCATGTTGTCTTCATATGCCTTATGCGTCTAAAACAAGAACGGTGGCGATTTTCTTAGGATGTGTGAACAGTCAAAATTATTTGGGAGAACCCTAGTGTTTTTTCTTCTGTTTCTTATTTTATTTGATTTTGTTTCTTTGGAAAAATATGGTGTCTCTCTGTAGAAAACCAACTGAAGTTATTTTGCATCCTTTCTCTATTTCTGATTGATGTTTAATTAGATTTCTTACCCAAACATGGGAGGTCTCAGTGGAGGTTTCATCTCTATAAATTTGGTAATTTCTTGTTCATTACAAATGTCGTTTGCAGTTGGGACTCATTCATTCTTTTCCTAGCATTATTTAATATTCCCTTTTATTTTTACGAACAATTGGTTCGTCTTGTCTCTACGTGATTGGCTTCCTGGAAAGAGGGGTCGAATTCTTAAGACGTAAGCCTCCATTAATTTTAACTGTATTTCTAGTTTTAGGTACTTCTGATTTAATTGATGAGAAATGCCTGTAAAATCATTTTGTTTCATTACTAATGTTCATGGATGTTATGTTAGGATGAAACCTTGGTTTCTTATAACGATGGTTTGACCCCTACTTTCATACATTTTGTGACTTCGCCAATCTAATACGTAATGTACTCTATACCTATTTTCTCTTCTTTTTTTTTTTATCGAATAAAATTGTTTATGAGCTTAACTTTTCCTTTTTATCTTCATGGAATCGAGGGTTTATCATCTTTCTTGACAGGGTGAAACCCCTCTTGTTTTGTGGTGGGGTTCAGTCCCTATTCTATGAATGGAATAATGTTTCTTCTTTAATGGTGATATTTTGTGAAGAATATTTGTGAAGTAAATGTATTCTGATTTATTTCTTAACCATTTAAAATTGCATTCAAGAAATTTTTTTGTTAAGAGTTGGGTCCTGAAGCTATTATGATAGGTGAAGCTCTCGAGGGTTTATTCTTTTAGTTGTGAATTACATTTATATTATTTATTTTCCATTTTGGATTCAGGGTGTTTCTTACAACTCCATTCTAGGTGTTATTCATAAAAAATTAAAGACTCATTGAATTGTCCCTGTTTTGCTAGTAGTTTCCGTTATGATTGTCTCTACAGTGTAATTGCTTGAATATATAATGAAGGGGTTCTTGTATTTCTCTTATTTTGAATCTTTGATTCCAAGGGATCTCTATTAATCTGCATGTGTTTACCTATGCCCTTGATTACCTCCTAGTCTCTAGTGTAAGGGTAAGACCCTATTAGATTTCTGTTTCAGAGTTTTATTATTTTTTTATTTGCTTCTCTATTATTAATTTTCGCTGGGAACAAGTTTTTGCAGAGGAAAAACATGCCTTCCAGTATCTTCTTGGAGGTAGCTACTATGTTTCTTTATAATTTTTAGAGTATGATTTTTTGAAATTTATCCTTTATTATTTTCATATTTCACATGTAACCCAATGTTATGAATTACTTGTAGGTACTTCTTCCCCCCGAAGCATGTTATTCTTTTAGAATTTTCACCAAAAAATTAGGTTACCCGTCTTCTTGTTGCCCCCTAGACTAATTCCATCTCCACCTTCTAGGTTGGACTCTCCGTTTCCATACTACTACTTTGTGGATGTACACATGGAGAGTGGATGAACTCTCTCTAAGGTGTCTATATAATTGTATTGTAGCTAGAGTCCCCAAATTATTTTATGGTTGAACAATTAGGTGTTAAAGCCATAAATTGTGTACTTTCTTATAGTATACAGGATACTATTTAGTTATAAGAACCATTAGTTCTAAACTCTTATGAATTCCTTATGTTTGAAGGGCTTCGATTTAATACGTTGTGATTGGTGAATTTTATTCCAAAAGCAAGAACATACATTCGATAATATTGTTGTTTATATATATATATATATATATATATATATACCTTTCACACATAATAACGGTTACTATGGTAATCATATGCGATACCTACCTTTTGCACATAATAACTGTTACTATGCTAATCATATGCGATACGCGTAATTACAACTATACATGTTTTCTTATGATGACTTTCATCCTACATCTGCTCACTATGAATTTATTAATTACCGAAGGTATTCCTTTAGGTAGTTTTGTGCATACACAATGTTTAGACATACTATAATTATATGATAACATTTCCAGACATGCCAATGACCCCTGTTGCTAAATATTCCTTTAATTTTTCATATTCTAGACACAAAGTCCAAAACTATTATAAATTCAATTACTATTGGTGAATTTATACTATCATCTTTGCTAAGAGTGATTTTTAAAAGTTTGTTTTTATTCACTTATCTTATATACGCTTAGAATTTATGCAATATCTCATTATATTCTTCAGATTGTATTATCTATTCAAAACTTTATGTTCTATTTTCTTTCCTTAGAATGGTTACTTACAAAGTCGAAGAATCAATCTCTTTATAATTGGCTATTGATGTTGCTAATATCCTTTTTCCGCTACCTCCAATATGGTATTTATAAAATATATTACTATCAATTGTTATCATCTATTTTCTTTTACACATACAACTATATTAATTTGATAGAATAGTTTTACATATACCATGAGAGTCATATCAATAATATCTCACTGTGTGTGATATCATTTTCCCGTGGCTTGATATATGCATACACAATCATCTCTCATATATATATATATAACTCATACTTACAATTTACACAACACTTATTGATTCCTTTCAAAATTTCATAAGATAAATTCATTTCTAATTTCATATATATCTATTTACACCCCAAGAAAATCTTCTACATATCAACACTTACGCAATTTCTTTTATACTTTCATAAATAGATGTAGGCATACCACTATTAATATGACAACTTATTTATCTAAATGTAAATATTAGACATATGAAACTGAAATATACTTAACATGCAGGCATACATCATTTCTTTCTCTAGACTATTATTCATGTCAATACCATTCAGTGATATAAAATTTAATTTTCCTATAAGATAGATAGATATATATATATATATATATATAACTCATACTTACAATTTACACAACACTTATTGATTCCCTTCAAAATTTCATAAGATCAATTCATTTCTAATTTCATTATATCTATTTACACCCCAAGAAAATATTCTACAGATCAACACTTACACAATATTTCTTTTATAATTTCATAAAGAGACGTAGGCATAACACTATTAATATGGAAACTTTTCTATCTAGATGTAAATATTAGACAGATGAAACTGAAGTATACTTAACCTGCAGACATATAGCATTTATTTCTCTAGACTTTTATTCTTGTCAATACCATTCATTGATATAAAATTTAATTTTCCTGTAAGTTACCATTTAATAGTAAAAAATCGTAGAACTAGAATTCTAACTACAATTGTGCTAGAAAAGTACTCAAGAACCAAGCACATCCCTCCTGGACATGAATTGGTAACACCAGTTTCCCCTGAGCTGAGATTTCTTGACCTCCAAAATCAACAACCCGATTGATTCACTTCGTGTTTTTTTTACAGATTTTCTTCCCAACATATTTTTTTAGCAACATCTTCTTTTTGGGTCCACTAACCTATTTTCCTAGACCTTTTTGTTTTTCTTTTTCGAAACAAGGTTGCTTGCTTTTTCTTTAAATATTTCCTTTTTCTCTCGCAACACTTTATTCCACCCTAACTTAGTATATTTCTCCAACTAACTTATTTAATATGATCTTTTTGTCCCATCATATTAAATTAAATTATTTTTAATTATTTTCTCCTAAGGATTTTTTAGGAGAATTTTAGGGAAGGTCCATCTTCGACTTGCCATCAACAACTATTTTGAAAATGGCAAGAAATCTCCAATCTCTAGTTCTCTTTCCTGAATATTTTCCCAAACATTTTTATTTATTATTCCTTAAAATAAAATAAAATAATTACATCATCATAAAAGTACAAACATGTCTTCCATAGCCATTCAAACTTAGAAAATGCCCATGTCTAAAAATAGTCAATGTTCAAAAGTATAAATGTAGGGGTATTACATCTCCTCCCACTTTAAATTAAACATCATCTTTTGTGTTTGTTTTTCAGTTCCTTTCCTTTTGGAACATGCCCAAAAAATCTTTTTCCATCTCGTCTTCCATCTCCTAGGTGGCCTCTTCTAGTGTAAAGGGCTTCCACTACACTTTAACCTGGGTGATGGATTGATTCTGGAGCAATATTTCTCTCTGATCTAAATTTGAAGTGACTCTTCCTAGAAATCTCCTTCTGATTCCACCTATATCAGATGCCAATCAATTATGTGAGAATCATGATGAATATATTTCTTTAGGAAACATACATAAAAAACATTTTTTTACTTTTGTATGGTTGCGTAACACCAACTGGTATGCAACTAGTCCGATTTTGTCTAAAATTTCAAAAGGACCATAATACTGTGATGCTAATTTTGCACAAGTCCCTAGTCTCAAAGTGCTCTTTCTTTGTTTAATCTTTACATACACATGTACCCCTTATTTAAATTCCTTATATGTTCTCACTTGATCACGATAACGTTTCTATATATCTTGTGCAATTTTAAGATTCTCCTTGATCTGTTTCACTATTTGGTCCATTTCCTGTAGTGCATTCAGCCCTAGGATTATTTTGTCTTTTGAATAACTCCAACTAAGGGGCGTATGGATTTTCTCGTCATGCAAGGCTTCGAAAGGGGTCATTTTAATACAAGCTTGGTAACTCGTGTTATAGGAAAACTCTGCTAAGTGAATGAAATCTTCCCACTTAGTAGGTATGTCCATGACATACATCCTTCACATGTCTTCCAAAATATGGTTAGTTATTTCAGTTTGTTCATCAGTTTGAGGATGATATGTAGTACTAAAACTAAGCTGATTTCTGATTCCCCCTACTAAAGTTTTCAAAAAGTTGGAAGTAAATTTTTCATCTTTATCAAATATTACAATTTTCGATATACCAGGTAACCAAAAATTTTCCGCATAAATATGTCAACAATTTGGGTGTTAGAAAATTATATATTACAGAGCAATGGAACACATAAAATATTGCAGAAATATAAACACATAAAACACAGAAAATCAAGAGAGACATAGATATATGCGATTTACCCATTTTGGGCTATGTCCACAGAGAAAAAGCTAATCTTTCCTTTTATATTATCGAGCAAAATGAAGAGATACAACCTACAACAAATCCATTTTAAATCCCTCTTCTCTCTCACACAATATCTTGTCTCTTTCTCGCTAAGAATATCGATCTACATACCCATAATAAAATTCCATAATATATAATGAGGGGTTTCCTTCTAGGGAAAAAAACCCTAAATTAAACATAACTTCTACCATCAAATTTCCGCCTAATGAATGACCCATATTGACTACGAAATTACAACATTTTGTAAGGAAATTTTACATCTATTTTTAGCTTCGGGGGTGCTACCCCTGATCCCCTGCTAGAGGGGGACTCCAAATAATTGCCATCACCCACCCCTAGACCCCCCTAGCGGCGTACATAAATGGGTGGCATTGCGCCACATTGCGAATTGGGATCCAATGCAGTGTTACCTTTGAATAAAGAATATAATCAGGCTCCGCACCCAACATTGGGTTGCTCCAAATGTTGACTATCTTGGTATAAAATGAGTTTCCTTACTTAATTTATCCACTACCACCATTATGGAGTCATGTTTCCTTCATGTTCTTGGTAACCCCCTAATAAAATCTAAGGAAATGACTCGCCGCTTCACTTCTGGAATGGGTAGTGGATTTAATAGTCTAGCTGGGTGTTGGTCCACTTTTACTTGATGGCACTCTAGGCACTTGAAAAAATATTATGCTACATCCTTCTACATGCCATGCCAATAAAATTAATTTCTTAATGTTGTAATAATTTCCTAGTAGCTTGGTGTCCAACAAATGGTTTCTTGTAATGTTAAGTTAGGATGAGCTGTTTCAAAATGTTAGAATTGGGGATATAAGTTATGTTTCAATATATTAATAATTTGTTTGAAGTCTCTGCATAATCGGGGACTTCTATTTGCTACACCTTTTGTTAAATTTGCTGATAATTCTCATATTCGTGTATTTCTTTCTTGATTTGTTCCAAAAAATCTATCTTGTCACTACTGACAAAAAAATTTGTTAGTGAACTTGCATGTCTACTTAAGGCATCTACCTATTTATTCTCCTTACCTTTGATATGCCTTTTATCAAATTCAATTTCGCTTATAAAATCCATCCACTTGGCTTACCTGGCATTCATATATAATTGACTGTAAGAATATTTCAAGCTAATGTGGTTGATAAGAAGGCCGTTATGAAACCAGATCACAAAAATATATAAAAGACATATAAATGCCTTATAAATAAGCCTCTTCGAGGGGGAAACCTCCTTTACATTACAAAAATGAACAATTCATGGATGATACAAATGAAAAGACATCCTTTCTATATATAGGAGTCTAAGGGGTCATAATATAATCAAAGCCGACATAACAATAATAATGTAAGGGCACAATAATTATAATAGTGGGCTTCTATGGGGCAAAATAATAACAATATGGGAAATACATGGGCACACCAATATAATAAGTGGGTTGAGCTAATAACAATAAGGGGTTACACTAGTAGTATAGGGACCTAACATGTCCCTCTCCTTCAAAAAGTGTGGTCCTCAATGATTGAGTAGTTCTTGATGCTTTTGTATAAAATTCTTGTCCTCTCATTTGGAATCTTCAGTGGGTAAGTTCTTCCACTTGATGAGATACTCTAAAATTGATCGATTTTGTAGCCGTCAAGTTCTTGTTTCTATGATTCTCCAGGCTCTAATATGATTTTTCCTTCCTCATCAAGTTCTATCAATATTTCTTGAACTGAGATCTTCTGCAACTTTTGAATGAGTGGCCAAACTTCTTCATCCTTCTTCCATTCATCCCTTGCTTCGTTTATCCAATTTGGTTGTATAATAGAAATAGCACAAAACAATGGTTCCACATCCCCATCCTTTCTTGAGAGTTCATCTCCAACAACATTTTTCTTCCCTTTTTTGTAGATGATTTAAAAGTCATAACCCAACATATTTGTGACCCATTTTTTCTATTCTTCTAAAGATAGTCTTTGTTCTAAAATGTATTTAAGACTATAATGATCCATTTTTACCATGAAGTGTCTTCCCATAGGTAAGGTCGCCATTTCTTAAGTGCATGCAGTATTGCAAACATTTCCTTCTCACAAATAACTTTCTTGAGATGTAGCCGTAAAAATACCCAATCACCTACATCAAAAATTCTTTCACTATGATGCTGATCTCCCTATTGTTTCATTCAATTCTGCACCAAAGTGGTGTTATCCTTTAAAATTTTGAGAACTTGTTGTTGATGCTCAATGTGATATTTCACTCTTGAATCGTTTTCTTCTTGATATGTTCTTTTATCTTGAGAGTTTGAGGAGTGGTAATTTCTTCCAATGTATTACAAGGTATGGTCAGATTCATTTCTTGATGCTCGATGTGATCTTTCGCTTCTTGAACATTTTTCTTCTTGATATGTCCTTCTATCTTGATGGTTTGAGGAGTGGTAATTTCAGCCAATGCATTACAAGATATGGTTGGATTCATTTCTTCTTTCTTGATGTGATCTTTCACTTCTTGAACCTTTTTCTTATTGATATGTCCTTCTATCTTAAGAGTTTGAGGAGTGGTAATTCTTGCCAATGTTTTACAAGATATTTTCGGATTCATTTCTTCTTTCTCTAGGGTTTTTTCCTTGTGTATATCCTCTTATTTTGATGTTTCTTGATCCTTTTCTTCTTCCTCTTCAGAATCAATGTAAAATAATCTCTTCTAAAAACACTTATTACCTTTAATGTATTTGTTATCACAATTGTAACAGTTTTTTTTCTCTTTTTTCTTCCAATTGTTGTGGTGTCAACCTTGTAGGTTGGGTAAGGCTAGGAGAAACAACACTTCCATATTTATAGTTGTGAGGGGTAGAATCCCTTCTTGCCATAATTTTTCTTTATACTTTTCTTGCCAACCTGAATTCCTTCTCCAATGAAAAAGGTTCCGAAAGACAAACCTCATGTTGAACGTTATCCTTTAAAGTCCCTATGGAGACATCAATCCTATGCTTCTCTAGAATATAATTTTCCCTTATATTCTATTTTTGAAAGTCCTCAATGTGCTCTGCCATTGAACACTTTTGTTTGAGATTTATCAATTGGCTAAAGAAGGCACTTCTCCTTGTATCCTCATAATGTGTTCTCATTTCCTACGTGAAAATTAACCATGTAACAAGTGGTTTACGATAAAAAATACCTTTATGCCATAAAAATTATTTGGTTCTAAATATGAAGATGCAATACATACCTTTTGTAATAGTTGCACCTCATGTAGATCAAAATATTGCTCCATCTGTAGTATCCAATTTACCAGATCCTTGGCATCAAACTTCCTCATATTGCCTTTTCTTGATTTTAGTAGCTCGATTTTGAAATGACTGTAACTCTATAATTTCAAATCTTCCAGTTCTCAAATCACGAATTGCAGTAGCCCTCTATCTCCTCTTTTCAATGCTAGTAGTCTGATCGAAATTGGATTCTCCAAGAAAGGTTTATGCACAATCTCCCAATATGGCCTAATTATGTAAATTTTTAGAAGAGAGAACGTGTATGAAGTGCCACATGTCACTGTTTGACCTTCGGATCTAAAAAATATACATAGAAAACTATAGTCTATCCTCTTTTTGTAACTGCTTACGAAATTTCAATTTGATGCTGAGAGAGATAGTTATGACGATTTTCCCAGGTCAGCTATTTGGGATGTAATTCCAGAGCTTACAAAAACCCTAACTTCCTCAGATCATATCTCCGCAAATATAGTGAGACAAGATCTGAAATTCGGACCCGAGGTGCAGACCAATTTCTTCTCAGATAGTTTTTGTTTTAGCTTATGAAACTTCGTAGCGAAAAGGTTATAGCGAGAATTCCACGATGACCTATTTGGAACAGCGAAACCCTAGAATCCAAAGCTCTGATACCAAATGTTATGAAACCAACTCACAAAAAGATAGAAAAGATAGATAAACACCTTAGAAATAAGCCTCTTCGAGGGGGCAAACTCCTTTACATTACGCAAATGAAAAATTCGTGGATGATACAAATGACAAGACCTCCTCTCTATATATAGGAGTCTAAGGGGTCATAATATAATAATAGCTGACATAACAATAATAATGTAAAGGCACAATAATTACAATAGTGGTCTTCTATGGGGCACAATAATTATAATATGGGGACTACATGGGCACAACAATATAATAATGGGGTTGTACTAATAACAGTAAGAGGTTACACTAGTAGTATAGGGACCTAACAAAGGCTGAACGTTTTGCCTAACAGATAGTGTTGCCACATTTTTAGAGCATGTATGACAACAAATAACTCTAGATCATATACTACATAGTTATTTTCAAGTTCTTTCAGTTTCCTTAACTCATAAGCCACTACATAATTGTTTTGTGTTAGAACACTCCCTAGTCCTTCCAGACATGCATCAATACACACTACAAATTATTTTTCTGGTTCTCCAATCTTTAAAATAGCTGCTACTATTAATAAATGTTTTAACTTATCAAATATCTCTTGGTATTTCATTGTCCATTCAATTTTTCCTTCCTTCTTATCTAAGGAAGTAATAGGATATGCAAGCTTTGAGAAACCTTCAATAAATTTCCTATAATATCCTATAATCTCCATGAAGGACCTAATATCTCATACATTCTTGGGTATGGGCAAATTTAGAATGGCCTTAACCTTTTCAGGATCAGCAAATAGTCCTTCCTTAGAAATAACATGACCCAAGTATTGTATTGTGTCGTTGAAAATTTCACATTTACTAAATTTTTTGTATAACTGATCTTCTCTCAAGGTTTGCAACACTATTCTCATGTGTTCTTTATGTTCTTGTTCATTTTTAGAATATACTAGAATATCACCTATGAATATCAACACAAGCTTGTCCATGTACTTACTAAGTACAATGTTAATCAGACACATAAACGTTGTCAATGCATTTGTAAGGAAATAGGTAACACTGCTGATCCGGAGACCAAAATTTTGCTCAAAAATGAAAGTTTCTAGAATATTTCAAAACTAGTGCTAAGTTGTAGTGTTCATTGTTATGAATCCAATGCCAGTTTGATGTCATAAGACAAAGTTATGATGTTATGATCATTTGGCTTAACAGCTAAAACATTTGCAGGTGAGTGTTGGTGGAATTACACGTATTCTAATTCCAACATATAATTATCAATTGGGGGTCGTAATACTTAGAGATGCAAGCATAGGAAATGTAGGACTAGTGCCTATTCTAGCCTATGCTAACAATTAACACTAGAAAGAACTAATCACTAAGGATTATCACTTCTCATTGGACTATGGGACTCTAATGCTTATCATGTTTTGAACCACAATTTTTCATTAACAATGTTCATGAGGTTGTATATATGTAGCTTATTAGGTCTTGAGACTTCAGTGGTTTTAATCCTATATTGATGAAAACCCATTAAACAGAGTGCAGAAAAGTAAATTGCATTAAATTAAATGTCGACAACTATAAGAAAAAGAAAATAAATCTAATACTAATATTATATGAAATACAAATCTAATGAAAATTGAGAGAAACATCAAATAAAACATGAAATCAAATTGAATTCACTTCTTAAACCTAAAGGGAAGTACTAAACACTAAATTGAGAGCACGAAAGTGAATATATCTAAGTTTTATCTAACATAAATTGATTGCAAAAAAAATTAAATTGCTAGATGTAAAACTAATCTACAAAACACATGAAGCATATCAACACTTACCCACACTGGGGGGCCCTTACCAGGAGGTTAATGTTGATAGGAAAGTCTTAAATCAAGATAAGAAGATGTACCATAATTCAACAACCATCAATTCTTTATTTACTTCAAAAATCTATGTTACAAATCAGCTCTCTAAATCTCTCCAAAAATTAACCATTGATCTTATCTATTACAATAATGAACAACCCCTCTTACTCTCTGTCATTTGAGACCTTATTTATAAAAAAAATTCATTGCTTAAAGATAAGATCCAATCCCCTTAACTCAAAAAACAAATTTA
The DNA here is from genome assembly GCA_031772625.1 of Pinus tabuliformis. NCBI lineage: Eukaryota > Viridiplantae > Streptophyta > Pinopsida > Pinales > Pinaceae > Pinus > Pinus tabuliformis. The sequence continues at coordinate 1,414,217,690 of CM062820.1, read as the reverse complement.
CAATTTTAGAGGAAAATCTCATAATTATGTTTTTTTTTTCAATTTTATACAAATTGGTATTAAAGAACTAAGCATATCTTCTCAACCGTGATGTATTTTTAAAATATATTTCTACAAAATATAATTTATTATACTATGAACAAAAACCTTTATTGTAATTTCCTGATTCGCTTCCATGGCCTCAGACATCGCACCTAAAGATGAATGTTTGAATCTTTTTCCAATATGGGTTTTGGAAAAACTTAATACAAAATGGCTTTGAAGAACCAGCCATAACTTTTGAACTGTATTGAATTTTTGGAAACCTTTTGAGTTTCAAATAAATTTATATGTTTTATACAAATTGACTTTCCATATTCTTGTGATTCTCCACCATTTGCACGGAAATCCAGGTAAAACATAGCAGTTCCAAATCTCTTACCTATTTTTTGCTGTAACTTAAATCATGTTCTAGGATCCCATGTGTGAGATGGGTATATTCCAAGGATTCTACTAGAATATTAGGTCCAGGTGGCACCTAATTTACCATGCTAGAGAAAATAAAAACATAATTTTGAATTTTGAATTATTTTCCCTCCATTTGTGCAATTGAAGAATTAAGTACCAGATTGTTGAACTGATACAGAGATATAAATTTTCATAGTCTAACACTCTGCTTGGCCACATAACCACACTAGTAAACTGTCATTGATAAAACCACATTAAAAACTCATTTAATCATTAATAATTAACCATAAAGTAAAATGAATGCATTTAGGGAAAATTGGTAATAAATTAGTTACAAAATATGTTGTAAGGATATGAATATGACTTGTAAATAACAGATTTGGATAGCCAATATGATAACATATGTGGGGCCCAACATCCCACAATTCCTAAGATTTTGAATTTCCCTATGCAAAAAAAATATGGACTAGGAAGGAATGATAGATGATATAAGGTGACAAATGAAGATAATGGCTAAATAAATATGGACTTGAAACTAGAATATGCATTAATGGATTTTGAAATGGTGGTTTAAGAAAAGTGAATAAATAAGAAGTGGTTAATCATCAATATTCCTTCAATATTAATGAGCTAAAGAGCCTTTAAAAATGTTTTACCTCAAATATACCTTTTGAACTTTGATTTGTACTATAGATTGCAATGGAAGTTGTATGAAATAGTAGACAATGTTGCAATGAAATCATTTCCAACATCACATAATATTCCAAACATAATGGTCGTAGCTTACTTTATTGAAAAGAAAAACTAGAAACAAATCTAATTATCATAAATAAATAATATATGGGAAAGAAAAGTAATAGTTGAACCATGTTGCTATTTGAAATAAGACTGAGTGATAATCTTCATTAAAACAATATGCAACTGAAAGAGACCCCAAAAAAATATGCAATATGAACATAGGTCTTTCATTTTCAACTATTTTATTTTTAGTTGTTAACATCCCCACTTATACAAAACAAATGAGAAAGATGTTGCAGTATATTTTAGAACTAAACTAACTATTATATGAAACATTTATTTATTTATTTATTATCCTACTCTACTTGAGAAAAAGAAATTCCTCTCCTCAAGTATATGAGTATTTCCAATGTAACCATGTACGTAACAAGTATAAAAATGCATTTATACTCAAGTTTAGAATATAATATTCAATGCATACCTGAGTATGAAGAACCAGTTGTTTTAATGATGATGTCAAGAAGTAAGGAAGAATGAAGGAGTGGTATGGCCTTATAGTTTCTTGAAACCAACTTTCAATAAAATCAAAATGCTCTTGGTTTACCTCTTTATTTCACTCATTTGGCATATCCTCATTTACCATGCCATGCAGATCTTCTAGCATTAGGTGATTATCCTCTTATGTGCTTAGAGGATCTATAGATAGGCATGTCAAAATTCTTCAATCTCAGGTTCTAATGCTTGATCTACATCGGATGCAGTCCATGGTTCTTTAGTTTCTTCAACAAGCTTTCACGTGTAAATATCTTCATGTGGATGCGATTCATGGAGTTGTTGTTCTTCTATTAATTCTAGGAAGGCAGATAATTTCTTGGCTACAATCAAGATATGTTCTTCCTCAGAAGAAGAGATCCCAACTACTGCTAGGATTTGAGAGAGTTCTTCCAAACTCTTGATAATACTTGAATATTTATTTTTTGGTAGCTAATCCCTATCATGCACATGTATTAATGCATGGAATTATTATTAAAAATATTAAATAAATAAGAAGAAAACACACTTAAAACAAAGGTAAGCAAACTAATCATGTACTCAAAGAGCAACCATGCTACTAGAATCATGTTATCACCAAGTTATCTATTTGCACGAGTCAGGCTTAAATTATTTTCATGCATCAATCTAAAGGAAAAGACACTTTAAAAGAAAGAAAAATGAGACTTTGGATCCTACCTTTAATTCAAAACATATGAAAAAAACTAGAAAATCAATTAGAGACAACCAGACGTTGGAGTGACCCCCAACCAAAGTTGATGTGTGGCTCTTCACTCATGTCTTACTGTCTTCTCTACCCTCTAGTTTGCCTGCAACTAAGATCACATAAAACTTTTGAAAGCAACTATGCTCTAATCCCTTTAGCATCTCCCTCGAAACGACACCAAAAAATGTTGCTAGAATTATATGTATTCTAATTCCAACATTTAATTACAAATCCAGGCTTATAAGAATTAGAGATGCAAGCAAAAGAAATGCAGGACTAGAGCCTACTTGAGCCCATGCTAAAAATTAGCACCAGAAGAACTAATCTCTAAGGATTATCACTTGTCATTGGACTACGTGACTCTAATGCTTATCAAGTTTTGAACCACAATATTTCATTAACAATGTTCATGTGGTTGTATATATGTAGTTGATTAGGTCTTGAGACTTCAGTGGTTTTAATCCTATAGTGATGAAAACCCATTAAACACACTGCAGAAAAGTAAATTTCATAAAGGTATATGCTGATAACTATAAGAAAAAAAACAAATCTAATACTAACACTATGTGAAATACAAATCTAATGAAAATTCAAAAAAACATCAAATAAAATATGCAATCAAATGGAATTCACTTCTTAAACCTAAAGGGAAGTACTAAATGATAAATTCCGAGCATGAAAGTGAATAGATTTGGTTTTATCTAACATAAATTCATTGCAAAATAAAACTAAATTGCTAGATGTAAAACTATTCTACAAAACAAATGAAGAATAGAAACACTTACCCACATTGAGGGGCCCTTCCCAGGAAGTTAGTGCTGCTAGGAAAATCTCAAATCAAGCTTAGAAGATGTGCCACAACTCAACAACCGTCAATTCTTTATTCACTTCAAAAATATATGTTACAAATCAGCTCTCTAAATCTCTCCAAAAGCTAATCATTGATCTCCTCTATTACAATAATGAAAAACCCCCTCTTGATCTTTGTCATTTGAGACATTATTTATAAATAAAATTCATTGGGGAAAGATAAGTTCCAATCCCCTTGATTTAAAAGATGAATTTACAATTTTAGAGGAAAATCTCGTACTTCTGGTTTTTTGGAATTTTATACAAATTGGTGTTAAAGAACTAACCATATCTTCAATACCATGATGTATTTCAGAAATACGTTACTATGAAGTCTAATTTGTTATACTATGAACATAACCCTCTCTTGTAATTTCCTGATTCGATTCCATGGTGTTAGAAATCACATCCAAATATGATTGTTTGAATCATTTTCCAATCTCGGTTTTACATAAATTTTATACAAAACTGCTTAGAAGAACCAGATATAAGGTTTAAACCCTATTGCATTTTTGGAAACGATTTTAGATCCGAATAAATTTCTATGTTTTCTAAGAACCCATTTTCCATATTCTTGTGAGTCCCCACCATTTGCATGGAAATCAAGGCAAAACATGGAAGTTCCAAAATTGTCAGCTATATTTTGTTGTAATTTAAATCATGTGCTAGGATCCCATGTGTGAGCTGGGTATATTCCAAGGCCTGTACTAGCATATGAGGTCCATGTGGCACCTAATTTACCATGCTATAGAGAATAAAAACATATTTTATAATCTTTAATTATTTTCCCTCTATTTGTGCAAGTGCAGAATTAAGTACGAGACTGTTGAACTGATACAAAGATAGAAATTTTCATAGTCGAACATGCTCCTTGGCCACACAAAAACATTATTAAACCTTCATTGAGAAACCCACATTAAAACCTCATTTAATCATTTAAAAGACAAGTAATCATTAATAATTAATCAAAAGGTAAAATGAATGCATTTAGGAAAATTTGGTAATACGATAGTTACAAAATATGTTGTAAGGGTATGAATATGGCTGGTAAATTAAAGTTTGGATAGCTAATATGATGACATATCTAGGGCCGAAAAGTGATTTGATTGTGCTACTGACTAGGCAGTCCATACTGTTGATTTCACCATGCCTATTTGGCATATGGGACCAACCACAATTCACAACGTGTCGAGATCATACAGGGTGAGTTGGTCGAAGCTGATTAGTTACAATTTATTTAGTGGCCTAATGGGAGGCTGCCACATGGCCCAATTAGAGGCTACCACATGTCACCTCCACACTGTCTAAAATTTTATTAAGGTTTGGATGGCCTCAGCATGAATCAAACAATTGACCTGCCTCAACATAGCTCAAACCCTCTACCAACTCGCCTATGGGTAGTTCTTACTCTTATAAGCACCCGCTTCAATTTAAATTTTATTCCATGGTGTGTTTGGAAGGAATGGTTGGGAGGTGAGCCTTGATCGTTTTAAGTGCCATAAGACCTTGGTGTGGAGGCAGATGGAGCAATGGATTGATGGGGACCAACTCTTAGTCAAGGAACAAGCCACAAGGCTGAGCTCCGAGGAATTTGGGAGCTTGGTGGAGGGGGTGGGTTGTAGGCCCTCGCCTCGGTCCTATGATACCACATACAACATCCGATGGAAATATAAAGGGATCTAGTGGCAGGGGTGGGTGGTTTTCCCTGACCCTAGGCCACATTTTTTATGCTTAACTAATGATGAAGAAAATTGAGGGATAGTGCAGTGAGGGGGGGACAGTTAGCCCCGACCATAGACCACATCACCTTCATGTGACCTCTTCCCAACAGAAAAGGTGCCAACGCTGGTGGGGAAAGACCGTTTTGCGTAGCCCCGACCTTATGGTGTGCCATGTGGCCATATTTTTGTGCTCAAGGGGTTATTGGGATTTAAAAGAAGCGACAATTTACACCTATTGTGGGTGAATTTGTTGCCTCCCAAGCAGCTTAAAGGGTGAAAATGTCACTCAATTTGCAGGTTCAACCATTTCAGAGGACGAATAGCAAAAGGAACTTGGGAGGGCCATAACTTCGTGCATTTGTTCTCTTTTTTAGCCCAAGAAGAGTCGATATAGGATTTTTTAGGAATTTTGAATCCAATGGAAGCCTTTGTTTACTTATTGGAGCACTTATGGAAGGAATTTTTGTAGGTTTGAGTCGATGGGTGCTAGTGTCATTAAATGGTTTAATGCAGTTTTTGAAGGATTTTGAGCATGGAGAGGACCTTGTAGGGGTTTTATAGCCTTCATACATTATCTACAATAACTGTGACTTATATGGTGTAGCTCATGTTTGTCTTTTATCATTATGTATTTTTTAGGAATTCTCTCTTTTAGTACTTCAATGTGGAATTGTTGTACATGTATGCTCTTTTTCAGATGGAGTACATGGTCATAATGTGAAAGCCCCTTTCTTGTTGATTGTTTTAGGACTAACTGTAGGTTGTCATGTTTTTTAGAGTGAGAGTTCTTTGTAGGAGAATGTTTCCTTGAAGGGGCAACTAGCCACTCATTTGTCAACAAATTTCACGTGCTCTTTTATCATTGAAATCTATGGAGCAATTTAGTTGTGTTAGCAGCCCTGAATATGTAGCCAAGGAGAGGTGAACTCCATCATCAAATTCTGTTTCTCGCTATACTTGATTTCTTTTATGAGTTTCATGATGATATGTTGCTTGTTTAAATTGTACATGAAAAATAACTCATTATCCTTGAAGAGACCATACATTTTTTTCGTAGGACCCATTTTTACTTGCAAAGCATCGCATGATGGTTAGCTTTTAGGAAGAAAAATTTATCCTCCAATCTCATATCAATTGCTATCATAATTGGTTTTGACCAAGTTGTAGGTATGGTAAAAGAAGCTGGAAAGTCTCCAAGAGTTAGAGGATATGAACTTATCTCTTTGAATGTAGAACATTGAATTAAGGAGATTGCTTGAAGTTGCTAAAGAGGAGAAGATACATATGTGCCTTCAGTTGTAGCATGTGCTTGAGGAACAAGTTGGTGAGAGTTCCACTCCAGAAGCAACAAATAATTCCTCCAAGATGAAGCTAATATGTGGGCATGGTCCAAACATGGGTTATAGATCCTATGTGGAGAATGATGCTTGTGAGTTTTGTCATTATATTCCTATTGGTAAAATTGGGTGGATTGAGTCATCTTCAAATTCGTCATCCACATCTGAAGAAGTAAATATGCGTGGAAAATTCAAGGAGATAATCAACATCTCTAGTTCAAATCATTCATTTTATGTTAATAACACATCTTTTGCAGCCTTTGAACAACATGCTAAAGGCATTGGTATGAAGTTGCTAGCTCTGATGGGTTATGAAAGAGGAGGCCTCAGAATCAATGGTCAAGGTATCACCAATCCTATCGAGGTAAAGGAGATACAAAGATATGAAGGATCGGGTTATTGTCACAGAGAGTTTGGAGAGTGTTCTAAGCTTTCTGAGGCAAATAAATCATTAGATGATGATATGTCACACCAAGATGGTAGTGATAATGGAAATTTGTATCCCAAGAGAGATGAATTTTTTAAATGACTTTACATGTCATCATCCAGTCCTCATCATCAAATTTACAACCCAAGGGATAGTATAAGTTCCATGGGAATTTTCCAAATGTTGGTAATTTTGATTATTTGTGGGAAATGTATCCTTTCACTTTTTGTAATGCATCTGATCATTGTGTGGCTGATTGTAAGCAACACAAAGTGATGGTCAAAATAATGGATCAAATTCTTGACATCAAACATGAATAACCTCCCTCAAGTTTGAATACTTCCTTGTCGATGGGAAGCGTAAGTTCTTTTGTACCTATTGTAACATGAATGGGCATGGGAATGAAAGGTGTTGGAAACTTCATCTAGAACTTTGTCCCAGGAAAGATAAAGAGGTTATCCAAACCAATGCAAGCAAAGAAATAGGTGGTAAAGAGGATACTAGCATAGTTCCTAAGGAAACCTTCAAAGAAAAGAAGATGCAGAATGAGGACCCATAAGCCTAGGATAGGCAAAGATTTCGTAGACTATTTTGTATAGCTTGTTTCTTTTTAAATTGTAAATACTTGTTTTTCATTACCTGTCGTAGTTATTTTGTAAAGTGAAACAAGAATAATCACTATTTTCAACAAGTATGTTTTTCATTGACATGTCATGTTATGTTGGCTTATTTATGAGTCCAATTGTTTGAGGATTTTTTGGGATGAACAATTTTTTCCATCTAATATGTATATAGTTAGTTAATGTACTCATCAATACAACTGTTTGAAGATGAATCTTGTTGTGAATAAAATATTTGATAAAGATTGTACAAGAAATGACTATGTTTTTTTGGACACAGCCAATTGTGTCATTGGATTATTGCAGCTAGAGTACTTTTGTGTACAAGCAAAATTTGAGGATAGTAAAGCAAAGTTTGAATTAGTGTATGAAAAGCATTGAATTGCTTCTGATTTCCAAGATGGAAAATATATTTTGTCGTCAAAAAGGGAACTTCAAGATTCAGTTGTTTGAGCCTTGAAAGATGGTTTAAGAAAGAATGTTCAGATTCCATCCATTGATGTTTTTGTTCCTGCATGGTTTTAAGAATTGTGGCTCGATTCTTAACAATAAAGCAAGGACTTGATGGAGAGGATAGGTAGAGTACCTTGATTGGAGCTTGAAGGAACCAATTGAAAAAAAAAACATTAAGGATTGAGATTTGGAAAGTTTTTAGCCTTTTCATCATTTTGTTTGCTAGGGGAAGATAACATTTGGAGTCCAAATGTTCCTAGTGGGGAGGTATGATCCGAAGATCAAAATATTTATAAAAAATGAAAGTGCCCATAATATTTTGAAACTATATTCAAGCCATAGTGTTCATCCTTATGAATCTAACACCACTTGAATAACCTTGATATGATGTCGTATGAAAAAATTATCATGTTCTGATCGTTTGGATCAAAAACTAAAACATTTGTAGGTGGGCTGACTAGACTACTGACTGGGAAATTAGTTGTTGATGACAACATGCCTATTGGGTGTATTGAAACAACCATAGCTCACCATGTGTCAGGATCATATAGGTTGAGGTGGTCGAATCTGATTGGTTACAATTTGTTTGGTGGCGCAATGGAAAGCTGCTGTGTGTCCCAATCGAAGGCTGCCATGTGGCGTCTCCACACTAGCTAAAAAGAAATTAAGGGTCATATTTCCTCGGCAAGAATCGAACTAGAAACCTATCACAACATGGCTTAGAGCCTCCACCAACTTGCCTATGGGTGGTTATTACCCTTATAGGCAACCACTTACATTTAAATGTTATACCATGGTTTGTTTGGGAGGAAGGGTCGGGCGGTGAGCCCCAACCACCAATCGTGTTAAGAACCATAAGACCTTTGTGTGGAAGCGGATGGAGAAATGGAGTGATAGGGACCATCCCTTGGTCATAAAACATGCCACAGGATTGAGCCCCAAGGACTTCGGGAGCTTGGCAGAGGGGGTAGGATGTATGCCCTAGCCTCGGTCCTATGGTGCCACATACAATCTCCGACGGAAATATAAAGGGCTCTAGTGGTGGAGGCAGGCAATCATCCATGACCCATGGCCACATTTTTTATGCATAACTGACAGTGGAGAAAATTGAGGGCTAGCATAGTGGGAGTGAGCAGTCAACCCTAGCCCTCGACCACATCACCTACATGTGACCTCAGCCTGACAGAAAAGGCACGAAAGTTGGTGAGGGAAGACTATTGGCCTAGCCCTTGGCCTTATGGCACACCATGTGGCCATATTTTGTGCTCAAGGGGTTATTGGGACTTTAAAAGAAGCGAAAATTTTCACCGATTGTGGGTGAATTTGTTGCCTCGCAAGCCGTTTAAAGGTCGAAAATGTTGCTCAGATTGCTGGTTCAACCAATTTGGAAGATGAATAACAAAAGAAACTTGGGAGAGCCATAACATGATGTGTTTCTGGTATTTTTGAGCCCAATAAGAGCCCAGGTAGGGATTTTTAGATATTATGAATCCAATGGAAGTATTTATTTACTGATTGGAGCACTTTTGGAAGGAATTTTTTTACAGGTTTGAGACTGTGCGTGCTAGTGACAATAAGTAGTTTGAAGTAGGTTTTGAAGGACTTTGAGCATGGAGAGGACCTTATAGGGGTTTTCTATCCTTCATATGTTATATGTAGCAACTATGACTTCTATGGTGCATATCATGTTTGTATTTTTTAGGAAAGCTCTCTTTTAATACTTCAATGTGGAATTGTTGTACATGTATGCTCTTTTCAGATGGAGTACATGTGGTATTAATGTGAAAGCCCTTTTCTTGATGATTGCTTCATGACTGGTTGTAAACTATCATTCCTTTTAGAGTGAGAGTTCTTTGCAGGAGAATGTTTCCTTAAAGGGGAAAGTAGCCACTCATTTCTCAACACATTTCATATACTCTTTTATCATTGAAATCTATGGAGCGGTCTAGCTATGTTAGCAAGCCCAAGGATGTAGCCCAGGAGGGGTGAGCTCTGTCACCAAATTATGTTTTCTCTCTTCTTGATTTATTTTATGAGTTTCATAATGATATCTTTCTTGTTTACAATTCACATGAAAACTAACTCATTATCCTTGAAGAGACCATAAAAATTGTTTTTTTCACAAGATCCATTTTTACTTGCAAAGCATCAAAGGATGACCAATTTTTAGGAAGGAGAAGTTCTTCTCCAATTTAAGATCAACTACAAATTTGTAATGACCATATCTAGTTTGGAAAGTTGTTTTGTGAATATCCTCATCCTTCATCCTTAACTAGTGATAACCTATTCTCAAATCAATATTTGAGAATACAATTGCCCCTCTTACTTGATCAAATAGGTCATGGATATGGAGTAATTGGTATTTATTTTTAATGTCCATATATATATATATATATATATATATATATATATATATATATATATATATATATATATATATATATATATATATATATATATATATATATATATGATGCACATTATGAACGTGCAATCTTTATTTTTCACAAATAACAATGGGGCTCCCTGAGGTGAGACACTTGGTCTAATATAACCCTTATTGAGTAATTCCCATAACTTCATTTTCAATTCCAGTAGTTCTGGAATACTCATTTGTTATGGTGCTTTACACACTAGGGTGACTCCTGATACTAATTCAATAGATAAATATGTATCTCTACGAGGAGGTAGTCTTGGAATTTCCTCTGGAAACAAAGATCCCTAGATTCTCTAATCACCGGTAATTCAGTTATTTCTTGATTTTCTATTTTGCTGAGTATTTTCCTCAAACTAAACAACAAAGAGTTGACATCCTTTCTTGAAACTTGTTTTTAGCTGTGATGTTGAAATTTGTCTGGCTGACATAGGTTTTGGTAATTCTTTTATCAGTTATGTTTTTCCTCCCTCATTCATGAACCTCATTGTTTTTTCTAAAAATATTACTACAAATCTGTGTTTTTCTAACAAATCCATACCTATGAGCAAGTCATAGGATCATAGAGTAAGTACATTTAGATTTAACTTAATTATACAACCATTTAAATTCACTCTTGACACAATTTTTACATTACTAGTTAATATCTTCCTCTTTGTGCCTATAGCTAGTTATACTAATCATACATTCTTAAAATTTTAAGTCTTTAATTTGCACTTTTCCACTATTTGTGGACTGATGTAACTAAGGCTGGCTCTTGGATCAATTAACGCAGAAACGAGATGGTTTAGTAGGTTACCTTCAATATTTCTCATAGTGGATTGGTGCTCTACTTGTCTCTCTTCTAATGATACACTTATCTTCAGAATGTCCTTGGAAATGTTGTTTACTATTGAGGCTTCAGGTATGGTTTGTATATTCCGAATGGATCTTGGGTTGTGTGGGTAGTCCCTTAAGAAGTGGGGTTCTCTAGATCTCCAACAATTCAAAGTTTCCCTTTCTTTAACTCTACTTATTATCTATTATTGAGTTATAATGGCTTTGATCCTATTTGAGATTGAGAAGGTTGTGGTGGATTACTTTTGTTAAACTTATTTTGCTATTGATCCCTTCCAAATGTTTTTAGGTATACTAGTTTCTATTTCTTTATCCCACTTACACACTTATTTTTTTCCTTATTTTTCCAATATTTTGAGCCTTCTCCTCTATTTTAAACTATTGTTAGCACAATATTGCCTTCGTAACTACTTCATCCATCATTTTAGGATTGTCAAATTCAATCCTCTGTAAGAAAATGGTAAATAGTTTAATAATATCTATAATTTGGCCTTTTATTTTTTATATAGGGAACATAACATAGTAAATTTGTTAATTTGGAAACAAATTCATCCATATTTAATTGTCACAACCTTAAATCATGGAGCTCCTTTGCTCGTTTATCATAATCCTACTCATTTAGATATTTAGACGTAATTTGTTTCTACAACTCTTTGTAGGAAACTACCTTTTCTTCCATATTATTCACTATTTTTTCCTCCTCCCACCACACGACATCCTTCCCCTATAATTGATAAATTTTTAACCTAACCTTCAAGTTACTATCATACAAATAAACTTGAAAATATTTTTTCATGTTGAGAAGCCATGCTTCTGCATCTTCCTCCTTTTCGCCATCAAATGTAGGGGGTTTTATTTTTTTAAATTCCCCCTGCAATTCCATTTAGTTTTTCTTCTTTTATTTTTGTGCCTTGGGATAAGTATTTTCTTATTCCTTCCCATTTTCAGTTTTTTCTATTTCTATTTCATTATTTTTTCTCTTCAGAGGACTACTTTATCCCTATCCTCCTCTAGCCCCATAATGTTTTGACTTGAATTTTTAGTCAAATCTCTTATCAACTTTTCTTTCTCGTCACTAGAATTTAACAAACACTCATGACGCGTTCTGATATTAGCCAATTCTTGTTGTAAGCTTCTCACAATTTGATGAATTGAGTTGTTGTAAGAGTATTATCTTCCCTAAACTCCACATAAATCCCTTCTCCTTGCATAGGAGGCATATTTGAAGCTTCTTCCATATTCTATACCATGTGGCCCAATCAAAGGTCACCACGTGGCCTAATCGAAGGCTTCCATGTGGACCAGTCAAAGGCCACCACATGGCGCCTCCACACTGGCTAAATTTTTGTTAAGGGTCAGATTACCTCGACAAGAATCGAACCAACCTACCACAACATAGATCAAAGCCCCTACCATCTTGCCTATGGGTGGTTCTTACCATTATAGGCAACCACTTCCATTTAACATTTATGCCATGGTGCGTTTGGGAGGAAGGGTCAAGTGTCTGGAGCGGAGACAGATGGAGAAATGGAGCGACGGGGACCATCCCTTGGTCAAATAACATGCCTTAGGACTAAGTGCCAAGGAATTTGGGAGCTTGGCATAGGGCTCAGGTTGTAGGCCCTATCCTCGATCATATGGTGCCACATACAATCTCTCGCAGAAAGATAAAGGGCTCTAGTGGCTGGGGCAGGCGGTTAGCCTTAACCCCCAACCACATTGTTTGTGTAACTGACGTTAGAAAAACTTGAGGGCTAGCATAGTGGGAGCGTGTGGTTAGCCCTAGCACTCGTCCACATCACCTCCACATGACCCCAACTCGACAAAAAAGGCATCGAGGCTAGTAGGTGCAGACTGTTGCCCCAACCCTAGACCTTATCGTGCACCATGTAGCCATAATTTTGCACTTAAGGAGTTATTGGGCATTTAAAAGAAGAAACAATTTGTACCTATTGTGGGAAAATTTATCACCCCTCAAGTGGTTTAAAGGGAGAAAATGTTGCTTATTTGGCAGCTTCAGCCAATTTTGAATACGAATAGCGAAAGAAACTTGGGAGAGCCATAACTTGATGGGTTTTTAGTATTTTTGAGCCCAAGAAGAGCCCATATAGGGGTTTTTAGGAATTATGAATCCAATGGAAACCTCTATTTTCTTATTAGATCACTTTAGAAAGGAATTTTTACAAGTTTTAGTTTATCGGTGCTAGGGAAAATCAGTGGTTTGAAGTGGTTTTTGAAGGAGTTTGAGCATGGAGAGGACCTTGTAGGGGTTTTCTAGCCTTCAGATGTTATTTGTAGAAACTGTGACTTTTATGGTGCTTCTCATGTTTTTATTTTTGAGGAAATCTCTCTTTTATTACTTCAATGTGGAATTGTTGTACATGTATGCTCTTTTTTAGATGGAGTACATGGTCGTAATGTGAAAACCCCTTTCTTGTTGATTGTTTCATGACTGATTGTAGGTTGTCATGTTTTTTAGAGTGAGAGTTCTTTGTAGGAGAATGTTTCCTTGAAGGGGAAACTATCCACTCATTTTTCAACACATTTCATGTACTATTTTATCAATTAAATATATGGAGTGGTCTAGCTGTGTTAGCGAGCTCGAAGATGTAGCCCAGGAGGGGCAAACTCTGTCACCAAATTACATTTTGTGTCTCTTCTTGATTGATTTTTTGAGTTTCATGATGATATATTTCTTGTTTAAAATTCACATGAAAACTAACTCATTATCCTTAAATAGACCATGAAACGTTTTTTTCATAAGACCTATTTTTACTTGCAAAGAATTAGATGATGACCAATTTTTAGGAAGGATAAGTTCTATTCCAATTTCAGATCAACTACAAATTCATAATGACCATATCTAGTTTCGAAAGTTGCTTTTTGAATATCCTCATTCTTTATCCTTAACCAGTGATAACATATTCTCAAACCAAAATTTGAGAATACAATTTCCCCTCTTCCTTGATGAAATAGGTCATCAATGTGGGTTAATTGGTATTTATTTTTAATTAAATTGGTGGTAATATATGCACATTATGAGGGTACCATCTTCATTTTTGACAAGTAACATTGGGGCTCCCCGAGTTTAGACACTTGGTATAATATAACCCTTATTGAGTAGTTCCTATAGCTGCATTTTCAATTCCAGTGATTCTGGAATACTCATTTGTTATGGTGATTTACACACTAGGGTAGCTCCTAATACTAAGTCAATATATAAAACTATATCTCTATGGGGAGGTAGTCCTTGAATTTATTCACAAAACACAAATCTTTAAATTCTCTAATCACTGGTAATTAAGTTATTTCTTGATTTTCTATTTCTGAGAATTTTCCTAAATCTAAATAGCAAAGGGTTGACATCCTTTCCTCACACTTATTTTCAGTTGTGATGTTGAAATTTGTCTAACTGAGACAGGTTTTGTGATTCCTTTTATCAGCTATGTTTTTCCTCCCTCATTCATGGAACTCATTATTTTTTCTAAAAAATTAATTACAACTCTTTGTTCTTCTAACCAATCCATACCTATGAGAAAGTTGTAGGAGCATAGAGGAAGTATATTGAGATTTAGCATAGCTAGACAACCATTTAAATTCACTCTTGACACGGTTTTATATTACTAGCTATCTTCCTTTTTGTGCCTATAGCTAGTTGTACTAATCATGCAGTCTTAAAATTTTTAGTCTTTAATTTTCACTTTTCCGCAATTTGTGGACTGATGTAACTAAGGCTAGATCTTGGATCAATTAACACGGACACCGGATGGTTTAGTATGTTACCTTCAATCTTGAACATAGATTAGTGCTCTGCTTGGCTCTCTTCTAATGCTACACTTAACTTCAGAATGTTATTGGAAATGTCATTTACTATGGAGGCTTCATGTATGGTTTGTATATTTGGAATGGATCTCGAGTTGTGTAGGTAGTCCCTCAACAAGTGGGGTTCTCCACATCTCGAACAATTCAAATGTTCCCTTTCTTTAACTCCACTTATTCTCTTATTATTCAGTTCTAATGGCTTTGATCATGTTTGAGATTGTATTGGTTGTGATGGATTACTTATGTTAAACTTCTTCCACTGGTGATCCCTTCCAAATTTTTCAGGTATACTGGTTTATGTTTCTTTATCCCATTTATAGACTTATTTTTGTCCTTATTTTTCCAATATTTTGAGCCTTCTCCTCTATTTTTAAACTGCTAGTAGCACGATATTTCCTTCCCAACTTCTTCATCCATCATTTTAGGATTGTCAAATTCAATCCCCTCTTTGTAAGAAAATGGTAAAAATTTAAAAATATCTATAATTTGGCCTTTTATTATTTGATGTAGGGAACATAACATAGCAATTCTGTGAATTTTGAAACAAATTCATCCATATTTAATTGTCCCAACCTTACGTCATAGAACTCCTTTTCTCAATCATCATAATATCACCCATTTAGATCTTTAGAATTAAATTGTTTATGTAACTCTTCATAGGAAACTACCTTTTCTTCCATATTATTCACTATTTTTTTCTCCTCTCACTATAGGGCATCCGTCCCCTATAATTGATAAATTTCTAGCCTAGCCTTAAAGTTACTATCATACTAATAAATTTGAAAATATTTTTCCTGGTTGAGAGGCCATGCTTCTGCATCTTCCTCCTTTTCGCCATCAAATGTAGGGTTTTTTTTTTAAATTCCCCCTGCAATTCCATTTAATTTTCCTTCTTTGATTTTGCGCCTTAGGATCAATCTTCTTAGGTTCATTCCTGCTTGTATTTTTTCTTTTTCTGTTTCATTATTATTTCTCTTCAGAGGATCTAATTTATCCCCATCCTCTGTTAGCATTATGATATATGTGTTGTACTTGATGGCAACTCACTTGTAGCAGAACAACTCACTTATATATGGTAACGAGACGAATCTACGTAACTAGATGAATCTACAGGAGAGATATCAGATTAACAGAATGCATGGTAGTTGTGTTTACAGATGTGATAAAATGAAAAGCAATTCAAAGGAATCATTTCAGAATTAATATGGAAAATTACAGTGTAACAGGTCTATTCATAGGTAACAGGGAAATAGTACAGAAGAGCAGGGAGATGGAACTAAGGTCTACTGATCAGAATAAAGAAGGAAAAGGAAAAGGTTGATGTAAAGCAGTTTAAGAAGTATACGTAGGTCCACTTAGTCAAAACAACGTATACACACATGTCCACATAACAAAAAGCACGTATATGTATACACACAATTTCACATAAGGAAAAGTGCGTATGGGATGGAAAATCAAGGTTTTGGTCCAAGGTATTGGTCCGAGGTATTGGTCCGAGGTATTGGTCCGAGTTGTTTGGTCCGAGGTATTGGTCCAAGGTATTGGTCCTAAGTGGTTTTGGTCCAAGGTATTGAGAAAGGCCTAAAACTATATAAGGAGGAGAAGGTCATTAGGCCAAGAGGGCAAGCAATGAATATATTATGAAGAGAGAGATCAAAAGAAAATATGCATGTTATGGGTTTATAGTGCATTTCTTGATCTGAACTAAGGATGAACCTAAGTGGTTGATGGGGATGAAATCTAATGATGGATCAGGATCATGAGATATAAAATTGATTATTATTATATGGTTTGATCAAGGATAGTCTATATCTAAATACTAACACATGATTTACTCTGTAAATGTTTTGATTTGGGTATGTCTAAAGTCTGCAGGTGCAGCAAAGTTATGAAGTAAGTATTTGTATATTTGTACGCCGGTTTTCTTTTGTGAAGGTGCGTATACATGCTGGTTTGGCTCTTCCAAGTAGCGTATGCAAAAGAAAAGCTTGATGTGCAAGGATGACTAATCTATCATATCAGTGTTGCTATTTTACTACTGTCTATCAATGAAGTCTTCTTAGATATGAATGTAAAACTGAATGAATAAGGAGTTTGATATTTGATAGATTGATTGTATAAGTGAGAAGAAGTGATCTTTGTTGATGCCTATGTAAATCTCTGTAAGTTGGCAGCAGTTGTTCAGTATATTGATGGTTGGTACAAACATGATTCAAAAGTATATGTTTGAAGTAACTTTGGAGGTATACATAGGTTTGATTAATAGAAGTAGTGTATACATGTAGTTTGGGTTCAGCCAAGTAGCATATACAGTCTGATGCATGGTTTATGAGGTTATAGCTGGTTCTAAATGATGATGCAGGTTTTTGGGTTCAACACAAGTGTTCTGGTGATAGTGATCTAATTGTTTCAGATTAACTACATGTTGGTTGATGAAGTTTTAGTTTCTAAATTTCTGATCTGTTATTGATGAATCAAGGTCTTCATATGTCTTGACATGTGCCAGGAGCATCCTGTCTGAAAATTCATGAAATGTGGTCCCTGGTGAAACAATGAAGTTTTATGTAGGCTAGTACCTACGTACCAATAAACATATTGGCTAGTACAAGAGCTAGGGGGTTGTAGCTCCCTTCCAGTAGAAGTTGGGGAATGAGAGAAGGTTGTAATCTTCTGCAGGTAGAATCCTGTGTACTAGTATGATACTGCACTAGTACAAGATTGTAAACAGATTTTCTTATTATTAAAAGAAGACAGAGATGATAGCAACAAGTGATTTTCACCCACATTGGGTTTCCACCTTAAATATTTGTGTTCATGTGTGTTGCTTATGTGTGATGCTTTATTCTATTTTTACTGCACTCTCTAACAAGTTACTAATGAACTGGTTTAATATCAGCACATGGTAAATTGTCTAAATCAAAAGTTCTCTGGATATACACTGGTTTCTCTAATGAAAGTTGTGTGTACACATTAGTTCACTTCACTGAAGTAGCGTATATAAATCTATTTCAGAAATAAAATTATTGATATGATAATACTGATTCACCCCCTTCTCAGTATTTTTTCCAACAATTGGTTTCAGAGTAGGTCCTTCAGGAAAAAAATTGATCACTTGAAGGAAGATCCATCAAGATGAATAATCATGAAAGCATGAGATCCATCAAACCACCAATCTTTGATGGGAGCAACTTTGTGGAAAAATAAGAACCAAAACCTATCTACAATCTCTTGGAACAGATGTCTGGAAAATTGTGGAAGGAGGATATAAATTTCCAGCAACAATTCCTACAGGCACGATAGGTAAAAAGCAATATGAAACCAATGCCAAATTTGTCAATACTTTATTGGGAAGTTTGTCACAATCAGAGTTTGTTAAATTCATGCAACTCAAATCAGCCAAAGAGATATGGGACAAAATCGTTTAGAGCTATGAAGGAAACTCTTAGGTAAAACATGCTAAGCTTGAAACTCTCAGAATTCAGTATGAAACTCTTAAGAGGCATAGTGATGAGAGTATAGCTAGTTACTTCATATGTCTAAATGAGGTTTTTAATTGTATGAAGAATTTGGGTGAAGAAATAAAGGAAGTTACCTTAGTTGAGGAAATTTTAAGATCCTTGTCTGCTAAATTTGAATCAAAAGTGTCTGCCATAGAAGAAAAACAGGATCTGCAAAATATCACTATGACATAGCTTCATGGAATCCTAACTGATTTTGAGATGAGAAAAGGAGGTCCATCAGATATGAGAGAAACCACATTTAAAGCTTCAGCAAAAGGAAAAGAAAAGGAAGAACACGATGAGTCAGGACACATTTCAGATGAAGAAGATGAGTTAAATTTTGTCAAGAAGCTTCAATGGGGTTCTGGAAGGTTCAGAGGTAGGCTACCTTTCAAATTCTTTGCTTGTGGTAGAGTCGGTCATTATCATGCCACATGTCCTCATAAAGATAAATATGAAAAGGGAAAGGAATATGAAAAAGGGAATACAGAACAATTTGTGAATAGAAGGAGTTACTATACTCATGAAGATAGTGATGATTTATCTATTAGTGATGAAGATGAAACTGGTGAAGATTACAAATTTGTCATGGCTTATGATAGCGATGATTTTTGTGATAGTTTAGAAGAGGATAGTGATATTTTATATAATAGTGATGATTATAGATTTCTCATGGCTTATGATAATCATGATTTTTGGGATGCTTTAGAAGAGGAAAACATTCATGAAGAAATCTCTAAACTCAAAATATGTTTAGAAGAAAAGAATATAATCATAGATACCTTGACATACCAAATTGCTGAAAAAGAAAAACACAATGAAAAGCTAGAATGTGAAATTCTGGGTCTAAGAAAAGATCTTGAGAAAACAAAATCTCTCAATCTTAGATTTGCTAAGGGATCAGAAACTTTGAATGAAATTATCAAAGTCAACGTTCTCCTCTAATAAAGACAGGTCTTGGATATACTGAAGAAGCATCTCAATCACTGAAGCTGTCGAACTCCACCAATAGATATCTTGATGTAGCAAAGACGAGTGAACAGTATGACAATCGTCAGCAAAGGAATAAATCTGATCACCAGGTAAATCATACTCAATTTGCTCCAAGGATGAACATCAGTAGAAGCCACAACCAACCTCAAGCAAATCATACTCAATTTACTCCAAAGATGAATATCAATAGAAACTATAATCAACAGGAAAACAGATTCAATAGTCGCAAAAACTTCTTTAATGGGCAATGTTTTTTATGTCATAATTTTGGGCACAAATCTACTCAATGCGTTGCATAGAAAACCATTATGACTAGAGAAGCATGAAACCAAAGGAATGTAACAGGGATCAAGAGAAGTTCCTATAATAACTTTTCTCCTCTTGAAAATGAAATAGAATGCTCAATTTGTAATAAATTTGGTCACGAAGAATCTAAATTCAGAAGAAAATTTTGGCAAACACCTGAAAAGGAGAAAATGCCATTAAATCCCAAGATATGGAGAAGGAAAGAATCTCAAATAGAAATATGTGGTATAGCCTTGTATGCAGAAGGACAAGAAAATCAGTGGTACATCGATAGTGGATCCTCCAAACATATGACAGGTGACAAAGAGAAACTTCACTCATATAATGTCTTAGAAAAGGAAAAGAGTGTCTCACTTGGAAATGACACTCCAACTATCATAAAAGTTAAAGGTTCTATTTTCTTGAAGGAAAAGGTTAAAGTTGAAAATCTTATGTATGTAGATGGTTTAAAGCATAACTTGTTGAGTGTCAGTCAAATGGGTGATCAAGGAAATGAAGTGGTGTCTCGATCAAATGGATGTGTTTTTCGTGAGCTTGATATAGGAGAGGCCGTGATCAATGGTACAAAAACTCCAAACAACTTATACATATTCAAACAAGGATAGCAATAGTGCTATCTAAGCAAAAATGATGAAAATTGGTTGTGGAATAGAAGATTGGGACATCCATGCTTTTCGCAAATAAGAAAAACATGCAAGCTCAAGGCTATTTGTGATCCTCCAGATATCATCATCCCAGAAAATATAATATGCAAACCATGTCAAATTAGTAAGCAAACCAAATTTCACTTCATTGAAAAAGAAGGGTCAGCTAGTAAGCCTCTTGAACTTGTCCATACTAATTTATGTGGACCAACAAGGAAAAAGTCACCTCATGGAGAAGAATAATTTATTTTGTTCATTGATGATTTTTTCATAATGTGTTGGATAGGTCTTCTAAAGCATAAAGATGAAGCATTTGAAAAGTTCCATGCCTTCAAAAATTTGGCTGAAAATGAATCAGATTAAAAAATCAAATGCCGTAGATTTGATTGAGGATGGGAATTTATATCAGATGAATTCTTTGAATTTTGTGAGCAACATGGAATAAAAAGGCAATTCTCCACTGCAAGAAATCCTCAGAAAAATGGTGTGGTAGAAAGGATGAACAAAATAGTGCAACAAATGGCTCGAGCTATGCTAGATGAATATGGAACTCTTGCAACCTTCTGGGATGAAGCTGCATTTGTTTTCATGACTATTCTCAACAAAGCAAATGTTTAGATTAATAGCACTCAAACTCCACATGAACTCTGGTATGGTAAGACTCCTACTGTAAAATATTTTAAAGTTTTTGGAAGCAAATGTTTTCTCAAAAGGACTAATGAAAAACTTGGTAAGTTTGAACCCAGAGCAGATGAAGGGATTCTTCTTGGTTATTCTTCCAAAAGTAAAGGATATAGATGTTATAATAAAAGACTTGGGAAAATTGTTGAAAGAATTGATGTTGTAGTTGAAGAAGCATGTAGAAATCCAAAACAAATAAAATCAACAGAAGATTATGAAAATGAGGAAGATGGGGATTACTTTCCCAGATCAAATAAAAATTATATTGAAGAAGAAACCAATGAATCACCAGAATAAGATATAATGGTAGAAGAAAAGACTCTGTCTAGGTATGTTTAGAAAAATCATCCAGAAACTCAAATTTTAGGAGAAAAGGAGGCGGTGTACAAACAAGAAGAATTATTACAAGAACCTCAAGCTATCTAGCATTACGATCCTCCATCGAACCTCAAAATGTAAATGAAGCATGCAAAGATGAATGTTGGGTCAAGGCCATGGATGAAGAACTTGAGAAAATTGAAGAAAAATGGCACTTGGGAATTAGTTCCTAGACCTCATGATAAAAATATTATAGGAACTAAATGGATACTCAAGAACAAGTTGAATGAAAATGGATAAGTCATTAGACACAAGGCCAGAATTGTTTGTAAAGGGTATGCTCAACAAGAAGGTTTATATTTTGAAGAAACTTCTACACCTATTGCCAACTTGATGCCATAAGAATGATTCTTGCTCTTTCCAATTATTGGAAATTCAAAGTATACAAAATGGATGTAAAATTAAACTTCCTTAATGGAGAGTTAGAAGAAGAAGTTTATATTGAACAACCAGAAGGATGCATCCTTGGAAATGATGCAAAACTTGTATGCAGACTTAAAAAGTCTCTCTATGGTCTGAAATAGGCTCAAAGGGCTTGGTATTACTGTCTTTACAAATATCTACACCAACAAGGTTTTACAAAAGGTTACGAAGATAGCAATTTATATACAAAGATTGAAAATGAAAAATTTCTAATTATTATTGTATATGTTGATGATATCATTTTTGGTAGCAATGAAGAATCCCTGAGTTAGAATTTTTGCTTCAGTAAAGCAGCAAGAATTTGAAATGTCCTTGCTTTGTGAACTTACCTATTTTCTTGGCCTACAAGTTCAGCAAACTAAAGATAGTATTTTTCTTTCACAAACCAAATATCTCAAGCAGATCTTGAAAATGTACAGAATGGAAGATTCTAAACTTGTATGTACTCCAATGGTAACAGGATGTAGTCTCTGCTCAAATGATGAATTAGCAGTAGTACATAAACCAACATACATATACATGATTGGCAGTCTGCTTTATTTAATAGGTACCTGACCTAACATCATGCATGCAGCAGGAATAGTTAGAAGATTCCAAGCAAATCCAAAGGAATCACACCTTCAGGCAACCAAAAGAATTTTCAAATACCTTCAAGGAACTGAGGACTTTGGACTATGGTATCCTAGAGATGCATATCTTACTCTTCATGCATATACAGATGCGGATTGGGCAGGAAGTGTTGATGATAGAAAAAGCACTAGTGGTGGTGCATTCTATATGGGTTCTAGGTTAGTGTCTTGGTTCAGCAAGAAACAAAGTTCAATTGATTTATCTACAACTGAAGCAGAATATGTGGCTACTGTGTCTTGGTGCACACAACTAATTTGGATGATGCAAACTTTGCAAGACATTCAGATCACATATACTCCATCCATCTCCATTCTATGTGATAATACAAGTGCCATTAGTATTTCAAAGAATCCAGTCATGCAATCCAAGACCAAGCACATACCCATCAAGTACCATTTTCTACGAGAACAAGTGCTTGGCCAAAAGGTCAAATTGGAGTATGTCCCCTCCAAAGACTAGGTTGCTGATATATTCGCTAAACCACTACCCAGAGAAACATTTGAATATCTCAGACAAAGGCTGGGAGTAGTTGATGCATCATCCTACTGTTAAATCCAGTTTTTCAGAGGAAGGTTATTATACGTGGGTTTCATGAAGTATAGTCGCATATACACGTGGGTTTCTATGGCTGAAAAAGCATATATGTTTTTCTGACAATAAAAACAATAACAGAAGTTCAGGGGGAGCATTAGCCTTCACTCATATTTTGCATTGTTGGCATTATGGTTGCTGAGTCCAGATATGGCTTCAAATATTTATACCATTTGTTTCTTAAGTCATGTAAAAGTATAGGGTGTGATATGACTTCTCATACATTTGAATGAGTCCTATTGGAAAAATGAAGTAATTTGTATCCCCACTTTGCATGGGATGGATGATGTAAGATTTATTGTATTTTTGTCACGTATAAACAATTGGTATATCCCCACTTGGTTGGGTGGATGAGTAAAATTTGGTATATCCCCACTTAGTTGGGATATTGATGTATGTATGATTCATTGGTGATATAAAGGTCAAACTCACATAGGTGAGTTATAGAGTCACGTTATTCTTTTGGAAAATATTTTTGCAGACTCTGCATGTGCTCAGGGGGAGCATGGATAGTCTAGTGCATCACATCATCAACAAATTCAGCATGTTCCTAGGGGGAGTATGATCAATGCTTATATTTAGTTTTTCATATATGAAATCCTTCACTTTGGTCAACCCTTTTCCCTTGATATCAAAGGGGGAGAATATCTTGGTGTGCCCTTTTCCCTTGATGTCAAAGAGGGAGAGTATTTTGGTGTTGGTTGTTATCTCTAACAATTTCTACAGCTTGCAGTAATAAACACCAACATGGTTGCCATCAAGTCCAAAGGGGGAGATTGTTGGTATCATGATATATGTGTGGTACTTGATGGCAACTCACTTGTAGCAGAAAAACTCACTTGTATATGGTAACGAGATAAATCTACGTAACTAGATGAATCTATGAGAGAGATATCAAATGTAACAAAATGCATGGCAACTGTGTTTATAGATGTGACAAAATGCAAGGTAGTTCAAGAATCATTTTAGAAGTAATATGGAAAATTACAATGTAACGGGTCTATTTAGAGGTAACAGGGCACTGGTACAGAAGAACAGGAAGATGCAACTAAGGTCTACTAATCAGAATAAAGAAGGTAAAGGAAACGTTTGATGTAAAGTAGTTTAAGAAGTATACACAGGTCCATTTAGTCAAAACAACATATACACGTCGGTCCACAGAAAAAAAAAACGCATATACATATGTGCGCACTTTCATAGAAGGAAAAGTGCGTATGGGATGGGAAATCAAGGTTTTTGTCTAAGGTATTGGTCCAAGGTATATGGCCCAAGGTATTTGGTATGAGGTATTGGTCCGAGGTATTTGGTTCAAGGTATTGGTCCTAAGTGGTTTTGGTCCAAGGTATTGAGAAAAACCTAAAACTTTATAAGGAGGAGAAGATCATTTTGCCAAGAGGGTAAGCAATGAATATCTTATGAAGAGTGAGAGCAAAAGCAAATATGCATGTCATGGGTTTATGGTGCCTTGCTTGATTTGAACTAAGGATGAACCTTAGTGGTTGATGGGGATGAGTTTTAATGATGGATCAGGATCATGAGATCTAAAATGAATTATTATTATATGATTTGATCATGGATAGTCTAGATCTAAATACTAACGCATGATTTACACTATAAATGTTCTGATATGGGTATGTCTGAAGTCCAGAGGTGCAATAAAGTTATGAAGTAAGTTTTTGCAGATCTGTATGCTGGTTCACTTTGGTGAAGGTGTGTGTACACACTAGTTCGACTCTTCCAAGTAGCGAATGCAAAAGAAAAGCTTGATGTGCAAGGATGATTGATCTATTAGATTAGTGCTACTATTTTATTGTTGTCTGTCAATGAAGTCTTCTTAGATCTAAATGTAAAACTGAATGAATAAGGAGTTTGATATTTGACAGATTGATTGTATAAGTGAGAAGAAGTGATCTTCGTTGATGTCTCTGTAAAGCTTTGTAAGTTGACAGTAGTTGTTCATTATATTACTAGTTGGTACAGACTTGATTCAAAAGTTTATGTTTGCAGTAATTTTGAGGTGTACGCAGGTTTGATTAATGGAAGTAGCGTATACACGCATTTTGGGTTTAGCCAAGTAGCGTATACATTTTGATGCATGGTTTCTGAGGTTACAGTTGGTTCTGAATGATGATGGAGGTTTCTAGGCTCAACACAAGTGTTCTGGTGATAGTGATCTCGTTGTTTCAGCTTAACTACATGTTGGTTGATGAGGTTTGAGTTTCTAAATTTCTGACGGGTTATTGATGAGTTAAGGTCTTCATATGACTTAATATGTGCAAAGAGCATCCGGTCTAAAAATTCATGAAACATGGTCCCTTTTGGAAGAGTTGAGTTTTCTATAGGCTCGCACCTACGTACTAGTAAACATATTGGCTAGTACAAGAGTTAGGGGGTTGTAGCTCCCTTCCAGTAGAAGCTGGAGAATGAGAGAAGGTTGTAACCTTCTGTAGGTAGAAGCCTACGTACTGGTGTGAGACTGCACCAGTACAATATTGTAAACAGATTTTCTTATTATTAAAAGGAGACAAAGGCGATAGCAGCAGGTGGTTTTCACGCACATTTGGTTTCCACCTTAAATCTTCATGTTCATGTGTGTTACTTATGTTTAATGCTTTATTCTATTTTTACTGCACTGTCTAATAACTTACTGATGAACTGGTTTAAGATCAACACATGGTAAATTGTCTAAATCATAAGTTCTCTCGATATATGCTAGTTTCTCTAATCACAGTTGCATGTACACGCTAGTTCACTTCACTGAAGTAGCATATATAAATCTGTTTCAGAAATAAAGTTATTGATCTGATAATACTGATTCACGCCCCTCTCGGTATTATTTCCAACATCCTCCTCTACCTCCATAAGTTTATGACTTGAATTTTCAATCAAATCTCTTATCAACTTTTCTTTCTCCTCGCTAGCCTTTAATAATCACTCATGAGTGGTTCTAATATTAGCCAATTCTTGTTGTAAGCTTCTTATAATTTCAAAAATTGAGTTGATGTAAGAGTATTCTCTTCCCCAAACTCCACATAAATCCCTTCTCCTTCCAGAGGAGGCACATTTGAAGATTTTTTTGTCTTCTACACCTTACTTCAAGAACAACATATATTAGTTTATATTCACATCATGCATTGCTATACAATATTATTTTCATGATTATTCTGTTGTAGTGGTTCCCTGCAGGCCTACCTTTTGAACCTGCAACTGTGATACCATATGTCACATACCCCATTTCCCTTACCATTTTTTTTCTTTTATTTATATACAGTCATATAGTCTTGCACATATATAGGTATTCACATCATATTGTATTTAAACTAAATTTTTTCCCCATTAATTTTGGATTTAATCGACTTTATGATAAAATTTAGTACACCTACGATTTATATGGAGGCAAATCCCCATTTATTATCTTTCTACCTAACAATGGATTTCATACTTTATAACAAACCCTTTTCTTCTAATATTAAACTATGGTTCAAGGGTTATAATTGAGCACACAATATAATTGTACTGAGTTAACATTTCTACCTTTGGTTCTTGGTTGATACCTGTGGTTCATTTCACTCTTTCATATACTCTGCTTATATTAAAATGGATCCTTATGTGGAATATTGTTGGATCGTTGACCGTAGATTTATTTATTTCTTTCCATACTTGTACATCTTAGGGTTATACCTTTTAACTAGTATTCATGATATACTTGGTAGTCTATTGTTGGTGTAACACTTGATTTGGAACTTATATTATTATACCTAGTATGTTGGCGAATATATTAATGTGGTACTTTATGGTTAAGCCACACGCCCATCCACTTGCACACTTGAAAAAAGGAATGATTGCCGACTAATCGGGCCCACATTCTCTTCACATGCCTTACACTTGCAAACCACAAATGGTGGAAATTTGCTTGGGATGTGTGAATAATCACGAT
The DNA here is from genome assembly GCA_031772625.1 of Pinus tabuliformis. Lineage (NCBI taxonomy): Eukaryota > Viridiplantae > Streptophyta > Pinopsida > Pinales > Pinaceae > Pinus > Pinus tabuliformis. Next base: position 1,414,190,664 of record CM062820.1, on the reverse strand, counting down.
TATTTGGGATGACCCTAGGGTTTTTTTGTTGTGTTTGCTCTCTTGGTTTTTTCATTTATTTTTGTTTATTTCGAAAACTATGGTGCCACTTTGCAGAGAATCAACCAAAGTTATTTTGCATCCTTCGTTTTTGATGGAGGTTTGATTAGGGTTCTTAGCAAAACATGCGAGTTCTCAGTGGAGGTTTCATCTTTGTCAATTTGTAAAGTTCTTGTTCAGTCTATACAATGTTTATAATCGGGACTCGTTAAATTTGTTTTCTAAGCATTATTTAGAACTCCCTTTTCTTTTTACTAACAATTGATTCAACTTGTCTCTGCGTGACCGGATTCCTGGAAGGAGGGGTCAGCTTCTTAAGACGTAAGCCTCAATTAATTTTTACTGTATTTATAGTTTTAGGTACTTCCTATTTAATCGATGAGTAATTCCTGTAAAATCCTTTTATTTCATTACTAATTCTCATGGATATTGTGTCAATATGGAACCTTGGTTTCTTACGATGAGGGTTTGAGCCCTGGCTTCATACATTCTGTGACTTACGTAATCTTATAGGTAAGGTACTATGTACTTATTTTATTTTACTTATATATTTTTTAAGAAAATTCTTTATGAGCTTTAAGTTCACCCTATTCTCTTCACGGAATCAAAGGTTTATCATCTTTCTTGACAGGGTGAAACCCCTGTTGTTTTTTGGTGGGGTTTGATCCATGTTCTACGAATGGAATAACATTGCCACTTTAATGGTAACATTTTAATGAATTAGACATATTATAGTCTCTTCCTTCACCATTTAAAATCACATTCAAGATTTTTTTTTAAGACTTGGGTCTTAAAGTTTTTATGATAGGCGAAACCCTCCAGTTTTTATTCACTCTTAGATAAATTATTTTCCATTTTGGGTTGAGGGTGTTTCTTAGACTAAATGTATTGTCCCTAATTTTTGGTAGTTGTCGTGATGGGTGTCTCTATAATGTAATTGATTTACTATATAATGAAGGGGTTCTTCGAGTTTTTTCCCTTATTTCGAATCTTTGATTCCATAGCATTTCAGTTAATCTATGTGCAGTTACCTCTTCCCTCTGTTACCTCCTAGACTCTGGTGTAAGGGTAAGACCCTATTCGGTTTCTATTTCAAAGTTTTATTATGTTCTGACTTGCTTCCTAGTTGTTAATTTTTGCTGGGAATTTCTTTTGCAGAGGCGGAATGATATCTATCAGTAAATTTTTACAGGTAACTACTATGTTTCTTTATAATTTTTAGAATATAAATTATAAAGTTTATCCTTTATTGTTTTTATATTTCACATCTAACCTGATGTTATGAATTTGTAGCAGGTACTTCTTCCTCCTGAAACATGTTGTTATTTTAAAAATTTCGCCAGCAAATTGCGTTCTCCTTCTCGTCACCCCCCAGACTAATTCCATCTCCACCTTCTAGGTTGGACTCTCCATTTCCATATTGTTTCTTTGTGGATGCACGCATGCAAACTTGATGAAATGGCTCCAAGGTGTCTATATAAATGTTTTGTAGCTAGAGTCCCCAAATTATTCGCTGGGTGAACAATTAGTTGTTAGAGACAAATGGCATACTTTGTCACCATATACAAGATATTGTTTGGTTATAAGAACCATTGGTTCTAAACTCTTATGAAGCCCTTATGTTTTGAAGGCTTCGATTTAGTACATCATGGCTGTTGAGTTTTATTCCAAGAGTAAGAACATATATTTGATAGCATTGCTATTTTTGTTTTCTTTCTATATATATATTTGGTCTATCGTGAGTTTCTGTGTTAATTGGACTGTTTATGATATACGAACTTCAACTGTTACCATACGGCTCATTTTTTGAGGTATTTTTTCTTAATTATTTTATATATGCATACCTTTTGCACATACTACTATTACTCTTTTATGATTAACATAGTCACTACTACTATGTTAATCATATGTGATACATGTAATTACAACTATACATGTTTCTTTATGATGACTTTCATCCTACATACGCTCACTACAAATGTCTTAACTACAAATGTCTTAATTACTGTAGACATTCCTTTATGTAGTTCTGTGCATACACACTGTTTAGACATGCTCTAATTATAGGATAGCATTTCCAGATATGCCGATGACCCCTGTTTCTAAAGATTCCTTTGTTTTTTCATATTCTAAATGCAAAGTCTAGAACTGTTATAAATTTAATTTACTACTAGTGAATTTACACTATCGTGTTCGCTAAGTGTGATTTTGTAGAGTTTGTTTTTATTTTCTTATTTTACATGCACTTAGAATTTATGCGATCTCTCATTATATTCCTCAAATTTTATTATCTATTCAAAAATTTCTGTTATATTTCCTTTCCTTACCATGGTTATTTCTTTTCCTTACAATGGTTACTTCCGGAGAGGAAGAATCAATCTCTTTACAGTTAGCTATTGATGTTGCTAATATCCTATGTCCCTTACTGCCAATACGGTTATTTTATTTATAAATTATATTACTATCAATTGATATAGTCTATTTCCTTTTCCATAAACAACTATATTAATTTGGGTAGAACTAAATTAAGGGCATAAGTAAATAAAGAGTATATAACTGATAGGCTGATACCACCGGAGTTTTGGACCAGAAAGCATGCCATGTTCAAATGCTAATAAATTCAAGAGTGCAGTAAGGTAAGTTAAAAGATTGTAGGGATGCTATTGCTTTTTCCAATTAGCAAAAAAGAGCAATGGGAGAGGAAAATGTAAGACCATAAAACAATTATTGATGTTTTATGGTTTTACATTTTCCTCTATCATTGCTCTTTCTTGCTAATTGAAAAAAGCAATAACATCGCTGCAATATTTCAATTTATCTTATCGCAGTCTTGAATTTTTTAGAGTTTGAACATGGCATGTTTTCTAGGTGGTATCAGCCTATCAGGTATGTACTCTTTATTTACTTATGCCATTAATTTATTGTAAAACCTGAAAAATACTTACAAGTTATGTAAAATTTGATATTGTATACAACTTTTGAGGAAATTTTGAAGTAAATTAAGGTGTGGTTTCTTTGTTTACTTATTTAGTTAGTTATTGTAAAACCTGAAAAATACTTATAAGTTATATGTAAATTTTGATATGGTATATAAGTAAACTATGGTGTGATTTCTTCCAACCAGTTTAGGGAGCCCCTAAGGAAATTTTGAAGGAAGTGAATTAAGGTGTGATTTCTTCCAACCAGCTTGTGGAGTAGCTCAAACTCAGCTGAAAAATACTTACAAGTTATATGTAAATTTTGATATGGTATATAAGTAAACTATGGTGCGATTTCTTCCAACCAGTTTAGGGAGCCCCTAAGGAAATTTTGAAGGAAGTGAATTAAGGTGTGATTTCTTCCATCCACCTTGTGGAGTAGCTGAAACTCAAATTGGTAGCCCGATACACCCTTAAATTCAAGAATAAAAGTGCGTATTTTATTTTTTGTATTCTAATCTATTATGTGTTTTATGGTTTTATGTTATTTGGTAGTTTTAGGAAGTTGAGGATTTTGAATTTTCAAAATTGGAGTGGATAAGAGGTTTAATTTTATTTGGTAGTTTTCTAGAATGGGAAGTTAAAGATTTGAATTTTCAAAATTGGAATAGATAAAAGGTTTTAAGGTATTAGATTTATTTATGAATCAAAATTTCAAAAACATTTTCTTCCATTTCTCTCCAATTTTTTGCATGATGTTCTCGCAATTGTATTAAGAAGATTTTAAGGTTGGAAACCTTGTTAAATAAGGAACTTCAAAACTAAGGAGCCTACCAGAGGCTGCGACTTGGTAATATATCCAATACTCATCGAAATAAAGTTTAAGTAATTAACTAAATGTAGCGTGCTTAGAATGTTCGGTATCTAAAGTTTAAATAACTAACTTAATGTGGCCTAAAATTTTTGGTATCTAATGTTTGTTCTTGTTGTATAATGATCTCTAACATTAATTGATAGTTTTCTAGAATCATAAGTAGAGGATTTTGAATTTTTAAAATTCAAGTGGATAAGAAATTTAATGCTCTTAGGTATTTTTTCTCGAATTGGAAGTTGAATATTTTGAATTTTCAAAATTGGAATAGATAAGAGGTTTTTAAAGTATTAGATTTATTTATGAATCAAAATTTCAAAATCAACATTTTCGTCCATTTCTCCCCAATTTTGTGCATGATGTTCTGAAAATTGTTTTACAAAATTTTTAAGGTTCAAAACCTTGTTAAATAATGAGCTTCATAACTAAAGAGCCTGTCCAAGGTTAGTAACCTATCCAAAACTCATCCAAATAAATTTTAAGTAATTAACTAAAGCATAGAATTTTCAGTATCTAAAATCTGTAAAACAATGTTTAATGCTATTTGGTAGTTTTCTAGAAACTAAAATTAAGGATTTTAAATTTTCGAAATTGGAGTGGATAAGATGTTTAATGCTATGTGGTACTAATAGGCTCTAGTGTCTCCTTCCTTCTCCTATTGTGTCATATTTGTAAATCCTTCAAGCCTATCCCAAGTTGTTCTTAAGGGGGGATGTTAGGATATTCCGATACATAGGAAATAGTTAAGTACAACTTGGTCTAGTATAGAGTTAGGTATAGAGTTAGGTAAAGTGTGTTTCTTTACTATGTACATTTTGTAACTTACAATCTGACGGTCACGATATGTAGTGATCCAACGATTCATTCTCTCCTCAGTATTACCGACACTTGATCCGTGGCTTAACACCCAATTGGTCCATGATCTCTATTTAAAGAGCATGGAAGGTCATTTGTAGGTTAACCGTCATGAGAGAAGCTTATGTAAATTTTCATTCTTTTATTAATAAATTGCCTGAAGTGGTCGCGTTGGCTCAGGCCGTGGACTGTTTCCCTCTTTGAGGGTTTTAACCACGTCAAAGGTACTGGTGTATTGATCTGCGATTTTTTTGTGAGCAGTGTCCTTTGGTGTTCTGTCTGAGGAACTTACCCTGTAAATTCCTACATGGTATCAGAGCTATTTGAGGGCCGCGTCTGTTAGTGATCCAAATCTGAAGCCTGTAGAACTGCATCCGACTACCGTTTCCTAGATCTATTGTTTCTGACTACTTTCGGGCCAAGAGGACTGCTCTGTTGTGTTGGGAGCATCTGTTCCAGTGAGGAACCCCTTTCGTTTCACGCGAAAAGGTTTCTGGTAGCCCTAGCTGCGTCATTTTTAAGATCTGGAGGTATACAATGTTTATTTGCAGTTTACAGTTATTTTCTCTCTGTTTATTTCGGTTTTCGGTTTATTTAGCCTTTTTTTATTACTGGATCTATACCTTTCCTTTCTGCATATGCTCTTTGCCCTCCGACTCTGTGCGATCTGGGCAAATGAGAAACAGAAAGAGAGGATTTTTCTCATGCGTATGCTCTTTTCCGTTGTGCCTTAGTGTGATCTCGAAAAAACAGAAACATCGAAGAAAATATTTAGTTTCCAGCTAAAGCTAACTTCGAGCCGCAAGGTTCGTTTTTGAAAATATTTAGTTTCCGGCTAAAGCTAACTTCGAGCTGTAAGGTTTGTTTTTTTTTGTATGTCCGTGTTGGGTTTTGTGTTTTTTGTTTTGTAGGGAAAAATAGCTTTCTCAAAGCAAGAACGGAACCCAAAGCATCAACCCCCCCCCTCTCTCTCTCTCTCAAACTTTTTGTATAGCTCACTTGGTGCAAAGCTAATTTATGAGAGTAGAGGTCTTGGGTTCAAGTCTCCATTTTGTGGGGGCGGATTTTTCATTTCCGCACATTCCTGCACTTCGTCGGCGACTTCATCAAATTTTATTCAAACAGCCATAACTTCTTCATCCGGAAGCCGTTTTTAGAACAATTTTTTTTAAACCTAATTTTTTGAGATCTTTCGATTGAAACACTTAGTTTCAGCATCTATAGCTTCAGTTTTTTTAAAATGGAAAGTCCATGCCAAGTTATTCTTGACAACACCAACTACTTCCAATGGTAGTCCTACATTGTGGATTTACTTAGAAGTAAATGTCTTTACAGAATAGCCACAGGCCAAGAGACCAAACCGAAAGATGAAGACAAGGCAGCTAAATGGAAAAATAGGCAAGATCAAGCACGTGGGTTGATAGGGATGTCTATTTCTCCAGATCTTAGATTCCATATTGTAGAACTTGATACTCCTGATGAAGCAATGAAAGATTACTAAAGTCTTTGGAATTAAAAATGAACTTAAAGCCCATCAACTTGAAAATGAATTGCTTACATTGGACCCCAATAATTTTTCTTGCATTGAAGATTTTTTGTCCAAGTTCAAGACCCTTAGACTTCTCTTGGAAGGTGTTAAGGTTAAGAAAGAAGATAGTAGCCTTATCTACTCCATTCTTACTAAGTTGGGACTAGCATATTCTGTGTTTGTTTCCACTTTCCATTCTACAAGAGAAGCCTTCATTTCTCAAGGACAAACCTACAAGTCCCCTTCCTTTGATTCCTTTTGTGATTCTTTAATAAGGGAACAAGAAAAACACTTACAACTTGGTCTTCTTCATCTTGGAAACTCTTATAAGAAAGCGTTAGCTGCCCAGCAACAACCAAATCCAAAGAATCCTAAGAAGTTGTATCCTAAAAAGAATGGTCCTAAACCAAACAAGGGTCCTAAGCAATTTCAGCCTCAAAATGAAAAATCATTTCAACAAAATGATAAGACAAATAAAAACAAACGGAAGAAGACTGATAAACATTGCAACTTTTGTAATCGAGATGGCCACTTAGAATCCAAATGCTTTAAGAATATGGAAGCCTTGGAAGCAGCAATGAAGAAGCATAACATCCATTTGGAGCACTCTTCAACTTCAACTTCAAATTCGTCTTCAGGAATGGCACTTTTTGCATGTGGTTGTCAAGCATCTCGGTCTGGCTATGCACTAAATGTATCTTCTTCTTCTCATTCTCATGAGTGTCTCATTGATTCTGGAGCTTCTTATCACATGGCCAAAGACAAAGCCATGTTTTCTTCTATAAATGATTGTAACACCAAAAATATATATGTCAGTGATGATAGATCTCTTAGTGTTGTAGGGACTGGAACTGTTCATATAGACAATGGTAAGTTTAATGATGTATTATGTGTTCCAACCTTATCCTGCAACCTTCTATCTGTATATCAGATAACTCATTCAGGTGAAGGTAAAATCGTTGAATTTTCACCTCACGATGTTGTAATTAAGGACCCAAGAGATTCTAGACAGATTTTAGCTACTAGCATTGCTGATGATTCTACAAGGTTGTATAAGTTTCACAACTTTGGGTCATCAAATCTTCCCTCAGTATTTGTTGCTCATAATGATAAGTGAGCAAACTTTGGCATGAGCGATTTGGTCACTTAAACTATCACTCTCTTCAGAATCTATGTAAAGAAAATATGGTGGCAGGTCTTCCAATGGTATCTTGCAGAGATGGTGTTTGTTCTGGATGTGTACTCGCAAAACATCATCGGGACAGTTTTGAAAAACGTGCCTCTTGGCATGCCTCAGCCCCTTTACAGCTCGTGCATAGTGATTTATGTGGTCCACTTCCAGTTGCTTCATTCTCTAGCTACAAGTATTTCTTAACTTTTATTGATGATTTCTCCAGACGCACTTGGGTATACTTCTTAAAACTCAAGAGTGAAGTATTTAACATGATCTTGGCCTTTAAGGCCTTTGTTGAAAAACAATCTGGAAATCAAATTCTTAAGCTAAGATCTGATAATGGCGAAGAATATGTTAAAAACACATTCATCAACTTTTGCACTGAGAATGGAATTCAAATGCAACATATTGTTCCATATACTCCACAAAAAATGGTGTAGCTGAAAGGAAGAATCGCACCTTAAAGGAAATGGCTTATTGTATGCTTCAATCTAAAGGACTTAGTCTTAATTATTGGGCAGAAGAAATTAACTATGCAAATTACATAATAAATCGCACTCCTACTAAGGTTTTAAAGAATATCACTCCAGAAGAATCATGGAGCTCAATCAAACCAGATGTAAGTCACTTTCGTGTTTTTGGAAGTGAAGCATGGGCCCATATTCCAGATGAGAAGCATAAAGCTTTAGAACCTAAGAGTGAAAAATGTATTTTTGTTGGATATTCTGAAGATGTCAAAGGATATAGACTTATTCCACTTAACTCCAAAAATGTTATCATTAGAAGAGATGTAAAGTTTGCTGAAAATATATCAGCCTGCGAGCCTAGTTCGGCGAATGTGGCACCTCTCCCTATCTCTTCTACTTTTGAAAATATTTCTTCTTCGGATGATGAAAGAGAGGATGAAAATCCTCCCCCACCTTCTTAGGATCCTCCTTCAGCTCCTCAGCTTCCGAAATAGGTCCGTGCTACTCGGGATGTAGCAGGTGATCTTGTCGGTGATCCTACAGATCAACGTCGTACACGTTCTCAGTTCAAGAGAGCCTCTTCTTTACTGGCTCAAGCTTAAGTGAATTATGATCCTGACACTTTTGCAGAAGCTTCAGGCCATCCAGATTGGGAAGCAGCTATGGGTGAAGAATATCATTCATTATTGGCAAATGATACATGGGATCTTGTTCCTCTACCAAAGGGATGAAAACTTGTTAGATGCAAATGGGTTTATAGAACCAAGTATGGACCAGATGGGAAAGTTGATAAACATAAAGCTCGTCTTGTTGCTAAGGGTTTTTCACAAGTTGAAGGCATTGACTACACTGAAACCTTCTCCCCTGTTGCCAAAATGAACTCTATCTACCTTGTTCTTTCCCTTGCTGCCTCTTTCAAATGGGAAGTCCATCAGATGGATGTTAAATCCGCCTTCTTGCATGGGGACTTGCATGGAGAAACCTATATGGAACAACCTATTGGCTTTATACAACAGACTCTAGCCTTGTATGTCGGCTTAAGAAATCCCTTTATGGTCTCAAGCAAGCTCCACGAGCTTGGTATGCCAAAATGGATAACTTTCTTTTAGAAAATGGCTTTTCTAGGTGTCATTCTGACAATACTTTCTACACCAAGAAAGTGGGCAAGTCTCTTATCATTCTTGTTCTTTATGTTGATGATCTTATCCTGACTCGTAGTGATCCCAACCTTATAAACCATGTGAAGTCTAACCTTAAAAGGAAGTTTGAAATGACAGACTTAGGAAACTTACATTATTTTCTTGGTCTTCAAGTCTTGCAATCCAAGGAAGGTATTTCCCTTTCCCAATCCAAGTATGCATGTGATATTCTACGCAATTTTCACATGGAAGACTGTAAGCCCGCCCCTTCTCCCTTTCAGTCTGGAGTCAAACTTTCAGTCACTTGTACTTCTCCTGAAGTTGATGCTACTTTATACCGTCAACGTGTAGGAAAACTTCTGTATCTAACCCATACTCGTCCTGACCTTTCCTTTGTTGTTGGCCTTGTTGCTTGGTTTATGAAAAACCCACGTGAAAGTCATTAGAAAGCAGCGAAAAGAATACTTCGTTATGTTCGAGGTACAATTCAGTTTGGGATTCATTACAGTGCCGAAGCAGCTCCTCTATTGGTTGGTTTCACTGATTCCGATTGGGCTGGTGACCTTGATGATCGAAAGTCTACCGCAGGTTATGTGTTCACTCTTGGTTCAGGACCTATTACATGGGCTTGCAAGAAACAAGGTGCCATTTCTCTTTCTTCAGTAGAAGCAGAGTATCATGGTGCCGTAGAAGCTAGTAAGGAAGCCTTGTGGCTTCGTCAGATCCTGTCAGAGTTTGGCTTTCAGCAGCAGCATCCGACTACACTTTGGTGTGATAATCAAAGTGCCATTCAACTATGCAAAGATCCAGTCCAACATCAGTGCAACAAACACATTGAACTTCAAATGCACTTCATCACAAAGCTCATTCATGACCATGTTCTTGAAGTACAATATTGTTCAACAGATGATCAAGTTGGAGACATCTTTACAAAGGCTCTCACAGAGGCGAAGTTCACTAAACTTCGATTTATGGTTGGAGTTCAGGAAGTTGTCACTAAGGGGGGAGAGGCTCTAGTGCCTCCTTCCTTCTCCTATTGTGTCATATTTGTAAATCCTTCAATCCTATCCCAAGATGTTCTTAAGGGGGGATGTTAGGATATTCTGACACATAGGAAATAGTTAAGTACAACTTGGTCTAGTATAGAGTTAGGTATAGAGTTAGGTAAAGTGTGTTTCTTTACTATGTACATTTTGTAACTTACAATCCGACAGTCACGATATGTAGCGATCCGACGGTTCATTCTCTCCTCAGTATTACCGACACTTGATTCGTGACTTAACACCCAATTGGTCCATGATCTCTATTTAAAGAGCATGGAGGGTCATTTGTAGGTTAACCGTTCATGAGAGAAGCTTATGTAAATTCTCATTCTTTTATTAATAAATTTCCTGAAGTGGCCGCGTTGGCTCAGGCCGTGGTCTATTTCCCTCTTTGAGGGTTTTAACCACGTCAAAAGTACTGGTGTATTGATCTACGATCTGTTTGTGAGCAGTGTCCTTTGGTGTTCTGTCTGAGGAACTTACCCTGTAAATTCCTATAGTAGTTTTATGGAATGCAAAAATTGAGGATTTTGACTTTTCAAAATTGAAGTAGATAAGAGGTTTTTAACCAATTTAACTAAAATATAACCAATTTAATTATATTTCAAATATCACTAGACATTAAATTTATTTATGTATTTAAAAATATATTTAAAAAATCACTATGAACCATCATATTTGGCAATTTACATATACTTTGAAATTACATGCTACTAACAGGTCGCAAATTTCATGGTGATAATTTTAAGAAGTCATGGTTTGACTTTTGGAAAAAATAAAATTCAACAAGAAATAATACAGATTTCTTAATTCAAACTTTACTTACAAAAATAAATAAATAAATAAATAAATGATGATTTAGCTGTTGGATTCTTTTTTTCAAATACATATAGAAATTCCTATTAAAAAATTACCAAAATCTAATACAGATTGTGTATTTTTATAAAGATTTTTATATATCATATTAAAGATTTATCTTTACTCAAGCCTTTAGAGGGATCAAATATTTTTCACTTCTATGCTAGTTGGCATATCAAGATATTTGATCCATGGTATGGTTTTTGTTTCACTAGATGAGTAGAAAAAAAATTGGTCTATATAAATGCATTTTAAAAATACAATTAAGAAGGTTGTTTTCACCATAGTTAAGGCATTGTGAGTATGAAACAATTTTAGTAAGATTGTGAGTATTTGTCCTTTTTCAATGTATTAATGGATTCAACACCTTAAATATTCCCAGAAAATATTGATAATGGAAAGTTCACAATTAAACCTTGTGATTCCAACAAATTCATGTCCAATTTCAAGAAAATTCAATTGAAAAACATACAGTAAAATTTCCAAATATAAAATAAATATACAACCAATTGCTAATAGAAAGAAAATAAATTAACAATATTAAAATGAAAAAAAACATATTAACAATACTAAAATAAAAAATTATTTTTTTAAGAAAATAAAATAAAATAATTTAAATGTTTCTATTCATACCTCTACATAAGAATCTTATATGCCAAGCTAATGAAAGAAATAATAATGTTAGAAAGCTATAAGACTCTATCTCTCTATTAAAAAGGAAAAATGAGGACATTGCATGCTTTGAAAGTCTAACCAAGGAAAAATGAGGACATTGCATGCTTTGAAAGTCTAACCCATCACTCTATAAGAAAATATGATATGATATAGAAAATGGTTTTATTTTCAAATTAGGACTCTTTCAATGTTTTCATAATCTTGGTCGTAATGAGGAGGAGATTCCAGATATTGCCAATGATTAATGTTAGTCTAAGACGCCTTGGGATAAAACACATCTACAATTTGTATTTTTGATATTTTTTTATTTGTTATGCTTAGGAGAAGCTAGAATCACTAGTTTTATGATTGATAATACCTTCTTTATTTTTGGGTGGGTTAAAAACCGTTGTAAGTTAAAACTGTTTGCTTCAAATTTTGTTTAAGAAAATAGTGAGATTGCAAGAGAGGGCCTTTTTCTTTTTCAACCATTTTTTTCTTTTTCAACCATTTTTTAGGATTGAACTAGTCACCCACACTTTAGCCATGCGAAAGTGTGGATCAGCTGGCCCAGCTACCGGAAGTCTGATACTGGTAGCGGTGTAGTTCTTAGAGGGTGTGAGGTTGCAAGTTGTGGGCAATGTCCATAGCGGCTTATTTTCCTTGAATGTACGATGTTTGATATGCAATGGTTATATACATCGCCATATCAAAGATCGAAAATAGCGTATATTCGAGGCAAAGAAGCAACGACCCAGCAGCTATGGACATTTCCCACAAACTGCACTCTCACGCGCTCAGCCTTCAATGCCAGCACCAGACTTCTGGGCGCTCAGCCAACTGATACACAGTTTCCCATGACTAAAGAACCGAATTTGAGACTATGATAGCACAAGGATGGTGGACTAGTCCAAGTCTATTTCCTTTCTAGTTTATTTACATAATTTCTTCAATGTAATGCCTCATTTCTGTATTTAAATTAATTGTATTAAAATTTGAAATTCATATGAAATTTGAGATTTTGAAGCAGATGGACTGGGTTACATCACAGTCTTCTTTAGTGAAATTTACATAATTTCTTCAATGTAATGCCTCATTTCTATATTTAAATTAATTGTATTAAAATTTAAAATTCATTTGAAATTTGAGTTTTTAAGCAGATGGACTGAGTTACATCACAATCTTGTTTAGTGAAATTTGATTCCCCATGATGGTTTTTTAAATAATAAAGATAATAATAGGGAGAGTGGCTAACAATTTTTCCCATACCAATAGAACTCAATAAGCTGGAAACGCTTCAAATACTTCGTGTCTTCAATCTTTTGTTTCACCACGATGTTCTTTCTAAGACTTTAAGGTCTTCTATGGTATCTATTTCTGGAATTCACAATTTTTCATCTCATCAACTCAGCATCAATTCATAGTTGTACAGACAAGTCAGTGAAGCTTGTTTCTGGAGCAAAGAGAAATGCGTAGTGACTTTTCATAACGCAGAAGAAATGGAATCAAATTATATGTATTCAACCTAGTTTAACTCTGTAGAAATCTGTCCATGTTTATCATGTGACAACAATAACGATTATGTAGGAGGACTAGAGAAACACGAAGATCCTTGTTGTGACGAATTTTCATATTACCAACTATGCAGTTACCTATATTGTACTTCACAAACCTGTCTTATTTCTATATTTAGGGTCATGGAATACTTGAAAAACTGAACAGGGTGGTAATTGATGTTTCTGTATGAAAAGCATATCAGTTGTTCAAAGAAATATGCATGATGATTACATGTATACAAATGTCTGATACATTAAAATAAACTTCCATAGGCCCAGCTTTGGCTACAGGTTTGAGGCAACATGTAATGTAAAATTCTAGTAGACTGGCCTTGTAACACTATTTGATCAAGTTGAAGGCATAACACTATTGGATTTATGTGGCTTCTATTGAAGAGATTTATCGCAGAACCATACAAAGACCTCGATCACTAGATCACGTTATTCTCTGCAGAGCGAGGGTTTTAATCAGTACATGTTTGATTCGATCCAAGTCGAAGATAATAGTAACGTTAAATTTAAGAAGTTTTACATTTGCGTTTTATAATCATAACTGAGTCGGCATAGAGGATTATAACCTTTCTTGCCCTGCCTCATAGGACGTACATATAAGACATGAGCTCAGATGTAGAATAATAAAGGACGAGTGACCGACAAAACAAGGCTTTGCTTCCGCCATGCTTATTTTTTTAATATGGTTTCAAGGATCCAACAATCTCACAAACCAAACCCTAAAAATAAAATCAGTAAACAAACCCGCTAGCAAAAACCAGAAAGAAAAAGTTCTTAAATGGCCACAGGCTGGCATTCTACGTTGATACTATAAATGTAAGCGAACATATTGCAAACCCAACTAATGATTTAGTTGTTGTGAGCAAGCTTGGAGTGAAATGTACACTTCCTCTAGGAATTATAAGTGGCCAGCCTATTTAAAGTAGTAAAACAATCTTAGATGCCTTTCGCGCCTAATATTGCAAATATTATCATAAATGACCAATCTTAGATGTCTTTTGGCCCTTCGATTGCAAATATTATCATAAATGACCAGACTGATTAAAATGGACCAGAATAAAACCATAGTTTATTTTTTACTCATAATTTCAAGCCTTCAACAAAGTCACAAACCAAACCCTAAAATAACATCACCAAATAAATTCCATAGGAAGATAACCAAACCCTAAAATGCATCACTATATACAAACCAAACTCTACATCACTAAATACATTCCGCTTTATTTATTTATCCGCCTCAATCACCAGTCAAATTATTAATAGACAAACCCTCTAACCAAAAAGCAACAGAAAAAGTTCTTAAATGGCCACAGACTTGTCGGGATTTTTCTGTCAAAATCCCAAAAACACAATATAAAATGCACAGAGAGAACAATGCTCTGTTTTTCTCCAGGATCATCACACAACGGAAGGCTACAAATTATTTATTAGAACAGAGTATTACACCCATAAACAAGGATCTGTATTCATTAAAATGAAAAAGCCTGATACAAAATTCATCCTCTTCTGCTCAGAGGGATTCACAAAAGAAAACACAGTGCTACTCTATTCATTCAGTTCAGATTACATTCTACGCTGCTGCGTATTGTAAAACATACATCACTTGCGCTGTTGCGCTTCTACATACTTACACATACACTCTGTCTACAAAAAAACAACTTCCAACTACAATGCGCACATCTAACTTACATACAAAATCTGAGTAGTTTTTTTTAATGAACAAAAATGGAGTCCCATGTTGTGAACTGCTCGAGGCTGTCCTTCCTGTCCTCGGCTGAGTTGCATATTTACTGCGGTGGCTGAGGAATTCAATGTCTTCCTTCTCGGTCATACTTGTGAATTGAATGCAGTCGCCTATTGTTGTACTGCTGCATGCCCTTTGTTTAACCAGCTCCACGCCAATTCTCTGATTCTCCTTATATTTGAAAGTATATGAGCAGCACTACAAAAACTCATAAAAATTCCTCTTGACGGACTTCAAATGTTAAACCAATATGTTTCGGGAACCCAGCGGGTCTGGGCTTCATCGCATAGTACTCATATAAGAAAAAGTTGTGCACCCATGGTTTCCCCGATTGCGATATGCCGATCGCACTATGTGCCGATACCTCCGATCATATATATATGTCTGAAGTACATTAAAAATGCCCTGAGCGCGGACTTGAAAATTTATCAAAAACTATTTATAATGTTGTCGGGTCCGCTCCATCGCATCGCAACATTACTCATGTTAAAAGCCTGCCATTTTGAAAATGCTGATAGCGATACGCCGATGCGATATCGGCGATCGGTCATCGCAAACACAAAAGCTCCTTTATAAGTCCTCCACTGCGACTTCGCCGATGCGATATCGGCGATCGCTTGTCGGTGATATTTCATATTGCTGCCGCTACCTGCCTCCGATGCTCCAACCCGCCGATATGCCAACTTGCCGATACGCCGATGTGATCTGGACCGCTGATCGGTTAGATCTGACGGCTGAGATCAAAACGGATCTTTAAGCCTGCAATTTTTATTTTGAGTGTTTCTGCCTCCCGATCCTTGGTGAAGCGCACGGTTACAGTCCTCATGCTGCTGCATGGCTAAACTGTTGCGCAGTTGAAATTACATTTTCAACACTCCCCTTTAATTTCAACTGTCGGGCATTCAATCATACCCAGACACTTCCTCAAAAATTCAAATCTTTTTTAATCCAATGGCTTTGTCAAGATGTCTGCTACCTGTTCTTCAGTCCTGCAATGTTCTAAGACAATTTCTCTATTGCTTACGAATTCTCTGATATAATGAAACCTTGTATCAATGTGTTTTGTTCGTTTGTGAAACACAGAATTCTTGGACAACACAATAGCAGAGCTATTGTCACAATAAATCACTGTTGTTTTTTCCTGCTCTTGGCCTAAGCTCCTCAACATTCTTCTCATCCAAACCGCTTGACATGCTGCTGCTGTAGCTGCCACATATTCAGCCTCTGCTATAGACAATGCTACAATGGACTGCTTCTTAGAAGCCCATAAAATGGCTCCTGAACCCATATGAAAAACATAACCGGAAGTGCTTTTCCGATCATCTACACTTCCAGCCCAATCACTATCAGTGTATCCAATTAAATCTGAACGTTCTGAGACACTATATAAAATTCCAAACCTTTTGGTACCTTTGACATACCTCAAAATTCTTTTTGCTCCCTGCCAATGTGCCTCCTTTGGCCTCTCCATGAATCTGGAAATTAAACTAACAGCAAACATAATGTCAGGCCTAGTTGCTGTTAGAGACATAAGGTTGCCAACAATACTCTTGTACAAACTAGGATCAACATCCTTGCTGCTGTCCTCTCTGCTGAGTTTTAATCCCATTACTGTGGGAGTGATCGCTGCCTTGCATTCTTGC
Organism: Pinus tabuliformis; assembly: GCA_031772625.1. Lineage (NCBI taxonomy): Eukaryota > Viridiplantae > Streptophyta > Pinopsida > Pinales > Pinaceae > Pinus > Pinus tabuliformis. Next base: position 1,414,174,163 of record CM062820.1, on the reverse strand, counting down.
ATGTTAAATCTGCCCAATACTTGATTTACATATCTAGCTTGTGAGATAAAAATTCCTTTTTCATTTTGACCTACTTCTATGCCTAAGAAGTATCTCAAGAAACCCATGTCAGTCATTTCAAATTCCTCTTTCATGACTGATTTAAAATTCTCAATGAGCTCATCATCATTACCTGTGAAAATAACATCATCAACATACAACACAACAATTAAAATTTTACCATCTTTTTCTTTGATGTAGACGGTGTGTTCTCCCTTACACTTGTTAAATTCATTATCCAATAGATATGAATCTATCCTGCTGTACCATGCTCTTGGCGCTTGCTTCAGCCCATAAAGAGCTTTCTTCAATTTGCACACTTTATGCTCTTCACCTTTCTTCTCATAGCCGAGAGGCTGTTCAATGTACACCTCTTCTTTTAACACTCCATTTAGGAATGCTGACTTCACGTCCATTTGGTAGACTTTCCATTTGTTTTGTGCTGCTATGGACAGCACTGCTCTCACGGTTTCCATTCTTGCAACCGGTGCGAAAGTCTCCTCATAATCTCTTCCATACTGTTGCTTGTATCCTTTGATAACCAACCTTGCCTTGTGTCTTTCAATTTTGCCTTCAGCATTGCACTTGGTCTTATAGAGCCATTTGACTCCAATGACTTCTTTACCTTTTGGTAGCTCAACCAAATCTCATGTCTTGTTTCTTTCTATGGCATTAATCTCTTCATCCATAGCTTCTATCCATTTCTTATCTTTAATTGCATCTTTGAAATGAGTAGGATCATCAACATGACAATACAAGGCAAATAAGGAATTCATTCCTTCATCATAAATATCACTTAGATTTCTAAATTTCTTACTTCTTTCATTTGGTGTGCAGGTGCTTGAAGACGCACTTGAATTTCCTCCTTGTGGTGTGCTTGGAGAAGCACTCTCATTTATCCTCAATGGTGTCCCTTGCTGTCCTTGTGTTGGCGCTGTTGTTTGGGGATGCATTTCAGGCACCTCCTCATCATCTTCATCATGAGGCAAATAGTTTTTAACATTAATTGTATTCTCTATGCTTCCATCCCAACCTTCCTCTTCAATGAATTGAACATCTCCGCTGACAAAAAACTTCTTGGTGGATAGGATATACAACCTGTAGGCTTTGGATTCCTCACTGTATCCAATGAAGATGCATTTCTCCCCTTTGCTATCCAACTTCCTCCTTAGCTGATCTGGTATGTGTGCATAGGCCACACATCCAAAAACTCTCATGTGGGTGACACCTTGCTTTCTCCCACTCCATGCTTCTTCTGGCACTTTGTTCATCGCAGCTTTTGTAGGACACCTATTCAAGATATATACAGCACAATTTACAGCTTCAGCCCAATAATCATTTGGCAAATTCTTTGCCTTCAACATGCTTCTTGCCATATCCATAATGGTCCTGTTCTTTCTTTCAGCTACTCCATTTTGCTGCGGGGTATACCTTGCTGTAAACTGCTTGTGAATTCCACTTTCTCTGCAAAACCGTAGGAATTCCTTGGAGATATACTCACCTCCTCTGTCTGTTCTCAAAACTTTGATGCGCAGCCCACTCTGATTTTCCACAAGTGCTTTGAAATTTCGGAATTTTTCAAACACTTCCGATTTGTTCTTCAAGAAATAAACCCAAGTCTTTCTTGTAAAATCATCAATAAATGTTAGGAAATACTGGCTGCCTGCTAAAGATGAACTTTGCATTGGTCCACATAAATCTGAGTGGACAATTTCTAAGGGTGCTTTTGCCCTTATGCTTTTCCCGCTTGGAAAACTTTCTCTGTGTTGTTTTCCCAATATGCAGCCTTCACAAAGGCTGTCAGGTTTCTCTATAAGTGGTAATCCTCTTACCATTCCTTTTCTACTCAACAAGTTAAGACCTCCAAAGTTGAGATGTCCAAATCTCAAGTGCCACAACCAATTTTCATCCTTTGGCACGCTTTGGAAAGCCTCTTGGGTGACTGCTGCAATTTCATTTTTGTTTTTCAAATCTGCTCTTATTCTAAGAGGGAACATCCTGTTCCTTGTCATCTTCACTTCAGCAATGCATCTTTTGCTGGGTGCTATATCCATGATGGTGCACACATCATTCACAAAGAAAACATTATACCCCTTTTGAACAAGCTGTCCAATACTCAAGAGGTTACATCTCATTCCAGGAACATAATAGACATCTGCTATGGTTTTCTTTTCACCTTGTTTTGTAAATATTTTAACTTCACCTTTACCCATAACAGAAATTTTGCTATCAGTCCCAAGTGTGACTTGTGACTTCACACTTTGATCTAAAGCAGAAAATAGGGCTAAGTTCCCTGTCATATGGTTGCTACAACCGGAATCTAGAAACCATATATCCTCACTATTTGTTCAGCCATATTACAAGCTAACAACATTTTATCTTGGCTGACATTTTCTCTAGTAATATTTGCATTTGATCTATTATTCACATCATGCTGCTTCTTCCTACATTCACTGGCATAATGCCCATATTTTTTACAATAATAACATTGGACATTGGGTTCTTCATACCTTTGTCCTTGAGCATGATGTTGTCCTCCTTGTTGGCTGCTGGCTTGGCCTTGGTTCTGATTTGGATTGCTGCCTCTTCCTTGAGCATTTGCTGGACTGTTCCTTCCTCCTCTGTTTTGGCTTCTGCCTCTTCCTCTCTTGTTTCCTCTTCCTTGACCTCTTCCTCTTCCAAAGGACATCTGGGTCTTGAAGGCTTGCTCTAGAGATGAGTTTTCATTTCTACTCAACCTCTGCTCATGTGTTATCAGTGATGCATGAAGCTCATCAACTGAAAAGTTTGAGAGATCCTTTGTCTCTTCAATGGTGGTGATAATCGCATCAAACTTTGAGGGTAAGACCCTCAATATTTTCTCCACAATCCTCCTTTCTTCAATGGTTTCTCCATGAGTCCTCATCTGTGTGACCAGACCAATTACATGTGTGATGAATGAGTCAATGTTGTCTGACTCCTTCATGTTCAGATTCTCAAAATCCTTCCTCAGCAATTGTAGTTTTGTTGTCTTCACTTTCTCCATGCCTTGATAGGCTGTCTTGAGAGTTTGCCATGCTTCTTTGGATGTCTTAGCTGCTGCTAACCTTGGAAACATGCTTCCATGCACTGCTTGATACAAGAAGAAGAGGGCTTCTGAGTCCTTCTTCTTGTGGCTCTTTAACAGATCCTTCTCTCCCTGAGTTAAAGCATTAAACTCATTTTCATCTGCTCGTTGTTCAAAACCTTCCTCAACTATTTCCCATAAGTCTTGGGAAGCAAACAAGGCTTTCATTGCTATTGCCCAATAATCATAGTTTTTGCCATCGAATAGTGGGAGCTGCATACCCATGCTATTGCTGGTGCTGGTGCCAACCATTCTTACAATACTTGACTATGTATTAAAAATCACTGGAAAATACCTTGGATTCTTTTGCTTGAGACTTCGCTCTGCTGGAGAAGTTGTTGCAGCAAGAATCCCTCCTTCAGCTTCTTGGAACCCTTCAAAGAGCTTGAACTAGCTCCGATACCACTGTCGGGGATTTTTCTGTCAAAATCCCAAAAACACAATATAAAATGCACAGAGAGAACAATGCTCTATTTTTCTCCAGGATCATCACACATCGGAAGGCTAAAAATTATTTATTAGAACAGAGTATTACACCCATAAACAAGGATCTGTTTTCATTAAAATGAAAAAGCCTGATACAAAATTCATCCTCTTCTGCTCAGAGGGATTCACAAAAGAAAACACAGTGCTACTCTATTCATTGAGTTCAGATTACATTCTACACTGCTGCGTATTGTAAAACATACATCACTTGCGCTGCTGCGTTTCTACATACTTACACATACACTCTGTCTACAAAAAAACAACTTCCAACTACAATGCACACATCTAACTTACATACGAAATCTGAGTAGTTTTTTTTAATGAACAAAAATGGAGTCCCATGCTGTGAACTGCTCGAGGCTGTCCTTCCTGTCCTCGGCTGAGTTGCATATTTACTGCGGTGGCTGAGGAATTCAATGTCTTCCTTCTCGGCCATACTTGTGAATTGAATGCAGTCGCCTACTATTGTACTGCTGCATGCCCTTTGTTTAACCAGCTCCATGCCAATTCTCTGATTCTCCTTATATTTGAAAGTATAGGAGCAACACTACAAAAACTCATAAAAATTCCTCTTGACGGACTTCAAATGTTAAACCAATATGTTTTGGGAACCCATCGGGTCTGGGCTTCATCGCATAGTACTCATATAAGAAAAAGTTGTGCACCCATGGTTTCCTCGATTGCGATATGCCGATCGCACTATGTGCCGATACCTCCGATCATATATATATGTTTGAAGTACATTAAAAATGCCCTGAGCGCGGACTTGAAAATTTATCAAAAACTATTTATAATGTTGTCGGGTCCGCTCCATCGCATCGCAACATTACTCATGTTAAAAGCCTGCCATTTTGAAAATGCCGATAGCGATACGCCGATGCGATATCGGCGATCGCTCATCGCAAACACAAAAGCTCCTTTATAAGTCCTCCACTGCAACTTCGCCGATGCGATATCGGCGATCGCTCGTCGGTGATATTTCATATTGCTGCCGCTACCTGCCTCCGATGCTCCAACCCGCTGATATGCCAACTTACCGATACACCGATGTGATCTGGACTGCTGATCAGTTAGATCTGACGGCTGAGATCAAAACGGATCTTTAAGCCTGTAATTTGTATTTTGAGTGTTTCTGCCTCCCGATCCTTGGTGAAGCACGCGGTTACAGTCCTCATGCTGCTGCATGGCTCAACTATTGCGCAGTTGAAATTACATTTTCAACAAGACTTGCATTCTACGCTGATATTAGAAATTTAAGCGAACCGAATGGAAATCCAACTAATACCTTTGTTTTCTTAGACGGGTTTTTGATATCAGCTATGTTTACCAACCTTCGTGTGAAATGTATAGTGCTTTGTTGGGATCAGGTATAAATATGTTCACTTCGACATAATACATTATTTGTAGAGCGTTTATGTGGACTGAACTCAATATTTATAGAGGATTTATGTGGCATGAATTCAAGGGATTTGGCAGAGAACCATATAGAAGATTTCGATCACTAGATCACATTATTTTCCGTAGAGTGAGGGTTTGAATCTGTAAATGTCCGATTCAATCCAAGGAGAAAACGATAGTAATAGTAAATTAACAAAATTTACATGCACTTTTTTATAATCATACCTGAGCTGACATAGAGGACTATAGAATTAGTTGCGCTGCTTCATGGGCCAAAAAGCTGTCGGGCTAGAAAGTCCCTTGATTCTGTTGGAATATTAATTCCAACTAGTGTGCAGCGGCAGCGATATGGGACATTTCCGATCAGCAATCGCAGATGGGCATATCGGCGAGTCAGCTTATCGGCGGGATGGAGCATCGAACGTATCGGCGGTAGCATTGCGATATCGCATCGGTGCTTTCAAAAGGTGGTAGGCCCTTTGCACAAATATGTTTGCGACCCGATAGCCGGACCCGACGGGCATATAGCATTGTGCTGTATAATATTTCAAGTTCCGCCTGCGGCCAACTTTGTCATATTTTTAATGTTTTTTTTTTAAGCTTAAGTTAAAATGCATCGCATCGCTGCATATCGCATCGGCGGGTCGTAAATCGGCATTTCGCTATGCGATAGTGCAATATTGTGATAAGCCTGCATTAAATATAGATAGGATATTTTCAGCCGAGTAATCAATGCTATTTACTGCGGTTGGTAAATGCAGGTAGGATATTTTTCTTCTATCTTATCACTCAGAATCAGATATGATTTTAACCTATATAATGTGTAATGAACAACAGTTCTGTGAGGAAGTGAGTAAGAGAGAAGTTGTTGAAGAATCTGAGAATTTTTGTAATTATCTGTAAATGCACAACAGTGCTAAGATAGTTGAAAATAGATTCTGGAACTAGATCGTTCCTGTTGTAATCCCTCTACAGAGGAAGACATTTATGTAACATTTTTCTTTTCTTTTTATATGATTAAGATCCTGTATTGAAATCAGAACGTTGTTCTCTGTGTATTTCTTTTGTGTTTGAAATAAACAGAAATTTCCAACATGGTATCAGAGGTAGTCTAGGCACTCAGTGAGTCAAAAACAGAGATTGTTTTTCACTGTAGGAGCTGTAAGAAGTTTCTTGAGCATAATTTTTCCTAGCGGAGAAAGCTTTTGCTTGTTTTCATTTTACAGTCAGTATTTCTTCTTTACCAATACAGGTTAAGATGGCAGATGCTGGAACATGTTTGACAAATTCCCAACTACCACAGTTTAATGGGAAAAATCACAGTTATTGGTCCATAACAATGAAAGCATTGTTTGCTTCTCAAGGAATATGGGAGCTGGTTGAAACTGGCTATGCTGAACCGGCAGATGCAACAGCATTGGTTGCTTTGACAGTAGCAGAAAGAGACCAGTTGAAGGGTGACAGAAAGAAGGATGCCAAAGCCCTATTTTTTCTCTTCCAATCAGTACATGAAAGTGTTTTTCCACGGATAGCAGCAGCAACAAAATCCAAGGAGGCATGGGATATTCTCAAACCTACCTATCAAGGCATGGAGAAGGTGAAGACTGCAAAGTTGCAGATGTTGAGGAGAGATTTTGAAACACTCAGCATGAAGGAATCTTATACAATAGATTCATTCTTCACTCAGGTTATTGGGTTGATAACCCAGATAAGACCTCATGGTGAGATTCTTGAAGAAAGAAGGATTGTAGAGAAGATCTTGAGATGTTTACCCTCAAGGTTTGAAGTTGTTGTGGTAGCAATAGAAGAAACAAAGGATCTCTCACAGTTCATGGTAGATGAACTGAGTGCTTCACTTTTGTCTCATGAACACAGACTGAGTAGAGGAATAGATTCCTCTTTTGAGCAAGCTTTCAAGACTTAGATGTCTTTCGGCCAAAGAAGAGGTCGAGGCAGAGCAAATAACAGAGGTCCTGGAAGAAGCCAAAATAGAGGCAGAAATTATCCTGCTAGCACAAGCAGAAGGAGCTGCAATCAAAACCAAGCTGAAGGTTCAAGCAAACAACAAGCTCATGGACAAAGGTATGACAAATCCCAAGTCCAATGTCATTATTGTAAGAAATATGGGCACTACGCCAATGAATGTAGGAAAAAACAAAATGACATGAATAATAGGCAGAATGCTAATTTTGCAAATGAAGAAGATAAGAACCCAAATAATGTGCTGTTAACATGTAACATAGCACAAAACAAACAAGAAGATTTTTGGTTCTTAGACTCAGGTTGTAGTAATCACATGACTGGAAATATTGCAATGTTTTCCAATCTGGATGAAAATGTGAAATCTGAGGTAACAACAGGAACTGATGATAAGATATCTGTCAAGGGTAAGAGCAAAGTCAGTATTCGAGTAAAAAATGGAGAACAGATGATTGTGCCAGAGGTATACTATGTACCTGGTCTGAAATTTAATCTTTTGAGCATTGGACAACTCATTGACAAAGGTTACAACATGTTCTTCAAAGATGAAACGTGTACAATCAGAGGCATACCTCCTAGTAAGAAAATCATTGCACAGGTGCAGATGACCAACAATAGAATGTTTCCTCTCAAACTCAGGGCAGATTTGAAGGAAGGCAGAACTATTGCGGCTGTAACACAAGAAGTCTTTCAGGAACAAGTGAAAGATGTGAATTGGTTGTGGCATTTGAGATTTGGACATCTCAATTTTAGAGGCTTGAATCTGTTGCACAGAAAGGGAATGATAAAGGGATTGTCGTTGATTGAGAAACCGAACAGCCTTTGTGAAGGATGCATCTTAGGCAAGCAACACAAAGAAAGCTTTCCAGCAGGAAAGAGTATAAGGGAAAAAGCACCATTGGAAATTGTTCACTCTGATATGTGCGGACCGATGCAAATACCATCATTTTCCAGAAATAAATGTGTTTTAACTTTTATTGATGATTACACCAGAAAAACATGGGTGTATTTGCTGAAACAGAAGAGTGAAGTGTTTGAGAAATTCCGCCACTTCAAAACTCTTGTTGAGAAGCAGTGTGGGCATTATATCAAAGTGCTCAGAACAGATAGAGGAGGAGAGTACATCTCCCAAGACTTTCTGCATTTTTGTAGAGAGAATGGCATACAAAAGTAGTTCATCACAAGGTATACACCTCAGCAAAACGGTGTTGCCGAAAGGAAGAATAGGACCATTCTTGACATGGTCAGAAGTATGCTAAAGGCAAAACACTTGCCGCATGAGTATTGGGTAGAAGCTGTCACTTGCGCAGTTTACATCTTGAATAGATGCCCAACCAATGCTGTCATGAATAAAATACCAGAAGAAGCATGGAGTGGTCAAAAGCAAACTGTCACTCACATGAGTGTATTCGGTTGTGTGGCATATGCACATGTACCGGATCAGCTAAGAAAGAAGCTTGACAGTAAGGGGGAGAAGTGTGTCTTTATTGGCTATTGTAATGAGTCAAAAGCATACAAACTCTATAATCCATCCACCAAGAAATTGATAGTAAGCAGAGATGTGTAGTTCATTGAAGATGAAGCTTGGGATGGAAGCTTAGAGAAGACAGTAAATGTGAAGACAATAGCGTCTCATGAAGAAGAAGAGGAAGGGACAGCAGCAAATAATCCTTCCTTGGTGGCTCCTCCTCCACCACAGCAAGTTCAACAAACCACACCACAAGCTAGAATTCGAACACCCTGAGAAGTCAAGGAAGTGCTTCTCCAAGCACATCACAGGGATCAGAAATACCCTCAAGTTCAGATGGAACTCCAAGCACACTAAGAAGACCAAGATTCAGAAATCCGAATGAGATTTATGAACAAGGAGAAGTAAGTAACAATACCGGTCTAAATTCATTATTCGCTTTGTATTGTCATGTTGATGACCCAGTTCATTTTGAAGATGCCTTAAATGAAGATAAATGGATTGAAGCAATGAATGAAGAAATTGGTGCAATTGAGAAGAGTAAAACATGGGAGTTAGTGGACCTACCTGAAGGCAAAGATGCCATTGGAGTAAAGTGGGTCTATAAGACCAAAAGCAATGCTGAAGGCAAGATTGACAGACACAAAGCAAGACTTGTTGTGAAAGGCTACAAGCAGCAACAAGGCAAAGACTATGATGAAACCTTTGCGCCAGTAGCAAGGATGGAAACAGTCAGAACAATGTTGTCTATTGCAGCACAACACAAATGGAAGATTTATCAGATGGATGTTAAATCTGCATTCCTGAATGGAGTGTTAAAAGAAGAGGTTTATGTTGATCAACCTCCGGGCTATGAAGTTGAAGGCCAAGAGCATAAAGTTTGTAAACTAAGGAAGGCTCTTTATGGGTTGAAGCAAGCTCGAAGAGCATGGTACAGCAGAATAGATGCTTATCTGATTGAGAATGGGTTTGATAAGTGTGATGGTGAACCCACACTCTACATAAAACAGAATGACGGTAAGATACTTATTGTTGTTTTATATGTAGATGATTTGATTTTTACGAGCAATGATGCTTCTCTCATTGTTGATTTTAAAGCAGTCATGAAATGTGAATTTGAAATGACTAGCTTGGGCTTCTTAAGATATTTTCTTGGAATTGAAGTAGACCAAAGTGAAAATGGTGTTTTCATTTCTCAAAATAAATATGTAGAAGCAGTGTTAAAGAGATTTAACATGCAGAACAACAAGGCAGCTGTGACTCCAACTGTAATGGGGTTGAAATTGTCCAAAGAAGACAGCAGCAAGGATTTTGATCCAAAACTGTACAAGAGCATAATTGGCAGCTTTATGTACTTGACTGCAACTAGGCCGGACATTATGCACGCTGTGAGTTTAATCTCCAGATTTATGGAAAGACCGAAGGAGACTCATTGGCTGGCAACCAAGAGGATTCTAAGGTATGTAAATGGAATGAAGGGGTTTGGTATTTTGTACTCCTCTTCTGAAAGTTTCATGTTGACAGGTTACACTGACAGTGATTGGGCTGGAAGTGTTGATGATAGGAAAAGCACATCAGGATATGTGTTTCATATGCGATCGGGAGCCATCTCATGGGCTTCTAAGAAGAAACCTGTTGTGTCTTTGTCAACAGCAGAGGCAGAGTATGTGGCAGCAACAGCAGCAGCATGCCAAGCAGTATGGTTGAGAAGAGTTCTTAGAGATTTGTGTCATGAACAGGAAAATGGCACAACCATTTACTGTGACAATAGCTCAGCAATAGCATTGTCTAAAAATTCTGATTTTCATAAAAGAACAAAGCATATAGACACCAAATTTCACTTCATACGTGAATTGGTTAACAATGGTGAGATTGTTTTGCAGCACTGCAGAACAGAGGATCAGTTCGCTGACATCTTGAAAAAACCATTGGGAAAGAAAAGTTTCGATCATTTCAGGTGATGCCTGGGTATGCAGAAAAACCCAGCAGTTGAAATTAAAGGGGAGTGTTGGAATATTAATTCCAACTACTGTGCAGCGACAGCGATATGGGACATTGCCGATCAGCAATCGCCGATGGGCATATCGGCGAGTCGGCGTATCGGCGGGATGGAGCATCGAACGTATCGACGGTAGCATTGCGATATCGCATCGCCGATATCGCATCGGCGCTTTCAAAAGGTGGCAGGCCCTTTGCACAGATATGTTTGCGATCCGATAGCCGGACCCGACGGGCATATAGCATTGTGCTGTATAATATTTCAAGTTCCGCCTGTGGCCAACTTTCTCATATTTTTACTTTTTTTTTTTTAAGCTTAAGTTAAAATGCATTGGATCGTTGCATATCGCATCGGCGAGTCGTTAATCGGCATTTCGCTATGCGATAGTGCAATATTGTGATAAGCCTGCATTAAATATAGATAGGATATTTTCAGCCGAGTAATCAATGCTATTTACTGTGGTTGGTAAATGCAGGTAGGATATTTTTCTTCTATCTTATCACTTAGAATCAGATATGATTTTAACCTATATAATGTGTAATGAACAACAGTTCTGTGAGGAAGTGAGTAAGAGAGAAGTTGTTGAAGAATCTGAGAGTTTTTGTAATTATCTGTAAACGCATAGCAGTGCTAAGATAGTTGAAAATAGATTCTGGAACTGGATCGTTCCTGTTGTAATCCCTCTACAGAGGAAGACATTTATGTAACAATTTTCTTTTCTTTTTATATGATTAAGATCCTGTATTGAAATCAAAACGTTGTTCTCTGTGTATTTCTTTTGTGTTTGAAATAAACAGAAATTTCCAACAGATTCAAAGCCCTTTCTGCTAATACCAACATGAATCTAGACTTCATCCACAAAATCGTATTGACATGGTACCGAAAGTAAAAGGCCCATGCAATCCCCCTTTTAACCAAAATTTTCACTCCTTTTCCAAAGACAAACTTACATAGCTTGACAAAAATACTTGCAGTTTTGTATCGCAATGAGCCATACATTTGAAATATTTCACTCATTTTCCAAAGACAGAGAATTACATAGGTTAACAAAAATACTCACGGTTTTGTATGGCAAAGGGCAACAGATTTGAAATTATGTTCAGATCAGCAAATAGCAAAGAATCATCAAATTTGAAATGTTCAGATCTGGCAAGCAATTGTGGAGATTGATCAATTTTTTTAGGATTTTTGCACATTAAAAATTTGATACTCTCGACATCTCTTAGATCTAGAGTTTATATGGGCAGTATAGATCCATCTTTACTCCATGCTAGTGGCATATAAAGATGCCTATCAAGATATTTGATCCTTCTAGGGGTTTAGTAGATCCAAAGTAAAGATGGATCCATGTTGGTTTAATTTTTCCCTTTAAATAGGTTATATTACAGGTGAATACCATGGGTCAATATATTGGTTCTCAATACCATGGGTCAATACCATTGGTTCTCAATACCATGGGTCAATAAGGGTGCAATCTTTATTTTTATTAATATTAATACTAGGGTTAATAATGTTCTTTTTGCATGGTATTAATTATAATTTGGCCCATGGTATTTAGCCCACATGTTTCATCTAAATAAAACTTCATTTTTTAGTGTTAGTAATATAAAGTGAATTATGGAGTAAATGTAAAAAAATGTTTTATTTATTTACCATAGTTTTTATTTATTTATATTTTTATTAAGTTACCATACTTCTTTTACAAATATGATATTTAGCCCATGGTATTAAGATGGTATTTGGCCCATAGGTTTCACCTAAATAAAAGTTTTTTTCCCAGTCTTCATAAATATAAAGAGGTTTATGGATTAAATATAAAAAGAAGTTTTATTTATTTACCATAACTTTGGAATAAATATAAAAAGAAGTTTATTTGTTTACTATAACTCCAATTTATTTATATTTTTATTTATTTACCATACCTATTTTTTGTGTTCATAAAACTCTGTATATTTTAAATTTATATTGTGTTTATAAATAATAATAATTAGATTGATTTCTAAATAGGTTGGAACATTAGATTAAAAATGTTAAATGTTAAATATTAAATGTTAAATGAGATCTAACCGAGTACCTTTACCTTTACATGTTTATGTGAGATCTAACCCATACTAGGTTGTAAAGCGCCTCTTTCAACAATAAATATTTTTTTATATAAAAATTTTTATATTAAAAAATAATAAAGGTTTTCAAAAGGAGAGCTTTGAAGAAACATGTCTTTCTCTAATTCCTACAGTTCATAGGGAAAGATTATGATCAGATGATGACCACTTTGCAGGCTCATGATGTTTGGGATTATGTCCTGTTTCGGTTTTCAGAACCTGAGAATGAAGGAGAAGAAAGAGACCTCACTAATGCAAAGAGGGAACAATGGAAAAATGACAAAAATAAGAATGCACAAGCGTTGCAGCTTATCCAATAGGGAGTGGATTGAGCAGTTTTCCAGAAGATTATGATCATATCTTCCACAAAGGGAACATGAGATAATTTGGCGACAAACTATAAACGTATGGCCAAAGTTAATATTGTTAAGTTGCAGAATAATAGGAGGGATTTTGAAAACCTGCAGATGAAGGAGACATAGGACATTGATTCTTTCATGAATCAGGTCATAACTGTCATAAATCAGTTAAAGATTTATGGTGAAGGTATTAAAGATCAAACAATGGTTGAGAAGGTCCTCAGATCTTTGTCTACCAAATTTGATGTTTTGGTAGCAGCCATAGAAGAAGCCAAGGATTTGGCATAATTAACAATTGATGAGTTGATAGGATCACTTCTATCACACGAGGTAAGGGTAAATAGAAATAAGGATTCCACTTTAGAGACCGCTTTCAAAAGTCGGGTTTCTATTTCAAGAGACAGTGGTTGAGGCATAAGCAGACTAAAAGGCAAAGGATGAGGCAGAAGATATGGTGGTCAGAGAGATGGTCGATAAGAGCATGAACAAAAAGAATAAGAAAATAAAAAAGCTTCAACAATAATCAAAGAGTTTACAAATCAAAGGTGAGATGTTATTATTGCAATAAATTTGGTCACAATGCTCGTGATTGTAGGAAGAAGATAGTTAATCAAGAGAACGAGAGAGATAATATCACTACAGAGAGTACTAACTCCGGGTTCCTAGCTTGCGATACCATGCATGAACCTTATGATAATGTGTGGCTATTAGACAGTGGTTGCACTAAGCACATGACTGGAAACAAGAATTTGGTTGCAAAATTGGATCAATCTATGAAAACAAAGGTAAAGTTGGGGACTGATAGGACTGTGGATGTAGATGGAAAATGAGTGGTCAATATTCTGACCAAGAAGGGGGATTTGAAGACAATCTCAGAGGTATATTATGTTCCTAGTCTCAAACATAATTTGATAAGTGTTGGTCAATTGACACAAAAATGATACAAAGTTATCATTCAAGGTCAATAAAGTGTTATATATGACAAGCCCCCAATAAAACAACCGATAGAGAAGGTGCAGATGATGAGAAACAAACTGTTTCCTATAATTATGAATTATAATGATCATGTCAGTTCTTTTATAGTTGCATGTTTTAATGATTATTGGTTATGGAACTTTTGATTTAGACACTTGCAATTTTCTGGTTTAAGGTTGTTGCAGTAGAAACAGATGGTCAGAGGATTACCTTCCATCAAAGAACCTACTAGTACTTGTGAGTGTTGCATCTTGGGAAAGAAACACCGTGAAAGTTTTCCATAGGGGGTTGCATACCAAGAAAAACAACCTCTTTAGCCAGTGCATACAGACTTGTGTGGACCTATGAGGACACAATCAATTGGTGGAAGTTTTTGCTTCCTCACTTTCATTGATGATTATAGTAGAAATACTTGGGTTTATTTCTTGAAGGAAAATTTTGAAACTTTTGCAAAGTTCAAGGAATTCAAAGACTTAGCAGAGAACCAAAGTGATCAACAACTCAAGGTATTGATGTCAGATCGTGGTGGAAAATATGACTCAAAGGTATTCCATGATTACTGCAAACAACACGGAATTAGAAGACAGTTCATAACCAGGTACACATCACAGCAAAATGGTGTAGTAGAGAGAAATAACAAGACAATTACGAACATGGTAAGAAGCATGTTGAAAGGCATAAACTTGTCTAATGAGTATTGGGCAGAAGAAGTTGCATGTGTTATTTATGTGATCAATAGATCTCCTATAAACAGTGTGATGAACAGAGTACCAGAAAAAGCATGGTTAGGTATGTCTTGCAGCATATCTCATCTCAGAGTATTTGGATGTGTAGCTTATGCACATGTGCCTAAAGAGAGAAGAGGAAAATTGAATGATAAAAGTAAAAGATGCATATTTACTGGTTATAGTGAGCAATCAAAAGCTTACAAATTGTATAACCCTATCACCAAGAAGACCATAATTAGCAGAGATGTTGTATTCAAGGAGCAAAAGTCATGGCATGATAGTATAGACAGAACAGTTGATGCACAAGTTGCACTGGTGAAAGAAGATGATGTAGCAGAAAAGGAGCAGCAAGAATCACAGGTGAATATACGAAACATAGACACACCAAAAAGGACTCCAAGATTTTTAGAGTGGCATCGGTCTTCAAGTATATTAATAGATCAAGATTCTCCCAAAAATAAATCACATGATGAATCAAGTAATGGTAAGAGAAAGATGAGGAGTCTGAAAGATATTTATGATGATTTGGATATTAGTTCAATTTTTTCATTGTTGTGATTCCAACCTTCTTTGTTTGAAGAAGCAATCAAATATGAAATTTGGGCGTAAGCCATGGATGAAGAAATTGAATCTATTAAAAAGAATAATATGCGAGATTTGATTGATTCACCAAAGAACAAAAATCTCATTGGTGTGAAGTGGGTGTACAAGTCAAAGTTGAATGAGAAAGGTGCAATTCATAGATTTAAAGCAAGACTTTTAGCAAAATGATTCTTGCAGAAACCAAGAATACACTTTGGAGAAACATTTGATCCGGTAGCTTGATTGGATACTGTAAGAGAAATTCTACCCACACAACTTAGAACAAGTGGAAAATATATGAAATGGATGTGAAATAAACCTTCTTGAATCGAATTCGTGAAGAAGAAATTTATGTGCAACAACCTCGAAGTTATGGAGTTGAAGGTAACGAAGATAAATTTTATAAGTTGAAGAAAGCACTCTATGGACTGAAGCAAACGCCTAGATCTTGGTATAGAAGAATTGACAACTACATGATTAGAAATGGATTTGCAGAAGCAACATTGATGAAACCTTGTACGCAAAGGTAAATGCGCATAGACATATTTCGATTTTTTGCTTATATGTTAATGACATGATTTTTACATGTGATTTTGAGTTAGATGAATTTAAAGCGGTCATTATGAAAGAATTTGAGATAATAGATCTTGGTCTCATGAAAAAGGAATTTTTATTTGTCAAAATAAATATGCCAAAGATTTGTTGAAAAGATTTAGGATGGAAAATTACAAATCTGGACCTACACCAATTGTAACAGGTAGAAAGTTGAGCAAGGATGATGAAAGATCAGATGTCAATCCAACTCTATTCAAAAGATTGGTTGGAAACCTCATGTATCTCGCAGCTAGAAGACCAGGTATCATGCAAGGAGTGAGTTTGATTTCCATATTTATGAAGACCCCAAAAGACACACATTGGAGTGCAGGAAAAACAATTTTGAGATACATAGTAGGAATTACAGATTGTGGCATAATGTATGCAAATACCAGAAAGAAGGATTTGATTGGATAGACAGATAGTGATTTTGCAGGAAATTTGGATGATAGGAGGAGCATTTCTGGTTTTTTGTTCCATCTTGGTTCAGGTGTGATTTCATGGGCATCTACGAAGAAACCCATTGTGACACTTTCATGAGCAGAAGCAGAGTATGTAGCAACAACATTAGCGTTATGTCAAGCAATATGGTTAAGAAGAGTATTTGATGGAATCAAGCAGAAACAACAAGGATCAACAACAATATATTGTGACAACACCTCACTATCCAAGAATAGTGTGTTTCATCAAAAGAGCAAGGATATTGATACAAAATATCACTTTATTAGAGAACTTGTGAGAAATGGAGAAGTTCACTTGAAGCCTTGTAAATCTAGTGATCAATTGGCTGATATATTTACTAAGTAATTAGCAAAAGACGTGTTTGAGTTTCATAGAAGAAACTTGGGTGTTGTAAGACTAGCAGGCATGTTTGAGTAGTCATGAGTCATGTTTTAGTTTAGCAGTTGTAATTCAGGGGAGTGTTAAAGTAAGGTAATTACTCCCGCATGAGGACTTGGCTAAAATTAGAGAGTCGGTTAAGTGAGTGTTGAGTACAACTTTTAGTGTGTGGTTGCATGTCAAGATATTTTAGGCAAGTCGCTAGTTGGAAAATGTTGAATACCCTTCACTTGGTTCATTGTAATGATCAAGTTTTGTGCCATCAATAGAAAATCCGCAACTCGTGTTTTGGGTGAATTTTGTGTTTAAAATTCTCTTCCTTTCCAACCGATATTACAAACTTTACTTGAATGCAAAATTTTATTATTAGATATCCTAATGACGGGTTATTTATACAATTTTCAAATGATATACTAAATTTACAAATTTGGATGTTTTTTCAATGAAAAATGTCCATACAAGTTTTGGTTTTTAAAAAGTTTTTTATTTTTCTCACATAAATTATCACAATTTACTGCGTATGTAATTGTACATTATAATGGTCTCAATCGTGGTTTATTTATTGAAATTTATCCATAAATAGTAAAAATGTGTTTGATTGTTTTTCTTTTTAATTAAAATTACATAAATTTTACAGCTTAGAGTATAATTGTAATAAATCCAAATTGAAGCATTCTTTATGATAGTCAGCTATTAAATTTTCTTTACATCATTTTATGGGTTTTTGGTAATTTAATTTATTTGTGTTATAGTTTCTTTGTAATTTTAAATAATTTATTTTTATATTTTAATAAAATTATGAAGTTATGCTATATAATTTATAGCCCAAAGAAACACGCTGACTATAAACATATATTTCGACACCAAGATTATTTTTAAAAGAAATAAAGTATAAGTGAATTTTAAAATTTTGATATTTTTTAATTATAATTCTATAGTTTTGACTATCCAAATTCCATTTCTATTTTGTTATTGGTTATTTAAAGTTGTTTTAATATTTTAATAAATTTGATTATTATTATTATTTAATTTGAAGTTTATGAACAAGCAAATATCAAATTGGTGTATACCACTTTTTTTTATTTGTGGGACAAAGGATTCACTTTCTTGCATTTATTTGATTGCTAAATCTACAAAAGCATATAAAATCTATCCCTTGTTTTTAAATCTGTAATCTCTTAAGAGGAAACACATGCTCTTAACCAACCATTAAATCTACTCAAACAATATATTTGTTTATATTTTATAATTTTGACAATTACTTTAATTTTCCATTAAAATTAAAATTAATTCCTTAAAATGAATTTTAATATTTAAATTTAATTTAATTTATTTACATTTTAATAAATCATAATAAAAACAAAGTGCAATGAATTTTAGTTTTGGTTGCAACCATATAACTTGCAGACATCATTTATGTCCCAACAGAAGATCATGGTTTATGTCCCAACAGAAGATCATGGTTGATTTAAGTAGATGTATTAATACAATTAAAGAAGATGAATTAACATTTTCAAATAATTGTTGTAAAGGAATTGAGATGCATGGTGATGAATTATCTTTTTATTAATAAAATTTAAAAAAATCTAATTAATAAATCAATAGATTTGCTTTGCTGAATCGATTCACTAATTTTACTACATTAATTCAGATTAATATTGAAATTCGAATAAATATTAAAATTCATTATATAACACATTCTAGTGGGTTCTCTTTATTAGTTCACATTTAATTTAAAATAAATAAAAATAAAATTGAATAATAGCGTATATGTTTCAGGCTCAACTTAGATTTTGGCCTTGAAACTATTAAATGCCACTAAGTGGAGTTCGTTCATTGTATTTCACCGACAAAACTCTTTAACCACAAGAAAAAATTACCGGCCATCTGACTCTTCGTCACAAACTGAGGCGGCCCCGACTTTTAGCTCGCTGGCCTTTTATCAAATTGACCTTCACGGTTAGTACATAGTGGATTAGGAGGTTTTAAGTTCTTTAAAACCTAAAAATATGATAAAACAGGCTAAAGCTACATTCTTTATAACTTTTCTTCCTCTGAATTCTTATTAAAATAAAAGTTTCGAAACCATTTTAGGAATGCCATATTTTGGAATAGTTGGTTTATCAGTATTGCATAAGGTGGTTTATTAGATTTTTATTCTATTTTTTTATTTATTTATAGAAAGAGTCTAGACCCATCTAATTCTGGATCTATTATAAGTGAGGGATCAAATTAATATTTTCATATTACAATTTTTGTAGAGAAATATTTATTTCTTTAAATATTTTAACATATTTATAACATATGTTTTCTCTTTTAAAGATTCATTTTACAAATATTTAATTAGTAGAAATATTAAAATATTTTGGAGTAGGATTTTTTATCCTTTGTGTTGAATTAACCTTTCTCCTTTAATTTAAGAAATGCTATTGACTTTAGTGAAGAGTAAAGATGCATAAAATTTTACCTAATTTGGAACTTTAATGTGATAACATTTTTTGTTGAAGGTAAATTTATGATCCACTTAAATTCATTATTTTTATTTTTTTATTTATTGGAGATATGCCATACTTACACATCATCATCATTCTGGGTTGTGGAGAATGCACCTCTCAACCCAAAAAATATTACAACTTTGACATGGAAATATTTATGTCTTTAAAGATTTTAATATATCCATAGGATATGCTTTTCCTTTAAAATAGTTCTTTTACAAATATTTTATTAATAGAAATATTAAAATATTTTGGAGCAGAGTTTTTTCTTTGTGTTGAACTAACATTTTTCTTTTGATTTAAGAAATGATATTAGCTTTAATGAAGAGTAAAAATGTTTAAATTTTTACAAAATTTGGAATTTTAATGTGATAAAATTTTTTATTGAAAGTAATTTTATGATCCATTCAAATTCAAAGTATATGATAAAGGAACTATTAAACCTACATTAACCAAAATTATTTTTATTTTTTTATCTATTAGAGACATGACATACTTACACATTGTCATCATACTAGGTTGTAGAATGTTTTTCTTGACTTTAATTTTTCTTTTCAATCTAGTAATAATTATGTCTAAAAAGTTAAAGTTTCATTATAATATTGAAAACTATATTTAAATTTTACTTATTCATTTAAATTATAAAATTTTGAGAAATCAATTTAAAAAAGCTAATTAAGTTAATGAAAAAATGAGATGACTTGAATGTCATAATGTAATGTAAGCTATACGAGGTGCACTTTTATCCTTTTCATTTAAATTTGATGTTCTTATTCCTAAGCAATTCATAATATTTTTTATTTATATTATATTTTGATATATAAATACATGTATTATCTTGAAAATTTCTAAAAACATCTAAATGGTATAAACTTAGCAATTCAAAAATATGATAAATAATAATTTTCATTTTTCAAATAAAATAAATCAAAAAAATTACTTGAGATTATTTTGATAGCAGTTTCCTCCCACAAAACCTTATAGTTATGTATTATAAAAAGTAAATTGATCATATCTACCATCTATAATGTATGTGTAGCCCTTGTTCAAATGTGAGAATTGGTTCATTTATTTCAAAGTTTAATAATTAAATTAATGAAAAATGAGATGACTTGAATGTAATAATGTAATGAAAGTTATACGAGGTGCACTTTTATCTTTTTCATTTAAATTTGATAATCTTATTTATAATCAATTCATAATATTTTTTATCTATATTATATTTTGATATATAAATACATGTATTATCTTGAAAATTTCTAAAAACATTTAAATTTTATAAACTTACCAATTTAAAAATATGATAAAAAATAATTTTCATTTTTCAAATAAAATAAATCAGAAAAAATACTTGAGATTACTTTGATAGTTGTTTCCTCGCACAAAACCTTATAGTTATGTATTATAAAAAGTGAATTGATCATATATACCATCTATAAAGCATGTGTAGCCCTTGTTCAAATGTGAGAATTGGTTCATTCATTTCAAAGTTTAATAATTAAACTAAGTGGAAGGAATTCTAGCTATGTAACTTTGTTTAATAGAAAAAAGGGGATTCCATGCTTATCAATTATGCACATTGACACTGTTATGTACATATTCATTAAATTTATTTTACGATAGCCAATCCTCATTAAATTTGAATTTTCTCAATATATGTAATTTTAATTAAAGGAAAAATAAATATAAATATCTACTAAATCGTCATTAAAAAATATCCAATATTATGAGCTTGTCTTATTATTTAAATTTAATAAATTTATAAGTTTATCATGTGTAGAACTTGAGATATATGTGGGTTTAATTTTGTATAATTAATCATTGTAAATGAATCCTTAATGAAATTAAAAAAATATATAATGTCAAACACAAATTTACAAAGAGATTTTATCTTAGGAACCCAAATCTAGAAAAACACTAAGCCTTCTTTTATTATATTTTTTTGTACAATATTATAATACATATACATCCCATGGCATATAAATCAAAAATAAAATTGTAGTTCCATAACTAAAACTACAAACCATGGGAAAACTAGTATGCATTACAAAACCAATTTGATCAAAATTGTGGGGAAAAATCCTCTAAAAGAAGACACAAAAATCCACTCAATTTTGTTTCTCAAGGTGCTACCACCAACCCTGTGCATGGGAGATCCTTCCCCCTTGCATACCTCCCCTGAAACCCTTTTGTTTATGGTGAATAAAATTCATGCAAAGAATATAACACATACCCAACATTTTCTCACTTACTAATTTCTTTGCTTACAAGGCACCACAAGAGTAAATAGTCAACAATCTAGGGCAGTGATGCCCATCATTTCTCTACACCAAGAGAACTTATTAGTGCTCACATATTTTTAATGAATCTACAACATTTTCCAAAATGTCCACCTTTACTGTCACATACCTCCTTGACACTTTATTACAAACCACATACTATTTTCCTTCACTAAATTTAACTGTGACTAAATTAAGATTCAATAGTTATCCCAATGCATCTATATATAATCATCACATAAAAAAAATTTAACACAGAAAATTCTACCCTTGCATATTGGTCACACGCAGATTATTCAATATTAACATGTGCCATATAGCTCCTTGACCCAATATTAATAATTGCCTATTATGCTCCCATCACCAAAATCTGCACTAGAATTTAATTTATACTCAATAGTAGTCACATCCATAAGTATTCAATCATCCTCATAAATAAAGATAACATATACAATTGTACACGTAAGCTGAGAGATTCAACAACATAAAATGTAAGGAGTAACCATATAGTACATCCCATGCAAGTGATTTAGACAAGAGTAATTGGAAGAATGTCACTTAGAGAATCGAGCACTACCACCCAACCTATAAATGATTCCTCCAGTTCACCCCCGAGCCGAGAGTTCTTGCCATGGATCAACTGCCTCTGTTGATCTCTTTAATGGGTATTTAATACCCTCTTTCATGATATGGTTTCCATTAGCGACGTCCCTCTTTTATGGATTCTTTCTATCCATTTTCCTAGGCTTTTCCCATAAAAGCTCACCTTTCTCTCCTGTGGGGCTTTTCCTTGTAAAATCTTGCCTTTCTCTCTCGCAAGGCTTTTATGTTTTTCTTAAACTTATCATATTTCTCCAACTAAGTAGCTTAATGGATATTTATCTCCAAATCCATTAAGTTTATCTAGATTTGGATCTAGAAGTCTTATCATGAAAGAATTATCCATTCCCATTCACAAATGGGATTTTGAAAAAATCTCATCTCTTGGTGTCTCACTTTTCCAAGTGATTAAACTATTTTATTTAATAATAAAGTATTTACTTTCATTGTTACATATCAGACATATCTTTTCTTAGCTTAGGTCAATAGAGTGTTACATACAATGGAAGGGTGTTACATACTCCCCTCCTTAAGTTTACATCGTCCTTGGTGTATTACTGCATCTTACAATTTATTTCCTCATTTACAGGTAACTATTTCTAAATTTTTAGGTTCCTATGGCCTTGAAATCTAAATTAGATATTCTGATTCATCAGTTACAAAGGAGTTCTACCAACAATATCCTTCCATTGCTACATGTGCATTTGTTTCAATTAATTTTATGAGAGGTTTTCAAATGCAGAACTCAATTTTTGTTTGTTACATGAGTAACCATAGGTTAATGTTTCCCACCCTTTAGTTGTTATTCCTCAGTTCCAGCTTATTTAAATAATAGTAAGAAATGCATATTCCTCCAACGTATTTGTGTTCTTGTCGAACACTTACTTCCTGTAGTTTCCCTGCATTAGTCACAACAAGTTAAACTAGCACATTTGACCAATAAAAATAGATAAAATATCATATCAAGTTAGCTCACACATAATCATCAAAATCATAAAATGTAACCATCATAAATCAGGATCATATGTCATATTTATACTAAGGATAAAACTAAATATGGATACTTATCCTTAGTTTCCAATACCAATCCTTAGTTTCCACCTTGATCTTGCCTTTGTACACACTCTAGATCAGTTTCCACACCAGGAAATCACCTAGTGCCATTACACACATACAACTATACATGTCATATATCCTCATGTAATTCATGCATCCATACTAGTACCATATGTACCGTTTGTACATAGTACCACATGTACATGTGTACCCAATACCAAATGTCCATAGCATCACTTGCATGACATATAATTCATCCACATGTTCTTAACCATGTTAGTATTATGCCAAATTTCATTTAATCTTTCATTCGCATTACTTTTAGGTAAGTCCAATCAGACCATGTTTGGTTTGTCGATTGGAGAATAAGGAATTCATGGACCTATTCAACTTCTGCAACTGGAGCATAATTGAAAATTTTGATGTCATAATATTCAAGTGCTTTTATTTAGCTAATCCTTTTTGTGTATCTTGTGGTTGCACGAAATTTTCAGCAAAATGATAACATAGATGCATAATACAACTTTATTGTACCAATAACTTTGTGTTTTTGGATTTAATTGGTCACTTGATAAGGTCTTATTAACAACAGAATACAACCTTCACCCAATTGTAAAGAATACTATTGACTACGTTAGTTAGCCTAATCTCAACCTTCTCTTTAACCCGGAAAATAATTGTTTGATACTCAAAAGTACTTCACACATAAGCAAATTATGCCATATGATTTCCTGTTTTCTCTTGTTATCAGTACTCCCAACACTTTGTTGGTCACTATCCAAAAACAATTGAATAATCAATATGCAAGTACATACGCCTCCCATATATGAGTCATAAATGAAGGTTACAATGTTCTTAATTTCACACCCACTAAGTTTTTAGGCACTATATGTGCCAGGGTGTGAACCTAGGTCATTAGTATGTTGAAGTCCACTAGATCACGACCTTGTAGAATATAATTCATTTATTGAAAATCAATTCCTTATGTCATAATTAATATTTTGTCATATTCACAACTTGACAACACTATCCATGCAATCTGATAGGTGCTTGGTAGGAATTAGTGATACAAAATATGAATTTCAATTTATATAGTTGTCAAATCTATTTGAATAGATTGTTGGATAGAATTTTATTGAACCAATTGTATACAAAATCTTGAATACAAGTATCACTTTGCCATCAATATAGTGAAGTCATCCTATTAATTTAACAATGATCTCTCGCATAATTTGTTATCCTTTCTATTATCTTACTTAATGCATGTGTTATTTTACTACTAACATAAGATCCTTATATCATCATATGATGTAATTATGAGAAACCTTTTGGTTTACCAAATATTTGTTTATTAATTCAGAGTCATGTTCCGAATCTAGTGTATAATTAGGTTGATGTGGATTGCTCTAATTTTATTTCAAATGCATTAAGCACCACCATATCTAATATGTTTGTCATTTCATAAAGAATGTATGTTTTTTTTATATGTAGTAGAAGTAGATATACCATTTTTATCTTATCACTTCCCACAAGAATTATATTTGTAAAATCTACAATCATTCTACTGGTATCATCTTTTTCTTGTGACATATTTTTGAAAGGTTCCTATTTGTGAGATATCAATAGAACCCCATCTATATCTGGATGGACAATTTACACATTTGGAATTTGAAATTGTGTTTAATTGTCTTACTATTATTAATCAAGAAACAACAGTAGTTGTTTTTACACTCCCATTTTGTGTTTACACTAGATGTACCTTTGGTGTTAGTCACACTGACCTTCTTATTAGCGTCCTAAATTATCAATGTATGATGTCCTCTCCAACACGCATACAATGATTTTTATTGCATTTGTGCACACTTGTCCGTTTAGATTGGATATATACTTTGTGCCTCTTGCAACTATGAGGATATTTCTTTATGCAAAAAGAATCCTGTAATTTCCAAACCATGCATATCAAATTAGATATGCATGTTGCAGTTGAATATTGGAATAATGACCTCGTAAGGTTTTGTTCAATAGTGTATATTCGAATCATTTTCCCGCTAAGGGTGAATTAACCGATTCAACCAGTGGAAAAATCCCATCCCAAAAATAAACTACATCATTACATGTAGATGCACTAGTTAACACAAAATATTAAATTCAAAGACAATTTTAAAAATATAGTCTCATACCTGTCTTTCATAAGCTTAAAGTTATTTCATTGGAACTTCATGAATAAATAAAATTAATATGTTCTAAGTTCGAAATCAATTAATTAAAGATTTATTTCGAATACTTTTGATAGAATGTCATGAACTTTTCTTCTATGACTTATATAGATTCCATCTATTTACTTTTATTTTAATCTATGTTGACCATGATCTATGGAAATGGAACTTATCATTTTATCTTTTATGTTTTCCTTTTACCTTATATGAGTTCAGTGTTTCCTCTTTCATTTATCATCCTTTCTTAGGATCTCTATAATCATAAACTTTATTCCATTAAGTGATGTCCTTGACTGGACTATCCTTACCGGTATTAGTTGGAATTTTATTAAGCTATGCCCTTGCATAGCAATCATACAACTCATAATTTGATTTTACTATGAGTAAAATAACATGATGACCTTATCATCAAAATTTTAATCCAATAATCATACTTTAAAATTACTTATTCACCGCCCTTATTTATTCATAGCTTTCATTACATAATATATCCATTGTTCTTCCTAAAGTTGGTTATAGGCTTTACTCCTCTTATGTCGAGGCATTTAGGATTTGAACCTTCTTTTACCTCAATACCAATGATATATATTCTTCTTAAATATGTACTACATGTTATTTAATTGAATATTTCATTAATAATGTAGGTATAACCTTCCGCTTAATTACATGTACTTTCTACCACTCAATAAAATAGTAACCCAACTTATGGTTGACCATTTCTACTTATTAAAATAATCAATGTGTTAATTCTTGACATTTCTTTATAGTACTCTTTATTCCACTACAACATGACATGGTTCTATGTTACATAACACCTTGCATAATTGTTTGTTTCCATAAAAATTTCACAGTTACTTTCTCCCCCTAATGCTACTATAGTTATCCACAATACATAGATTTGAGAATTTCGATATAGTTGTAAGGATTAGATGCCTTCTGGTTTACTCATCAAGCCCATCTATATCTACTATAATATATCTTACATTTATTTTCAAATCATGGAAAATATCCATGCATGAAAGCACATAATATTTTCATGCATACAATTTCCATTCATAGTAAGGACGTAAGGTGCCACAGACGTATATATGCACACAATTTGAGCCATTTATATAGGTAAACATATGCATCATGCATGTAATCCCCTCATTTATTTTGGGGCATTATCGTCGTTCATCCCCAACATTATTTATATGTAGCATGAGGAAAGATGAACTCACAACCCTCACAATATCATTTAATCATGTAACACCAAGGAGAAGTATTCGCATTTTTATGGGTGACTTTATGCATAATAAAGATATAGCACATATAACTTATACACACACATATGTGTAGCTTGGTTATACATAATTTATACATTCGACAGTTAATAACAATTTTAAAATAATTATATAGTTGTGCATCTACAACTACCATAATACATCCACCATAATACATAGACTTGTGAATTTCAAGATAAAATACAAAGATGATTATGAAGTGCGTATAAATAATAAACGTTTTAATTTGTTGGCACAACAAGCAACGCATCAGCATACCTATGTAATTTTATACTGCAATATAAGGGAGGGAATTATTACCATGATGCGGCAGTGATGCCATCCAAACCAATTTCCTCAAGCATTAAGTGCAAGCTTGCATGGAGGTGCTTCACCAAGAAGCCTGCCTTCAATCCCAGGTGACCTTGTATTCCCAATTATGAGGCAACCATGTCTTAACAAAAAATGTTAGCACAAGAAAATTACTTAAATAGCACGAATCCATTCCCACAATAGTTTACATCATCAATTCACGTGCTATAGTCAATTCAAAAATAATAGAACAATTCCATGAGAACTACTATCTTACCAGTTACAACTTTTGGGCCTCACAATGCGTACCATCATACTAAAAGCCATAAATTATATGTAAAAAACATGCATGTAATCATGCCACAGGTTTGAACTCGTCATATGCAAAATAAGGAATGATGAATGGTTAATGAATTCAGACAAATCCAAGGAGGGAGTAAATAAAAGATATGCATTATGCATTAAATACCATGAATTCATAATTTAATTTCGTTTTCCAAAGAGGCATAATCCCTTCACTCAGGTCCATTTTAAACTCCAGGACAGTGGGTTTACTCACTATGGTCATAGTCCCTAAATTGATTCTCCGGTAGTTGTTAACCTTGAGCTTTCTCTTCTTAATATAAAAAAAAAATCCTTCTCATTATGATAATTAGCAATTTGGTTGTCCTCATATATAAGTCTATGAATGGGTATCTCTTTGAGGAACTAAAAGAATCATCGCATGTTCTATATTATAGAAAGAATTCTATGAATGGGTATCTCTTTGAGGAACTGCCTATTATGCTCCCATCACTAAATCTACAACGGAATGTAATTTATACTCAATAGTGGTCACATGCATAAGTATTCAATCATCCTCATAAATAAGGATAACCCATACAACTATACACATAAGTTGGGAGATGCAACAACATAAAAAGTAAGGAGTAATCATATAGTACATCCCATGCAAGTGATTCAAACAAGAGAAATTGGAAGAATGTCACTTGGATAATCGAGCACCGCCACCCAATCTATAACTCATTCCTCCAGTTCACCCCCAAGAGGAGAGTTCTTGCCATTGATCAACTGCCTCTGTTGATTTCTTCAATGGGCATTTAGTACCCTCTTTCATGATATGGTTTACAATATTAGCGTCCTGCTTTGATGGATTCTTTTTATCTATTTTCCTAGGCTTTTCCGAGAAAAGCTCGCTTTTCTCTCCCGCAAGGCTTTTCCTCATAAAAGCTTGTCATTCTCTCCCACATGGCTTTTATGTTTTTCTTAAACTTAACATATTTCTCCAGCTAAGTAGTTTAATGGATATTTATCTCCAAATCCATTAAGCTTATCTAGATTTGGATCTAGAAGTATTATCATGAAATAATTATCCATTCCCATTCACCAATGGGATTTGGAAAGAATATCATCTCTTGGCATCTCACTTTTCCATGTGATTAAATTATTTTATTTAATAATAAAGTATTTACTTTCATTGTTACATATAATACCTATATTTTCTTAGCTTAGGTGAATAGAGTGTTACATACAGTGGAGGGATGTTACATTTACCATCAACACCTTCTTGTCTTCATTCATATCCCTTAGAAAGTGATACTAAACCTCAGTATGCTTTATCTTTAAATGATAAGCAGGGTTCTTCACCAAGAAAATTTCACTTTGGTTATCATAATCTATCCTTATAGCTTGTTATACCAACCCCACACCTCGACACAATCTCCATAACCAAACTATTTCTTTTCTTGCATGAGTGTCTACCATTTATTTATCTTATGTAATTGAAAGTGCCACTACAGTGTATCTTTTACTCATCCAAATGATTACTCCTCCAAATAGGTTAAACACATACCCTCTATTATATCTTCTATGATCTAGATATCCAAACCAATTTGCATCAAAAAGTCCATGTGTGTCCAACACTCTGTCTATTCCTATTCTTCCTTGGTAGGAAAATCCATAATAATTAGTGCCATATAGATACCAAACATATCTCTTTAATGTTTCTCAATTATCCTTCCTTGGTTTTGACATATACCTACTAAGTACTCCCACTACATGTGCAATATTTGGTGTTGTAAAAACCCTTGCATACATCAAACTTACAATTGCACTAGAATATGGAACATGGGACATGTCCTCTTCCTGTGTGTTGAGACACTAGTATGAAGATAAATTTACACATACAAGAATACCTTCACCAATTACTTTACTGCATATTAAACCTCTATAATATCACCTCGATATAATTCCTTTGATTTAACCAAAGTTTCCTCTCTTTGTGATCTCTTTTAATTTCCATGCCTAAATGAAATTTGTAGCATTATGATCCTTCATATCAAATTTAGAAGACACTAGGTTTTGACTTCCTAAATGATTTTCCTATCATTTCCAGTTAAAAACTAATTGTCTACATATAGGAGAAAATAAATAAGACAATCACCAATTAATTTAAAATACACACAATGATCCACTTTCCTTCTTGTGAATCCATGTCTTTGTATATATGTATCAAAATTTTCATACCACATCCTTAGTGTTTGCTTCAAGCCATACAATGAATTTTCCAGCATGCATACCAACTCTTTCTTACCCTTCATAGCAATTCCTTCTTGCTAATTCATGTAGATCTCTTCTTCCAAATCCCTATATAAGAACCTTATCTTTAGATCCATATTTTATACATCGAAATGAAAAGAAGAAACAACAGATAAAAAAAATCTAATAGAACTAACTTTCCAATAGGAGGAAATATATCACCAAAGTCAATTCCTTGCACCCAGGAATAACTTTTTGCTACTAATCAAGATTTGTATTTATCCATTTTTCCTTCCTTATTTAACTTCTTTTCAAATATGCATATGTTTCAATGGTTTTTCTTCTAGCCAAAAACCCCACTAGGTCATAAGCCTCATTCTTGTCCAAGGCCACCATGTCTTCAATCATGGCCTTTTTCAAGAGTTTTCATCCTCTAAATCCATTCCCTCCCTAGAAGTTCTAGGATTATAATTCATAATAAAATAAAGAAAAAATTAAATGTAAATCATTGATCTGTAAACTACCATGGATATTCCACTAGACAATTCGTCATAATAGATCTGATAAAATTACACGTAAAAAGCTGAAATCTACACTATTACAGTTTTATTTCTTTTTTAGATTTATAAATATGCAGATTATTATTAATAGTGTATTCATGTGGATTCAAATTATGAGAAAAATATAGAACAATGAAATAAAATCTTGCACACACATTATACACAAGATTTGACGTGGGAAACCCTTTTGGCAGATAAACCCAGCTGGATGGTGGGGCCGCTCTACGCTCTTTCCCTGATAGAAAATGTATGCACAAATATGCATGGCCTATGGATTATGGGATACTATTGGGCACAAGTCCTCTTTGTTTTCTCTATTTCCTATCCATATCGATGATTTTTTCTCAACTATGGAACAAATGTGATGAGGCCCATAATAGGTACAATTTGAATATCAGTATGCCATCCTCGAGCCTTAAGACTATCCTTCTCCTACATTAATTCACATTTTTGTTATATTATGCTTAGTAAGAGGAGCGAAAGGTATTTCTGATAGTATGTGGTCTAATGTGGTTCAATTGTAGGAAAATGAAGAATTTATTAGTCTATTAATATGCAGGGGCTCGATGGAAACAACTAGGAGAGAATCTAGAGGGTTTATCCACCTCCTTAACTCCCTAAACATGGATTGGGATCACAATATCCTCTCTCACCAGTTCGAGTTCATTGGAAGCCAAGTGACTCCTAGTCTAAGTGAAGATCAAGAAGGACAAGATCCACCATTTTCAAGATCAAGGAGGGAATCACTCCTACTGTCAAGGGAGTTGCTTCAGATGCCCTTTTGTATAAATAAAATAGAAGAAGAGCTCATTAGAATTAAATTTTTTTGTGTAGCTAGGTGTACCTATTGAGCTTAAAGCTTAACATTGTTATTTTAATATTTTATGTGATTTAATAGAATTGCACATTTTGATAATGGGAAGTTGGATTTTAAGTTGCATCTGAGTTAGTTTCAGAGGGTTGGGACCCTTGGGTTTGGGGCCAAACTAGAGTGTTTTCTCCCTCTTCTTTTACTTATGTTTCTTCTTGATTCAAAGCATTTCATAGTTTCTTTCATTTCAGTAGAGATTAATCTATAAAATCCTATGGATGCAGCCTTTACATCACCTATCTTGTGCAAGAATGAGTGGAAGGATTGACAACCACAACCCAAAAAGATTGTGTTTATGATTTGTTGTAAATAGATTAGTGTTAGTTTTATTGTTTTTCATTTTATTTCTATAGCTTAGAAGCCAATTTAGTGATTAGATCAATGGTATTTCATGAATTAGATGGTATTTAAATTCAACTCATCTTTTCCATCACAAGTCATTTCATTTTGTTAATGATAAATGGATGCATGTATGTGATTGATTATAGGCATGGTTGACCTGCACGGAAGGGAACCTTCAGCACTTCCATTTCCAAGCTTTGTCCCAAAACCTTTTTTTATAAGCCATTATGCCTAGTACATCGAGAGCACCCATCCTAGTGCAAGACATACCTCCAAGAGGTTCTGAGCTTGGTTAGGGGCTAAAACCTACCTCCATCCATTTGCTTCAACTTCCATATACCTCTCCATATCCTAAAGACAACGTTACCACCTTCAAAAGCCACTCAGATTTCCTCTTGTAGCATTACAGGCCTCTGTAGCAATCACGTGTGGCAAACCTATAGCAACACTTTCCTTCATGTGTTTTGATCCCCACTGCAAATTTGAATTAGGATAGATGCATAATGACCCCCAACCATGATTTTGTGATGAGGAAAAACTCCTAGGCCACTCCAACCCTTCCTTTTATTCACTGCAAAAATAGAGTAGATTTAGTTTCTTTATCATGCAAGTAGGTTACTGATTTATAAGAAAGTGTGAACTAGGTAGATGGTACATGCAATTATTATTGGTAGTTTGATGAATTATGCAAGATAAATTAGCTTCTTTTTTGCAGGTAGATGATGTAATTTGATGAATTTAGCAAGATAACATAACTTTCTTTTTGCAAGTAGATTATCCTTTGACCTTTCATGAATTGATTAGTAGCATTTGCAAATTGATTCAATGGTATTTCCATTTTTATAGGTAGAAAAAAATCCCAATTGTACCTTTATAAGCAAGATTTCATTCTAATTTAGTAGGAGGAAGGGTATCCAAGAACTTTTTGATTTAATGTCATAACTGAGGGTGGCATGAGTGGAATCCTATCTGTTGTGCATATAGCACTGTCACCTCGAAGTTTGTATGAACCCTGGGTTGATAATTTGAGTTGAGGATCCCTTCGAAGTTGCAACATTCTTAGTGCAATACGAGGGCTCACCGCTTTTTGGTGTCATTTTGTGGGATGTGTCATGTTTTAATTTGTTGCTTCCTATAGCACCTATGGCTATGTATCTGATGAGAAGAAGCTGAATTTATTCCCCTCTACCCTTAAGGATGTTGCCTTGCACTAGTTTATGGGTCTCCATGGGGGTAGCATCACTACATGTGCCCAAATGCAACAAGCCTTCAATAAAAAGTACAAGAACTAATGTAGGCCCAAATAAACCAAGGAATAAATATTTACAATGACTCTTGCACTTGATGAATCTATAGAAGACTATGAGGAGATATTTCAACTCAGTTATAGGAAGGCCAACTACACCCTTGATCTCGAACCACTCAAACTAGTTCTTCTCCGATGGATCAAGCAATATATGTTGTAAAAACTCAACATGATATCTAGAGGAGATATCTATTATTTATCCTATGATGATATTAAAATTGTGTTCAAGAATCACACTAGGGCTTCCAGAAAGAAGGGTAGGGCTAGTCAAGGCTTCGTCAGTTCCTCTCCCTCCAAAACATCCATTAAGAATGAGATAGGTAACATGTGGAGGATCTCAAGAGTGAAATGTTTCATACCTTTGCACTACAAATGGATACCATGAAAATCAAAATAAAGCAGTAGGAAGCAGAAAGGGCACTAGCTATTTTCTACCCTAGATGCACCAAAAGATATCCTAGGAATGAGTGCCCATTGAATGCCATAAAGGTATGCGTAGTATATGAAGAAAATCATGCAATATACAAATTGCATTCTTTTCTAGGACTAAAAGTTGTATATCAAGGGGTAGAAGGAGGGTGAGAAAAACTTTGTGTCATCAATCAGATAATACCTAAAGCACCTTAGCCATATCAACAAGGCATGCAAGGTGCACACTACTCTTATTATAATCCAAATCAAAATGCACCATTGCAACCATGGTACTCTTCCACTCATCCATCCTAGTCCACACCTCTTTCTTGTCCATATGCTCCTCCACATCCTCCTCAACCTGTCAACCATCTTTTTCAGCCATATCCACCCAATATTCTCAATGGGGAAACTCATCACAAGCATAGAGGCATCAAGTTAACCAACCTCCTACTTTACTACCTCCACCCCAACCTCAATCATATCTCACTCATGCTACTCCACCAAAGCAACCTCAAATTCCCACTAAACCAAATATGAACTCGAACAACAAGTAGGCACAAAAAGTCTACAGTGGAGAAACATCTTATCCTGCTTATGCTATGGAAATCTAGGATATCAAACTTCGGTTTGAGAGAGTGCTTCTAGATAACCACCCACCTTCTCCACTTTAAGAGATTAAAGAAGAGAAGGAAGATATTGTTCCTCAATTCAATCCACCTCCTTTTCCTAAGAGGTTTGATCCAACCTAGCCAAAACCCCGTAGAAGAGGTTGAACTTCTCAGAGAGTTGAAGAATTTGTGTGTTAAAGTACCCTTCTACGGGATACTAAAGATGTTCCCATCTATCATAATCGCATCAAGAAGAAATGTTTCAAAAATACAGGGAGAATAAAAAGAGACACCCCCACCATAAATGTTTTTGGGAAACTATCTAATTTGATGCCTGGGAGGGCTATCTTCCCAAAATATCTAGACCTTGGAAGCCCTGTAGTAAATGTACACATTGATGGCCTTATAGTCCCTAACACCCTTATTGATATTGGGGTTTCAATTAATATAATGACTACGGAAACAACGCTAAAAAAAAAAACTTCAAGGGGATTTGAGAAACAACACCACAATGTTGTAGCTTGAAGACAAATACATAGTAGCTCGTGAGGGAGTTGTTGATGTTATGCTATCCATTGAATATTGGGAGTATCCTACTAATTTCCTGGTTCTCCAACCACAAATTTTTTTTAATGGATATCCTCTCATCTTGGGAAGGCCATGGTTAGCCACTGTTGATGCTTACATTATTTGTTTGGATGGGAATATGACCATTAAGAATGAACATTTTTCTAAACAATCGGTATTGTGTCCTCATCGTCAACCTTATATTGAGCATGACTTACCCTTGTGGTTAGAAGAGGAGGAAGAAGATGAACTATATCACGTCACCCCCCACCCAATCTACACTCTGGACATTATTACAGGATGAAGATGATCATTGACCATATCCTCAACCTACCACTCCCATACCAATTGATGAGTTATTGCAATAATATGGGAGTAATCATGGCATGACTTATGCCCTATTGACTTGTTGGGCCTCAAAATAGTCCCTATTCTCACTCCATTATTCACCAATACCTTCACATTACTTCCATATTACCTTCATGTCACCTCTATTCCACCTCCACATCATTATATTTACCTCATCATTGGGTTATATCTATGCTTTTCCAAAGTTTATTAATTCTTAACATTTTTAAGTGGATTTATCGTTAAACTTTAGAAAATAATATGCTTATACTTATACCTAACAATTAGAATGAGTTTGTTGACATGTGTAGGTACAAAGGAAGCTTCCAAGGCATATTTATGTGGCACTCTATGTTCAAATTCGAATTTGAGAATATCATGGACCTCATGGAGGAGATCATGGAGGATAGGGTTATGTGTCACCATTGGTTGAGAAATATGTGGGTCAAAGGAGGGAATAGTGGATTTACATTTATAAGTTTGTTATCATAGCCTTTTTATAAATAGGAGAGTTATCTCCTTCATTTGTAATCTTAACTTTTAGAATTTAGAAACTTAGTCCTTGATTTGTAATTTTATATTTTAGAATCATTGTAATGTAGAGCTTAGGACCTCTTGGAATGTAGAACTTGGAGCTTGAAATTGCAATTTGCAATTGATGATAAATAAAGTGGATTGGATTTTCTTCTACATTTGACTTCTTTCTAGGTGTGCTTGTGGAGCTATGGAGGGCCCCTGTTGCCTCACTTGCATGCTCGTTTTGTTTTGGTAAACTTTAATTTTATGTTTGTTTGTGAATTTAATTAGATTAAATTACTGATTCATATGCTTGAGATATAAATGAATAGTCTCTTGTAAGAGAGCTTTAATATTTCATGCAATCAATCAGAATTAGATTTAAGTGTTTTAATTTCATTAGTTTAAATAGTTTGTTGATTAAGATGATTAGAAATATTAATGAACAGTCTCCTGTAAGGGAGCTTTAATATTTCTTACACTTGTCACAATGTATTTAGATTTCATTTTAATTAAATGACTAAATAGGTGTTGGAAATCCCAATGAAAAACCTCCTATAAGGGAGCTTTGGCATTTCTTCACCTAGGTTAGTTTACTTTATCTCTAAGTCCATATATATTGGATGATCCTCAAAGGTTACTTACCCAGATTGATAGTAAATGAAACTCTAATTTGCATCTACATTTTAGACCAAACATGACTCAAGACCAGACCATGTCAATATTGTAGAGGTTCGCCCCTCAAAAACCTTAAATATTAACCCTTCTCTCTCGACCAAATACGAAGAACAATTTTGCAAAGTGTTGATGCAACACCTAAATGCTTTTTCTTGGGACTATATGGAAATGAAAGGTGTAGATATTTTAGTTTGTATTCACCATATTTACATCAAGGAGGGATGGAATCCTATGTGCTAGCCCCAAAGGATGATGAACCCAACTTTTAAGGACATTGTGAAAGAAGAATTACATAAACTACAAGATGCAGGGTTCATATACCCCATTTCAGATAGTGAGTGGGTTTCACCTCTTGTGTTAGTTCCTAAGAAGAATAGGAAGTGGAGAATCTGTATTACCAAGAACTCAACAAGGCTACAAAGAAGGACCATTTTCCCTTTCCCTTCATTTACCAAGTCCTAGATGGCCTTTTAGGGAAAAAATTCTTCTCCTTCCTAGATGGATTTAATGGATACAATCAAATCCAGATCAGTCCTGAAGACCAAGAGAAGAAAAAATTCATATGTCCTTGGGGTACCTTTGCTTATAGAGTTCTTCCATTTGGTTTGTGAAATGCCCCTGCTAATTTCGAGAGGGAAGTTTTGAGTATCTTTTGTTAATTGGTTCATGACTTCGTTGAAATATACATGGATCATTTCACTCCTTATGAATGTGACTTCCATGAAGCTCTCTCAAATATGCGCAAGGTTTTGAAGACATGCATTGAAATGAATTTACTTCGAAACCTTGAGAAATATGAGTTATTGATGAATGAGGGGACTGTCCTTGGCCATTCCATATCCAAGGAAGGGATACAGGTAGACCCGAACAAAATTTCCATCATCAAAAGGGTCCCTACTCCTCATAAAAAAAGTGATGTTAGGAGCTTCTTGGGATTAGCTGGGTATTATAGGAGATTCATATAAGACTTTATTAAAGTGGCCTCACCTTTTTTTGGTTTACTCGCCGAATATTCAAATTTTTGTTGGACCAACAATTTTCGAGAGGTAATTGAAGTGTTGAAAGAAAAGTTTACCACTGCACCCATCCTAAGAGGTCCCAACTAGGCATTTCCTTTCCATATCCATACAGAAGCATAAGATAAAGTTATGGGGGGATCCTTGGGACAGGGATAGGATAATCTGACTTATGCTATTTAATTCATTAGTAAGGTTTTTTCTAAATCTTAGCTAAATTACACTGTCACTAAAAAAGAGCACTTAGTTGTAGTACATTCTTTAAACAAATATAGGAACTATATCACTGGGTACCAAAATTTTGTTCATACTGATCATGCAACCATTAAATATTTCATGAACAAGCCTGATGTTAATGCTAAGATAATTATATGGTTATTATTGTTACAACAATTTGATTTGACTATTATTGACAAACCGCGGAAAGAAAATGTGGTTGTAGATTTTTTTTCAAGATTAACCTTGCCTGTAGGTAATAAAGAGATGGTGAATGATCAACTTCCAGATGAGCACCTCTTTTCCATCTCATCGCTTTCTCCTTCATTTTCTGACATAAAAAACTACTTGGTTGTTGGTAGGTTCCCTCCTAATCTATAATCCAGGAAGAAAAGCAAGATTGTAAGGAAAAATTCTCCTTTCACATGGATTGGGGGGTATATTTTTAGATTGGGACCAGATAAAATATTGAGGAGATGTGTAAGAGAAGAGGAGTCTTTAACATCCTCTCACCATGTCATGATGGTCCTTATGGAGGTCATTTTTCTACAAAAAGGACAACCTTTAAAGTTTTACAGGACGATTACTATTGACCCTTGTTACATCGAGATGCAAGGAGATATACCACTAGATGTGATCAGTGCCAAAGGATGGGAAAACCCACACCTAAGGATGAAATTCCCCTAAAACCTAAAGTGACCTTAGAGCCAATTGAAAAGTGGGGCATGGATTTCAATTACTTGATAAAGTGGGACGAGACAAAGGTGTTCAAAGCAACAACTGAGAAAAAAGTGGCATAATTTTTAAGAGAACACATCTTTTACAAGTTTTGGTATCCAAGGAAGGTAGTCACTTATCAAGGAGCATAATTCACATCCAATTTGATTGAATATCTCATGAGGAAACACCACATCAAACACAAGACATGCACTCCCGATCATCCTCAAGAAAATAGGAAAGTAAACGTCACAAACATAGCATTGGAGAGCATCCTCAACAAGGCTTTTAGAAGCATCAAGAAAGACTGGGCTGAGAGAATAGTAGAGGGCACTTAGGCCTATAATAGCACTTGGAAAATCTCCACTAGATTCACTCCATATGATTTGGTTTATGGAAAGAAATCTCTGCTTACTATTGAGTTTGACTATAACACTTTGAGAATGGTAGATCGGTTGGACTTGGATATCACCATAGCACAACAAGAAAGGTTGCTCCAACTCAATGGCTTAGATGAGTTCAGAATGCAAGTTCTCTTACACACTGAAGTCATACAATTACAAAGGAAGGTCTAGAATGACAAGAATATCAAGGAAAATAATTTTCAACAAGGGGATTGGGCCCTATTATATGATTCTAGGTTCAAAGATTTTGAAGGGAAGTTAATGACAAGATGGTTGGGTCCATACCTAGTGGAAAAGTTTCATGAAAATGGATCTGTCTAGATCATAAAGATTTATGAGGAAGAACCTCCCTTGCTTGTAAATGGTTATAGGTTGAAGCTATATAGAAGTCCTTTATCGAAGGAGGAATTTGTCAGTTATTCAACAAAGAATTGAATATGATTGGGAGTTTCATAACTTCCAATCCACAACACTCCTAGAATTTTGAAAAAAACAAAAAAATAAAAATAAAAGGCCTAGATGAAATCCTCTATGAGGCATATGAGGCCAACTACAAAGTTGAAAACCTGTCTGAGGTAGCCTAGGAGAAAAAAAGGAAGAGAAAAAATAATAAAGATAAAGATCCTTAGGCGAAAACCTCCCTTGAGGAACCTAGCGTAAGCATGCAAGTTGAAAACCTCTTCTGAGGCAACTTGTGTCTCAAGAAAAAGAGAAAAGGAAAAGAGAACAAGGAAGGAGCTTATATAATATTTGTTAACCTTTCTTTTGTTTTGCAGAATTGTACACAATAACAGATTTCATGGCTACATGCCAAAACCAACAAGATATCATCCATTCCTCGATCCATACACCTCATATCCATCCTCTCCATTCATATTACTATCTCTCTCCACCATCCATCATCAAGAAATCCAAATTTCACCTCCTCCCTATGATGCTACAAGAATGATCTATATTCCTACAAGAAGGTCCTGTAATGCTATAAGAGGAGCTTATGGAGCTATATGAGGGAGATCCGAGGAGGAAAACAATCCAAAAGACCATCATGACTCTGAGAAATGATAAAGAAGGTCCTCCTATGACTTTTCCATCATCCATCCATCACGCATCCACTCATTTGACCAAAAATTTGCTCAAATTCTCCACTTTTACCTACCTTAAGAAAAAACACATAAGATAATATTTTCTGTCCCTCTAGTGTCTGCACTATTCCTCCATGAATCTAACCCTATTCTCATAGCTTATGATCATCTACTTCATCTACCTCATGCAAACTAAAGACTACAAGGGGAGAACAAAAGATTGTTATAGGAAGAAACTCCTCCTATAGCAACCTGTGAAACCATACAATAATCATTGATATAATTTTTTTCGAACACCAGAAGAGATGATGAAGCTTTGTTTACAGCTATGAAGAGACACCTAATTCTCAAGGAGGCTTTACAACAAAAACAAAAGCTTGGATATTAGAAGAGGGACTTGCAAACACACAAAAAAAGAAACAACAAAGGCAACGTCAAGAATGAAGATATGCCTGGGAAATATGTCAAAGAGTTAAACTCCAGTGATCGTAATGATATATGGCCCAAATCCAACATGAAAATCTATGCAACAATTTGATCCATAGGTAGGCTCAAGTATGGCAACCCTAACCTCCTCCCTTTGCATAAAAATGACAAAAAAGTGTTTTAAGCAAGAAAAGGTGTTTTAATAGGTTGGAGGTTGCTAGTGAACTTGGCCACCCTTGAATAGTAAACTAAAGTGTGAGTTAAGTCACCCATGCAATGTGGAAATTTCCACTCATATGAAGTGGCATCCTCTAAGAGTGGGGTGATAATAATAAGGATGGAAATGATTATAGTTAGTGGGGACAACAGTCCAAAACAAGAAACTCGTGTTAATCCGAAGTCACTAGAGTGCTCCAATATTTTAACCAAAAGAGGATATTATGTGTTGGTTGGATTCCGTTTTCACCATCACTCATTCTAAAAACAGGTAGAGGAGGGACAAGCCAGTGCATTAAGCAACCTAGAGTGCCCTCGAGGAGCTTCAAACCATACCTGCAAAGTACTAAAGGAGAAAGCTACAAGCAGGCCTGCAATTGATACAAGAGGGCTAAGAGGAGCTACAAGAGGAGAAAAAGGAGTCACACTGGATTCATACTATCTCAAAACCTTCATGCACACCTAGAATTTCTCTGATAAGAAGTAAGTGGTACCTTCTTTCTTTGTTTCTACACCCAATTTCATGAGGAGCCTGCTTGAAATTAAGAGCCTATAATACTTAATTGATTAGTAGGGTGTCCTTTTCAAAGTTTGTTATGGGAAAAGAAAATAGTTTGGTTAATATCAATTTGAGCACCCTTCTTCCTCACTATTACCAAGCATTATGCCACCGTTTCACCACTTTTTGTGCCACTATTTCAGCACTGAGACTATTTGAACTTTCTTGAATTCCACACCTACATAGAATCAAGGAGTAATAGAGAAGAGATAGGGGGAGTATTTAATAGAAGGGAACCCTCAGACACCAGGACAATTCACCAACACCCTCCTGTAGTTGACATTTTTATAAACCACCAGTGGTTGGGTTTATTTGAGCTACTAAAGGGCTATGATGATGATATTCCCCATGAATTTTCCATGGAATTACACTCTCAAGAGGAAAACAATGCCACAATTGTTTTCAAAGGGTTGGAAATCTCTCTCAGTCCTGAAACCATTAGTAGAGTGACCACCTTACCTCTATGAATTAAATGGAGCAAAGAAGACAAGAAAGTAAGTGTCATATCTAGGAAAAACTTCTTCCTTTCAAAAGAGAAGCATGAAAAAGACAAGAATGGAGTGAGAATAGAAAGTCTTCCTTACCCTCGGGATGATGTAGCTTACCATATCCTTAAATATATATCTTCTGAAGTGATATTAAGTGTTGTTTATGCCTACCACTTCAAGTTGCTCCAGGAGCTGAGATTCAAGGCAGAATTACCACTTTCGCAAAGACTTAGTGTCCCTCATTTCCTTCTACTCTAAAACATGGAGATGAGTTATAAGGTAACGGAAGTAAAACAACAACATTTATCTCACCATGTCCTCATCAAAGTCATAGTGGTAGATGCTTTGAACCACTTGATAATCCATGTCATATGGAACAAATTTGTGGACATGGATAGGGAGACTTTCATATAAACACAAGCCCTCATACCAGGAGAGACTCTAACATCTAGTATTGGAAAAATAGAGGAAGGAGAAGGAGAAAAGATAGAGGAGGAAGAGGAAACAAGAATAGAAGTAGAAAAAAGAAAAATAGAGAAAAAGTGGCAACAGAAACAGAGGAAGGAGAATCAAAGATGAAAGGAGAAGAGGAGCAGAAGAAAGAATAAGCCCTGATGAGACTTCTCCACCCCAAGGAGAAAGGGACACTGAAAAGGAAGTAGTTGAAACCTTAGCTACATTGGGCACTCCTGTGAAGCACAAGAGGAAGCAATCAAGACCAAGTCAAATGTATTTCAAAATTGGGAAGAACACTAGAATTAGACAAGGGAAGACCCAAACTCCTATAGGGGTTCCTATAATTATTGATGAGTCACCCAACAAAAAGGAAGAAGTAAGACCCGATGAAGGAAAAATTGAGGAAGTCACTGTGGAGCACCTGGAAGGTATGCTTTTTGATAAGTAATCTAGTGGTTTTTCAATACTATTTCTAATCTTTTCTGCATATTGAGCCTAAAAACATAAGGGTTTTGGTAAATTGTGTGAAAATGGGCAAACGAAGCTTAATTACTAATAATCGATGTTTTCTATGCAGAAGGACGCGGAAATAGGGGATTATCGAGTAAAAACGAGAAGCGCAAGGAAAGTAACTGCTGCCCTGTCGACAGGGAACCGGATGCGGACAAGATCAAGCAAAATTGGAGCCGAATAACCCAGGAAAAGGACGCAGGATATCGAGACGGAGAACGCAAGAAGGAAAGAGGAGACCCGAACGAATAGCGAATCCCTCAGGATCTTCGATCCTGAGGGATCGCTGCTTTAAGTTTATCTTTTGTATCTAGACATCTCTGTCATTTCTGTTATATAAAGGTACCACGCCACCGAGCGGGGGGGACGACTGTTAATTAATTAAAAACTCAGAACGATTTTGATCACTGAGCTTTTGTAAGATCTGATTTTGTACACTTTTGTTAATGCAATCAATATAAAGGATTTGGTGTTCACTTCGTTTCTACATCTGAAGTAACTCTAAGCAGTGTACCATCGTAGCCAAGGGCCCAGCTCCGACGGTCACTCGTTGTTGTATCATACGGTGATTTGTGTGGTTTGCATATTTCTTTCATTACAGTAATTCGATATCTCTTTGTTCTGATAGACTATGTTTCTTAATTAATATTCGAAATATGAATAAGTTCTTTAATTCACGTCTCGGTATTACACAAACTGAATCTATTCGAATTGCATTTCTACAGCAAGATATTGGGATGAATGTTATCATTGGATTCATATGAAATAAGTATTTGTGAGGCTCGAAGATAATATTATCTTGTTCAGAAACACAGTCACATCACACATTACTCTCGGATTGCTGCAGTAGTATAGACCGTGTACATACTTTTAGATTGGCTGTTCCATTTGGATTTGCTGTTCCATTTGGGTTGCTGTTCCAATTGGGTTTGCTGTTCCATTTTATATGATTGACGTTTCCGGTTTATGATAGTTTGCTGTTCCATTTTATATGATTGACGTTTCCTGTTTATGATAGTTTGCTGTTCCATTTCATTACTGTTGTTCCATTCTAAGAATTGTTGTTCCAGTTTACTTTTGCCAATTTGCCTTTATTGCTTTTGCGTGATAGCAGGCCTAAGGCTGTCGTGAGCCCAGCAAGACGCTGCCTAGCTCCCTGACCTATAAGCCCATGCTTTGGTTTTCTTTCTTTATCAGTTTCTAAAGGGAAGGGTTATTGGTTCCGTACCCTTGACTGATCATCTGCCTTGTGTGATTTCATTTCCTGAATTGGTTTAGTTACAGCTTAGTGTTTGTTTCCTTTCAAGTTATTAGAACGCTATATTGTCGAGCACTACTTGGACAGAACAGCCTCGGATTGAGTTACTACTTGCAAGAACAAAACGATCCCGGATTGACTTAATAATGTGGGATAATTGGTGGTGTGAGAGACCCTAGTTATAGCTCTACATTTTGGCGCCGTTGCCGGGGAAGGAGTAATAGCCATTTGTCCTTTATAGAGTAGTGCGCAAATCTGCTAGGAGGGAGTTGGATTTTAAAAACGGAAGGTAAGAACCTGCGTACGGAGCATGTAAAAGCCCTGCTCCACCGTCCGCTCTCTTAGTAGAATTGCCAGTTAAATAGGATTTAGCAGTTTAATTGGAGTGCATGACTAAGCAGAAAAAGTTAGAAAAAGATCAAAAGCCTCCATCCAAAGCCAAGGGGCCGGTGACCCTTGGACGAACGACCTTTATAGACGAAATCTACAAGAAAGCCGACTCTCAGCCATCAGTAGGATATAAGAAAGCTAATTCTAGACAGCCTACTAGTTCCCTTCAGGCCTCGGGATCACCATCCGAAGCTTTTGCTGAGGTGCACAGTCGAACAGAGGAGCAGGATTTTCAAGATATTGAAAATTTGACTCCTGGACCATTGCACGAAGGGACCCAAAGTAACCTTTGTGAAGGAGAAGGAGAAACAGGGGAAATTGAGGAACCTAGATCTCCTATTGAATTAAACCAGCCTTTGAATAGCCCGGACAAGGGAAGCGCTGTGAAAATCCTTGTTGAAGGAATTCATTCACCGCAGACAGTTGGGGCCATTATCATCCCTGATCAAGGGAGTGGTGTCAAGACAATCCCTGTTAAGACTACCCCTCCTCAACCAAGGAACACTCTCTTGGAAATTCCTGAAGATTACTGGCATATATTTGATCCCATGGCGCAGAATCAGCCAAACACCCAGACCTCCACATTGCAATATCCGATAGTAGATTCTGCAGCAAACGCACCCATGAAAGCCATCCCTCTCCAGCATATTCCCACATTTCATGGCCTCACATCAGAAGATCCGGACGCATTCTTGTTCGAATTTGATGTATTATGTAGAGGATACGACTACACCACCGATCCCCAGAAACTGAAACTGTTCCCCTCTACATTAAAAGGGGCTGCGTTGAGATGGTTTATGGGCTTAGGTGGTGGGGTTATTAACAATTGGGACCAAATGAAAGAAGCCTTTTTAAAGAAATACCAAGATTACTGTAGGTCAAGGGAACTAAAAGATGAAATCTTTCAAATGTCAGCCAGACCAAACGAAACCTTAGAAGAATATGTGGAACGTTTCCAATATAACTTGCAAAGATCCCCTTATGCATCACTACCTCTGCCTGACAACGTGTTGAAAACTGCATTAATTAGAGGTATGAGAGAGCAATGGATCGAAACGTTAAACATCATGGGGAAAGGAGACATTTATCAGGAAAATTTTGCTGATATCATTGATCTGTGTATCAGGAGCTCAAGAGGCAGCACGAGGATA
Source organism: Pinus tabuliformis (assembly GCA_031772625.1). Lineage (NCBI taxonomy): Eukaryota > Viridiplantae > Streptophyta > Pinopsida > Pinales > Pinaceae > Pinus > Pinus tabuliformis. The sequence goes on along the minus strand of CM062820.1, from coordinate 1,414,129,650 downwards.
AAACCAGCGGAATATGATCGCTTCCCCAGAGATAACAGAACATTAACAGAGGGAGTAACACGGGTGGAACTTGGAAATTTGCTAGAAAATTTTAAAACTGATATCCTGGGAACACTAACTACACAACTTGACATTGTGCAGGCCAAACAGAAGCAAGCCGAGGCAGAGCAGAATCTAGCCATATTTTGCCCACGATGCAGGAAAAAGCACAGCCACAAAGAATGCCCGCTGGATACAGTCCAAATATGTGCTATCTGCACCAAGGACCACCTGACAGAAAGCTGCCCTTCACTTCCTAGTCTGAAGGCAGTATACAAAGAAGCAGAAGAGGAGTCAGAACCAGCATATTTTGTTAACCAGCGTCGTCAATGGCAGCCTAGGCAACCAGGTATGTTTTCAGACCCCTCCTCTTCTTTTCAACCCCCGCAGTTCAATACTCAGCAACAGAACATGTGGCAAAATCAGTCCCAACCCCCGTTTTCAAATTGGTCACCTCAAATGTTTCCTACTCCGAATCCTTGGATGTCCCAATTTGGTTGGCCAAACTGCCCTTATCCTCCACCATATTGGCAGAATAGTTCCTATCCTCCACAGTGGACCCCTTCCACTTCGCAAGGCTCATCCTGGCAGACAAGCTGGCCAAGACCGACATATCAGCCAGCAGGATCAATCCCACTCCCTCAACCAACTCTGCCAGCCTTACCACAAAATTCCCAGTCTAATCTGAGACCACAGCTCCCAGCCCAACCCAACCCCAATCCTAATAATAGGCCAGTCCAATCCATTCAAATCATAAACACATCAGAGATTGAGTCTGACCTAAGGGAGTGCAACGATCTTCAGTTAAGATCAGGACGAATAGTAGAAACAGAGGGAGACAAAATGGTTCATATTGAAAATCAGTTACCTGTAGAACAACCCCCACAACGGAAGGATGAAAACAAAGAGCAAAACAATAAACAAGCAAGCACATCCTCTCCTCCTTTCCCAGAACGATTAGTCATATCTCGACCTATACAACTTCCAGACTTTGACATTCTGGGAGAATTACAAAATTTGTATATAAAGATTCCATTCCTCCAAGCTATACAAGATATTCCTATATATGCGAAAACCATAAAGGAATTATGCATCAAAAAATCAAGGAGGAATACAAATACTAACCCTAGAGTCCAAGTAGTTGGTACTTTATCCGACCTATTATCAGGAAAGGAAACACCTATCAAATATGAAGATCCCGGGAACCCAATTGTAACCGTTCAAATCTATGGCCAAACCCTGACTAACGCTCTAGTCGACCTAGGAGCCGCAATCAACATTTTGACAACCTCCACCTGCCAAAAGCTTGGCATTACGTCAATAGAACCTACCTCTACTCTGTTAGAATTGGCAGATCGATCTGTGGTTCGACCAGAAGGTACTCTGAATGATGTCATGGTTTCCGTAGATTCATGGGAGTATCCCACAGATTTCCTGGTAATTAATCCTAAAACCCGACTAGATGGACATCCGTTAATCTTAGGCAGACCCTGGCTTGCTACTGTCGATGCCTACATTGGCTGCCGGCAGGGAAACATGACTATAGCTAAAGGACCCGATGTCAAAAATTTAATTCTGTACCCTCTAGCTCAGCCAAGCCTACCAATGATCAAAACTAACCCTTATCCTGTATCATATCTCGCTAACAGCATCAGATCTCCATTAACCATACAGAAGGCGTTAGACTTCAAGGATCAAACAGAAGACGACGCCATTAACAATTTTATTAGTCAAACTGAAGCTAGAAAACATATGCAGTGTCTTATGATAGAGGCAGCATTTGACAACGAGCTAGAAGAAGATCCCTTAAAAGATCCGCATGATCAGACAATACCAGTAACTGCTGTTGCTAATACTAAAGTAGTGGAAATTGAACCTGGTAAAACTCTGAATATTAACGCCAATCTTACACCAGATCAAGAGATAAAACTTGTTAATCTGTTACAAAAATACAAAGATGCATTTGCATGGGATTACCCCGACATGAAGGGGATTGATCCTCAATTATGCACCCATCACATTTATATAGAGAAAGACGCAAGACCTGTCCGTCAGCCACAAAGGAGACTCAACCCGCACCTAAAAGAGATAGTGAAAGATGAACTTCAGAAGCTCTTAGATGTTAACTTTATTTACCCTATCTCTGACAGTAAATGGGTCTCTCCCCTCGTGGTGGTACCAAAGGAAAACGGAAAATGGAGAATCTGCGTCGATTATAGGGAGTTAAACAAGGCTACACAAAAGGATCACTTTCCCCTCCCATTTATAGATCAAGTATTGGACACGTTAGCAGGGAAGAAATTTTTCTCCTTTTTAGATGGCTTCAGTGGATATAACCAAATCCAAATTGCCCCTGAAGACCAGGATAAAACTACCTTTACGTGCCCTTGGGAAACGTTTGCCTATCGTGTATTACCCTTCGGCCTATGTAACGCCCCTGCTACATTTCAAAGGGCTATTCTCAGTATTTTTGCAGATCTAATAAACAATGGACTTGAAGTGTATATGGACGACTTCACACCGTATGGGGATGAATTTGATCCAGCTCTGGATACCCTGGAAAAAGTTTTACAACGCTGCATTGCTACCAGACTCTGCCTCAGCCACGAGAAGTGCTACATGATGATGACGGAAGGAATCATCCTAGGGCACTACATTTCAGCAGCTGGTATCTAGGTAGACCCTGCTAAAATTCAGATTCTTTTGCTCATCCCTACCCCCACTACTCAAACAGAGGTACGTAGTTTTCTTGGATTTTCCGGATATTACAGACGTTTTATAGAACATTATTCACGGATTGCAGCACCTCTGTGTGCTCTGACAGGTAATGTCGATTTTTTGTGGACAGATAAATGCGACCAGGCTTTTAGAGAATTGAAAAAGTTGCTGTCAACTGCTCCAGTCCTTCGAGGACCAAACTGGAATCTGCCATTCCAGATCTCATCGGACGCCTCAGATACAGCAATCGGTGCAGTCCTAGGACAAGAAGAGGATAAGAAGCCATACGCTATTTACTATATTAGCAAGAATTTATCCTCTGTCGAACTCAATTATACTGTTACTGAAAAGGAATTTTTGGCCGTAATCCATGCTGTTAATAAATTTAGGCATTATATTACAGGTTACCCTGTTGTGTTATATACAGATCACTCTGCTATTAAATATCTAGCAAACAAACCTGTCACGAATGCTAGAGTAACTCGATGGTTGATCCTGTTGCAGGAGTTTGACATCACAATTAAGGATCGACCCGGCAAGGAGAACCCTGTAGCCGACTTCCTCTCAAGAATACCCAAATCAAGCGAAGCAGCAGCCGTGGAAGATCAATTCCCTGACGAACATCTGTTTTCCATTGCCGTTCGCACACCCTGGTATGCTGACGTCGCCAATTACCTTGCAGTGGGTAAGTTACCCAAACACCTAACCCCTCAGGAACGAAAACAAATTGTTCAAAAAAGCACACGATTTTCGTGGATTGGAGACCATTTATTTCATACAGGGGCAGACATGCAAATCAGAAGGTGTATTCGAGAGGATGAGATCCTAGACATCTTAAAGGCTTGTCACAGTGGACCATGCGGGGGGCACTTTGCCGACAAGAGAACAGCACATAAGATACTACAGGCAGGGTACTATTGGCCCACAATCTTTAAGGATGCGAAAAAATTTGTGCAGGCGTGTGATAGCTGCCAGCGAGCAGGAAAACCTGGTCAAGCTGATGAAATGACTCTGAGACCACAACTGGTTATTGAGCCATTTGAACGATGGGCTCTTGATTTCGTCGGACCCATTAATCCACCCTCAAACCAAAGGACATACATCTTGGTAGCAACAGACTATGTTACTAAATGGGTTGAGGCTGAATCATTAGCTAGGGCTACAGAAGATTCGGTAATACAATTTTTGTTCCATTTGTTTGTACGTTACGGACTTCCAAGAGAAGTGATTACAGATGGTGGACCACAATTTGTTGGAAACAAACTAGCTGCAACACTTAACAATTATCATATCCAACATAAGATTACTACCCCCTACCATCCGCAGGCAAATGGACAAGTAGAAAACAGTAACAAGATAATTGAGTCAATCTTAACAAAGACCATCGCATCACACAGGCGTGATTGGGCTGCTCGGCTACCTGAAGCTCTGTGGGCTTATAGAACCACATGGAGAAGTACGACAGGCTATTCACCTTATCAATTGGTGTTTGGGAAACAACCAATTTTTCCTATCGAATTTGAGATCCAAACACTACGAACTGCACAAGAGTTCGGCCTAGATCTGAATGAGGCACAGATCAATCGACTACGACAAATCAACGAATTGGATGAGGTTAGGCTCTCTGCATTACAAAACACAGCATTAATCCAACAGCAGCGAGCTAAGTGGCACGATGCACTTATAAAGAATAAAGTCTTCCATGAAGGAGACTGGGCTCTGTTATACGATTCTCGGTTCCACGACTTCCCGGGGAAACTCCAGACTCGATGGCTAGGACCATATGAGATCCAGAAGGTGCATGACAATGGGACCCTCACTCTGACCACGATTGACGGTTCTGGACATACGTTCAAAGTAAATGGCCACCGAGTTCGTCTCTATCGAAGACCCCTTACTCGGGAATCCTTTTGTCAACAGCTTTAGCAAGATACTGATTTGGAGATCCTAGGAGAGGAAGTGAAATCTTCCTCACCCATAACTTAAGCAATTTGTTTTTCGTAATTTGTACATAACATCCTGTACATATGTTCTTTTCATCTTTTGTTTGCAGTATTTTGGTTAAGCACTGGTTTGATTTTGCTGTTCCTTTTTTTTAAAAAAGGAACAGCACCCGTTTGATTTTGCTGTTCCTTTTTAAAAGGAACAGCACTTTTGGTGTTTTGCTGTTCCTTTGTAAAAAAGGAACAGCACTTGTTGTTTTTGCTATTCCTTTGTGAAAAGGAACAACACTTTTTGCTTTGCTGTTCCTTTGCGAAAAGGAACAACACTTTTTATTTTGCCGTTCCTTTGCGAAAAGGAACAGCACGTTTGTGTTTTGGAATTTTTGCTGTTCCTTTGCAAAAAGGAACAGCGCTTTGGCATTTTGGAATTTTTGTTGTTCCTTTGCGAAAAGGAACATCACTTTTTCATTCTGCTGTTCCTTTGCGAAAAGGAACAACACTTTTGGTTTTTGCTGTTCCTTTACGAAAAGGAACAGCACTTTTTGGGCTTTGCTGTTCCTTTGCGAAAAGGAACAGCCCGTGTGGATTTTTGCTGTTCCTTTGCAAAAAGGAACAGCCCGTGTGGATTTTTGTTGTTCCTTTGCAAAAAGGAACAACCCGTGTGGATTTTTGTTGTTCCTTTGCAAAAAGGAACAGCCCGTGTGGATTTTTGCTGTTCCTTTGCAAAAAGGAACAGCCCGTGTGGATTTTTGTTGTTCCTTTGCGAAAAGGAACAGCCCGTGTGGATTTTTGCTGTTCCTTTGCAAAAAGGAACAGCACTCTTTGTGCTTTGCTGTTCCTTTGCAAAAAGGAACAGCACTCGCATATTCCTTTTTTTCAAGATGCAGAATGTCTTTAATTCCGCTATTTTCCGCAAGACGAATCATCCACATGCTCAGACACCATCTATTTGGACGTCTTGCGATTATGCTCTCCTAAATCCTTTAGATATAGCAATGACATTATGCAATGAACTTAAAAGCATGTTATACCGAAACCTGCATATCATAAATCGCTATTGTTTTAACAGTCAGCAGATATAAGAAGATAAGAGGATCGACACTAACTTTCGTCTTTACTGTCATTATCTTGTTCCTGAACCATGGTTTGGCAATTTTTATCATGTCGATTTCCCTAAAAATTTCCTTGATCATCATTGAGGAATATGAGCAAACATCTATATCTGTCTGTTGGGATTGTAAGACTTCTTCCACCATTCCCCGCTCTTAAGGAGTGCGGAGCCACCCTTATGTGTAATTGAACAAAGAAAAAGAAGTGTGCTGCAAAAGAAGAACAAAAGAAAAAAATAAAAATAAAGATATGAAATCGTCAAATGCAGGATAGGGGGTCTCATTCAGAGCCAGCCTACCATGATCATAAGGATGGAAGCGAAGTGGCATTCCCATTACGGCCACCACACCAGGGATATGGTCCAAAGGAAAAATAACAAGCAAACCTTGGAACAGGAGGTCTCATCACGAGCCGGCCTGACCACGTTTCGTGCCTACCTTGTGAATGGCATTATGGTTATCTGGTCACCAAGCCAGCATAATGGCCTGCATTTTGACGAAGCACTCTTCAGTACATACACAAAGGATAATGGTTCCGGAGGGTGAGATAAACAACTTTGCCAAGGTTATGAACATCTGTTGGCAGCAGAGCTCTGTTAATGGCATTGGAGTCGTAATATTTACACCAACAGGTATGATATTAAGTCTGTTTGTCTTTTATTTCCTTTGCATGTATCATATGTCACACCCTGATATAATTATCGCATGAGTATTATCACCAATCATGGCAACGGAATTGACAATGACTACTGAAGACTTCGTACGGTTGACAGACGTCCAACCCTCGGTTCCTCATTATATCACACTGGCTTATCTTAAAAGCGATCCATTTTTCTGCCTCGATTTCGGTACTTCACTGTCTTTTTACAACATGGCATAATTTCCATTTGCTGTACTTTATGATTTGACTCCCGACTGGCTGCTGCTCCTCTCTTTGACGGCTGGGGGTAGCCTATCAGATCGCGGGGGGGAGGTGACCTCATTACTCCAATGGTTACGTGGCTGCACATCATTCGGGCAAAATAACAACACGATTTAACGGTATGATGATCTCATTCTACGGACTGCCACCCACGATCTTTCTCTTTGATGCATGCTCTGCGAAAATCCTTCCTAAAATAGCATCGAGTATCCTCTCTGTTCGGTAAATACTGCGGACAGTTGTTGTTCCATTCCCAAGTTCATTTCTGAGAGTAAGCTATGGGCGAGAAAACAATCCGAAGAGAACCGCACAAGCTGATCGCGTCTGATGCTGCCCGCGAAATTCTGGAAAATGCAGGATGGTTGAATTACTTCAACCGCCTGCAAGAATCGAACGAGGCTGTAGCGTTGGAATTCCTGCAAAATCTGCAGGAAAACCACTCTATAGTCGGAGGAAAGCGGATAGAAGTCACGGAGGACATCATTGCACAAACCTCAGGATTACCAGCTGTTGGACCCAGATGGGAGCTGAAGAAGGAAAGACTGCAGAAAGCAATGGAAATTTTCCAAAGCGAAGGCCAAAGTCTGACAGTCAAAGGGAAAGGAGTTCTGCCGACGACACTGGGGGAACCCTGGACCGAGCTGGCGAAAATAGTGCAGAGCTATATCACCTGCGAGGGGAGGAAGGATGTGGTAAGGGCTCGTCACTTAAAACTTCTAGCTGTTTTAAAGGGAAAATGCTCTGTAAATCTCCCTGCCTTCTTAAATTCATTATTACATGATGCGGCCCGAAGTTTGAAGAAAGCTCAGCACACAGAGACGGTTGTTAGCCACCATGGACTGATTCGGCTCATAATAAGCCACAGTCTTGCCCAACAACAAGACACTTGGGAGGAATTGGTTGAAACAGTGAAAATGGGACTGGCTTTACCTCGAACCTCCAGCACACTGGAACAATCAGAGAAACGTAAGAAGTCGGCGGCAGAAAAACAGGGTGTGTCGAAACGGAAGCGATCCTCTGATACGCCGGAACGACCAGAGGAACCTAGAGAACCTGTTGGCACTCCCAACCTGCCTGAAAGACCCAGGAAGTCAGCTCGATTGGTTCGAATAAGGGGAAGGTTGGAAAAGATTCAGAAAACTGTGACCCAACCAATCGAAATCGAGGACGAACCTTCAGAAGAGGAAGGCGAATTACCCGAAGGAAATGCTGAGCAATTAGAGGCTGGAACTAACCAGCCAGGAGAAGGAATTGAGGAAGAAAATGCACAATCTATGGGTAGCCCGTTGCAAGACCATCCAGGAGAAGAGGAATTGGCAGCAGTTCTGGCCAACATGGGAGAATACGGCCAAGCCTCCAGTCCAGGAGGCATCCCTGACGGTCCCGCAGAAGAAGAATTACCTGAAGAAGGGCATGCAGAAGAAGCAGGGGAAGGAAACCTGCCCGGTAATGAAGCAGAAGACATCAATTCGGGACAATCTATCCCCAGGGCACCGGAAGATGTTCCGGGAGAGGAAGAAGGAGTAAAATTAAAGGCCAAACCCTCTGCCGAGGCTAGGGAAATTGCAAAATTGAAGAAGAAGCACCAGAGGATGCTGGGCACGATAGCCAGACTTCGGCAACAAATCAGAATGTTGAAAGCCAGTCTGAGAATACAAAAAACTGCAAGGCAAAAGAAAAGGACCATGGCAGCAAGAACCCCGAGGATTAGGGTTCGTTTTGAAGGACGAAACCCCATCAGGAGACCTACTGTTGAGGAACAGTCCGCTGTTCCGAATGTTAATGAGGAACAGGGTGCTGTTCCAATGGAAACTGCTGTTCCATCTGGCCCGGAGGAACGAATAGGCATTCCAATGGAACAGCAAGAGGCTCCGGTGGTAGGAAGACCACACCAACCCTTTGTTCGCATCAAAAAGGAGACGGATAGCAAAGAGGTTCAAACGGAAACACCCCCCTCGGGTGTAATTCGGGTCCTAAATTCGAAACAACGCAATAGGAAAGTCCAGGTTAAACTTCCAGCTTCTACGGCTGCCTGGAAGAAAGACCCGAAAACCAGGACCTTGCATAAAATGATGAAGGAAGCCCAGCAGGAGGCCGAGCAGTTGCGAGAACAGACGGTCCCCAAGGAAAGATATGAGGAGCTCCAACAGCAACTTCGAAACATCAGTCAGTCTGAAAGCCAGGCCTTTGAAGGATGGCAGAAGGAGCAGGAAAAGGTTGCTAAGGTAACTCGTCGACTAGATAGTGTTGTTAAGCAGATGGACACCTTGTGTTCCTTGTATACTGATGTTTTGACTTGTAGAGCCCCTGCTAAAAATTATGCTTTATTTTTGCTTGAACGTTATTTGAGATTAAAAATAAAAGCTGTTAGGGCAGGAGCACCCATCCATATCAACACTGTTAATGATTTTATAGATTGCTGCAAGCACTATGGAGTTAAAGTTCAAAGATTGTTATGTGAATTCTACTTGCACAACCTTGTCTTAGACCAGGAAACTGATTTGAATCCTGGCCCTTTCGTTGGCGATATACAATTTCAAGCCTTTATCTCATTTGGGGTGAATCAGTTAAAATGGTTTAAAGCTTACAACATCTTTCAGAGGCAAGAAAATAGTTTAGACCTTTGGGTACGAGCTGAACCTAGGGACCCAGCAGCATTATGGAGAGAGCATAGGAGTATGATGAGGATCCCAGGTGTCATGAAGATATTAGGTCCCATGCATGAAGACTTGATCCGAAATGGTCTGGAGTATTTCCTGACTATTAAAGACCAGGCCTTCCATGCTGCAAAGTTTCGATACCGAACCTCTAACCCAAACATCCAGCTCAGGGAACCCTTTAACTTTGAGAATTTTGAATTGGCTGCCAGTCGATTGAGTCTCTATGGGGAACGGATTCTGCGAGCAGGCCCATTTTGGTTGGGATATCGGTTTCGTAGTCCAATTGTTTAGCATCCTGCACCTGGATATCAGGCTCTATATGAGATGCCTGCAGATCAGTTAGACCAGTTCTTTGACCATCTAGTTGCTAATCATGGTTGTCGGCCTCTTCGAGAGATCCCTTCTTCGGCCTACTCTCTCACAGCCCTGCATGTCAATTACAACGTTTTCATGAGGACATGAAACAGGGTAAGCAGGGGGGTGTGTGGAGCACCTGGAAGGTATGCTTTTTGATAAGTAATCTAGTGGTTTTTCAATACTATTTCTAATCTTTTCTGCATATTGAGCCTAAAAACATAAGGGTTTTGGTAAATTGTGTGAAAATGGGCAAACGAAGCTTAATTACTAATAATCGATGTTTTCTATGCAGAAGGACGCGGAAATAGGGGATTATCGAGTAAAAACGAGAAGCGCAAGGAAAGTAACTGCTGCCCCGTCGACAGGGAACCGGATGCGGACAAGATCAAGCAAAATTGGAGCCGAATAACCCAGGAAAAGGACGCAGGATATCGAGACGGAGAACGCAAGAAGGAAAGAGGAGACCCGAACGAATAGCGAATCCCTCAGGATCTTCAATCCTGAGGGATCGCTGCTTTAAGTTTATCTTTTGTATCTAGACATCTCTGTCATTTCTGTTATATAAAGGTACCACGCCACCGAGCGGGGGGGGACGACTGTTAATTAATTAAAAACTCAGAACGATTTTGATCACTGAGCTTTTGTAAGATCTGATTTTGTACACTTTTGTTAATGCAATCAATATAAAGGATTTGGTGTTCACTTCGTTTCTACATCTGAAGTAACTCTAAGCAGTGTACCATCGTAGCCAAGGGCCCAGCTCCGACGGTCACTCGCTGTTGTATCATACGGTGATTTGTGTGGTTTGCATATTTCTTTCATTACAGTAATTCGATATCTCTTTGTTCTGATAGATTATGTTTCTTAATTAATATTCGAAATCTGAATAAGTTCTTTAATTCACATCTCAGTATTACACAAACTGAATCTATTCGAATTGCATTTCTACAGCAAGATATTGGGATGAATGTTATCATTGGATTCATATGAAATAAGTATTTGTGAGGCTCGAAGATAATATTATCTTGTTCAGAAACACAGTCACATCACACATTACTCTCGGATTGCTGCAGTAGTATAGACCGTGTACATACTTTTAGATTGGCTGTTCCATTTGGATTTGCTGTTCCATTTGGATTTGCTGTTCCATTTGGGTTGTTGTTCCAATTGGGTTTGTTGTTCCATTTTATATGATTGACGTTTCCCGTTTATGATAGTTTGCTGTTCCATTTTATATGATTGATTTTTCCTGTTTATGATAGTTTGCTGTTCCATTTCATTACTGTTGTTCCATTCTAAGAATTGCTGTTCCAGTTTACTTTCGCCAATTTGCCTTTATTGATTTTGCATGATAGCAGGCCTAAGGCTATCGTGAGCCCAGCAAGACGCTGCCTAGCTCCCTGACCTATAAGCCCATGCTTTGGTTTTCTTTCTTTATTAGTTTCTAAAGGGAAGGGTTATTGGTTCCGTACCCTTGACTGATCATCTGCCTTGTGTGATTTAATTTCCTGAATTGGTTTAGTTACAGCTTAGTGTTTGTTTCCTTTCAAGTTATTAGAACGTTATACTGCCGAGCACTACTTGGACAGAACAGCCTCGGATTGAGTTACTCCTTGCAAGAACAAAACGATCCCGGATTGACTTAATAATGTGGGATAATTGGTGGTGTGAGAGACCCTAGTTATAGCTCTACAGTCACTCCTAAAACCAAAACCAAGTCACCGATAACACCTTTGAGTAGGCCAACCACTAGTTTTGTCACCTTCAAGAATCCAAGGACACAATAATCCTTTGAGGAAGAATAAAAGCATGATCAGGGTTTGTTATAGGAGAGATAGGGTTTTCTACAATAGGGGCAGAGTCTGTCATAAGTAGGATAGAGGAATCTACAGGAGTGCAAGAAATATTCACAATAGGAAGCCACAACCTCAAATACTATTGAAAAATACCTACAAGAGCTCAAAGAACCTAACCCACAAACTAACTTGAGCTCCTACTACAAATTCATTAAAGGAGGAAGGATTATCACTAAAACAATTGTAATCCCACTCCTTTATGAGCTGGAGATAGAGAGAGGTAGAACCCACATGTGGATGGAAATTTCTAAATATAATAAGGTAGAGGATGTAGGCCTCATGGAACAAAAGGTCATTGAAATGGATAAAGAGCTAAGTGATTTGAGAATGAGAGTCTCCATGATGAAGGAGGACCTACAGGCATAAAACATGGGGTTGAGAGAGAGAGGTTATAGGAGAAAGAGACACAACTTGCCACTATGGAAAGTATCTCCATGGAAGCACTATAATTCAGAAAGGCATCAAGGTCTTATGCCCTCTTTCTCAAAGAATAGTGTCTACAGTTCCAAGTCAAAACTTTGGCACAATATGGATCTATTCCTTTTCAAGACTACATGTAGTTCATTTAATCTTGCAACCAATCTAATGTGGATGACAGAGAAAATATGGTTGAATTTTACATGCACAACCTCACTTTGACAAATATGATGTTTTGGGATCCCAATTCAAGATTGGAAGATATGCAGTTGATGGCTTTAGCATCCTATATGGCTCATGAGAAGAAAAGAGTTGAGGAGGTGAAAAGGGTATTGGCAAAGGAGGAAAAGGAACCATTGTATATCAAGATAGAGCTAGTGAGCCCAACGGTCGTCATTACCAATCATGGCCTCTTCTCCAATGATTCTTATTTGGCACCAAAATACATTTCTACCCAGGAGCAAGCCATTATGCACTTTGAAGAGACATTCAAGATGTTGGGAATAGAAAATATGAAAGGTTGCCAGAGGAGATGGCATGTATTACCCCATAGTCTACAGATACGAGATTATCACTCTCCTAAAAAGCTAAGGAATACCTTGGATAGAACACCATTGTATAAGAGGATCATGCAGAGGATGAAAATAAGGTGGATATGACTCAAGCTTAGCCCACCCTTGTTTCTAGGCTTACAAGAAGGAAGAGATGAAGCAGGAGAGAAGAGGGAGTGGAGATAAATAAAAGGGAATGTAGGTTTTTACCCCCAAGAGGGCACATCATCTAACGAGCCTTGGGATGTCAGGGATGATACCAGGGCCGTGAAGGAGATGCAAATGGATAACTAAGTTTCGCAGAGGATGAACAACACCTTGAGGAAGGGGGTGATGATGAGTCCCATTAATAGGTACATTTGGAATATCAATATGCCATCCTCCGGCCTTAAAACTATCCTTCTCTTACATTAATTCATATTTTTTGTTATATTATGCTTAGCGAGAGGAGAAAAAGGTGTTTGTCATAGTATGTGGACTAATGTGGTTTAATTGTAGGAAACTGAAGCACTTTTTTAGCTATTACTATGCAGGGGCTTCATGGTGACAACTAGGACAGAATCTAGGGGAGTTTTACAACTCCTTAACTCCCTAAACTCGGCTTTGGATCACAATATTATCTCTCACCAGTTCAAGTTCATTGGAAGTCGATTGAATCCTAGTCCGAGTGAAGATCAAGAGGGACAAGATCCAACATTTTTTAGATCAAGGAGGGAACCACTCCTACTTTCAAGGGAGCTTCTTCAACTGCGCTTTTTTTATAAATAAACTAGAAGAATAGTTCATTAACATTCAAATTTTTTGTTCATCTAGGTGTAGCTATTGAACTTCAAGCTTGATATTGTTATTTTAAGATTTTATGTGACGTAATAGACCTACACTTTTTGATAATGAGAAGTTGGGTTTTAAGTTGCATCTAAGTTACTATCAAAGGGATGAGGCCCTTCGTTTTAGGCCCAACCCAGAGGCGTTGTTCCCGTTTCTTGTACTTATGTTTCTTCTTGACTAAGAAGTTCATATTTTCTTGCATTTCTGTAGAGATTAATCTATAAATTCCCATGGTTGTAGCGTCTACATCACCTGTCTAGTGGGAGAATGACTTGAAGGATTCACAACAAAATCCCAAAAATATTGTGTTTATGATTTCTTGGAAATAGATTAGTGTTAGTTTTCCTTCTTTTAAATTTTATTTCTATAGCCTATAAGTTAGTTTAGTGATTAGATTAGTGGTATTGCATGAATTAGATGTTATTTAAATTCAACTCATCTATTCCATCATAAGTTATTTCATTTTGTTAATGATAAATGGATGCATGCATGTGATTGATTGTAGGGTTGGTTGACCTATAGGGAAGGGAACCTTCACCACTTCCATCTTAAGCTCCTTCATATTTTCCTTCCACTTCCAAACATTGTCCCAAAACACTATTTTATAAGCCATTATGCCTAGTACACCGAGAGCAACCATCCTAGTGCAATATAAAACTCTGAGAGGTCTTGAGTTTGGCTATGGGCTGAAAGGTACCTCCCTCCATTTGCTTCAACTTCCCATCCTCCTCTCCATACCCTCAATACAATGTTCCCACCTTCAAAAACCACCGAGATTCCCTCCTGTAGCATTACAGGCCTCTTGTAGCAATCACTTGTAGAAAACCTATATCAACATTTTCCTTCATCAATTTTTTATCCCCACTAAACTTTAACTTAGCATAGATGCATAATGACCTAGAGCTATGATTTTATGATTAGGGAAAGCTCGTAGGCCACAACCATTCCTTTTCTTCACTACAAAAACAAAGTAGAGTTAGTTTCTTTATCTTGCAAGTAGGTTACTGATTTATAAGCAAGTTTGAACTAGGTACTTGGTACATGCAATTCTAATTGGTAGTTTGATTAATTATGCAAGATAAATTAGCTTCCTTTCTGTAAGTAGATGAGATAATTTGATGAATTATGCAAGATAACGTAGTTTTCTTTCTGCAAGTAGATTAGCCTATGTCCTTTCATGAATTAATTGCTTATCATTTACAGGTTGAGTCAAGGGCATTTCCATTTTCATAGCTAGAAGAAATTTCCAATTGTTCCTTTATCAACAAGCTCTTATTCTAATTCAGTAGGACGAAGGGTCTCTGTGCACTTTTTGATATAATGTCATAAATGAGGGTGGCATGAGTGGCATCATGTTTGTTTTGCAGATAGCGATGTCACCTCGAATTTTGTATAACCCTGATTAGATAATTTGAGTTGAGGAGCCCTTGAGAGTTGCCACATTTTGGATGCAATACAAGGGCTCACCAAAATGCTCTCGAAAGAACGTAACCTCTTTTCCTCCTTGTGACTCTATTATTACACAACCCAATAGTCTATCGGTGGTTAAGCTTAACTACATCAAATCTTAACAATATTTAAAATATATACACTTCTAGAGTCGTCTTCCTCATAATCACATGGCTAGCCCCTTTTTCATGAAAAATGGGGGTTAATGATACATCTTCTCAAATTATTGTTGGCATTATGATGCATGTGTTGTCCTTGATAGAAACTCACTTGTGACAGAACAAGTATATGGTAATTAGATGAATCTACAGGTCAGATCAGATGTGATAGAATGATGGAATGGAATAATGGGTCAAATGTTTACGGATCAGAATTAGAAGCTTGATACAGGAAATTAGGTGTTGTCCTTGATGGAAACATACCTGATGAATTGTCCTTGATGAAAATATATTTGATGAATGGACTACTTGATAAATATATAAACATGATGTGTCATAGTGCATGGCATTTGTGTTTACAGACATGACAAAATGTAGGGAAGTTCAGAGGAATCAATTCAAAAATGATAAAGTGATGGAAACTCACATTGTAACAAGTCAATTCCGAGGTAACAGGGTAATGACACAGAAGAAAAAAATGATGGGACAAAGGATTACAGATTAGAATCAAGAAATTGAGGAAAGAGAATGTTGTAAGTTGTATACATTGTTTAACCTAGTCCAAGTCATATATACAGGTGAGTACACAAAATAAAAGATGAGCATAAATATGCACACAGTTCCATAGAAGGAAAATTGTGTATGGGATGGAAAATTAAGGTTAAAGAATACTAAGAGTTCCTACCATAGTATTGACCCATAGTAATGAGTGAGGCAAAGAATATTGATCCCGTCAAAGAATACCATCAGCATAACTATGGTTTTGATCCAATGTATTTAAGAAGGATAAAACTATATAAGGAGTTGAAGATCAAAGTGTGTGTGTGTGGGCAAAATGATGAAAATCTTATGAAGAGTTAGATCAAAATAAAATATGCATGTTATGGGTTATTGATGCTTTGCTTGATCTGAACTAAGTATGCACCTAAGTGCTTGATGATGGATGAGATCTAATAGATCTTAAATAATTATGCAGAATGTTGGATGAGGATCATGAGACCTGAAATGAATTATTATTGTATGATCTGATAATGGATAGACCTCGTTTGAGTGGTAACACATGTTTTATCCTCTAAATTCTATGATATAGGTATATCTGAAGTCTTGAAAAGCTACGAAGTTATAAGTCATTATTTGCAGATCTATACACAGGTTCACTTCGGTAAAGATGCAAATACACGCAGATTCGACACTTCCAAGTAATGTATTGATCTGTTAATGAGATCTTAGACAATTATTAAGGTATTGCAAACTCATGTGCATGGATTTGCCTATTTTAATTTGTGCAATGAATCGAAAAGAATGTGAAATACATAGACAATGAAGCAGTGAAAGAACATAATAGACAAACACACATAAACATAACAAGTTTAATAAGGAGTTCACCCAAAACTCTTGGGTTACTTCTCTTGGTCCCTTCAGTGGTGACCTCTCTATTATGTCTTTAGAAGCAGAGTTTTTACAAAAGTTAGCTCAATTTGAGTCTCACACAATAGATGCAAAACAACAGGGCTTCATTTGGATCCCCCAAGCCTTTCTGAGTACACAGACTCTCCTCACTGACTCTTTGTCTCTGCTTGCTCTCTATCTCAGCACTACTTGTCTCTGTCTTTTGTCTTCTTTGGCTTTAAAGCCAATCGGAGTTGTCTATTCGTTTCTCCTTCTTGGGCTTTCTAGCTTCCTGGCCTCTGTTCGCTCAGATCCACCTCTTAGTGTTAGCAGTCATTGCTAAACACTTTCAAGGATGGTGGCCACCTGTTCTGTAATGGAATGGGTCATCGGGCCTTTAAAATCCCCAGAAACCGCGCTCTCTGTGTTCATAGATAAATACACTAAAAACATAGGAAATCCACCAATCTGTCATGTATCGGATTTGAATAAATTCCCCTTATAACTCCTATTGGGTCCACCTTTTTGTCACTTATCGCATCTCCACCATTGATCTGGAAGATCTAGATCCAACGATTGTGGTTCATTTCAGGTGGCCCATGCATACAGGAGTTAACCACCCGAAAATAGTGGTTTTCTCTTTTCATGGCCTCGACACATGGCAGCCAATGTATGGACTTGGGCGGAGCTCGGCCAAAACCTCTTACCGCCTTCGGTCGTCCTAAAATACCGCTTGTATCATGATTTCCATTTGATATTAAAAATACATTAAAACATTGAAAATCCCACAAAAATGGCTTTAGACAGACTTGAAATATTATATATTGGCATTCAAAAACCATTTTGGGTCCGATTTCATCGCATTGGTGCTTTATCCCTTATATTTTGCTTATTTAACGAAAAACGCAAATACAAAGGAAAACCCTATTTTTTGGATCTCAAAATATACCAAATGTCACTTATATCTCCATCGGGTCTAGCTATTGCAAGTTATGTTTATATCGGCCCTATTCCATTTAATGCTCCGATGCGATGTTGTGATGCGATTGATCACAAACACATATCGCACATACCCCGGGCTATTTGTAATCGCTCCTCTATAATCGCCAATTGCGATATCGCGATTCAAGTTGGGCCGTTGATCTGTGCGCTTCATCGACGATCCTTGTTGACCACGCTGATTACTATCACAATATCTACGTGG
This sequence comes from Pinus tabuliformis, assembly GCA_031772625.1. Classification (NCBI taxonomy): domain Eukaryota; kingdom Viridiplantae; phylum Streptophyta; class Pinopsida; order Pinales; family Pinaceae; genus Pinus; species Pinus tabuliformis. The sequence goes on along the minus strand of CM062820.1, from coordinate 1,414,112,050 downwards.
TAGCCTTTGATAGCCTCCGCCAATTGTGATATTCCAATCAGATTTGGACCGTTGATCGGCCAGATCCGACGACTCTCATGCAAGGTTGTTTTAAACCTCTGATACTATGTTTTATCCACTATTTTTTCATGCTTTTCACTCTCAATAGTGTTATTCACCTTTTTTAAAGGTTTTCTTTATGCGATAATTTTGATCTTTAGAAGACTTAGAGGGTTTTAGGATCCATTTGGATCACACCTTCCCACTGAAAAATATTTTGGACCACCAAAAGTTGGTTTTTAAGCATCAATAAAGTGAGGGTACAACTTCCTCAGTTTCCCAATCTCTATCCATCTTGCACTGCTTGGTTTTGAACCTTTGAGTCTGATTCAAAGGTACTCAACATCCCCTCTGCGTGTAATTCTCACCTTCCTGTCTAGAATTGTATCTTCCTGCAACTCATTGAGATATTTAGGCAACAGATCATCAATAGAAGGCAAAAAAATTTGCTCTTCGGGATCTTCAATCAATGAAGATTCATATAGTCTCAAGTTCTTTACATTAACTACTGAATAGATGTGCATGTAAGCTGGCAAATCAAGGAAAAAAGCATTCTCACCAATTTTCTCAAGTATCTTGAATGGCCCATACCTTATTGGCTTCAGCTTCTTACCTTCACCTTGCATTCTGTCTTTGCTAATGTACATCCAGACTTGATCATCAACTTGGAAGCTATGCTCAATTTGATGCTTGTCATGCCTTGCCTTATACTTGGCATGGCTTCTTTCCAGCTGTTTCTGCACTGCCTAGTGAATTTCTTGGATCTGTTCAATGAACTTGGTTGCTTCCACATCACTGTGTCCATCAACTACTATGTCTTTACTAAAGACAAAAGCCAAGGGAGACCTTGGTATAAAACCAAAACAAGTCTCAAAAGGAGATCTTTGTGTAGATGAGTGCTTAGCACAGTTGTAAGCATGTTGCACATAACATAAATGTTCATCCCAAAGCTTGGGATGCTTGTTTTAATATCCCCTCAGCCACTAGATCACTGTCTTGTTGACCACCTCTGTTTGGCCATCTGTTTGTGGATGAAATGTTGTGCTATTCTTCAATCTAGTGTCCATTAACTCCCATAGACTTGACCAAAACTTCCTAACAAATCGGGAATCTCGATCAGAGACAATAGAAGTGGGTAACCCAAAATGAACCCATACATTCTCAAAGAACAACTTTGCTATTCGTTCAGCTGTAATCTGCTTGTTACAAGGTATTAAAATACACATTTTGCTGAACCTGTCCACAATAACATATAAATCGTCATGACCTTTTCTAGATTTTGGGAATCCCCCAACAAAGTCCATGGAAACACTTTCCCAAGGATGAGAAGGGACTAGAATTGGAGTGTAAAAGTCTAGTTTTCTATTCCTAGGCTTGCTTTTAGCACTCATGGTACACCCTCTAATATATCTAGAGACTGTTTCATGCATTATTGGCCAATAGCAAAACCTTTGCAGCTGTGCAACTATTTTACTTACACCAAAATGATCTGATATTAGAGAATTATGTGCTTCTTAGATTATGTTAACTCTTTTAGTTTGAGGAATTCATAACTTTCCCAAATGATACAAGAGTTGTTCCTTAACATGATAATCCAATTCTTCTACTTGTTTTCCATGACTTAAAGTTGCATATACATCTTTAAAATCTACATCTTGAGCATATTGTCCAATGTAGATTTCATGCAATACTGAGTTATGCTCAAGTATTGTAGATTCATTTATGATTGGTCTGGATAACATATCTGCAACCTTATTGTATATGCCCTTCTTATATCTGATTACAAGATGAAACTGTTGTAGAAAACCCATCTACCTATAGTGTCTTGATTGCTGCAATTTAGTTTATGAGTGAAAATATTGAAGTGGTTGATGATCTATATGTATAATTGTTTCCTTGCCCATTAGGTAATGTTTCCACTTTTTCACACTTTGTACTAATGCATACAATTATTTATCATATGTGGGATAATTAACTACTACACAATTAAATGTCTCAAAATGATTACATATGGGTTTACCATGTTGCATCAACACTGCTCCCATGGCATAGTCTGTTATGAAACCAGCTCAAGAAAAGATAGAAAAGAAAGATCAACGCCTTAGAATTCAGCCTCTTCGAGGGGGCAACCTCCTTTACATTACATAAATGAACAATTCTTGGATGATACAAATGACAAAACCTCCTTTCTATATATAGGAGTCTAAGGAGTCACAATATAATCCAACCGACCTAACAATAATAATATAAAGCCACAAAAATAATAATAGAGGGATTCTATGGGGCACAGAAATAACAATATGTGGGTAATAGGGGCACAACGATATAAATAAGGGGTATAACTACAATAGTAATGGGGTAATCACTAGTATTATAGGGACCCAACATGCCCCTCTCCTTCAAAAAAGTGTTGTCCTCAACGCTTGAGCAGTTCTGGATACTTATTCATAAAATTCTCATCCTCCCATGTGGAATCTTCAGCGGATAAGTTCTTCCACTTGATAAGATACTCTGAAATTGATCGATTTCATAGCTGTCGAGTTCTTGTTTCTGTGACTGCTTCCGGTTCCAATATAATTTTTCCTTCCTCGTCAAGTTCTGGCAATATTGTTTGAACTGGGAGCTTGTCGCCTATAACCTTCTTTAAACATGAAACATGGAAAACTGGGTGCAATCGAGAAGCTAGAGGAAGCTCCAATTTGTATGCCATAGTACCAATCTTTTCCAACACCTTGTACGGACCATAATACTTTGGTGATAATTTATTATCCTTCTTAGCTTGCTTTAGGGACATTTGCTTATATGGTTGTAGTCGTAGGAATACCCAATCACCTACATCAAAACTTCTTTCACTGCGATGTTGATCTGCCTGTTGTTTCATTCTATTTTGTGCCAACACGAGGTTATCCTTTAAGAGTTGGAGGACTTGTTGTTGATGTTCGATGTGATGTTCCACTGCCTGAACCTTAGAATTTTCTCTTAAATATGATGTGATTGATGGTGGTTGGTACCCATAAAGTGCCATAAATGGGGTCATTTTTGTTGTTGTATGGAAGGAAGTGTTATACCACCATTCAGCCAGAGGCAACCATTTGACCCATTGTGTCTGTTTATCAGATACAAAGCAACGAAGATATCCTTCCAAACATTTGTTTACTATCTCAGTTTTCCCATCAGATTGAGGATGATAAGATGAGCTATGAGCTAACTGAGTACCAAGACAAGAAAATAATTCTGTCCAAAAATTTCCAGTGAAAATGGGATCTCTGTCACTTACAATAATCTTTGGGTTTCCATGTAGCTTTTGAACTGTTTCCATAAATGCAGTAGAAACTTTACTAGCTTTAAATGGATGTGATAATGCACAAAAGTGTGCATACTTGGTAAGTCTGTCAACTACCACCATGATGACACTCTTTCCCTCAGACTTGGGTAAACCTGTGATAAAATCCATTGAAACCTCCTCCCAACGTTGGCTTGGAATGGATAAAGGTTGTAATAGACCCGGTGTCTTAATTGTTTCAACTTTATTTTGTTGGCAAACCAAACATTCCGCCACAAACTTTTGAATATCTGATTTAAGGCCATCCCAAAAAAATTCCTTCTTAACCCTGTGGTAAGTTTTTAAAAATCCTGAGTGCCCTCCTAAGGGAGAAGTGTGCAATTCCATAAGAATCTTTTGTTTTAGCTGGGAATTCTTACAGAGGTATAAGCGATCTTTGTACCATAACGAATCATTTTGCCAGCTAAATGTATCAGAAGTACTGGAATCTTGTTGTAGCTTTCGAATAAGTGCCCACACTTCTTCGTCATTCTTCCATTCCTCCTTTGCTTCATTTATCCAATCTGGTTGGATAATAGAAATGGCACACAACAATGCTTCCATATCCTCATCCTTTCTTGAGAGTGCATCTGCCACCACATTTTGCTTCCCTTTTTTGTAGATGATTTCAAAGTCATAACCCAACATCTTTGTGACCCACTTTTGTTGCTCTTCAGAGGATAATCTTTGTTCTAAAAAGTATTTAAGGCTATCATGATCCATTTTTACCTTGAAGTGTCTTCCCATTAGGTAGGGTCGCCATTTCTTAAGTGCATGGAGTATTGCCAACATTTCCTTCTCATAAATAGCTTTGCTTAAAAACTTTCCCTTGATTGGACGACTTTCAAAAGCAATGGGTCTTTCATCTTGCATTAGAACAACACCAATTCCATTTCCTGAAGCATCACATTCCACAATAAAGGTTTTTGTGAAGTCCGGTGTAGCTAAGACTGGTGCTTGGCACATTGCCTCTTTAAGATGTTTAAAGGCCTTTGTTGCTTCCGGAGTCCATGAAAATGAATCTTTCTTCAATAATGTTGTTAGAGGTGCTGCTATTCTCCCATAATTCTTAACAAACTTGCGATAATACCCTGTCAACCCAAGAAATCCTCGCAGATGCTTTATGGATGTGGGGATTTTCCATTCCTTAATGGCTTTAATTTTGCTAGGGTCTACCTTAACTCCTTCATGAGATACAATATGACCCAAATATTCCACCTCCTGGACTCCAAAGAAACATTTGGATCTTTTTGCATATAATTGTTTCTCCTCCAATAGTTGTAGCACCTTGTCAACATGTTCAACATGATCCTTCCAAGACTTGCTGTAGATTAGTATATCATCAAAAAATACTAACACAAATTTTCTAAGGAATGGTTTGAAAATTGAATTCATCAAACCTTGAAATGTTGAAGGTGCATTGGTAAGGCCAAAAGGCATGACCAAAAATTCATAATGACCCTCATGAGTTCTAAATGCCGTTTTCGGAATGTCTTCAATCTTCATTCTGATTTGATGATATCCCGAACGAAGATCCAACTTGGTGAAGTAAATTGATCCATGCAATTCATCCAGTAATTCATCAATGACAGGAATGGGGAACTTATCTTTAATAGTGAGCTTGTTGAGCTCCCTATAATCTAGACACATGCGCCATGATCCATCCTTCTTGTGCACCAATACTACTGGAGCTGAGAAAGAACTTTGACTCGGTTGAATTATACCAGCCTCTAGCATTTCTGCAACCATACGTTCAATTTCACTTTTTTGGACATATGGATATCTGTACGGCCTGATGTTTGGAGGAACACTTCCTGGAATCAGATGAATAGCATGATCATGATCACGCATAGGTGGGAGACCTTTGGGAGTCTCAAATACCTTGGAATGATTGTCCAGGACTTTTTGGAGATCTGGAGAAATAGATGATTCCAATGTGGAAACATCTAGCGAACATAATTGTGCAATTACACCTCTTTGCTCCTTTTTTAGAAGCTTTGTCATGCCATTAGAGCTGATTATCTTTCCTGGTTTCCCTGCAATACCCCTTAATTCAACTTCCTTTCCTTCCACAGAAAATTTCATGAAAAGTTCTTGAAAATTAAAAGCTATTGTACCCAAGGATTGTAGCCATTGGACTCCTAGTACAACATCAGCACCTCCCATTGGAATGGAAAGCATTGGGCTAGTCAATACATATTCTCCCATGGATAGCTTGATATTATGGCACTTTCCAGAACAATTTATTGTTCCTCCATTTGCAATCATCACTTGACACTCTGGTGCTGGATATAGGAAGCAATTCAATTCTTTTGCTACCCTACAATGAATAAAATTGTGGGTGCTTCCTGAATCAATCAACACTATTACCTTTTTCTTCTTGATTTGTCCTTCTATCTTGATGGTTTGAGGAGTGGTAATTCCCGCCAATGCATTACAAGATATGGTCGGATTTATTTGTTCTTCATCTAGGCTTTGTTCCTGGAATATATCCTCTTCTTTTGACCTTTCTTGCTCCTTTTCTTCTTCCTCTTCACAATCTATGTAGAATAATTTCTTCTCAGCACACTTATGACCTTTTGTGTATTTGCTATCACAATTGTAACAAAGCCCTTTTGCTCTTTTTTCTTCCAATTGTTGTGGTGTCAACCTTGTAGGTTGTGGAAGACTATGGGCAACAACACTTCCGTCTTTATAGTTGTGAATGGTATGCTTCCTAGTTGCCATAATTTTGCTTTCCATTTTTCTTGCTAACCTGAATGCCTTCTCTAATGAATCAGGTTCCCAAAGGCGCACATCATGTTGGATATTATCCTTTAAAGACCCTATGAACACATCAATCCTATGCTCCTCTGGAATATCTTTTACCCTTATGTTCAATTTTTGGAACTCCTCAATGTGCTCCATTATTGAACCCTTTTGTTTGAGACTTATCAATTGGCTAAAAAAAGTGTTGCTTTTTGTATCCTCATAATGTGCTATCAATTCTTCCGTAAAAATTGCCCAAGTGATAAATTGTTTACGAGAACAAAGCCATTGATACCATACAAACTGATTTGGTTCCAAATATAAAGTTTCCATACGTACCTTTTGTGTGTTTTGCACATTATTGAGATCGAAGAATTGCTCCATCTGTAATATCCATGTGGCGGGATCCTTGCCATCAAACTTCCTCATATCGATTTTTGGAACATGGTGAGTCTTCGATCCAACATTAGAGTCTATGGAATCATGATTAACATTTCTTTTGTTCTCATCATGAGTTTCCTTTAGTACTCTTTCACCCTTAGTGACTATTTCTTGTAGCAACTTATCCATCTTATCATCCATGCCATCAATTTTAGCGTCCATGCCATTCACCTTAGCTTCCATGCCATCCATCTTAGCTTCTACACTTTTCTTTAAACCATCCATCTTAGCTTCTACATCTTTCCTTAAACCATCCATTTTAGATTTTGTTGCTTTTAGTGCAAGTGACACTCGTTGCACTTGTTCTTGTAATTTTGATATATCATATAGCATTTCTTCTTCTTCTTCATGAGTCATGCTAGAGCTTTCAGGCTCCTTACTAGGTGTTTGCATTTTCTTTCCTCGGGGCATCAGTTACCGATAATAATTCTCTAATATGCCCTTTGAATTCCTTCAAAATAAATTTTCAAACCAAGCTTAAGCAAAAATTAAAGAAAATCTACACACCTTTTTTCACTTTGTAGGAGCTCGATATTGCCTCTGATGTATCTCTGTACTTTCTGATTATCTAGTTCTGAATTTTTGACCTATAGTAGCCCTCTGTGTCCTCTTTCCAATGCCACAAGTCTGGCCCAAATTGGATTCTCCAAGGAAGAGTTATGCGAAATCTCCCACAGTGACTTGATTATAGACTAGTTCAGTAGTGTGAACTTGTACGACGTGCCACATGTCACCGTTTCAACCTTTGATTCTGAAAAATATATAAACGAAAACTACAGTCCGTCCTCTTTCGGTACCTTCTTACGAAATTTCAATCCGATGCTCAGAAAGAAAGTTATAACGATTTTCCCCAGGTCACCTGTTTTGAGTGTAATTCAGGAGTCTGCAAAAAGACCAACTTCCTCAGATCATATCTCCGAAAATATCACGCGAAAAAATCTGAAATGCGGGCCCAAGGTTTAGCGCGATTTCTTCTCAAATGGGTTTTTTTTGCGACTTTTGAAACATCACAGAAAAGAAGTTATAGTGAAAATTCCACGATGACCTGTTTGGAGCAGCGAAACCCTAGAATCCAAAGCTCTGATACCAAATGTTATGAAACCAGCTCAAGAAAAGATAGAAAAGAAAGATCAACGCCTTAGAATTCAGCCTCTTCGAGGGGGCAACCTCCTTTACATTACATAAATGAACAATTCTTGGATGATACAAATGACAAAACCTCCTTTCTATATATAGGAGTCTAAGGAGTCACAATATAATCCAGCCGACCTAACAATAATAATATAAAGCCACAAAAATAATAATAGAGGGATTCTATGGGGCACAGAAATAACAATATGTGGGCAATAGGGGCACAACAATATAAATAAGGGGTATAACTACAATAGTAATGGGGTAATCTCTAGTATTATAGGGACCCAACATAGTCACTAGAATCTGTTTCAATCTAAAATGGTCTTTGAAGATATAGAAATTCTAGTACTGGTGTTGTACTAATTTTTTCTTTCATGGTGTCGAAGGCTTTATGTTGTTTGCCTCCCCACTGAAACACCTTGTTCAATCTTGTCAAAGTATGTAACGGAGCTGCAATCAAGGAAAAGTTAGTGATAAATTTTCTCCAACTTTGTGCTGCTCCAGGGAAGCTCCTAACTTATGTAACAGATTTGGGTTTAGGTTAGTTCACAATGACTTCAACCTTAGAGGGATATATCTTCACTTCACCGCCCCCTACAATATGACCCAAATAATTCAAAGACGTTTTGCCAAATTCACATTTTGATAACTTCACATAGAGATTTTCTTTTTCCAAAACATCTAGAGTCTGCTTTACATGCTTCAAATGTTCTTCCCATGTTTTACTGAAAACAAGAATGCCATCTAAATATACAAATACAAAATAATCAATAAAAAGTCTGAGTACATCATTCATAACTCTCATGAAAGTGGCAGGAGCATTAGTTAAGCCAAAAGGCATAACCAGCCATTCATACAGCCCTTGCTTTGTTTTGAAAGTAGTATTCCAGTCATCTTGTTCTACAACTCTGACCTGATGGTAGCCATTATGCAAGTCCAACTTGGAAAAGTAAACAACTTCTTTCAACTGATCTAATAGATCATCTACGCAAGGAAGAGGATAACGAATCTTGATCATTATTTTATTTAGCACTGTATAATCAATGCATATCCTCCACGAACCATCTTTCTTTCTCACCAGTATGATTGGATATCCACATGGTGATGTGCTTGGCCTTATGAATCCTTTATCAAGTAGCTCATGTACTTGCTTCTTGATCTATGCATTCTTTAAAGTAGATAACCTGTACATTCTGATGTTAGGCAATGGAGCATCTTGCTGCAAATGAATATCATGTACTATTTCCCTTTTCGGTGGCAAACCTTTAGGTTCTTGAAATAGGATATCATATTCTGAAACAACTTTCTCTAAATCAGTTTTCTATTCAGCATCACAACCTTCAAATACATTGGTTTATCAGGGTTGTTTTCCTTTACAACCATTAGTAAAAATTTCTTGCATGAATTTACAATTCTTTTCATTTGCCCTAAGTTTATGAGAGTGTAGTTATTTTTGAGGTGATGAGCTCTTACAATATATTCTATTCCAACTTTTGTGAGTTGATACTTATTTTTAGTTCTATAGAAAATGGATTTTCTATCATACAAGTAAGGACTTCCTAAAACAATACCACATATATCCAAGGGAACTATATCTAACTCAACCTCATCTACAAAATTTGACCCAAAAGTAAACCTAAGTTTACATTGTCTAGTCACTTGTAGCTTTGCTTTATAACATACTCAACCTAATGGATATGGCTTCTTGTGAGGTGTGGTTAGTAGTCCCAATTTCTTTACAATTGCTTGAAAATCAAGTTTACTTGTGAACCAGTATCAAATAAAGTATCAATATTTTGATGCTTGGAAATAACTCTAATATAAAAAATCTCATGTCTTTTCCTCTCATTTTCTTCATTATCAATAGATTGTGCAGAATTACTAGCAGATGCTTCAGAATTTTTACCTTTTATACCTATGGTTGTGATTGTTGTTTCATCACCTGAGTCTGACACCAAATATTTCTCAATAGCAACATAGGTCCTCTTCTTCTTTCCATCAAACTTCTTGGGTTTCAGCTCCAGATGAAAAGACCAGTAATATTCATCATCATGTACATCCTTCTTGCAGTGAGTGCATGAAGGTTTTTCTTTTTGTACAACATTTGCCTTCCTCTCTTTCCATTTTTGCTTCCTATTTTCCTTGTTCTTGCTTCCAGTGGGTTTTGATGATACCACAATCTTCGGGTTCACATTCTTCCCTCTAGCCTCCAGATGTGTAGCCTGAACTGATACCTCATCTATGCTAGTAGGGTTAAACATGAGAATGGTGTGCCTCAAATAGCTATGCAGACCACCTATACACTTCAGCAACGTCTCAGGTGAGTTTAGAGAAATGCCTATAATTAAAGCTCCTCTTCTAAATTCTTGGGTATAGCTTTGTACACTTTTCCCCTTTAATTGGCGAAGAGTTTGCCAACTCATCATTGCTTGCTGCATATAAAATAGTGGATAGAATTGTTTTTAATGGCAGAAACAAATTCACTCAAAGTAGAAACAATTTTACCATGCTTCGTCAAATAAGTTTATGTCCTACCTTCCCACCACACTAGGGCAGTTCCTCCAAGGTGAAGACTGGCTAGCTGAATATTTCTCCTTTTTGAATCGATTTTTTTCACCATGTAATATACATCAATCTGTCTAATCCAGTTATCTAGCTTTTCTGCATTTAATTCTCCATCATTTTACATCTAATTTAATCAAAGGGCTAGAAGGAGGTGTTGGTGGAGGAGGCCCTTTCCCTTTCCCTTTACCTTCTAAATGAACATCTAGAAGGGGCTCCTCTGTTCCTTTGTCTTGTTTGGAGGTTGAAGTATCTTCACCTCAACCTTTCTTAAATTCTCGATACATCTCTTCTACCATGGCTCTCATGGTCATGAAACTGTCCATGAACCAAGAGTCTGATTCCAAGGGAATTTCTTCTGCCATTTTCCTCCTAGGATAGACTCTTCCTATTTTTGGGTTAGTCTCAACCAATTCTCCTTCTCCTAATTTGAGTTTGGACCTAATTAGCATTCAAAAATCCAACACAAGCTTGTCTAACCTTAGCAAACCTAAACCTCTGATACCACTTGATATGTTAATGAGATCTTAGACAATTATTAAGGTATTACAGACCCATGTGCATGGATTTTCCTATGTTACTTTGTGCAATGGATCGATAAGATTGTGAAATACATAGACAATGTAGCAGTTAAAGAACATAATAGACAAACACACATAAACACAACAAGTTTAATAAGGAGTTCACCCAACACTCCTGGGCTACGGCTCCTGGTCCAACTTTCAGTGGTGACCTCTGTATTATGTCTTCAGAAGCAGAGTTTTTACAAGATTTAGCTCAATTTGAGTCTCACATAATAGATACAAAACAACAAGGCTTCACTTGGATCCCCCAAGCCTTTCTGAATACACAGACTCTCTTCACTGACTCTCTGTCTCTGTTTGCTCTCTGTCTCAGCACTGCTTGTCTCTGTCTTCTGTTTTCTATGGCTTTAAAGCCAATCGGTGTTGTCTGTTCATTTCTCCTTCTAGGGCTTTCTGGCTTCCCGACCTCTGTTTGCTCAAATCCCCCTCTGAGTGTTAGCAATCATTGCTAAACGCTTTCAAGGATGGTGGCCACCTATTTTGTAACGGAATGGGTCATCGGGCCTCTGAAATCTCCAGAAACAACGTTCTCTATGTTCACAGAGAAAATACACTAGAAACACAGGAAATCCACCAAGATGTCGTTTATCGGATTTGAATAAATTCCCCTTATACTCCTATCAGGTCCTCCTTTTTGTCACTTATTGCATCTCCATCGTTGATCTAGAATATCTAGATACAACAGTTGTGGTTCATTTCAGGCAAGCCATGCATATAGAAGTTAACCGCTTGAAAAGAGTGGTTTTCTCTCTCCGGGGTTTGGACATGTGGCAACCAATGTATGGGCTCCGGCGGAGCCCGACCAAAACCTCTTACTGTCTTTAGTCCTCCCGAAATCCTGCTTATACCATGATTTCCCACTGTATTTAGAAATACATTAAAACATTGAAAATCCTCCAAAAATGGCTTTAGATAGACTTGAAATATTATATATTTTCATTCACAAACCCTTTTAGGTCCGATTTCATCACATCAGCGCTTTATCCTTTGTATTTCATTTATTTAATGAAAAATGAAAATACAAAGGAAACCCTATTTTCTGGATCTAAAAATATATCAAATGTCACCTATATTTCCATCGGGTCCGGCTATCATGAGTTATGTTTATATTGTCCCTGCTCAATTGTAATTATCCTATGCGATGTTGTGATGCGATTGATCGCAGTCACATATCGCACATACCCTGGGCCATTTGTAATCACTCCTCTGTAATTGTTGATTGTGATATCGTGATTCAACTTGGGCCATCGATATACGCGCTTGATAGACGGTCCTTGTTGACGACACTGATCGCTATTACAATATCTTTGTGGTAGCCTCTAATAGCCTCCACCGATTGCGATATGCTGATCATATCTGGACCGTTGATTGGCTAGATCTGACGGCTCTCATGCAAGGTTGTTTTAAACCTCCTATACTTGTTTTTCCACTATTTCTTCATGTTTTTCACTCCCGATAGTGTTATCCGTTGTTTTTAAAGGTTTTCTTTATATGATAGTTTTGATCTTTAGAAGACTTAGAGGGTTTTATGATCCATTTGGATCATGTATTGAGAGGAAGGGCTTGTTGTTCAGAAATAACTGATCTATCTTATTAGTACTATTGTTTTTGAATGATGTATTCATTAAATTTGAAGTTAAAGTAATTGTATAAGGATATTGAGTTTGGCTAACTGATTGATTAAGTAAGAAGGGTAATCTTTGCTGATATCTATTTAGAACTCTATAATATGACAGTAGATCTTCAGAATATCATTGGTTGGTACAATTTTTGGTTCATAAGATGTATGATTCAGTATATTTAGAGATATACGCAGGTTGAGTTACTAAAAGTAGTGTATACAAGTAGGTTGTCCTCATTGTATATATTCTGACATATGATTTTTTAGATTGTAGTTGGTTCTGGTTGTTGCTACAGTATTTAGGGTTCAGTTTTGTGTACTGGTTATAATGATCTAATTGTTCTAATTGATTGGTTGATTAAGTGTTAGTTGATTGGGCTTTGAGTGAATGGTTGACTCAATTGTATCATAAATTGATGAATGGGTGATTCAGTTGTGTGAGAGGCTTCAATGATTGTTTGATTCAGTTGTGTTAGAAGTTTCAATGATTGGTTGATTCAAAAATAGATGACTGGGTTTCAGTTATGTTAGAGATTTATGATTGGGTTTCAGTGACTGATTGCTTTAGATGTGTTAGAGATAGATGACAGTGTTACAGTGATGAATTACAATTTTATTTTCGATATTGAGCTTAAGTGTTGATAATGGGTCCAGTATTAAAATTTGATGAAACATGACCTACAAGTTATTATGTGTTGAAGCAGGTGGATCCAGTCTAAAAATTTGATGAAATGTGGTCCATGGAGGATGTTGAGGGTTGGAGCTTTCAGTGAGGAAGTCAAATCTTCCTGCCAGTAGTAGTTGGTGATTAGATTAGGGGGTTGGAGCTCCCTTCTAGTCGCAGCTGGAGAACAAGTGAAGGTTGTAGCCTTCTATAGGTTGGTGCCTCCGTATTGGTAAAATTTTACGCCAGTATAAGAACTAGGGGTTTGTACCTCCCTTCCAGTACAAGATGGAGAATGATTGAAGGTTGTAGCATTCTGCACATAGGTGCCTACATACTGGTATGAGTTTGCACCAGTACAAGACTGTAAACGACTTTTTCTTTATATTAAAAAGAAGACAGAGACGACAACAACACGTGGTTTTCTCTCGCATTGGATTTCTACCTTAAATTTTGGTGTTCATGTGTGTTGCTTATGTATGATAGTTTATTTTATTATTATAGCACATGGTTACTATTTATCTAATGTTTAAGAAAGTACTGATGCACTGGCTAAAGACAAACATGTGATGAATTAACTGAATCATAAGTTTACTAGATGCACGCTAGTTGTCTTAAGAAGAGTTGCGTACACATGCAAGTTCCTTTCAATAAATTCACATATGGAAATATGAATATCAAAAGAAAAAGTTATTGATTTTAAAATATTGATTCACTCCCCCACCCCCCCTCTTAGTATTTTTCTCGACAATTGTGGTGGTGAAAACAGGAAGGTCAAATTCTAAGTGGCATAAATTTCACATACAAAATATGATTGAAGTGGTTCTTGTGTTGTTGGAAATATATATGTGTGTAAAATAGGAGAAAAAGGTTATGCATTAAAGCAATAATGTCACACCCTCCTTTCCCAAAAAAAAAAAAATGTTGTTTGATGCCTTAAAACACTCCCAAAAAGTTTCAAACCCCATTTTCCCAAATTGGGTCCTGCTGGTAAAAATGGTCATGTGAGTTGATTCCTCCATTTTTTCTACTCTAAATGCATCAATATGGATGGAAAATAATGCAATGATCCAATCCAGATCACATCTCCCCAGTTTTGGAGGATTTTGTTCCTTAAAATCTTCTACTAAATGAGGCCAGGAATTTTTTCCTCCACCTTCTCTCATGTGTACCATTTATCTTTTTCTAGAATTCGTCATTTCAACCTAATATTCCAAATATCATGTTGCCCTTATCTTCTTTTTCTAGACCTATTCTATAAAACTATATCTTCTAGAAACTTTGCTTGAGCATCTGGTGTCAAATCCTCCACAAAAGGTATGACCTATTTGTCTTCCTCATCTAGGATGGAAAGTTCATAGAGTTTCATATTATCTACATTCACAACTGAGTAAATGCACAGATATGGTGGTAAAATGAGTCGATATAAATGATCACCCACCTTATCTAGTATCTCAAAGGGACTATACCATAGAGCCTTGATTTTCATACCAGGCCCCTATAGGCTCTCCTTGTTCAACAGTTGTCATACTCTCTCTCTCACCTTGAACAATTTCTCTATTCTATGCTAATCATGTCTAGCCTTATATTTCTCCTCTCACATCTGTAGTATCTATTGCACCTATATATGGGTTTATCTCATCTTGTCTATAAAATTTTTAGCCCTCAAGACATCTCCCCTAACATATTTCATCACTCCTCCTTTCTACCGATATGCAATATCCAAAGGTGAAAGTGAAAAATATCTAATAGAGGTTTCAAATGCGAAATTTCATGTAGAAGTATGGACTGCTCTATTGTAAGAGTGTTATATATATACCAGATTTTCATCCGAGTCTTCAGATGCTTCTAGTTGTATCCCCTCATAAGTTGCACCAAAGTCCTATTGACTACTTTTATTTTCTCATTCATCTATGGATGGAATGTTGGAGACCCCTTAAACATTGTGTCCATCTTCTCCCACAACGTAGTCTAGAATGCACTAAGGAATTTTGTGCCCCTATCTAAAATGAAGCCCCTTGATATCCCAAATTGCATTAAGACCTATCCAAAGAACAAGTTAGTTGCTTCTTGCCCACAAATGAAATTTTTATAGGGCATCAGAACACACATCTTGTTCAACTTGTCATTTACCACAAATAGGTAGTCATGTCCCTTCTTACTAGTTGGTAAACCTCCCACAAAGTCCATGGAAATTCTCTCCCAAGGATAAGTGGGTACATGTAAGGGATGATATAGACCATGTTTCTTGTTTCTAGGCTTGTTGGTACAAAAAAAACATGCATCCTCTTATGAAGCTAGCTACGCACTCTTACATCTTGGACCAACACACATACCTCTGCAAGTTGGCCATGATCTTCTCTACTCCATAGCACCCTACAAACTTCAAGGTGTAAGCCTCTCTAATCAACTGAAATCACTCACCTTTAGGAAAACATCACTTATCTAGCTTGTAGATTAACCCATCTTAGAGATGGTAGTCAACGGTGTTGTTTCTATCATGCATGGTTCTGACTTTGCAACTACTAAAAACCTCGTTGAAGTCCTCATCATCCAAATATGTTTTTCTGTATGCATCATGGGTGAATGGCATGATCTAGTATTGTAACATTAGAAAAAAGGAAATATTTTATCACATTCAAAGTAAGCCCTAATGACCTACAATCTTTCTTATTGTTTTTAGCAACAACTTGTCTTTATGGATTTGACATTGCATGTAAGGTTTCCTAGTCTAGTTCTATGAACCCACCTATTACAATATTGCAACATTTTTCATGGTATTTTTTACAAAGCATGGGCCAATACCATGGATCAACAACTACAAACCCAAATAGCCATAACCCACTTCATATCACACTTGTTGATATGACTTTTTTTTTAGTTATTCAATTTAATTAAAAGGGTAAAAAACACATAACTATTTTGGAGATAAATCTTTTTGAACATTATTAAGAATATCTTAGAAAATTTTATGGAGGTTAAATCAATATTATTGATAATTAAATTAAAATTCTAAAAGTCCCTATCCACTCAATTAAAAACAAATATACTAGAAAAGAAACATAAATTATATGTCTCATAATGGTTGATAATGGTTGATAGTATCAATCCATGATAAACATCATATAATAGTAATAATAATAATAATTCTAAACAGAAACAACATGAGTTAAAACATATATAGAATGTAAAAAACATAAAAAATATTCTTAGAGACATGGAGATTCATCCCAACTTTACGGTGAATTATTATAAATATCTCTTCTTACAATTTCATAAGCCAATATGATGACTTATTAACACCAAGACCCAATATGACATGTGTTGGTGGGACATTTTTTTAATTTATTAATTTGTGATAAACTAATTAAAAGAGCATAATTAACTTGGAGATAAAGCTTAAATTTTGAAGGTTTATTCTAAAATAAATAGGTCTATCAATATAATATTATCAAGATTTATTAATTTTTAATTGATAAAAAACAATATTTAATTCAAAAGTTTGATTAAACTTATTCATGGGTGTCTCAATTGGTCTAGTCCACACCCTTGGTTCAGGCTCTATAGTTGAGTTGTCATTCCTTTGGAATAAATATTTCATAGATATAGTAGTCACTAATCTCCAAATACACATATCTCCAATTATATAAAGCACATAGAAAAATATTCTAAAATTAAACTTATTTTCAAATAATTGATTTTAACCAAAATGATTAAATAAATATATACTTTAAACTAAAATTTTACAAGATAAAATAAAATAATGATTCATATAAAAAATGATATTTTGTAATAAAAAATTATATTTTAATATTTGGAGTAATAAACTAAGTTTATTTTATTGTTTAGTATCGGATTGTTACCAGGAAAAGCCTCATCTCAAAAAACTTTGCTTAAATAGATCTCCTATATATATGAGATAATATGAAAGAGGACAACCTCATTGATTCCCTCATAGTAAAAAGGTACTTAGTAATAACTAGGTAAAGTATAACTTTATAAATTTAATTAAACAATGCATTAAGTTGAAGCAGCAAAGGTGGTGAAAATTTTCCTTCTGCAACTTAAACTTCACTGGGTATGATATGAAGCGGCTTTACAATTAGTGGAGAGGCTACGATAAATGGTAAATAGTAAATAGCTAATAAATAGTAAATAGCTAATAAAGGAAGAATATTGTTTATGATTTAATTTTAAATCTTATTATCCTGACGCCGGCCATATAACATACGCATACGCATTTTATCTTTAAAGTAAAAGTTAGGAAAGCAACTCAAATTATTATTTTTAAATATTTTATTGTATTTATGTGGCATTTTTTGTTTTCTTATTGTTTAATCATTGTTAAAGTGTATTCCTCTTTCTGCGATAGATTGTATCAGTCAGAAACTGTAAATGACATGAAAGGAGTCGATAGTTGTATAGGTTAACGCGTTAGTTCATAAATGCCAAAAACTTAGTGTTTATTAATGATGCTATGGTGCTATTAATGATGTTATGGAAGCCTGGCCCAATGGGGATTTAATATTGTTTTGCAACATTATTACTTGAATTAAAGCATTTGTAAAGTTATCTTAAAGTTTAATTTTTATAATATTACTTTTATATATTAATTATTTTTACACGCTAATTTTTTATTTTTTAAAAAATAAGAAATAAAAAATGATTTTGTAGATATATATTAATAGAGCTATTTTTTGGAAATTTTGGTTAAGGGTAAATTCAATAATGGATTAATTCCATAATTAATAATAAAGTACAAGGAATATCACATGTGTTCTAATATTTATATCATCTCATAAAAGAAACTCACCATGTAGTGGAGTAGCTAATGTGAACAAACTTAGATTACATGGAGCAATATCAGCGACATTTAGAAGATTAATTTACTATTTTTATGGGATAATGGTGAGAATTAATCACTATTCAAAAAGGAGTTACAAGATCATTTCAACTTCTTGAATTATTTAATTTTTTATTCTTTTTTACTCAATACCAAAGTGCCTAATGCAATGGCATGTACCCAGTTTTCTTCTAGGCTAGTCTCTATTAGAATATTTCTTAATTTGCATTTATTTTTGGAAAGTTATATTGGTTGCTTTCTTTACCATAAAAGTAACTTTTATGGTAGTTGATAATGATCTCATCTAAGTAGAAATATTTGGTCACAAATTTCTTTATCTCTTCCTTTCTTTGAATAGTTTGTCCTCTCTAGTTTAAGTGTAGGAGTATTTTTCTTTTCATGTATTCAAAAAATGCATTTTTGGACGGGAAGCATTGACAAAAATACATCAACACCACCATATAACAATTGTAAAGAGAGAAAAAGCTCTGATAATGTTGTGATAATAAAAAACTCACATTATAGATACAATTTCTCCATGCACCCATAAAAAACATGAAAGTTCTTGAACCAACTCACTCAGTACATGACACATAAAAGAAAAATTCTTTAACTAATAACGTTTAACAAAAACTAATTACATCATAACAATACAAAGTAAATTAATAACTAAATCAAACTAAAAAGCAAAAATACTAATTATAAAACTTTATTTTAAAAAAAAAATATGCATATATATATATATATATATAAATCTAACACATCCAACAACAAAATCATGGAATAATCCCAATTTTAATAGAGACTATTTTCCCAAACATTAGCTAGCGTGTACCATGTCCTGTATAGAATTTGATATGCAAATGAACGGAGTAGGCACAAACTAAACGAGTATATATACGGTATTGAACGACGAGGAACGCGTCGTAATGTAAAATCATACGAATGAGCGAGTATATATACGGTATTGAACGACGAGGAACGCGTCGTAATGTAAAATCATACGAATGAGCGAGTATATATACGGTATTGAACGACGAGGAACGCGTCGTAATGTAAGAATGAGCTCGAAAATAGGAGTGGAGTGAACTTCGGAACTAACTATATATTCATATTATTTAATAATAGTTAAATATATTTTATAACATACTAATAATGATAATTGACTAAAGTAAATTGAATTAGAATTTTGAATTAAATTTAAATTGAATATGGTATTTAGTTTACAATAAGTGGTGGTTGGAATTATTATCTCCAACATTTTTCTTAATTATAACTACACAAATTTAAACTAAGATGCATGTTGGCCTTTGTCTTGGCTAAACTTATATTGACTCAAAAACCTTTGGCATTAGCTCTTGGATTGTATTTTTTTTCTTCTAAATCTTGTATTGCTTTAGTTTTGTCTTTTTGTTGTAGGCTTCAAATGTCAATCTCTTCAATTGTTGATGCAACTCTTCCATTATTTTAATATAGAAAATTACTTCAGGTTGTCCATGCATGTTCTTTACTTCTTCAAAAATCAGCTTGTATGTGGACTACCACCACGTGACATCTTCTATAGTGTGCTCTTCAACATCAACCTTTTGATCATCAATTTGCTGCAATAGAAGTCCATAGTGAAAGAATTTATCTCTTCAAGAATCCAATATATGAAAATTGCATTAACTTTTTCGTTTTCTACATCGTCCATGGTGTCTTCAACATTCATTGTTTCAACTTCTATGCAAACTTCATCATCATACTGGGTGTTTCCTTTTCGATTTTTGTTGCTTCTTCGATGTCATGTTCTTCAATATCTCCTCTTAATATAGCTAAAAGACAATTGTTCTATTTTCCTACACACTCAAAATCAATGTTAAGTTTAATAACATTTGTAGAACCATATTGATTCTCTTTTTTTGCTATGTGATGAGAGTTTTCTCCTCTTTTTCTTCTTTCTATACCTCTAGCGTTGCATTAATTTCCACTTCTTTATTAACCTCTACTACTACAAAGATATTGTCTTCCACTTGGCTTCTGGACAAAAGTGTGCTTCTCTCACAAAATAACAACATATCATTGAGATGTTTATGTTGCATCACATGCAACCACTCATCACTAGCTGACTTTTCTTCATCAAAGTTAATATCAATCATTTTAGTTATTGGATCCACTAATTCATTTATAGCTTCAACGACACCGTCATTGTACTCAACAAGATATGTTTTTGGATTCACTAAATAATAATCCACTTGTGGCTAAGCGCATTGATATTCACGGGAATCTATGTGCTATTTCTTTGTTGCTTCTGTAAATTCTTCATAGTCATCATTATCATTCACTTTCAAGTGGGATGCACCAAACTCTTCGTCTTTGTGTAGATATACGGCTATAGATCCACCTTCCTTTTCATTTTCAACTTGAATTCTCCTCCTTACACCAAAATCCTCTCAAGTGTATTCCAAGCTTAGTTTGTTGTCTTTTCATCTGCAATTAGGGGAAGAATGTTGTCATGTACACGTTCCTTTATGCATTTTAATGTGAGGGCATTCTTTTTCCCTTTTGTTAGAAATAATGCTTCCATGTGTGTCGTGTGCATCAAGTTATTTACACATTGTGATTCTGAGTCTTAAGGTATTATTCTAGAAGTAGTTATTTTTGTTTGTGTGTAGGTTGTATCTGAGTGATAAATCCACCCCTTTAGATATAATCCTCTAGAACTTTGTTATCTGCACCTATATATGTATTTTTTTATGTGATCAATAAAATATAAAATATGGTTTTGTGTTGTGTGTTCAATCACTCTCTCACTCTCTTCATTTTTCTAATATGGTATCAAATCTAGAGAAAAAAAGAGGAGTGATACCTGTTGTGTAATGTGAGGGAATAGTCAACCATTGTTGTATCACTTCCACAACGCTATCAATTATTGAGCATACAAAAAATCAAGATCGTGACTTGAAGTTTCTTTTTTTTGTAACAAGAAAATAAAAATAAAAATAAATCACTAGTCGTTGTATTTATCTAGTATCTTTTGCATAGGTTTATTATACATTGATCTAGAAAATCAAGTCCTCTTGTTCACTGTTACATTAAATAATTGGCAGGATTTGCATGGTGGTGATAACAAACCCAAAGAAAATTTCCCATCAAACATTTCCACTACTACAAAGAGGTAAACATTTTTCTCTAAATATGGATTCTCTACCTTTAGATAAATTTAATGGCATCAATTTTCATAGTGGAAAGTCAAATTACAAATGCACTTTATGAATAAGGGTTGCGGAGTGTAGTAAAAGGAACCGAAAAAACACCTACTAAAGCCAAGACATTATTTGAATGGGAGAATAAGAAAAACAAGGCTACAACTATTAATGGATTGGCTCTTTTAGACACCCAACTACATTTGGTTGATTTAACAAAATCATCTAAAGAAATTTGGGATCAATTGAGTAAATTATTTGGGAAAAAGGCTATAAATGAAAATTTCTCTCTAAAATTGCAACTCTTCAGTCTTAACATGCATGATGAGACACCTCTATCTAATCATATAAATGATTTAATATATTTTCTCAAGAAGTTAGCTGAAATTGGTGCAAAGATAGATGCAGAAGATGATAAAGAAATTCGATTAAATCCTATCTCTTAAATATAATAATTTTGTATTTACATTAAGTCAATTGTCCTCTCAATCATTAGAAGTAATGATAGCATAAATTTTAGATGAATAAAGAAAGATAAATATAGAGGAATGCATGTTTTTGTTCAACAAGAAATTGAACTATTTTACAAGGGTGAGATGAGAAAAACAAATGGTTCAAGTGAATGCTTCTACTATCACAAATATGGACACACTTCATGGAATTGCAGAACGAGTGGAAAGGATCTTCTAAAGGGAAAGAAAGAACAAACATAGCCAACTTGGAAGACTCATCAAAACTGCAAAGAATAAGTCAAGATGATGTGACTCTCATGCTCCAAGAACATTAGTTACTAGTTATTCTTATGAAAGGTCAAGCTGTCTAATTGACAGCTGAAGAAATTCAGTATCTAGATTACTATCTTAAATAACGGGTGAATATAGAAGAAGGCCATGTATTCAACAAAGTGTGGTAGTTCCATATAATGTTTTAGTATCAAGATTATCCTTTGAGAGGCCAAAACACATCAATTCTATAAGTTTTTCAATGATGGTGTCAAGTAGTTATGTCTTAAATGGATCTAATGGTAAGCTCAAAAAGAGTGTGGAGGAAAGAATTGAATCTGTGAGATTTCAGAGTGGGTGTAAATGCTAATGAAGACCAATCAGACAAAGATCAATATTATTGTTGTAATGTGTGTTTTCAATATTTGTTAAATCTAAGAATTAATGGAGGGTGTTGGAAATAATGCTTCCATGTGTGTCATGTGATTTACAAGTTTTGATTATGAGTCCCAAAATATTATTCTAGTAGTATTTATTTTCCTATGTGTGTGAGTTGTATCTGAGTTTTGTTTGAGTAATAGACCCACCTTGTTCGGATCTTATCCTCTAGAAGTTGGTGATCTACACCTATATATGTAATTTATTATGCAATCAATAAAATATATAGTGTCATTTTGTGTTGTCCGTGCAATCGTTCTCTCACTCTCTTCAAATTTCTAATATTTTTAACTTCCAATTCTTTTAAATAGACGTCAAATATCTCTTGCTATCTCTTTAACTTTCACAGGCTCTTGGATTTTCCTATAGCTAGCTAAGGACAACTAAACAAAAAATCAACTTACATATATAGTGACTTCCTCGTCCTCTCACGAAAGCAATGCAAGAAATCTAAAGTTTTCAAAGAAACATTTCCCAAACGCTTTTGATATATATATGAAGATTGGACATCCCACTAAAAAAATTTTTTTTTTTTTTTTTTAAGGCTTTCTCCTTTCATGAAAAAACTTTTAAAGAGTGAAGAAATTTCAAACTGAAAAATGTGCAACTTTCTGTTTTCTTATGTTTTCAAACTCAAACAAATTGCAATTTTTTTTTTTTTAAGTTTTGGTCTTCAATATTTCGTGAATAAAAAAATAACTTTACAAAGAACTCATTGGACTTTCAAAGCAAAAATTCTTTGCGCTCAGTTTAAAGAACAAGACAAACCAACTTTACGAAGAATTGTTTCCCTCTTTTAGATTAATGGTCGCTACAAGTATCGCTAAAGAGACCTAGAATAGTTTAAGAAATTTTCCTGCGTAGAAGTGTGCGGCAATATTATCGCACCTTATCTTCTTATGGGCTATGATGATATTGCAATTTATTTAGCTTCTCCTATGTGATATCATCGCACCGTGTTGTGTTTTGGTCATCCCTTAATCACTTAAAAACAATAAAAAAAAATGTCACTTCTACTTTTCCTTCGTTCTTCTCCTTGAGCTCCTGCGCTCTACTCTTTTTTTTGTGAACATTGTTGTTCTCACGCAGTCTTATCAAACAAAATTTCCAATATTACTCTTAAGGCATATTATGCAACCTCGCGCTTTGATACCATAACAAGAATTTAAAGGTGAAGAGAGAGACCAGGATGAACTTGAAAATAAAATTGGAGCGAACTTTAAAGCTAACAACATATTTATATTACTGAGCAATAATTAAATATATTACATAACATACAAATATTAATAAATAGCTGAAGTAAAACTAGAGTAGAACTCAACTAATTAAATGAAACCCTTTGCCATCTAAAAGACCACCAGTGATAGTTGGAATCACTTCCTTTAACGTTTACTAGCACAATTAAATTGTGCTTTTTTTTTTTATATAACCAAAATTGTTTCCAAATAGAGGAGGAAAGTAAGGAGCTATCCATTACTAAGTCATAGATTGGAAGTTTTTACTAAGTCAATAAAAATCGTCGTGATAAAGGGATATACTTCGTACCCCAGAAACTTGAATTCCATTTGCCTAATGTGATTTCAATAACTAATAACACCATCATTTACTAAAATGTTGATATGTATAAGTTATCATAAGCATTAAAACATTTAACATATACATTTTGCATCATTCAAATTAAAAATAATAATAACAATTAATTAAATTTTATTTTTATTTTAAATTATTATTAATCATAAAAATAATTAATATACGTTTTAAATAATATTAGTGACAATGTTTTTATTTTGTTATGGAAAATTTTAACTTGTAAATAGTTTTTGTTACACTACTATAAGTTAACGTGATGACTTATTAATACAACATAGACAATATAAAAATTGATATCATATTTTTTTAATTAGTTAATTTGAAATAAATCAATAAAAACAACATAATTATATTGGAGATAAAACTTAACCTTGATCTATGTATGTCACTGTTAGCACCAAGTTTTTACCTTCAAGAACGGGTTAGATTGTTAGGAGTTTTAGAAGAAAAGTGGGCTTGAGTATAGGATTAGGTTAAAGTTTGGTGTGAAAAGGTGGCATAAATGTTAAGGAATAAGCTAAGAAAGTTGTTTTTGTCATGCCAATTTCTTTACCCAAATTTTACACCTATTGGATGCCAAAAAAGGAGCTGACACTATGAAATATTTTTATAGCGCAATATGAAATATTTTTCTTGCACCTAAAGGCCGCGCTATGAAATATTTTCATAGCGCGTCCAAAATCTTGAAAAAAGTAAAGTTTTAGCTATTATTTGGGTTATTTTAAAATATTTCAGGCTCTTTGATGTAACCTAATATGTGATGTGACTTGATGTGATAGTTTGAGGTGGTTTCCAAATGTTAAAAAAGGTTTGGAGAGGAAGGTTAAAACCAAAATTGTGCACAAATCAACTATATTTGTTAAGCCTAGGTGACTAGCTGGCAATAGATAGTGAAATTTTTAGTAGTTTTTGACAACACATAACAAAGTGCTAAGTTTCCTGAGTTAACCGATGGTGAAGTAAAGTCATGTGAGACGATTTGAACCATATGGAGTATGTTTCTAGTTATGTATTGAAGTTATATCCTTATTTAGAAATGTAGGATGGGAGACAATTTTCCAGCGGTTTGACAATTATAATCTAAGTTGGTGTTAAGAATTCATTCACTCTTTTGATGGAAACCGAGTTGAGATAAAAGAAATGCAGTTTGCAGTTACTGAAAATTCAATAGAAGACGCCACGGGGTTGCCTACCGAGGGTGAGAAGTGGTTCAAGAAGCGAATGATGAAGGATGTGGATCTCAACTATTTTCTAAAGGAAGAATATTAGAACCCTAATTGGAGCATGGTAATCCCTCATAAGAGGTTGAAGCATGAATGGTCTAACATTCTAAACGTTGTGAAACTCTTTTTTACATGTGAAGTAGGTATTCCAAAATCTACCTTTACCACATGAAGTTTTTAGGTTATTTAACTAGTTTTGCAAAGATGAGCTTACCTTCTTTCTTACATCAAAGTCTGCTTAAAATGTCCCCTAAGGCCAGAACAAAACTAGAACTGTTACCTCATGATATATGTCACCATGGTCTGATTAAGATGTTGTATATGCTTGAGTTAAACAAGAAAATACAAGCCCTGAGGTAGAGGACATGGAGAAATCCTTCACCCAAAAGATCAAGGAAGGGTAAGGCTAAAACTTCTGTTGAAAAGAGAACAAGAAGACAACACACACAAATGTTAGAAAAATGGGAGGTAAAGCATAAAGCAGAAAAAAGTGAGAAAGGGAAGAAGACTATGGAAATAGAGGATGAAGTCACAAAAATAGAGCCTAGGGTTTATTATAGGAAACACCATACGCGTCCTAGAAATAAATTAAGACTAAGTTTTAAAGAAAATATTAATCCTAAGCTAAAGGAACTAGTGATAATTGCTAAAGAGGAGAATGTGAAGTCTACATAGGGCAATAAAAAGGCTACAAAATAGGGGAAAATAGAGTATGCATCCATGAAAGGGAAAGGAGCTCTAGAAGCCAACAAAACTATACAAAAGGGTAATAGAAGGATGAAAGGAAGTCAAGGAAAGTTAAACCTCCTTTCTTAGGCTGCTGGAGTTATAGAAGAATGATCAAGTTATCTCACTAACAAAACAATATTTGAAACCCTAATTTTAGCTCAATGTTTTGGCATGGTCCATTTTATATTTTTGATAGTTAGTTTATTTTCGATATGTTACGATAATATGCCATAATGATTTTGTAGCTAAAGGAGAGAATAAGTACGAGTCAATGAAAGAAATAAGGGCATTAAAGAATGTAAATAGTAACATAGTATTGGCCTATACTAATGAGTGCGACAAAGAATATTGATCCCATCAATGAATACCATCGACATAACTACGATTTTGACCCGAGGTGTTGAAAAAGGCTAAGACTATATAAGGAGATGAATATCAAAGTGTGTGTGTGGGAAAAATGATGAAAAATCTTACGAAGAGTTAGATCAAAAGAAGATATGCATGTTATGGGTTATTGATGCTTTGCTTGATCTAAACTAAGTATGCACCTAAGTGCTTGATGATGCATGAGATATAATAGATTTGAAATAATTACGCACAATGTTTGGTCAGGACCGTGAAACCTGAAATGACTTGTCATTGTATGATCTGATAATGGATAGGCTAGATCAGAGTGCTAACACATGTTTTCTCCTTTAAATGCTATGATCTCGATATATCTGAAGTCTTGAAAAGCTATGAAGTTATGTAGTTATTTGGATATCTATACGCAGGTTCGCCTCAGTAAAGGTGCGTATACACGCGGATTCGGCACTTCCAAGTAGCATATGCAGAGGAAGGGCTTGTTGTTTAGAAATGACTGATCTATCTTATTAGTACTTTTGTTTTACTGTTATTTGTCAATGATGTCCTCATTAAATCTGAAGTTAAGCTAATTGTATAAGGAGATTGAGTCTAGTTCATTGATTGATTGAGTAAGAAGTGTGATATTTGCTGCTATCTATTTAAAACTCTGTAATATGACAATAGATCTTCAAAATGTCATTGGTTGGTACAGTTTTTGGTTAAGAAGATGTATGATATAGTATATTTAGAGATATACATGGGCTCAGTTACATAAAGTAGCGTATATATGCAAGCTGTCCTCATTGAAGTAGCGTATACATTCTAACATATGCTTTTTGAGATTTTAGTTGGTTCTGGTTGTTGCTACAGTATTCAGGGTTCAGTTCTATGTACTGGTTATAGTGATATGAGTGTTCTAGTTGATTGGTTGACTAAGTGTAGGTTGATTGGGTTTTGAGTGAATGGTTGATTCAGTTGTATCAGAAATTGATGATTGGGTGATTAAGTTGTGTCATAGGTTTCAGTGATTGTTTGATTCAATTGTGTTAGAGTTTTCAATGATTGGTCGATTCAAAAATAGATGACTAGGTTTCAGTTATGTCAAAGATTAAAGACTGGGTTTCAGTGATTGATTGATTTAGATGTGTTAGAGATAAATGATAGTGTTGTAGTGATGAGTTACAATTTGATATTTGGTATTGAACTTAAGTGTTGATAATGGGTCCAGTATGAAAATTTGATGAAACGCGACCTACTATCTATGATGTGTTGAAGCAGGTGGATCTAGTCTAAAAATTTGATGAAATGTGGTCTATGGAGGATGTTGAGGGTTGAATCTTTTTGTGAGGAAGTTGAAGCTTCCTGCCAGTAGGAGCCAATGATTAGATTAAGGGGTTGGAACTCCCTTCCAGTAGCAGTTGGAGAACGAGTGAAGGTTGTAGCCTTTTGTAGGTTGGTGCCTACGTACTAATACAAGTTTACACCAGTATAACAACCAGGGGGTTGTAGCTCCCTTCCAGCATAAGCGGGAGAACGAGTGAAGGTTGTAGCCTTTTGTAGCTAGGTTCCTGTGTACTTTTATGATTCTACACCAGTACAAGATTGTAAACATCTTTTTCTTTATCTTAAAAAGAAGACAAAGACGCCAACAGTAGGTGGTTTTCTCTCGCATTGGGTTTCCACCTTAAATCTTGGGGTTCATGTGTGTTGCTTATTTGTGATGGTTTATTTTGTTATTACAGTACATGGTTACTATTTATATTGTTGGGTTGTGTTATATTCTTTCCACAACTAGCCTACATAGTTAACCAGGGTGTGAGAGCGGGGGTAGAGCCCCCCCTTCGTTGTGGCGATTGCATAGCAAGGGGGTACTTATGGTTTTGTGGATGATTTTTCGCACATGGTTTTGGACACGATGGTTTTCGGTCCATGGTTTTGGACACGATGGTTTTCGGTCCATGGTATTGGATGCTTCGACATGTATAAATATGTATTGTAACATTGAAAGGAAAATAATGAAAAATCAAGCTGGTAGTCTCAGTTTTGGGATCCAGGGGAAAATCTCTGTGTATATGTGTTTTATGTGTTATGCTCTCGCATTGCTTATTTTTTGTGTTTTAGAATTCATATGCAGGTAATTTCTGTATAGGGTTAAAACCTACATTTGGTATCAGAGTTGTTTTAGCTTCAAGGGGATGCCTTTGTTGCTGAGGGTTTTCGATCGGGCGTATGGTAGACCCTGTTCAGTGGGATATCTGGAAGATTGAATCTAGTGGTAAAAGAAGATGGCAATTAGTGGAAGGACAGAGATCAAGAAATTGAATGCTTAGAGTTTTGAGTTGTGGAAACTCAAGATGGAGGATCTGTTGGTGGATAAAGATTAGTGGATCACGGTAGATCCGGGTACTAAACCAATGAGAGTGTCCGATGAAGAATGGAAGAAGTTGGATCAGAAGGCAAAGAGCAAATTACGATTGTGTGTCTCAGATTCAGTATTGTCAATGTATCAAGGGAAGCTATGATGAAAGCTTTGTGGGACAAGTTAGGGACTTTGTACCAATCTAATTCTGTGGTGAATAAAATGTTCCTACAGGAAAAGTTGTATAACCTGAGGATGAAAGATGGAGACTCGGTAACAGAGCATATGAATGCATTTAATACTGTGGTAAGTAAGTTATTGTTTATTGATATTAAAATTTCAGATGAAGATAAGTGGATCAGTTTATTGTGTTCTCTACCAGATTTGTGGGATAGTCTGGTTATTGAAATATGTAGCAATGCAACTACCTTGCAATTTGATGAAATAGTCTCATCCTTGCTGATGGAGGAGATGAGACGAAAAAATATGGAGATCCAGAATGGTGATGCCTTTTCAATACGAGGGACGGTCCCAAAATAGAAACAAAAATAATTCATCGAGTGGGAGATCTAAATCTAGAGGGAGATCTAAATCTCTAAGAAAACCTGTAAAGGTGGTGTGCTGGAAATGCGGAAAGGAAGGGCACTACAAAAGGGAGTGTAAATCTAAAGCTCCTGACAAAGGAAAGGGATATGATGACGCTCTTTCTGCATAGGCGAAAACCACCTCAGATGAAGGTGGGGATGTGAACTTGGCTTCTCCAAGTAGATCACCACCATCGTATTTATCATACTTGCAGAACCACTCTCTATGGGGAGTGAAGTGAAAGCCAATAGATCACCTTCATTGGCTTTCACTTGACTCCCCATAGAGAGTGGTTCTGCAAGTATGAGAAATACGATGGTGGTGATGTCTTCTTAGGGTATGATAGGAAGGCCAGAATTGTTGGTCGCGGAAAAGTAAATTTGAAGTTGCAAGGTAGAAGGGTTAGAACACTTTCAGATGTTTTGCATATTCTTGCATTGGCCAGAAATTCGATTTCTGTAAGCAAGCTAGATGATGCAGGTGTAAAAATAGTGTTTGAGAAGGATACCTGCAATATGGTTTAGGGAGAACTCGTATTGATGTGGGGAGTTATGATTGGAACTCTATACAAGCTACAACGTAGCATTGTTGATGTGTGCAATAGATCTATGGTTCCTGAAAGTGGAGCAGAAAATCTAGTGGTCTCTGGAGAGAAGACCATGTTGTGGCATCAAAGGCTTCGACATATTGGAGAGAAGGGCCTTTGAATACTTCATGGTAAAGGTATGGTAGAAGGTATGAATAACATCTCTCTGGATTTTGATTTTTGTGAAAATTATGTATATGGGAAGCAAAATCAGGTGAGTTTCCCCTCTGGTGGTAAGAGGGCGAAACATATATTAAAGCTTGTGCACAGTGATGTGTTTGGACCTGTGAAGGTTCCATCACTGGGTAAGTCTGTGTACTATGTATCATTTATAGATGACTTCTAAATGAATAAATGGATATATTTCCTTAAGAAGAAATTTGAAGTCTTTGATAGGTTTAAAGAATTTAAGGCTCTAGTGGAAAACCAGATAGGGAAGAAGAAAGGTGCTGAGGACAGATAATGGTGGAGAGTTTTGTAGTAAGGAATTTGAAGAATTCTGTAAGAAGTGTGGTATATCACGATAGAAGACTACTCCATATACACCTCAACAAAATGGAATTGCAAAAAGAATGAACAAGGCGTTGATGGAAAGGGCAAGAATCATTCTCAATGGTGCTGGGTTAGGACAAGAATTCTGGGCAAAGGCGGTGGAGACTGCATGTTACCTGGTCAATAGATCACCTTCATTGGCGTTGGAGGATAAGACTCCACAAGAG
This sequence comes from Pinus tabuliformis, assembly GCA_031772625.1. Classification (NCBI taxonomy): domain Eukaryota; kingdom Viridiplantae; phylum Streptophyta; class Pinopsida; order Pinales; family Pinaceae; genus Pinus; species Pinus tabuliformis. The sequence goes on along the minus strand of CM062820.1, from coordinate 1,414,081,611 downwards.
GTATGGACTAGTAAGAAACCCTCTCTTTCACATTTGAGGGTATTTGGATGTGATGCATATGTACATGTTCCAAAGGAGAAACGAACAAAGTTGGATAGTAAATATGAAAAGTGCATCTTTATTGGGTATAAGGATGGTTTAAAGGGTTATAAGCTTTGGAACCTAGTAACAAGGAAGGTTGTGTACAACCAAGATGTGGTGTTCAGAGAGGTGAAAGATGTTAATAAACATGAAGTCCAACCAAAGGAACCTGAGAAGATAGAGCTTGAGCTTAAGGAGGAAGATTCAGACTCTACAGTAGAGGAGGAATGAAAAGATGAAGAGCCACAAACTCCAGGTGTGAGAAGATCAGTTCAAGAAAGAAGGAAACTAGAAAGGTATAGTCCATTTGCTTTCTGTTCAAATTTTGCTTTATCTATTATTGATGATGGTCCCAGAACTGTGAAGGAAGCAGTAGATTTAAAGGATGGAAAACTCTGGAAAGAGGCCATGGTTGATGAAATAACATCTTTGCACAAAAATGAGGCATGAGATCTAGTGGAGTTACCAGCTGGAAGGAAACCCATTGGCAGCAAATGGGTGTTCAAGAAGAAGACAAATGCGGAAGGTGAAGAAATACAAAGCTCGGTTGGTAGCAAAAGGTTATTCCCAGGTGCCGGGAATTGTTTTTGGTGATATTTTTTTGCTTGTTGCCAAGGTAGCTTGTATTAGATTACTTCTATATGTTGCGCTTGCTTTTGATTTTGAGGTAGAATAGATGGACGTGAAGACAACATTTCTTCATAGGGATCTAGAAGAGGAGATCTACATGAAGCAACCTGAAGGTTTTGTGGTGAAGGGTAAGAAAGAACTGGTATGAAAGTTAAAGAAGTCTTTGTGTGGGTTAAAATAGTCACCAAGGATGTGCATTAGAAATTTGATACATTTATATAGGGACTTGGCTTAAAAGCAAAGCAGATCACTGTGTGTATTTTAAATTAATTGATGACTATGTTATTTATTTGTTCTTGCATGTGGATGATATGTTGTTGGTTGGAAATGACAAAGAAATTATCCAGGATTTGAAGACCCATTTGTCCTCCAAATTCGACATGAAAGATCTTGGTGCTATAAACTATATTTTTGGCATGGAAATTAAAAGAGATAGGACAAAGATGAAGCTTTGGTTAAACCAAAGGAAGTATGTTGAGACAATGTTGCAGAGGTTTAATATGTAGGATAGTAAACCGGTGAAGGTTCCTATTCTTGTAGGTGTAAAGTTATCTGCTAAACAGTGTCCTAAGACACAAGAAGAGAAAGAGGACATGTCCCATGTTCCATATGCAAGTGCAGTCAATAGTTTGATGTATGCGATGGTTTTTACTAGACCATACATTGCACATGCAGTGGGAGTATTGATCAAGTTTATGTCAAAACCAGGGTATAAGCAAAAGACAACAGTGAAGCGGGTTTTCAGGTATTTGCATGGCACTAGTTATTATGGTTTGTGCTACCAAGGAAGACCAGGATTGGACAAAGTGTTGGATATTCGTGGCTTTGTTGATGCAGGTTGAGCTAGGGATTTGGATCAGAGAAGATCTACAATTAGGTATGTGTTTAACCTATTTGGAGGTACAACCAGTTAGATGAATAAGAAACAATTTGTAGTGTCACGATCAACTACAGAGGAAAAATACATGGTAGCCACTCATGCAAGCAAGGAAGCAGTTTGGTTGCAGAGATTGTGTTCAAGTATGGGGTTAGTATAAGAAGTTATAAGGATAGACTGCGATAGCCAAAGCGCAATTTTCTTGACAAAGAACCATTCATATCATTCTAAGACAAAGCACATTGATGTTCAATATCACTTTGTGAGGGATATGATAGAAGACAAAAATGTGTTGCTGGTAAAGGTGGACACTTTGAAGAATACTGCAGATGCATTGAAAAAATGATGAGCTTTGAGAAGTTCTCTTGGTGTAGAGAAACAATGGGCATTACAGGGCTAGATAAATGACTAAGCTCTCTTGTGGCCCCATGTGGAAAGAAAACACCAAGTGAGAAAATGTTGGGTTGTGTTATGTTCTTTCCACGACTAGACCACGTAGTTAACTGGGGGGTTAGAGGGGGGGCGGAGCCCCCCCATCATTGCATCGATTGCGTAGCGAGGGGGTCACAGGAGGTTTGAGGGGTGTAGATAACCCCACTCTATGGGATCTGGGGCAGCGCCTCGGAATTTTTTTTTTTTGGACCTTATATCAGGTTGGGCGGACCTACCTATGGTTTTTTGCATGATTTTTCACACATGGTTTTGGGCGCGATGGTTTTCGTTCCATGGTATTGGATGCTTCATCATGTATAAATATGTATTGTAACATTGAAAGGAAAATAATAAAAAATCAAGCTAGTAGTCTCGGTTTTAGGATCCAGGGGAAAATCTCTGTGTATATGTGTTTTATGTGTTATGCTCTCACATTGTTTATTTCCTATGTTTTAGAATTTGTATGCAAGTAATTTTTGTACAGGGTTAAAACCTACATATATAATGTTTAATAAAGTAAGGGTGCACTATATGAAGACAAACATATGATGAATTAACTGAATCATAACTTTACTACATGTACGCTAGTTGTCTTAAGAACAGTGACATACACACGTGAGTTCCTTTCACTAAAGTCACATATGGAAATATGAATATGAAAAGAAAAAATTATCAATTTGAAAATATTGATTCACCCCCCCTCTCAGTGTTTTTCCCAACAATTATGGCGGTCAAAACAGGAATGTCAAATTCTAAGTGGCATAAACTTCGCATACAGACTCGGGTTGATGTGATTCTTGTGTTGTTGGAAAGGTATATGCATGTAAAATATGAAAAAAAGGTTATGCACTAAAGCAACAAAGTCACTCCCTCCTTCCCCCTCCCCCGAAAAAAATGTTGTTTGATGCCTTTAAACACTCTTAAAAAGTTTCAAACCCTATTTTGTCAAATTGGATTTCGCTGGTAAAAATGGTCATGTGAGTTTATTCCTCCATTTTTTCCACTCTAAAAGCATCAAGATGGTTGAAAAATAATACAATGATCCAATCCAGATCACACCTCCCTAGTTTTTGAGGATTTTAGTCCCTAAAATATTCTACTAAATGAGGTGAGGAACTTTTTCCTCCACCTTCTCTCACGTGTAGCATTTATCCTTTTCTAGAATTTGTCATTTCAACCTAATATTCCAAATATCGTGTTGCCCCTATCTTGTTGTTCTAGACCTATTCTATAAAACTGTATCTTCTAGAAACTCTGCTTGAGCATCTGGTGTCAAATACTCCATAGAAGGTAGGACCTATTTGTCTTCCTCATCTAGGATGGAAGGGTCATAGAGTTTCATATTATCTACATTCACAACTGAGTAAATGCACATATATGGCAGTAAAATGACTCAATATAAATTATCACCAACGTTATCTAGTATCTCAAAGGGACTATACTTTAGACACTTTCTCTTCTTAGCAGGCCCCTATAGGCTCTCCTTGTTCAACTGTACCCATACTCTCTCTCCCACCTTGAACAATTTCTCTATTCTATGCTAATCATGTCTTTCCTTGTATTTCTCCTGTGATTTTTGCAGTATCTCTTGCACCTATATATGGGTTTATCTCATCTTCTTTATAAATCCTTTAGCCCTCAAGACATCTCCTTTAACATCTTTCATCACCCCTCCTTGCTACCCATATGAAATATCCAAAGATGAAAGTGGAAAGTATCTAATATAGGTTTCAAATGGGAAATTTCAATTAGAAGTATGGACCGCTCTATTGTAAGAGTGTTACATATATACTAGGTTTTCATCCCAAATCTTCATATTCTTTTGGTTGTATCCCCTCAGAAGTTGGACCAAAGTCCCATTGACTACATTTATTTTCTCATTTATCTATGGATGGAATGTTGTAGATCTCTTAAACATTGTATGCATCTTCTCCCACAACGTAGTCTAGAATGTGGTAATGAATTTTGTGTCCCTATCTAAAACAATGCTCCTTGGTATCCCAAAGTGAATTAAGACCTATCCAAAGAACAAGTTAGTTGCTTCTTGCCCACAAATGAATTTTTTATAGGGCATCAGAACACACATCCTGTTGAACATGTCAATTACCATGAATAGGTAGTCACATCCCTTCCTAGTGGTTGGTAAACCTCCCGCAAAGTCCATGGAAATTCTCTCCCAAGGATGAGTAGGTATAGGTAAGGGATGATATAAACCATGTTTCTTGTTGCTAGCCTTGTTGGTACAAAAAAAAACATGCATCCTCTTATGAACTTAGCTACCCGCTCTTACATCTTGGGTCAATACACATACCTATGCATGTTGGCCATGATCTTCTCTACACCAGAGTGCCATGCAACCTTCAAGGCGTAAGCCTCTCTAATCAACTGAAATCACTCACCTTTAGGAAAACATAACTTATGTATATTGTAGATTAACCCGTCTTAGAGATGGCAGGCTGGTGTTGTCGCTATCATGCATGACTCTGACTTTGCAACTACTGAGAAACCTCCTTGAAGTCCTGATCCTGCAAATATGCTTTTTTGTATGCATCATGGGTGAATGGCATGATCTAGTATTGTAACATTAGAAAAAAATAAATCTTTTATCACATTCTAAGTAAGCCCTAATTACCTGCCATCTTTCTTATTGTTTTTAGTAGCAAGTTGTCTTTATGGATTTGACATTGCATGTAAGGTTTCCTGATCTAGTTCTATGAACCCGCCTATTGCAATATCACAACATTTTTCATGGTATTTTTTACAAATAATGGGCCAATACCATGGATTAACAACTACAAAGCCAAATAACCATAACTCATTTCACATCACACTTGTTGATATGACATTTTTTTTTAGTTATTCAATTTAATGAAAAGGATAAAAAACACATAACTATTTTGGAGATAAATCTTTGTGAACATTATTAGAATATCCTAGAAAACTCTATGGGGGTTAAATCACTACCATTCACCTAATAATTATTGATAATTAAATTAAAATTCTCAAAGTCCCTATCCACTTAATTAAAAACAAATATACTAGCAAAGCAACATAAATTATGTCTAGTAAAGGTTGATAGTATCAATCCATGATAAACATCAAAATACATACCCTTTGATACATCTCACGTTGTCCATATTAAAAAAAAAATCATAAAAATAAACTAACACCCACACACACACACATATATATTTCTGAAAAGAAACAATACATGAGTTAAAAAATATATAGAATTTTAAAAACATAAAAAATATCCTTGGAGACATGGAGATTCATCCTAACTTTATAGTGGAAATTCTTATAAATATCTCTTGTTACAATTCCAGGGACCAATACTATGGCTTATCAACACCAAGACCCAATATGACATGTGTTAGTGACATTTTTTTTTAATTAATTAATTTGTGATAAATTAATTAAAAGAGCATAATTAACTTGGAGAAAAATCTTAACTTTTGAAGGCTTATTCTAAAATAGATAGGTCCATCAATGTAATAATATCAAGATTTAATATTTTTTAATTGATAAAAAACAATATTTAATGTCAAAAGTAAGATTAAACTTATCCCCGGTACCTCAATTGGTCTAGTCCACACCATCGGGTTAGGCTCCGTGGTTGAGTTAACAGGGAGTCATTTCTTTGGATGGATCTACTAATTCTGCTTCGTATAAATATTCCATGGATGTAGTATCCACTGATCTCCAAATACACATATCTCCAATTATATGAATCAAATAGAAAAATATTCTAAAATTAAACTTATTTTTAAATAATTGATTTTAACCAAAATTATTAAATAAATATATACTTTAAACTAAAATTTTATTTAATAAAATAAAATAATGATTAAAGACAAGGTCATATAATAAATGATTTTTTTTAATAAAAAAATATATTTTAATATTTTCACTAATAAACTAAGTTTATGTTAGTGTTTAGTATCGGATTGTTACAAGGAAAAGTCTCATCTCAAAAACTTTGCTTAAATAGATCTCTCTCATATATATATGAGGTAAGATGAAAGAGGACGGCCTCATTGATTCCGTCATATTTAAAAGGTACTCAGTAATAAGTAGGGAAAGTATAACTTTAAAAATTTAATTAAACTATGCATTAAGTTTAAGCAGGAAAGGTGGTGAAAAATTTCCTTCTACAACTTAAACTTCACTGGGTATGATATTAATGGAAAACCAATTAAGGAAGTGGCTTTACAATTAGTGGAGAGGCTACGATAATCTACATTTATGTAGGTTGAATTATGTGATGGTTGACTAAGATATTCTAAGACTAAAGATAAATAGTAAATAGCTAATAAAGGAAGAATAATGTTTACGATTTAATTTTAAATCTTATTACTCTGACGCCGGCCATATAACGCATGCATTCGACCTGCTTTTGAATTCTAATTAGTTATAGGGGAGAGATTCCTAATTTTGTGTAGGGATTAGTGATTGATATAGTACTGGTCCCACCAAACCACCATAAATTGAGACTTTTGAAACCAATATTTAAACAAAAATAAATAACATTAAATATAAATAAGTATTAATTTATGTCCAAAATTTCCCCATATATTGACTAGGCCCACAACTGTCCATAAATAGTATCTTACTACTTAAGACTGCAAACCATATTGACCCAACTAGAAAATAGCTAAAGCCATAAAGGCTTCCAAAATGGTCTATTCCAAAAGTACAAAGTAGCAGTCACTTCAACCCCCACTCATCAGAACTGTAGCTTTGCATCCCAAATAAATATGCCTACCTTCACATAACAAAAGGGAATGTATGTCAGCCATAACTGCTGTGTTGTTCAACAACTAAACACCCTATGTTCAATAAATGACACCCAACCCAATAAAATTTAAACCCACTTTCTTCAATAAATGACACCCAGACCCAATAACTGCAATGAATGACACCCAACTCACTCTATTTCTCATTAAAATAGATCAAAGCACATGGATCAACAATTAACCAATTCCCAACCATTAGATCACGTCAAATTAAATCCAAACCACACATTCAAAATGAAACCATTGCAATCCATGTGCATCCATGTCCACCAATTAAATTCAAGTGCCAAAAACTATAAAAGAAGTCCACCCACTATCGAAGTTGCATCTTATGCTTTCAAACTATTCAGCAAACTTGAAGACAACATCACAAAACAATTGCCAATATATCCAGGTTAGTTATATCAATTACAACTCATTCTTCTTACAGTTCTGTTTTCATTGTTTTCATTTATCAGATTTCTTACATGATCTGTCTGGCCATAACTACTAGAAGGATACCTAGATGGTTTCACAAATAGCCACTGAAAGTCATTGCTCTTACAATTCTGTTTTCATTTTTTCCATTTATCAAAGTTCTTACATGATCGGTCTGGCCATAACTGCTAAAAGGATACCTGGATGGTTTCACAAACAACCATTAAAAGTCATTGTTCTTACAGTTCTGTTTTCATTGTTTTCATTTATCAGAGTTCTTACATGATCTGTCTAGCCATAACTACTAAAATGATACGTAGATGGTTTCACAAGCAACCATTGAATAAAAATTAGGTTCTAAATACATCAATTTAGAAAAGTTAAAACCATTCCTTAAAATAAAAAAAAATGAATGCCTTCAACATACTTAATTTTTTTAGTTCAATTTTCTAAAACTTTTTATGACTGATAGTCCATTCCAAGGTTGATCATAGCTGCGAGTTGTTCCCAACATAGAATTTATGCCTGGAATGGTGGCCATGGACTGCAATGGAGAAGTTGCAGTACTGAGACATTTGGCAATGCCAAACAACAAGAAAAATGGAAAATGATATTTGAAACAACTATCATAGAATCCTACTTGAATCCATATAAATGTTGCTAAACTGATGAACAAGGAGGCAATTGAGAGACTACGAAGTAATTTGCAATGAGAGACTACGAAGTAATGCAATTCGATTTCCTGTAACATACATGTTGATAATTTCCTGTAATAAAGGAAAAGTATTTTTGCAGAAGTAATAAAGCATAATTTACAAATATTCTAATGTCTAAATGCCTGCAATAATTTTACAGGTGGTTGCATCTATGGCAAAAGGAAGTTACTCTGCTTGTACAAGGAGAAGTGGTAGGAGAGTGACAAGGGGTGCATAGCTGTGATACACATCTTCTGATGAGGATAGGACAATTGATGTCAATGCCAACCAATGCACCAGGGAACATTGTTGAGGATGACCATGTGACAACAGTTGATGTGAACACGCCATCAGCCACAGAACCACTATCAGCAACAGTCCAAGGAGCAAGCTCAGCTAAAAAGATCAGTGCTATAAGAGGATGGACAAAAGAACAAATGTTAGTTGCAATTGACAACATAGAGTTTAATGGATACTCAGTTCGGGAATCTACAGAAAAACATGGTAATCCTCCCTCATCAATACATTATTGGATAAATAGACTCACTCATACAAAACGTAGAGGGCATCTTACAGTTATGACTGAGGAGGAGGAGGCTGAGGTGGTTGAGTGGTGTAAAGAGATGGCCCAACTGGGACATGGGCTAGAGTTGATACAACTGAAATCAACAGGTGCTCAAATCTGTCAAGGGAGGCCAAACCCATTCAAATATGGGTTTCTTGGTAAATCATGGTGGTTTGGGTTTAAAAGAAGGCATCTAAAACTTGTATTGCATACTGCTGAGGGCCTTGACAGAGATAGAGCATTAAATTTGTGCCCTGCAGTTGTGCAAAATTTCTATCACATAATTTCTAGTGCTTATGATAAACATTCTTATGGAGCAGACCATATATGGAACTGTGATGAAACAGGTTTACAGGCAAGGAGGAATTGTGGAATGCGGGTAATTTCCAAGAGAGGGAGCCGAAATGTGCCAAAGATTTTGCCCAAGAGCAGGGAGTGGATAACTATTTTATGTTGTGTCAATGAAATTGGTACTTCAATCCCAGGATTTTATCTATTCAAAGGTAAAAATCAACTGAAAAACTATATACATAACTGTGAACCAGGTGCATGCATGGCTACACATCCCCATGCATGGATGACTAAAGAACTGTTTCTAAGTTGGCTTTTTCACTTTGCTGCATCGGTACCAGGTGGCGTCTTGCCTAATAACAGACACCTTTTGATATTAGATGGCCATGGGAGCCACATGGCTGCACAAACAATTGAGGAAGCAAACAATTTAGGCATCTGCTTGTTGACATTTCCTGCTCATACCACTCACAGACTGCAACCCCTTGATGTTAATGTGTTTGGCCCTTTCAAGAGCTATTTCAAGTCAGAGCATGCTGCATGGATGGCAAGGAATCCAGGGGTTTAGGTGAAAAGGTTTGAGCTAGTAGAGCTTTCAAGTAAAGCTTTTAAAAGGGATTTGACACCATCAAATATCAAGGTTGGCTTTAGGAGGACAGGAATCTGGCCATTGAACTATGATGCTCTTATGCATGATACTGGTTGTAACCAAGTGTTTCATGTGGATGGTCAGGAAGAAGGGAATGCCCAAACAGGTGTGGAAGTGCAAGAAGTAGATGACCAAGATGATGTTGTTGCAGCTGGTAATATGATTTCCCTATCTCAAGGAGACTTATATGCTGAAGATGATGAAATTGTATGTGAAAAACAATATAACAATGAAAAATTCGCAGTAACATGGAGATTGTTCCACCAACTCAAGAACACGAAATTCTTGTTGCTGATATTGTTAATGATATTGTTGAACATGCAGTTGACAATGACCAATTGACATTGCCAAGCCAAGTAGCCCCATCTTCATGACTAGTAGAAGAAATGATCAATATGAATGCACATAGTGTCTCAACAACCAATGAAGAAAGCATAAACATGCCCTCACAACCAGCAGAATTGAACAATGAAATTGTTCATTTTTTTGTGGACAATAGATCAATTGAAGAAGATGAAGGACATAATGAGGCATCAAATGAAGATAATGATATAGTTCAATCAGTTCCAACAGATACTGAAAGGGAAGTACCAAGCAATGACATGTAGGTGGGAGGGGTGGAGAAGACACTTGGATGGTTCCTAAGGCTACCAGTAGAGAGAGTATCAATGAAAAAAAAGCAAGGTACACTGGGTAGTCTTTATCTGGGCCAAAGATCACAGTTACTCACCTCAGAGGACTATATAAACTTGTTAGTTGAGTCTAAAAAAGAGTAAATTTGAAATGCAAGAATTAAAACAGAAAAAGAAGGATCTAGTCAAGGAGAAGAAGGTAGCAAGGATTTTTGCAGCACAATGTCGAGCAGATGAAAGGATTGAAAGAGATAAATCAAGGAAAGTTAAGGACCAACAAAAGCAAATGGTAAGATAGGAAAAGGAAAAACGAAAGGCACAACAAATGCTTGAAAAGGAACAAGGGATGATCAACGATACAAGAATAACTGATGAAATCAGGATTATTTCAAACTCATTGGACTCCATTGCAAATAATACATCATAATTCCAAGATCTCATAAACATTCAAGTGCCCCACTATCAAATTGAGGGTTTACCCACTTGCCTTGTTCCTACCAGAGTTGGTGTCAATTCTCTGTATGCTCATTACACACCTCCACTTAATGCAGGGGTTAGTAGTGCAAATGTGAGGTATGGGTACTCAGTACCTCCATGGTTGGAAGCTACAAATTGGAATCAATCATATGGCAACAATCAACCATTTCCTAATCAGCCCTTGACTAGTAGGCCAACCTACCTGGCTCAAGAAGGTAACTCGGGGAGTTTTGGCACTCAATATTCTCAGGGCCATAAAGAATAGGAGTGTCATATGTTTTTGGTTCTAACCACATTATTATGTGGATTTTGGATGGATTCCATCTTTTTCTTGGCACAGAAACATTTTGGCTTACAAAACTAGATTGTATATTTTTCTTGTCACAGAAAAATTCTGGCTTACAACACTAGATTGTATCTTTTTCTTGTCATAGAAACATTTTGGCTTACAACCTAATAGTGATTTCTTGTGGCAACCTAATTGTGTGTTGAAAAGAACTTTTCAATGAAATATGTCTTTCTATAAAATATTAATTATGATAAAACTATTTCTATAAGTTATTTTGTGAACTTTGTGTGGCTAGCTTAGAGGAATAAAGGAAGGAAACATATAAGTATTGAAAATATTTTCCTTCATTGCTGGTTAATTAGTTATACTCGAAGCGGCTAGGTTAAACTGTGTAACTGTGGTGGTGTTGAAATAAATTTTCTAGAACTAAATTAAGTTGTTGCAGATTAGCAAAACTATTTATGGCTTCTATTAAACTCGAAATGAAAACTATTATTTCAGTGGTTGTAGCTAAAAGAGAAAAGGAAATTAATGAAAGAGGAATCCATGAGTAACTTTGTGAGATAACTGGGGTTAGTTTCCGGACCAAGTCGACAGGGTCAACAGGTTAGAACCGATCCCCGTCTCCTTAAAGGCTCATTCACGAGGATAGAGCCTTCAAGAGGATAACTATTGTCCATGTAAATCTCAATCAAGCACTTCAAGATTATTGATAACTGATAGACCATGTTGCACTAAAATAGATTGTTGGGTGAAACTATGTTCGTTTAATTCCATTGTAGTACTTACCCAACTATTTAATTTGTCAATCCGAGGTCCGTAGACTTACGAGACACATGCACTATATATGCAGGACTGAAGTGAAACTAATCTAATCTAATCTAATCTAAATTACTGAAATCAAATTAATCTAAGAAGGCATTGAAACATTAACTATGAAAGCAGGAAGTTGCATAAAAGAAAAGCAATACAACATGTGAAGAAGTGAATGACAAACAACATATGTGAACTCACAACAATAAAACTATGTCACATTACAAAAACCAAATTACAAATCATGAAAGCATAACAATAAAAGAGTATGAATCAAATTTAATCTCCATTCTCCATTATTCATTATTCATCCCAATGAAGAGAGAGCACTCTCTTATATACATGAGGAAGATAACCTTTCCATAATTACATATCCAATATTCTCTCAAGCACTCTCAGCTAGTTTCCCATTATTACAAGATATGATCGCACAAATCTCTCAAACATGATCCCATAAATCTCTCACATATCTTGGATAAGATATGCCAACCAAATCCTCCATGCTTTTCTCCTAATTATCTCCTTAGGAATTGGATAAGATATGTCTCCATGATTTTCTCCTTAGGATAAGATATGCCTCCATGATTTTCTCCTTAGGAATTGGATAAGATATGCCTCCATGATTTTCTACTTAGAAAAAGGCTTGCATAATTATCTCCTTGATATGGTGGAGGAGATATTAATTCTTCCTACACATCACAAAACTCACATATTCTTGAGATATATATAAAAATATGTACATTTTCTAATAATTAATCATAAATTCACTTATAATACAAAAATGAATAAAATGGAAAATAAGAAGGTGAAACCCAAATGTATGTATGAAAATGATATGATAAAAGGTTAATGGGATGATGAAATGTAGGGAATAGTGAAGAAAAAGGTGGATGAAAATATGACATTTCTGAGTCCCAACATCCTCCCCAACTGAACTTGTTGCATGTCCTCATGCAACCATGCATGGGTATCTTTTAAGAACATTTGGCATCTAGAACTTTGGCTTTACATGATGATATCTTTTAATAATGAATGTTTCCAGGATATGTGAAAGACATGAGTAACAATTTACATTTTCTTATGGTTGGTTCTTGTGTGACAACCATGAATACAAAGAATGTTGTTTCTTGTGTTAACAACATTCATTTCATTTTCTGTTCTCTTTTCTTCAATAATAATGTAAGCACTCACTGGAAATCATAATGTGCATAAGAAAGCCTTTTTGTAATATTAATGAAACATGCAAATATTGCGTATGAAGCAAAGTGCAACATAGTATCATTGGAAACTAAATGTTGGTGAATGGTAAATGGAGTGATAGTGGTGAAGAAATGGAATCATGGAAGTGAATATGTAATGAATGTAGTTCTCCCCCCCTTAACTGAATTGGTTGCATGTCCTCATGCAACCTGACATGGCTCATGAAAGGAAATGTAGCATGGTGAGGGAATTTTCCAAAATATTCAAGTTAGCATATAAGGAATTGCATGATTAAAGATTAGAAAACAACATACCTCTACTTACCCAAGAATGATGAATTATGCAATAGGAATGTAACTGTTGCTGCTGCTGGATCAGGAAAATGTGACTGATGTAACCGGATCCTGGGGAATGAAGGAATCTGAACTGCTGATGCTGAATCATGGAAAAGATAAATGTTGAAAGTGGTACTGTGGTACTCTCATAGATTAGAATGCATGCTGCTGTAACTGCTGAGGGAGTCATGAAAAAGTGTATAGTCTTCACCCGCTACAAACCCGATGGGACAATTCTAAACATGTGAATGAATGTGTCGATGTCGAGCATGAATAGAAATCATTGGATTACCAGCCATTGATGTATGTCGTTAACCAATGCAAGGCAACTCACTATTGATGTTAATGAGTGCCAAGGTACCGGAGTACATCTTGCGAAGTGCGAATGGATGTGTCGAGGTCGAGCCACTTGCAAGATCTGAAGATCAAGGGACATTGATGTATTCCCATGATCGCCAATGAGAGAACTTGCCATTAAGGAATGCAAGCCTCTAGGTACTCAAAATGAACTCTAGTCTATTTCCCAGATAAGGTGATGATGTCGATGGGGCAAGACTTGTTGAAAGGTGGGCCTTAAGGAATCCCACATCAGTCAACGCGAGTTTGTACAAAAGATTTGGTAGGACTATAAATGGAAAGAACTCACGGACAAGCAATGCGGATCAGCATGGCTAGGAAATCAAGACAATGTAATCATGGAAAGGGAATGAGTTTTATTCAGAAGGCAAACTAGAAGGTAAAACTAAACTAAAAAGGATAAATGGATGTATGCGATTCAGAAAAATAGGCATGCATGAAGTCGTGAAAGATAAGGAAATGGAAGATGGGCTGCAACACAAGGATGGTCTAGGCGTTTGGAAGGAAAAAGGGAAGTAATCATGACGCAAAATGATTGTTGTGTACTGGAAAATGTCATGATATGTGCAGTGAAGAATTAGTTCCTTCAAGCGTCCAATGATGCATGTTTCATAGTGATTTCGAAAAATCACTTTGCATTAGATTGTCTTCAACTCTTAGCACTGTTCCTGCATAAAAATTGTCACCTTCGTGTGCCATCTCCATCGATCATTCCTGTATGAAGTGACTGAAAAACAAATTAGCTCATTTTCAAGCATTTATGAAATGTCCATTTTATAATTATTTTCCGAAATTACTCTAATTGTGGATGAAAAAGGTGTCGCCTCGTAATGTTGAGCTTTCTGCATAAGCTTCTCGTTGTCCTACATATAACACCAATCTCATTTCACTTGTTAGTATATGCATCCTAACTCTTGCCCAAAAATTCACAAAAAAATTCCAACATACTTTTATTTCCCCCCAACTAGAAATATTTCATGTCCCGATGCAATGTACTCAGTGATAGTGCAATACTTTTTCAAAATGTTTTTAGTGGTTTGTAGGAAAATTAATTTAAAACATTTGAAAGGGCTGTTATATTTATGAGGGAACATGTAATTAGTTTATGAATGAATGAGGAAGAGTGATTTTGATTTTGATTTTTTTATATTTTTATATTTTATATATATATATATATATATATATATATATATATTTATATATATTTATATATTATATATTTTAATTTTTATTTTTATTATTATTATTATTATTATTTTATTATTACAAACAAAACTAATAATAAAAAAATTGACGCTGATTAAAACAAAATAAAAATATATATTAGAGCTTTGCCTTAGCTTTTCCCGCTCGGTTTACGTTCACACCCTATGCTTTATATATTTCATTTTCATTTCGTGGAGAACGCATCTTAAAACGACAACTTCAAATTAAAACTATTGGACGTTTGCAAACTAAAGCATTATATTATCAGTGATATGCTACATGATGATCGTTTGATGACTTGCAGTTCGCTGGCTAGGCTTTCCACGTGTCTTTGCATGCATCTGAATACAAGAAGCGTCGATCTATTGACTTTTACGCCTCAAATTTATCAAAATATTATTGAATGTGGCAAAGAAAGAAAGCACTGATTCGGACTACAGAACACACATATGGCCCAAAAACAAAAATTCCCAATTACAAACCACAGGAGGTCATTGGAAAGATGCAATTGAATAGGAGGCTCTGGAAGAGGAGAATTTTAGAAAGGCAGGGGATTGATACAGTCTTGACATTCCGATCACATGACTTCGGGTGAATTTTCAGTTGTTTTGGTTGAAATCCCAGTAATTGGAATGCTGCCGCGGTCTTATCTCAGAGCTGTCTCTTCAAATCATAGCTAGAATTCTTGGGCTGCTGGAAAGACAAGGCTGTCGTGCCTTTTGCTAATCGCAGAGCTGCAAGCAATCCAAGGACAAGACCTATAACCCTGTACCAGACAGACCAGAATGATAATGATCACCTCAATGAAGTTATACTGGAGGCACGGGAGCGATTGGAGAAGAGACTGAGGGCATCATCAACATCGAATAGGAGGGATAGGCGGGTTAATAATAGAGAACAGGTTTATGTTGGTGGTTTAATTGCTGAAGCAAGGGAACCATCGGAGCTTTGTGAAAGACCTGTCATCGGCGAAATGATGGGATTGGCCGAAAAGAACCGTGTGTTGTGCATGACTCTGGCAGGAGGTCGTGGGATCGAAGTCGTTCCAAGAAATCTTCCAAAGAAAATTATGACATGTTTTTATTTACAATTTGTACCATGCATAAGCAAAAGGATCAACACGTGGAAGGAGGATCCAGAGCCATAACAGTCGCAGTCAAAATATTGCCAGTCAAATCTTCATGGATATGTAACACAAACCAAAGGATACATGCTAATTATAATGATGTCGCAGGAAAGCATATAGAGATGCATACAAGTCAAAGAAATAGCCTCTCGCTACTTTGCATTGCAGATATTTCGATGGAGGCATCATCCGCCATTACAATTCGCATATCCACTGCTCCGCAGTCATTGATTTCTCCACTCAGAACGGCCAATCTCCCAGCTGCCCAGTCTTGAGATGGCGGGTTCGAAACCCGATCCCATCATCTTCAAGAGGGATGGAAGCGCTGACGATCTCTGCGTCGGTGGAGAGCAGCAACAGCAATGGGACCGGGCCAGCAAGGCTACAACAGGGGGCACTGGTATATTATTGCGCAATGCAAACAAAAGTAGGGAAGGCCTTGCTATCAGTGTAGCTCAATCAAAACAGCAGCTAAACCAGAGTTTATAACGTTAATAACTCTCCTAAGTCTCCACATCAGAACTTCAACGACAACGACAATTCCTGCATATTGCGGCAGTGGGTGGCCAAAGACTGGAGAGCTAGGGTAATGTCGAAGGAAGGCTCAAGCTCGAGTGAAAACTTCAGAAGCGTCGGACAATTCTCACCTATTTTTATCAAACCAAACGGAGTAATTCCAAAATGACCCTTTAAACCCAATTCTTGGATATTCTCACAGTTTTTAAGGCTTTTCAGGGTATCATCAGACAAATAGCGTTAAGCTTATTACAAACTCTAGTCATGGCCTCGATACCTGAATCCTGCAAATTGCGTATGGAAGTCAAGGAAACATTCTCGAGCATGGTACAAGTTTTCACAAAACTCACAAACCCTGCATTTGAAATGCATTCCTGTGGTTGGGCAGGGTTCCCTAATGATAATATACGTAGGTTTTTAAGGCATTTGGAGGCCATCTGGAGATCTTGATCGTGAAATTGATCAGTGCATCGAGAGAGATTCAGCTGCTTAACATGTTTGAAGCGAGGAAGAAGAGAAGGGAGGAGTACACGCGACCTGATTGTCAACCTCTGGGCTAATGATGTCGGCACCTCGTTCCAGTCTTTGCAGACCATGGAAGCCGAGAGCTGGTCCTGGGAGCATTCAATCCGCATTAACATGAGGGACAACATTCCTTTGTCCCTGAGCGCGATCTCCATGCTGCTCTGTCTCGTCCAGAAAAAATCAGACAACGTTGCTCCCGTGGGTAGGTCAAAACTCAGATACTCAGACACTGAACAGGGCTCGGTTTATCAGCGACTCAGCGTGGATTTGTTTGATGTTTTGTATATACAATGAATGATGCAGAGTTGTTTTTGATTTCGCTGGTTTTTTTTTTTTATGTTTTGTGTTGTTTTGTTTTTATGAATGCGCTGGTTGGTTTTGTTTCTTTTTTTATTAAAAGTCTAAAAAAAATGGAATTAATCCTATCTTTGAAAAACAAAAATGGTAATCCTATCTTTAAAAACAAAAAAAAATGGTTAGTTGTTAAAATTAATATTTTTTATTTTTTATTTATTTATTTATTTTTTAATCAATGAAAAACTAAAGTTGAGAAAGAAACTAAACTTTCTCTTAATTTTTTTCTTTTTTTAACAAATGGACATAATAATTTGCATATCGAAAGATGTTGGTGATGAAGCATATTGCAAAACATGAATTTATTCTTGAAATTAGTCTAAATCATCCCTATTTTCTGATCCTCGAGAACGTACAAAGACGCAGGAGGAGAGCATACTTATGAAAGCAAACACTGAAACCTATTTTCTGATCCTCGAGATCGTACAAAGACGCAGGAGAAGAGCATACTTATTCTAGGTAAAAGCAAAACTGAAAATGAAAGAAAAAACTAAACTGAAAGCCTACCTACCCTATACTAATTAGAATTTACAATTTAGTTACGTGTAGTTAAACTTCCAATGAAGCCACTCACGTAGCAGTAACAACAATAGATTTAGTGGCAATTTGTCAGATGAAAAATGAAAATATTCAAGAGTGAATGAGTCTAGTTGCTATAACTGCAAATTAACTAAAAAATTAAAAAATGAATCTAATCTAGTACTTACCTGTAACCATTGTTCGATGAAGCTTTGATAGGCATAGTTTCTCTCATTGAGATCATGATGTAACTCCTATTCTTCTTCGATCTGTTGTTCTTCTTCCTCGATCTCTTGTTCGAATGATTCTTCGCCATCAGATATGTAGGATTATTCAGATGTTGAATCTTCATTTATTTCTTGGGGAGTAGTTAAACTTTCAATTTTTGTCAAGATCTCCTTTTCTAGGGAAGAGGAGATTCCGACTTCTGCAAGGATCTCAGTGAGTAGTTCCAAGCTGACACTCATTATAAAACCATGTTGAAAGAGAAAAGCAAATAAAAATCAGCACACTAAAAATTGAATTAAAAACAAAAGGACCACAGAAATAATCTTGAATTAAATACTCAATTAAACCCTCTTACAAGGACTGCTCATTAATTGAGTAATCGAATGCTTCAATTATAACCATGAACCATGAATTCATCAAACATTCTTCACAGTTACGAAAATCAAACGCACCTGCAGAAATTGAAATTCACACTTGCATAAATGTAAACACACCCTACATGCCCTGATCCATAAGAGGTCGAGCCCGTTACGGTATCTCGAATGCGATGCGTAGGCTGTTCCCCACGTCTTACCACTTTAACACCTCAAATTTAGGAACATGTCTAAACACACTTGCATGAAAAATCAAACTAAACTTCAATCCATCGTGCCTCCCCAGCAACGGCGACAAAATGTTGGGTGAAACTATGTTCGTTTAATTCCGTTGTAGTACTTACCCAACTGTTTAATTTGTCAATCCGAGGTCCGTAGACTTACGAGACACATGCACTATATATGCAGGACTGAAGTGAAACTAATCTAATCTACTCTAATCTAAATTACTGAAATCAAATTAATCTAAGAAGGCATTGAAACATTAACTATGAAAGCAGGAAGTTGCATAAAAGAAAAGCAATACAACATGTGAAGAAGTGAATGACAAACAACATATGTGGACTCACAACAATAAAACTATGTCAAATTACAAAAACCAAATTACAAATCATGAAAGCATAACAATAAAAGAGTATGAATCAAAGTTAATCTCCATTCTCCATTATTCATTATTCATCCCAATGAAGGGAGAGCACTCTCTTATATACATGAGGAAGATAACCTTTCCATAATTACATATCCAATATTCTCTCAAGCACTCTCAACTAGTTTCCCATTATTACAAGATATGATCGCACAAATCTCTCAAACATGAGCCCATAAATCTCTCACATATCTTGGATAAGATATGCCAACCAAATCCTCCATGCTTTTCTCCTAATTATCTCCTTAGGAATTGGATAAGATATGTCTCCATGATTTTCTCCTTAGGATAAGATATGCCTCCATGATTTTCTCCTTAGAAAAAGGCTTGCATAATTATCTCCTTGATATGGTGGAGGAGATATTAATTCTTCCTACACATCACAAAACTCACATATCCTTGAGATATATATAAAAATATGTACATTTTCTAATAATTAATCATAAATTCACTTATAATACAAAAATGAATAAAATGGAAAATAAGAAGGTGAAACCCAAATGTATGTATGAAAATGATATGATAAAAGGTTAATGGGATGATGAAATGTAAGGAATAGTGAAGAAAAAGGTGGATGAAAATATGACATTTCTGAGTCCCAACATAGACCTTGGTAAAATCCCATCAATCGCAGTAACCAAGATTCATAACAAAATAATCATTGGTCTATTGATATCGTAAGGAATTCAATAATAACATTCCATTCCAACTCTGGACAAGAGATAATCGCCAAAGGCTTAGGAAAATGGCTAAATACAAAAATCAAATGACCAAACAATCTCAAATGAGGAGGCAATCTAGCTCATAATAAATTTTATTAAATGTCAAAAAACCACTGATAATTTTATTCATTGAGGGGACACTTGAGAAATTGAGAGCACTCATTATCAAGTTGCATATAAAAAAGGCTAAATACAAAAATCAAATGACCAGAGAGTCTTATCTCATAATAAGTTTTTGAGAGCACTCATTATTAAGTAGAGTAGGAAAAAACCTTCAAATTTAAATTCAGATATTCAAAATCCTAGTTCCATGTCCAAACATATATCACTAAAATAACAACACCCCATCTCTATATTTTTTCCATATGAAAACCTTCGAATTCAAATTCAGGTTCTAGGTCCTAGATTAATAATATGAAAACCTTCAAATTCAAATTCAGGTTCCAGGTCCAAACATAGATCACTAATATAGCAACACACCCCATGTCTAGATCTTCACCACCACATGACCAGAGAGTCACATCCAATATAATTGCTGTAAATATGAGAATAACCTAAATCCTTAAGCAAATGAAGTTTAATCATCCTCCTATGCATTTCTTACCAATAACCATACCTAAACCCAAATCTCTTCTCAACCCCACAAAAAACAGGACACAAAATTTTCTATTGAGGTGGCTACAAACTGCAACAGTTGAGTAAAACTAGCATCATTTAATCATCTTCTCAACCCCCAAGAAAAACAAGACACAAAACTTTCAATTGAGGTGGCTACAAACTAAAACAATTAAGTAAAATTGGCATCATTTAATGATCTCCTCATCCCCAAAAATAAACAGGACACAAAAATTTCAATTGCGGTGGCTACAAACTACAACAGTTAAGTAAAACTCATATCATTTAATCATGTATATATAGAGTTGTACATCAATATAGCTAGGGCATGAAGCAGCTATGGCAGCCCATCATCGTGAGCAAAATTTTCCTGTAAATTAATAGAGAAGGGGACAAACAAACAAACATAAATGTTATATACAAAGACAATTCTGAAGGCTTGTTAACATTAGAGAACCTAAACACATTTTATCTGTTGACAGACAGAGCCTGTGCTCTGTCCCTAATGCCAAGAGGAGAGGGAATTTCTGGCCTACAATTAGTACCAACAAAGGCATCCTTCAGCTGAGAAGTGAGATGCCAAACCGCCATGCGATATCTGGGTGTTATTTTCCCTTCCCCAATTATCTTTAAAATATAGTTGACATCTATTTATAAAAAGGAAAATAATAATGAAATTTGTATTATAGGATTCTGAGGGCATTAGGATTATTATTTCAGTCATTTTTCATATTCGATAGGGTAGATTCTGTTAGGGTCCCACCCTAACCCCCTTATTTATGTCATGGGATCACGTCATAGTCAAGAGTCAATAAAGCCCATATTAATATTTGTAAGTGGTTAACCCGCAATTAATGACGGGACCACAGTTAGTTGCAAATGGGCGGCAGTATTAGATAGATGGTAAATGGGCGGTAGTATTAGATAGGTGGTATTAATAAAACCCACAGTATTGGCCTGTGGTATTGCATGTATGAGTCATATATAAAGGATAGAGACTCCCTGCGAGGAGTATCGTGTCTTGTTTTGTA
Source organism: Pinus tabuliformis (assembly GCA_031772625.1). Taxonomy (NCBI): domain Eukaryota; kingdom Viridiplantae; phylum Streptophyta; class Pinopsida; order Pinales; family Pinaceae; genus Pinus; species Pinus tabuliformis. The sequence continues at coordinate 1,414,060,213 of CM062820.1, read as the reverse complement.
ATCGAGCTCTGCTCTATTGGAGGTTGCCCCCTCGAAGAGGCCTGTGAACATTTCTCTCTGAATAATAAAATCATTGCTATTCTGTGCTCTGGGTATATTTTCTTCGCATATTCTGTGTTCTCAGTATCTTTTCTTCGCAAATTCTATATTTGGGTATTACTTTGCAGGTTAAGAGCATAACAAGTGGTATCAGAGCACTTTCCAGGGCTCGGTGGGATCTCCAAATTTTAGCAATTTTTTTTTTGGCTAGAGACGTGTTCCGGCGTCTTTAAACCACGGGATCTGTCGTTAAGCGCATAAACCTGCGGATTTGGGGAGGCATGCATGTAGGAAATACAAGAGGTGGTCACGTCTGTTGGACTCCCTTGTAACCCCTGTGGGTACCCCTTCGAGTAGTAGCGCATTAGAGAGAACCGTGCACGGACTGTCTTCCACGTACCCTCTGGGTATATAGGAAGCCCCCTAGCTCCCTTGAAACCTCGCCATAGATAAACCTTCGGCCGTCTTGTGGCTACAGTACACCGAGAACAGCACTCGGAGAGATTACTTGCCCGTACGATAGGGTAGTCGGGTTGTACGGCTAAGGGTATGATCGATCCTCCTTAGTTAGAGCCCTGAAACATTGGGCCGAGTACTACTGTCAGACCCTTATGTATATTGCGATTTGTAGCACCTGACACTCCTCAAGACCATAGTTCCCTTTCTATCGGGGGATCACACATCACCTATTCCAGATCAGCAAGTGCAGCAGCAGCCGACATCAGTCCCGCAGCTCCATCAGATCAGCAACAGCAGTTGTTCCACCATTCAGATCTCTCAGATCCACCAGATCGGAGTAGTTGTGAAGGGTTCCTGTCCCTGGATATAATTTTCTCATGACTTTTGGCGGCATTGACATTCTGAGGATTTGGCGACTGCAGTATTGATCAGGAAGGAGTAAAACTCCGTTAGGAGTTTTCCAAAAAAAAAAAAAAAGTCTAAGATCTTCCGGGGCGCTTATTGGTGACCTAGCCCATTAGAATCAGGACGACGAGCTGAGCAAAGGTGGTACCATTCAATTTCTTAGTAAAATTTTTTTAGGCGGTCCCAATTTTTCATCAGGTTGGTGTATGGTAGAAACTCGCGCTCAAGCGATGGCCAATGAAAGGATTGATAAAATTGAAGACCATGTGAACTCCCTCCAAACTGCGGTGAAGAATATCGAACTTGAGCTTAAAGGAATAAGTCACCAGATACATGATGCACTCCCAAAGGGCAAGGAGCCAGCCCACGAGGAGGCGTATAATGGCCATGAATACCATGAGGGTGAGTCTAGCCACTCTCATCACGTCTGGCACACCCATCCACCACCCAGTCAGCGACCTCCCAAGTTGGATATGCATAAATTTGACGGTTCTCACACGTCCGCATGGCTAGCACAAATGGAGCAGTATTTCCAATTGAATCATATCATAGATGAGGGGACTAAGCTTATGGTGGGCACCATGTACTTGGACAATGAACGATGGCAATGGAAGGAATGGCATCAGCGTTGCAATGGACATTTTCAGAATTGGGCCCAATTCGCCAAAACTCTTCGCAGTCGCTTTGAACAGGAAGACTCTTTTTTGGGGCGTCTCACTAAGCTCCGACAGACAGGTACAGTGGAGGAATATATTACTTCTTTTGAATCCTTAGCCTTCCGCACTAGGGGTCTCACAGATGAGTTCTACATGGAATGCTTTATCAGCGGTCTTAAAGAAGCCATCAAAGCTCAGGTTCTACTCCACCACCCTCCCACATGGACAGAGGCTTGCCAGGTAGCCCGTAAGGTGGAACGTGCATTAACAGCCCAATCCAGCCGCCCCAACTTCCCCGCTAAAGTTCGTCCCTCACAGGCTCCCAATAAGACTCAGACACTTAAGATTCAAAAGGTGTCACCTGCGGAAATGGCCGAAAGAAGGAAGCAAGGACTATGTTACTACTGTGATGAAAAATATTCCCCGGGTCATAAATGCAAAGAGCACAAGTTTTTTCAAATAGATGCCACAGACTACAGCTCCACCGAGGAAGATCCACCACTTGAGGAACAGGAGGCGATCGAAGAAGATAACCAAAAGGAGATTGTATCTTATGAACCAATTATTTCGCTAAATGCATTGGCAGGAATTTCTTCCCCTCAAACTCTCAAAATCAGGGGTTTTCTTAAACATCGCCTAGTAGTAGTCTTGATTGATAGTGGAAGTACCCATAATTTCATCCATCAAAAGATCGCTGAAGCAGCACATTGTTTCGTCCGGGAAGTTTCTAACTTCCAAGTCCAGATTGCAGATGGGGGCACAATGAAATGTGAAGGACGCTGTGAAAATGTCAAAATTCAAATGGGGGATTATCAATTGAAAACCCACATGTTTGCAATACACATGGGGGGTTGCGACATTGTCCTAGGCGCGGAATGGCTCCGCACTCTTGGGCTAATCACAATGGATTTCCAGGAGTTATATATGAGTTTTAAGCAGAACAACTCCACACATACCCTCCGTGGACTACAGGCGGGAGCCCCCTCTATCATCAGCTTGCATAGGATGGAAAAATTGTTAAAAAAGGGCCATCATGGAGTGGTAGCTCAATTTAATGCCATCCAGGTAGTAGACACCATGTCTCTGCCAATTCATCCTAAGATGCAACAGATTTTAAATAAACATCGGACGGTCTTTGACAAGCCTCATGAGCTTCCACCCTCGCGAGGGGAACATGATCATAGCATCACATTGGTTCCAGGGGCCCAACCCCCAAATGTACGGCCATACAGATATCCGTTCACCCAAAAGAATGAAATAGAAAAAATCATCAAGGAATTGTTGGAAGCAGGTGTCATTCGTCCCAGCATTAGTCCTTATTCATCCCCAGTAGTCATGGTCCTCAAGAAAGATGGGGAGTGGCGGATGTGTCCCGACTTCAGGGCCCTCAATAAGTTAACAGTCAAAGATAAATTTTTCATCCCGGTGGTTGACGATTTGCTGGACGAACTCAATGGGGCTCAATTCTTCACTAAGTTGGATCTTCGCTTAGGCTACCACCAAATTCGCATGAAGGAAGTCGACATTCCCAAGACATCTTTCAGAACTCATGAAGGCCATTATGAGTTCCTGGTCATGCCATTTGGTCTCTGTAATGCCCCCTCTACTTTTCAGAGCCTTATGAATCACCTCCTCAAACCATATCTCAGAAAATTTGTCCTTGTCTTTTTCGATGACATCCTCATCTATAGTGGCACTTGGGCGGCACATCTTCAGCATGTAGATCTACTCTTGCAACTGCTCTGCATGCATAAATTATTTGTCAAGATGTCTAAGTGTTCGTTTGGCATGGAAGAATTTGAGTATTTGGGCCACATTGTGGGGCGTGAAGGTGTCAAGGTGGACCCGAAAAAGATCTAGGCAATGCAAGAATGGCATCAACCTAAGACCTTGAAAAGCTTGAGAGGATTTTTGGGTCTCACAGGCTATTATCGTAAATTTGCCCGCAACTATGGCCGCATAGCGAAGCCCCTAACGCAACTCCTAAAGAAAAATTCCTTCTTCTGGAACGAGGAAGCACAACAGGCATTTACCGCTCTCAAAACCGCCATGTGTTCCACTCCCGTCTTAGCACTACCGGACTTCACCAAATCATTTTTCATTGAATGTGATGCTTCGGGAATAGGTATTGGAGCGGTCTTAATGCAGGAAGGGCGACCATTGGCCTTCACCAGCCAACAACTAAGTGGGAGGAATCTGGGCCAATCTACCTACGAGAAGGAAATGATGGCCATCTTACATGCAGTCGAGACCTGGCGACCTTACTTGTTGGGGCGACGTTTCCAAATCCGCACAGATCATCACAGTGTTAAATATTTTTTGGAGCAACGCCTATCTTCCCCACAACAAAACAAATGGTTAGCCAAAATGCTGGGATATGATTATGAGATCATTTACAAGAAAGGGAAAGAAAACAGGGTAGCAGATGCATTGTCACGCCAATTTGAGGAGGAAAGTACTCTGCTCGCAATTTCCCTCCCCATTCCAGACTGGATTGAAGAGGCTCGCAGGGAATGGTTTTCACATCCCGGGCTCTCCCAACTCATTTCTCAATTGCAGGTAGATCCTAATTCCAGCAAGGGCTACTCGTGGTAGAATGATATTCTTCGCTACAAGGACAAAGTCGTAATATCACCAACATCCACCCTCAAAAGTCACATTTTGGTAGAATTGCACTCATCTCCCATTGCAGGACATTCGGGCTTTCAGAAGACGTATGCTCGCACCAGAAGATCATTTTTTTGGGCCGACATGAAACAGGACATCCTTACTTTCGTAGCAGAATGTGACGTCTGTCAATGCCACAAAGGGGAAATCGTCAACACACCAGGCACATTACAACCATTGCCCATTCCGGCATCAATTTGGATGGAGGTCTCCATGGATTTCATTACAGGTATTCCAAAGTCTGGGAACAAGTCAGTCATCATGGTGGTTGTGGACCGACTGTCGAAGTATGCTAATTTCTTCGCCCTACCCCAACCATTTACACCAACTTTGGTTGCTCAAACTTTCATGGATCAGATCTTCAAATTGCATGGCATGCCCACTTCTATTGTGTCCGACCGTGACCCAATCTTCACCAGTAATTTTTGGCAGGAGCTCTTCAGAATACAAGGCACTCAACTCAAACTCAGTACTTCATATCATCCGCAAACAGATGGTCAAACCGAAGCCGTCAACAAATGTCTAGAAACCTACCTTAGGTGTTTCACTTCAGAAAAGCAACACCTTTGGGTACAGTGGTTACCTCTGGCAGAATGGTGGTATAACACCAACTATCATGCCACCACCAAAATGACTCCCTATGAAGTAGTCTATGGACAACTTCCGCCTTCCCCTACTTCTTATCTCACGGGGTGCTCCAAAGTACAAGCCGTGGATCAACTCCTACAACACCGCGCAACCATGCTTGCCCATCTGCACGAGAATCTTCATCAAGCTCAGAACCGTATGAAGCAACAGGCTGACCAACATCGCTCAGAGCGGCAATTTCAAGAAGGGGATCAGGTCTTTTTGAGGCTGCAACCATATAAGCAAGCATCACTCAAAGACAAGGGTTGTCAAAAGCTCTCTCCAAAATTCTACGGACCATACCAAGTACTTCAGCGCATTGGAGAAGTGGCTTACAAGTTGGCTTTGCCACCTACAGCAAAAATCCATCCAGTTTTCCCTGTATCGTGCCTCAAGAAAGTGATTGGGAACAATTGCCGAGTTCAAACCAGTCTACTTGAATTGGACGAAGAAGGGTCAATCTGGCTTCAACCTGAATAGGTTCTAGACACATGAGACAAGCACCTACGCAGCCGCATGATTAAGGAGGTCCTCGTCAAATGGAAAGACACCTCTCCGGAAGATGCAACTTGGGAACCAGCCACTATTCTTCAGTAGTTTTCGTAGCTTCAGCCTTGAGGACAATGCTAGTCTTAAGGGGGAGGGCATGTTAGGGTCCCACCCTAAGCCCCTTATTTATGTCATGGGATCACATCATAGTCAAGATTCAATAAAGCCCATATTAATATTTGTAAGTGGTTAACCCGCAATTAATGACGGGACCACAGTTAGTTGCAAATGGGCGGTAGTATTAGATAGATGGTAAATGGGCGGTAGTATTAGATAGATGGTATTAATAAAACCCACGGTATTGGCCCGTGGTATTGCATGTATGAGTCATATATAAAGGATAGAGACTCCCTACGAGGAGTATCGTGTCTTGTTTTGTAATCGAGCTCTGCTTTATTGGAGGTTGCCCCCTCGAAGAGGCCTCTGAACATTTCTCTCTGAATAATAAAATCATTGCTATTCTGTGCTCTGGGTATATTTTCTTCGCATATTCTGTGTTCTCAGTATCTTTTCTTCGCAAATTCTATGTTTGGGTATTACTTTGCAGGTTAAGAGCATAACAGATTCAAAGTTGCGAGAAGGTAAGAGACTCTATGAAAGAGACAAAACCAACAATTAAATAATTGTAAATTGACCAACAATTGCCTAGGAGGAAGAAAATTTCTCATTAACAAGAAGAATATGCGAGCAAAGCTACAGAATGATTTGTTGCTATTCGATGAACGAGAAAACCAATATTCTAATTCAGAATACTATTACAAACCAATAAATGAACTAAACATCGCAGAAGTGGCAACATTGGATATGAACAATAGACAAGAGATAATGGCCAAAGGTATAGGAAAAAGGTTAAATATAGAAATCAAATGACTAGACAAACTTATCTCATAATAAGTTTTTGAGAGCACTCATTATCAAGTCGAGTAGGAAAAAAGCTAAATATGGCAATAAGAACCTAAACCAGAGTCCAATAAGGGTTTCGATGGTTTCAAGGGTTTGTTTGGGGTCATTGCTATGATGTTCCATTTTCCCTTTGTCTGTCTGCTCGAGGTTGGTTGTTGGGCAAAGTCCTCTGCCGAGGATGCCACGGGACGACTGAGGATGGCACGGGACGGCCTAGGATCGCACGCCGAGGATGGTACCGGACGGCCGTGGATGGAAAACCACCTAATACCTCACATGTGAGCATCCTCAACACTTATGTGAACATAGACCAACACACAGAGGACTAAAAATGACTCAATTGGCATAACTATTATGTAGATATTCGTAAACTACACCAAGAAATAGAAACATAGGAGAAAAAGGTCAAGGCCATTCACAAAGCATACTACCCGTGCTTCTTAGGAATCTTTCATTTGCCACTAAAACTCTACAAACGGCCAAGGATGGCATGCCGAGGATGGCACAGGATGATCGAGGATGGAAAACCGCCTAATACCTCAGACGTGAGCATCCTCAACACTTATGTGAACACAGACCAACACACAGAGGACTAAAAATGACTCAATTGGCATAACTATTATGTAGATATTCATAAACTACACCAAGAAACAGAAACAGAGGAGAACAAGGTTAAGGCCATTCACAAAGCATACTAACCCTGCTTCTTAGGAATCTTTCATTTGCCATTGAAACTCTGCAAATGACCAAGGATGGCACGGGATGGCCAAGCACAATAACAACAAAAATTCACAAATACCATCATGAAAAGTCACAAGCAAAATCAAAATATCCACAAAAACCCTAAACCCTCAATACCTTCCATAGAAAGTTTACAAAAAATCCAAATAGAGTTGTTTGTGTTGAAAAACACAGAGAAATTTCTGGTAGGATTAAAATCCTACCGGATACATGCCATGATGGTCGTCGACCTTCCCCGGAGCTCACTAGACCTTCTCCACATCTGCAACGACCTTTCCCACACCTACAACAAGAAGAAAAATCCATTAGACAATAGAAAACCACCAAAAAAATTAGCACAGAACAACAAATTAAGCAATTACCTGTGAAAAAAGACCTTCCACCTCGAACTCGGTAAAACTGCAACTGGCTCCTCCCCAAACAACAAAAACTGCGAATAAGACCACCACCAGAGGAACCCTAAACAACCGGCGGTCCAGAACGACCAACAAATCTAGGCGCAAAACCACAAGAAAGGTAGAATTGATGTTCCAACCACAAACCCTAAACCTCGAACAAAAATTTGCATCAGCACCTGCATACTAGACGAAGCACGTAGGTCCACAAACCCTAAACCTCGAACCAAATGTTTGGATCAAAACCTCAATACCAGACGAAACGCGCAAGTTCTGGGGCTGTCCCACGCCATCTTCGATAGGGGGCTTCACCCAACAACTAGCCCTGAGCAGAAAGACAAATGGAAAATGCAACATCGCAGCAATGACCCCAAACAAATGGAGGAAATGTCGCAGACACAGAATTTTATGTGATGACATGATGCCCAACATGTGGACCTCCATGGTGGACAGGTGTCGTACAAGATCCATGCGGGTTGACATGTGGTTTTGTAAAGTGGCGGGGAGGGCGGACAGGTAATGGCGACCCTCCCCTAGAGTGGACTAGAAATTAAATTTTTATCTTTAAAGTAAACGTAAATGTTATGAAAGAAATTCAAATTATTATTTTTAAATATTTTATTTTATTTATGTGGCATTTCAATCACTGAAGAGTTTTTTCTTATTGTGTAATTATTGTTAAAGTGCACTCCTCCTTCTACGATAGATTGTACCAGTCATCAACTGTAAATGAAATTAAAGGATTCTTTGGCTGTACAGGTTGACCCGTAAGTTCATAAATGCCAAAAACTTAGTGTTATTAGTGCTGTTATGGTGCTATTAATGATGCTATGGAAGCCTCATTTAACCAGGCATTTAATATTGTTTAAATTGAATATAAACTATTGAGCATTTTGCAACACTATTACTTGAATTAAAGAATTTGTAAATTCATCCTAAAGTTTCATTTTTATAGTATTATTTTTATATATTAATTATTTTTACAAGTTAATTTTTAATTTTTTCAAAAATGAAAAATAAAAAGATAATTTTGTGGATATACATTAATAGAATTATTTTTTTCAAAATGGAAAGTTATGGTTAATGGTAAACTCAATAATGGATTAATTTCATAATTAATAATAAAGTATAAGGAATATCACATTTGTTCTAATATTTACATCATCTCACAAAAAATACTCACCATGTAATGGAGTAGCTAATGTGAACAAATTTCCTTAGATCACATGGAGCAACATGAGCAACTTTTGGAAGATTAATTTACTATTATTATGGGATAATAGTGAGAATTAACCACTATTCAAAGAGGAGCTACAAGATCATTTGAATTTTTTATTTTTTTTTACTCAATACCAAAGTGTCTAATGAAGTGGCATGTACCATGTTATTTTTTTTCTATGGTAGTTTCTATTAGAATATTTCTTAATGTGCATTTATTTTTGGAAAGTTGCATTGGTTGCTTTCTTTACTGTAAAAGTAACTTTTATGGTAGTTGATAATGATCTCATCTGATTAGATATATTTGGTCACAAATTTCTTTATTTCTTCCTTTCTTTGAATAGTGTGTCCTCTTAAGTGTAGAAGTATTATTCTATTCATGTATTCAAAAAATGCATTTTTCTAAGGGAAGCATTGAAAAAAATACATGAACACCACCATACAACAATTGTAAGGAGAGAAAAAACTCTCACAAGGTTGTGATAAAAATAAACTTACATTGTAGATACAATTTCTCAATGCACCAACGAGAAGCATGAAAGTTCTTGAACCAAGTGCCTCGGTACATGACACATAAAAAGTTTTTTTTTAACAAATAACATTTAACAAATACTAATTACATCATAGCAATACAAAGTAAATTAGTAGCTAAATCAAACTAAGCAAAAGGAATGCTAGCTATGAGGCCTTGTTTGTATATGAAGAAATATTAATTTAACAGATGCAGTGACAAGGTCATGGAATAATTCAAATTTTAACAGAGACTGTTTTTTCAAACATTAGCTGGCCTGTACAATTTCCTATATAGAATTTGATATGAAAATGAAGGAAGTAGGCACAAATTAAATGAGTATATATACGTTATTGAATGAAGAGGAACACGTCATAATGTAAAATGATACAAATGAGAAGAGTTGAGAGGTGGAGAGAGAGACAAGAATGAACTCAAAAATAGAAATGGAGTGAACTTTAGAACAAACTATATATTCACATTATTTATTAATAGTTACGTAGATTGTATAGAAGAAAAATAATAATAAATGACTAAAGTAAATTGAACTATAATTTTAAACTGAATTCAAATTGAGTATGGTACCTAGAATACAACAAGTGGTGGCTAGAATTATTTTCTACAACACTCCCCCTTAATTACAACCACAAAAATTTGAACTAACATGCATGCTGGTCTCAGTCTCGGCTAAACTTACAATGACTCAAAAAAACTTTAACATTAGCTCTTGGGACGTATTTTTTTTCTTCTAGATCTTGTATTGCTTCACTTTTGTCTTTTTATTGTAGGCTTCAAATGTCAGTTTCTTCAATTGTTGATGTAACTCTTCCATTATTTTAATATAGAAAATTATTTCAGGATGTCTATGCATGTTATTTACTTCTTCAAAAATATGCTTTTATGTGGAATACCACCACATGACATATTCTATAGTGTGCTCTTCAACATCAAACTTTTGATCATCAATTTGCTGCAACATAAGTCCAAAATAAAAATTTTTATCTCTTCAAGGATCCAATATTTGAAAATTGCATTAAATTTTTCCTCTTCTACATCGACCATGGTGTCTTCAACATTCATTGTTGCAACTTCTATGCAAACTTCATCATCACACTAGGTGTTTCTTTTTCAATTTTTGTTGCTTCTTCCATGTCATCTTCTTCAAAATATCCTTTTACTATAGCTAGAAGATGATCGTTCTATTTTCCTACACACTCAAAACCAATGTTAAGTTTAATAACATTTGCAGAACCATATTGATTCTACTTTTTTTCTATGTAATGACGGTTTTCTCCTCTTTTTCTTCTTTCTCTACCTCTAGTGTTGCATTAATTTCTACTTGTTTACTAACCTCTGCTGCTGCAAACATGTTGTCTTCCACTTGGCTTCTGGACAGAAGTGTGCTTCTCTCACAAAATAACAACATATCATTGAGTTGTTTCTGTTGCATCACATGCAACCACTAATCACTAGCTAACTTTTCTTCATCAAAGTTAATATCAACCATTTTAGTTATTAGATCCACCAATTCATTTATAGCTTCAATGGAACTGTCGTTGTCTTCAACAAGATATGTTGTTGGATTCACTAAATAATCATCCACTTGTGGCTCAGCATAGTGGTATTCATGGGTATCTATGTGCTATTTCTTTATTGCTTCTATAAATTCTTCACAATCATCATTATCATTCACTTTAAAATGGAGTTCACCAAACTCATCGTCTTTGTGTAGATTTACTGTTATAGATCCACCTTCCTTTTCATTTTCAACTTGATTGCTCCTCCTTACATAAAACCCCTCTGAAGGGTATTCGAAGCTTCGTTTGTTGTCTTTGCATCTGCAATGAGGGGAAGAATGTTGTCATGTACACGTTCGTTTATGCATTTTAATATGAGGGCATTCTTTTTCCTTTTTCTTTGAAATAATTCTTCCATTTGCGTTGTGTGTGTAATATTATTTACAGGTTGTGATTATGAGTCCCAAGGTATTATTCTAGAATTAGTTATTTTTCTATGTGTGTAAGTTGTATCTAAGTTGTGTCTGAGTGATAAATCCACCTCTTTAGTTATAATCCTCTAGAACTCTATTATCTACAACTATATATGTAATTTGTTATGTGATCAATAAAATATACAATATGGTTTTATGTTGAGTGTGCAATCATTCTCTCACTCTCTTCATTTTTCTAATATGGTACCAAATCTAGAGAAAAAAGAGAGGAGTGATATATGTTGTGTAATGAGAGCATGACAAAAGTCTCTATGATTTAGGGCCATGGGTGAGATCACTGTGAAGTTGTGTATCACTATGTAGGAGACCTACTTTTGGATGCCTACGTGAGGGAATAATCAACCATTATTGTATCACTTGCCCAATGTTATCAATTCTTGAGCATAGAAAAGATCAAGATCGCGACTTGAAGTTTCTTTTTTCTGAAACAAAAAAAATAAAAATAAAAGTCAATTATTAGTTGTGTGTATTTATCTAGTATCTTTTGCATAGTTTTGTTATACATTTATCTTCAGAATCAAGTCCTCTTGTTCACTATTGCATTAAATAATTGACAAAATCTGGATGGTTGTGACTACAATCCCTAAGAAAATTTCCTATCGAGCAATTCCACTACTACAAATAGGTAAACATTTTTACCTAAATATGGGTTCTCTACCTTTAGATAAATTTAATGGCATCAATTTTCATATTGGAAAGTTAAAATACAAATACACTTTATGAATAAGGGTTGTGGAGTATAGTAAGAGGAACATAAAAACACCTACTAAAGCCAGGAAATTATTTGAATTGGAGAATAGGAAAGACAAGGCTATAGCTATTAATGGACTGGCTCTTTTAGACACCCAACTACATTTGGTTGATTTAACAAAATCATCTAAAGAAATTTGGGATAAATTGAGTAAATTATTTGGGAAAAGCGCTATAAATGAAAATTTCTCTCTAAAATTGCAACTCTTCATTCTTAAAATGCATGATGAGACACCTTTGTCTAATCATATAAATGATTTAATATATTGTCTCAGAAAATTAACTGAAATTGGTGCAAAGGTAGATGCAGAAGATGCTAAAGAAATTCTAGTAAATTGCCTATCTCTTAAATACAATGATTTTGTATTTACGTTAAGTCAATTGTCCTCTCAATCTTTAGAAGTAATGATAGCATGAATTTTAGTTGAATAAAAAAAGATAAATACATAAAGAATGCATGTTTGTGTTCAACATGAAATTGCACTATTTTCCAAGGGTGAGATGAGAAAAAAAAATGGTTCAAGTGAATCCTTCTATTGTCACAAATATGCACAAATATGGACACACTTCATGGAATTACAGAACGAGTGCAAACACTCTTCTAAAGGGAAAGGAAGAACAAACATAGCCAACTTGAGAGACTCATCAAAACTACAAAGAATAGGTCAAGCTGATGTGACTCTCATGCTCCAAGAACTTCAGTTACTAGTTATTGTTATGAAAGGTCAAGTTGTATAATTGACTGCTGAAGAAATTTAGTATCTAGATTACTATCTTAAATAACTGGTGAATATAGAAGAAGGACATGTGTTCAACAAAGTGTGGCAGTTCCATATAATGTTTCGTTATCAAGATTATCCTTTGAGAGGCCAAAAAGCATCAATTCTATAAGTTTTTCAATGAGGGTGTGAAGCAATTATGTCTTAAATGGATCTAATGGTAACCTCAAAAAGAGTGTGGAGAAAAGAATTGGATTTGTGAGATTTCAGAGTGGGTGTAAATGCTAATGAAGACCAATCAGAGAAAGATCAATATTATTGTTGTAATGTCTGTTTTGAATATTTGTTACATGTAATCGTTAAGGGAGGGTGTTGGAAATAATGCTTCCATGTGTGTGATGTGATTTACATGTTGTGATTATGAGTCCCAAAGTATTATTTTAGAAGTAGTTATTTTCCTATGTGTGTGAGTTGTAGATCCACCTTCTTCAGATCTTATCCTCTAGAAGTTGGTGATCTACACCTATATATGTAATTTATTATGGAATCAATAAAATATACAATGTAGTTTTGTGTTGTGTGTGCAATCATTCTCTCACTCTCTTCAAATTTTTAATATTTTTAACTTCCAATTCTTTGAAATAGACTTCAAATAGATCTTATTATCACTTTGAATTTCACAACCTCTTGGATTTTCCCATAACTGTCTGACGACAACTCAACAAAAAGGTCAACTTGCATAGATAGTGACTTCCTCGTCCTCTCACGAAAGCAATGCAATAAATATAAAGTTTTCTCACAAAAGAAACCTTTAACAAACACTTTTAATATATATATATATATGAGGATTGGACATCCTGACCTTTAAAAAAAAAAAAAAAATTGATTTCTTTTTAAGGCTTTGTCCTTTTATGAAAAAACTTTTAAACGAAGCCTTTTGAATAAATGAAGAACTTTCAAACTTGAACAATGTGCAACTTTCCTTTTTCTTAGGTTTTCAAACTCAAACAATGTGCAACTTATTTTTTTTAAGTTTTGGTGTTCAATATTTCGAGAATAGAAAAATAACTTTACAAAGAACACATTGGACTTTCAAAGCAAAATTTCTTTTTGCTCAGCTTAAATACCAAAACAAACCAACTTTACAAATAATTGTTTATGCCCTCTTTTAAATTAATGGTCGCTACAGGTATCGCTAAAGAGACCTAGATAGTTTAAGAAATTTACGTGCGTAGAAGTGTGCGGAAATATTATCACACCTTATCTTCTTATGGGCTATGATGATATTGCAATTTATTTAGGAGTCGTTTAACGAAGTGGAAGAATTGTTCGGACGGCTAAGAGTGGCCAGAATCTGGGTAAAAAAATTTCAGAAAATCTTGTAGAGACAGTGTTTGAATTGTGTTTTTGATGGTGGAAATGGATTCACCACCATCAAAAACATCGAAGACACCTAACATTTTGAAGTTTAACAACTATAACTTGGATTTACAAAAATCCTTGCCAGATTTTCTTTAAATATGACCGAAATTTCTATAACTTCCGAGCAATTCCTCCAACTGGTTAGACTACTGCTTTATGTAGCCTCTCCTCGGCTTTATGTAACCTCTCTGGTGTAATATCATCGCTCCGTGTTGTGTTTTTGGGCTGCGATGGTCATCCCTTCCTGATTTAAAAAAAATGAAAAGGTATGTGACTTCTCTTTTTCTTGGTTATCACTTTGTTCTTCTCCCTAAGCTCTTGCCCTCTGCTCTTTTTCTGTGAACACACAAAATTTTAAATGTTGTTCTCAAGCATTGTGATCAAATATTGCATTCTCAAATTTCCAAGGTTGCTCTTAAAGCGTCTTATGCAACTTGGCGCTTTGATACCACGACAAGAATTTAAAGGTGAACAAAGACAAGAATGTACCTTCCTTCAACAATAAATGTATATGTTTACTAGCATAGTTAAATTGTATTTTTTTTTAAATTATAACCAAAATTGTTTCCAAATAGAAGAGAAAGTAAGGAGCCATCCATTACTAAGTCATAAGTCATAGATTGGAAGTTTTATAGTTAATTAAAATGAATAGTCATTAAAAATTGTCATGAGAAAGGGATATACTTCGTACCCCAAAAACTTGAATTCCATTGGCCTTGAATGTGATTTCAATAACTAATAACACCATCAGTTACTAAAATGTTGATATTTATAAGTTATCATAAACATTTAACATATACATCATCATTCAAATTAAAAAGTAAATAAATAAATAAATAATTTTTTATTTTTATTTTTATTTTAAATTATTATTAATCATAAAAATAATTAATAGATATGTTTTAAATAATATTATTGACGATGCTTTTATTCTCCTATGGAATTTTTTAATTTGTAAATAGTTTTTGTTATATTACTATATGCTAATGCGATGACTTATTAATACCACATAGACAATATGAAAATTGATATTAAATTTTCTTTAATTAGTTAATTTGAGATAAATCAATTAAAATAACATAATTATGTTGAAGATAAAACTTAATGTTGATCTATGTATGTTATTTTTAGCATCGAAATTTTAATTTCAAGAACAGGTTATATTGTTAGGAGTGTTACAAGAAAAGTGGGCTTAAGTATAGGATTAGGTTAAAGTTTGGTGTGAAAAGGTTGCATAAGGATTAGGGAATAAGCTAAGTAAGTTGTTTTTGTCATGCCAATTTCTTTACCCAAATTTTACACCTATCAGATGCCAAAAAAGGAGGTGGCGCTATGAAATATTTTCATAGCGCACTATGAAATATTTTTGTCGCACCTAAAGGCCGCGCTACGAAATATTTTCATAGCACTTGCAAAATATTGAAAAAAATAAAGTTTTAGCTATTGTTTCGATTATTTTAAAATATTTAAATCTCTTTGATGTAACCTAATATGTGATGTGACTTGATGTGATAGTTTGAGGCAGTTTCAAAATGTTAAAAAAAGTTTGGAGAGGAAGGTTAAAACCAAAATTGTGCACAAATCAACTATTTCCATCAAACCCAGGTGACTAGCTGGCAACAGATAGTGAAATTTTTAGTAGTTTTTGACAACACATAGCAGAGTGTTAAGTTTTTCTCAATTAAGCAATGGTAAATTCAGGCCATGTGAGACGATTTGAGCTAGATGGAGTATGGTTCTAGGTATGTGATGAAGCTATATAAATGTAGGATGGGAGCTGATTTTCCAGTGGTTTGATGGTTACAATCTATGTTGGTGTTATGAATTTATTCACTCTTATGATGGAAACCGAGCTCAGATAAGAGGAATGGAGTTTGCAGTTACTTAAAATTCAATAGAATAAGCCATAGGGTTACCAACCGACGGTGAGAAGTGGTTCAAGAAGCGAATGATGCACGATGTGGATCTCAACTATTTTCTAAAGGGAGAATATTATAACCCTAATTAGAGCATGGGAATCCCTCAAAAGATGTTGAAGCATGAATGGTCTAATGTTCTGAAGATTGTGAAACTCTTTTTTACATGTGAAGCAAGTATTCCAAAATATACCTTTACCACATGAGGTTTTTAGGTTATTTAGCCAGTGTTGCAATGATGAGCTTACCTTATTTCTTACATCAAAGTCTGCTTAAAATTTCCACTAAGGCCAACACAAAACTAGAACTGTTACCTCATGATATATGTCACCATGGCCTGATTAAGATGTTGTATATACATGAGTTAAATAAGAAAATGCAAACCCTGAGGCAGAGGACATGGAGAAACCCTTCACCCAGAAGATCAAGGAAGGGTCAGGCTTTTACTTATGTTGAACCCCTAACCCTCGAAAAAGAGGTTGAGTCCAGCCATGTACCTATTGAGAGAAACCTTGTAGAGGAACCAAAGATTAAGGTCTATGAAAAGAGAACAATAAGAAAACAAACACAAATGTTAGAAGAAGAGGAGGTAAAGCATAAAGCAGAAAAAAGTGAGAAAGGAAATAAGACTATGGAAATAGAGGATGAAGTCACATAAATAGAGCCTGGGGTTTACTATATGAAACCCCATACGCATCCTAGAAATAAATTAAGACTGAGTTTTTAAAGAAAATATTAATCCTAAGCTAAAGGAACTAGTGATAATTGATGAAGAGGAGAATGTGAAGTCTTCATAGGGCAACAAAAAGGCTACAAATTAGGGAAAATGGAGTATGCAACCATGAAAGGGAAAGGAGCTCTAGAAGCTAGTAAAACTATTCAAAACGGTAATAAAAGGATGATACGAAGTCAAGACAAGTTAAACCTCCTTGCTTAGGCTGCCGAAGTTATAGAAGAATGATCAAGTTACCTCATTGAAAAAACAATATTTGAAACCCTAATTTTAGCTCAATGTTTTGGCATGCTCCATTTTATATTTTTTACAGAGTTTATTTTTGATATGTTATGGTAATATGTCATAAAGGTTTTGTAGCTAAAGGTGAGAAGAAATACGAGTCAATGCAAGAAATAAGGGCATTAAAGAATGAAAATAGTTACACAGTATAATTGCATACTTTCAACATATTTCAAAGGTTCATGTATCAATTTTTCTACAAAGGAGGTATATAAGTTATAGTTCCAAATAGAAAGCCTACAAGGGTGTGAATAGTTTCAATCATACACTTTAGCTATGGCTCATCCTTTTCCTAGAAGAATAATAGAGGATCCATACAACCGTTTTTAGATGATTTGACCAATGTTTAAATGACAAATACAAATCTAAATAGCTATAAGGATAGGATTTTAATTATGTTTTGTAAATTAAACTCTTACATATTGTAAATATTTTACATTTATGTTACCACACTTTGTGGATTTTAACTTTTATGTATTTTTCTTATATAATACATCAGAAAGGAGGAAAAAAGGTTGGATTTTGGAAACAAAAATACTCTTTGTTGTTGTGTGTGGTAAATTTGTTATTTTAAAGGAAAGATAGGACTAAGAGATTATTTTCATTATACAAACATTCCTGTGATGGCATGCTCAATCAGTGCTTCTACCGTGATAGTTTCCTTTTTATGTGATATCATTTATCTTCTATCTTCGGATGTTTAAGTGAGATTATGTGAAAAAAACGTTAATTAATGCTCTGGTTCATATGGTTTAAGCGTCTACACTATTTCTCCTAAATCTTGCAGGATTCATATTTCATGCCCTGCTATAGTGGATTGTTTTCTTTTTCTACTACCATTCATATGATGTTTGCTATGTATACAATTTTTCATTTATCCTGCATCTATCCCTCTTGAGTCATACAATCAAGATCTTTGTATCTACATCTGAAACTTGATTGGTTAACTCCTTTCTCAATAGATTACTTGTTTCATCCCAACCACAACACTCAAAATCCAAAAATACTACTGGAGGTCTAGCCATTGTTTGAAGATACAACCAGTTGTTAAGCTTAGTTATTAGGTTGTCAAAGAGAGTCCTCTCTGGATTGAAGGGGATAGCCTTCAATTTACAAGTCTGGTTTGAAAAGGCTACCTTAGGACTTCCTCTTTTACATCCAATAGAATATTTTTGAGTGATAGCATCTTGGGGACCATACTAGGGACACAAAATTATATATTCCCCAGAACTATGTTAAATGATCATATCTACTTTTTGAGGGAAAACCAAAGGTTAGATAACAAAATATTTTGTTCTATCTTCTCTGGCGACTCCACAGTATAAAGTTTGAGGTGATTTTATTGGAAATTCTAGCGTATAAAAGGATTCACACAAGGAGCAACCTAGATCCTAGTCCACCAAAGATCCTGACAAACCCAAAAAAACTCTTCAGGAAAAGGAAGTTTGCAGAAGAAACATGTACCATTATTTTATAAAAGTATTTGTCTCTAACTAAAGATATAAAATATGTTGAAGACATTCAATTTGATCTCAAGTTCGAGCATGCTTTATTCAAGTCAAAATTACAGTCTAATTTGTCAGAAACAATCCTTAATGAAACAAAACTTAAACCTTATATTCCTAGTACTACTTTTGAAGGATTAAGTGTTTCAAAAGAAGACAAAGATATTTGGTTATAGTTGCACCAATTAGAACATTTGGTTCATCAACTTCAAGTATCTATTTCTAAATATCCCACATTTCAGTGTTCTATCCCACCATTTTTAACTCCAACTCTTTCACTTCCATTCTTCATTCCATACTATTTTGTTCCAACTACTTCTTTTGGATATGCTATACCCCTTTCATCAATTACTACAAAACAATTGCACTTCATTTTCCATCTTCATTCCATATTCCTAGTGTTGGTTCAACCTCATCTCACACAACCATGACTGTCAGATATGCCCCTCTCAATATTCAAGCTCCACTACATGATCTTCCTCTAAATTATGGTTAGTGTTTACTTCATTTTGATGGGACATTACCCTTTACAACTCAGCAACATGTGGATAAATTGAATGACTTCATATATTTGGAGGAGGTATATCATGAAGATGTTAAACTAATACTTTTTACACAAAGTCTCTCTGGGGGCAGTTAAGAAATGGTTTAGAGAACTTCTAGCTAGAATAATTGCAAAATTTCAAGAGTTTGAACAAATTTTCCTTGCTACATGGGAGGTGAAGGAAAACCCTTTACAAATATTGGCCGAATATGAGAATCTTAAGAGAATCCTAGGGAAAATTGTTCATGACTTTTCTTCTAGGTTCAATAAGGTTTATAATTTAATCCCCACTGATATAAAACCCACCTGCTTTAGCCCTACTTCGTTATCCTAATGGTTTTGATGTGAGGTAGCTTATCAATAGAGAGAAAGAAATATTGCTGCATTGAAAGCTATGCAAAACAATGTTATAGGAGTGGAAGAAAATTTGATGGCTAAAAAGGAAAAGATGAGGAATGAGAGAAGAGTAGCATTTAAGGATGAACGATCTTCTTGAGTAGATATATAATTTGATGTTATCATAAATATTGGAGAAATTAGGTGACAAGTTAGCCCCTCCTAGGGGTGAGCCTCAACCACAAGTTCAAAATCCCAATTTTAGAAGGACAGCTAGATCTCAGGTTTGTCAAAATAATTTGGATGAACAACAAATAGTTAGACCTCCATTTCCTAAAAATTTTGTTGATGATGACGATAATGAAGAAACTGAACAACAACTAATTAACTCTTTTGATGATGAAGAAACTCAGGTATTTCTAACTAAAGAAGAGCATGACAGGTCTGCTAAATGTTCATAAGAAATGGAAAATAATTAATTGATGTATGACTCATAGATATATCAACAAGGTTACAATAATGTTATTGCTGCTTTCCCAAAATAATATAACCTCATAGGTAGAAATGTAGTTGTTGCTAAACCTCCTCTAGTGAAATATACAATTGAGTAGAAATAAATTGAACCAAAGAAAGTAGATGAACCTAAGACAATAGTTGAATCAAAGAAGGATACATCTAAGAAGGGTGATGAAGGTAGAAAAGAAGGAAATGTGAAGGATTTGAAAAAATTTCAGTCTTCTTTCGGTTTGGAAAATGAGATAGGAAAGGTTAAGATATCCATTCCTTTTGTTGAATTGTTAAAGAATATGAAATATATAGAACATATTATCAATATGATAAAGGGATTACCAAGTGTTCTAACACTGAATATCAATACTGAGGATTCTTTGAATAACCAATAAGATTCACCTACATTCTTATTTGGTCCTCATGCTATTGAGATAAATAAATATGTGCCCCCCTTTTATGTCATGTTTAACATTCATGATATGGTCTTGCATAATGTAATTCTTGATTCAAGGGCTTCACACAATTTGATGCCCAAGATTATTATAAATAATTTAGGGTTGGATATCACTAGACCTTATAAAGATTTGTTTTCATTTGATTCAAGAA
Source organism: Pinus tabuliformis (assembly GCA_031772625.1). Classification (NCBI taxonomy): domain Eukaryota; kingdom Viridiplantae; phylum Streptophyta; class Pinopsida; order Pinales; family Pinaceae; genus Pinus; species Pinus tabuliformis. The sequence continues at coordinate 1,414,039,709 of CM062820.1, read as the reverse complement.
AGGTACAATGTTTAGGGCTGATTCAAGATCTGGTTGTGAAGTTGACTTAAATTCCAACAAAGAGTGTTGTGATTGATGTCGTGTTGGTAGATATACCACCAAGGTTCAGAACACTACTTTCTCATTCTTGGGAAACTAAAGTGGGTGGTACTCTGCAAATGGATATGTCTTATGCCTCCATCCATTTTTTTGTAGAAATAAGGAGACTCTACAAGGAAGTTCAAATGAAATATGTAGTAAGTAGTAAGAATGAATGAGAAAATCATCCTATTTATGTTGTAGATATTGAGTTGGGGTAAATAGTTTTATATAATAATTTAAATTTGGAGGAATAAAATAAGCATCAAGTGAAAGATCAAGTTCAGACAAAAAATGAGCAAGTAGCTGACATAAATGAGACATGAAGCATGTGTTTTGATGGGTTTGTTTGCAAAGAGGGATCAAGGGTTGGTATATTGATCATTACACCAGATGGAGGTAGTCAAGTGTACTATTTCAAGTTATATTTTGAATGTTCTAATAACATAGCTGGATATCAGGCTTTAGTCATCGATTTGAACATACTCAAGGAACAAAGAGCTAAAAGGATCCGCATTTTTGGGGATTCAAAGCTAATTATAAATTAAGCTAAAGGGATATAACAAAAAAAGAACCCAAGGATGAGAGCCTACATAAATGAAGTTTGGGACTTTTTGGTAATTCCTTTGTTAAACCAAAAATTTTGATAATTTCTATTTCCTAGTACAACAAGTATGTTCAAAATTCCTATTTACCCAAATAAGAAATACCAAATAGAAATGAGATATAGACCCTCCATTCCAAACAGCATTAAACACTAGCAGGTCTTTGAAGATGATCAACAAATAAAGATATTTTTGGAAATGACAGCTAGATTTTTCGATAGTCCCATTAATGAAGATAGAGATTCAAATAACCATGCTGATACAGATGGTTTTTTAAATTTTATAACTGATCAACAAATAATTCAGCTAAGTAATAATTCCTTGCCTAGTGGATTAGTGCCTTTGTAAAAATGATTTGACAATAATGATGTGGTTGTTAAACAAAATATTAAGCCTGATAGTAATGAATTACTTGATTGTAATTTAGGAACAAAAAAGAGTCAAAAGTTGTTATAATTTTCAATTCTCTAAATGAGGAGTAGAGGGAGAAAAATGTTGCTTCATTGAAAGAATTTTCTGATGTCTTTGCATGGAAATATGAAGATTTAAGGGTCTATGACAGAAGTATAATTCAACACACTATACCCATAAAGGAAAATGAAAATCATTTCAAGCAAAAACTGAGGAGAATAAATGCAAAATTGCTGCCATTAATAGAGAAAGAGGTGAAAAAGTTGTTGGATGTTAAGATTATAATTTCCTTGAGATTTTCAAAATGGGTTGCTAACCTTTTACTAATGAGTAAAAAGAATGGGGAGATTTGACTGTGTGTGGACTTCAGAAATCTAAACAATGTGTCATTAAAGGATAATTAGCCACTCCCTAAGATGGATCATATTTTTCAAAGTGTTGGTTCACAGAGGATTTCAATATTAGATGATTTTTTAGGGTACAATAAGATATTGGTGCATCTAGAAGACCAAGAAAAGACAACGTTCACTATGCCATGGGGAACGTTCATGTACTCTAAAATTCCTTTAGGATTAATGAACTTAGGAAATACCTTTCAGAGGGAAATGGACAAAAACATTGTAGGGGAGAAGAATAAGTTTGTGGTAGTCTATCTATATAATATCACAATATATTCAATATCTTATTTGGAACATCTAAAACATCCTAGGAAAGTAGTTTTGAAATGCATAAAATTTGGTATCTCACTAAACCCTAAAAAATTAGATTTTTCTATGAAGGAGAGTAATATATTGGGTCATATAGTAGCTAAATATGGAATCCAAATTGATCCATAGAGAGTCAAAGTAATATGAAATCTTGACTTACCCAGAAGTAAAAAGGAGGTATAATCATTCCTTGGTAGAGGAAAGTCTCTACGGAAATTCATTCCAAATGTTGTTGAAATCTTAAGGGTAATTAGCATGTTAAGGAAGTACAGTGAAGTCAAGTTGAAACTTGTACCCAAGCAATATTTTGAAGAAATCAAACCAGCAATAACTAAAACCCCTATTCTTATGAGCCCATATTTATCAAAAGAATTCCTAGTCTATTCATTTGCTTCAAAACATACTATTTCAGGAGTCTTGTTGTAGAAAAATAAGGACAATGAGGAGCAACCTATTTCATTTTTAGCAGAACTTTAAGAGATGCAAAACTAAAATACAACATTATGGAAAAGCAATCTTTTTCATTGTTAAAAAAACTGAAGGATTCTCATGTAATAACATTTGTTCCCAATATTGTTGTAAAGGACATCCTAAGTCAACCTAACAATGATGGTAGAAGAGGAAAGTGGATAGAAATATTATTGGAGTATGACCTAGAGATTAAACCAAAAAAGTTAATCAAAGGTCAAGGTCTAGCAAAACTGATGACTGAAACAAATTGTGACACTTTGGGCATAAATATTTTCTTAATGTTTTCCAATGATTTAGAAGAAAGGTTGGTTCTTAAAGTATCTGATGAACTTAGAACTTTCCCCTAGTATAATGACATAATCTATGTTTGCAAAATTTGGAATCCCCACGAGGAATGAATAAAACCAAAGCATGGTCATTGAAGCTGAAAACTACCAAGTTCTATTGTCTTGATGGCTACTTGTTTTGGAAAGATCCAATAGGGATCCTTTTGAATTGTCTCATTGAAACTGAAGCAAAAAATATGGTAGAAAAATTTCATCAAGGAGTGTGTGGAGGGCATCACTACTGGAAAGCCACAACAGATAAAATCCTCACGGAAGGCTACTATTGATCAAGTATTTTTATAGACATACATGGAGAAGTGGCAACCTATTTCAAGTGTTAAATTTTTGAAGGAAAAACAAAATTATTGTCATTGCCTCTCAAGCCAATCTGAGAAGAAACTCCTTTTCAACAATGGGGGTTAGATTTTGTTGGAAAATTTATCCATATTCTTCAGGACAGTATAAGTGGATATTAATTGCCACAAATTATTTCACTAAATGGATTGAAGCCATACCAACAAGATAGACTATTAATAATGTGGTGCTCCAATTTTTAGAAAGTATCTTTTCAAGATTTGGCTGCATTAGAAAAATCATAACAGATAATGCTCAGTCTTTTAAATGTCATAAAATGGTCAAATTATGTGAGAACTATATGTTACCTTAGGTCATTCAACAACCTATTACCCCATGGGTAATGGACTCGATGATTCATCTAACAAAATTTTAGTCAGAATCACTAAGAAACTATTAGAGGAAAAAAAAAGGATTGGCATACCAAGTTGAAGTTTGCACTATGGGAAGATAGGATCAACATCAAAAAGTACATTGGCACATCATCATCCCAGTTAGTCTATGGCACAAAATTATTTTTCCCAATTTCCTTGAGCATACCCGTTATGAGATTATTGTAGGAACATGATGGAGAGCCTGATGATTTCAAAGAAGGACTAATCAACTTATTGAAGTATGGGAGCTAAGCAAGAAAGTATATAATTAGTATAAGTTTTTCTAGGACAAAATCAAGAAAATCCATTATAAGAAGGTAAAGGAGGATGATTTTAAGATTCAGGATTTAGTCTTCAAGTGGGATGCCATATTTGAGGAAAAGGGGAAGCGTGGAAAGTTCGATCATTTATGGAAGGGACATTATAGAATCACTGCTTTTAGAGGTAAGATACTTTTCATTTTGGAAGATCTAAATGGGTTTCTATTGAGTGGAGGTCCAGTAAATGAATGCTTCTTAAAACATTTTATGGTTTATGAAAGATCAGTTTTCACAGTTCATTATACATATCCATGTTCAGAGAAGTTTGTAGAATTGGACAAAAAATTTGAAGGATTTGAAGCCCGAGGTGAAGGCCATAAGATTATGATTAGTGGTTGTCACACTTTAAAGAAATTTTAGTTTCATTTTTTGATTTAAGTAATTCTAGAGTGTTTATTTTTCAAAATAAAATAGATTGAAATTTTCAAGTTTCTTCATAGGAGATTTTAAAATTTTTTCAGTTCAGTGGATGAGGCACTGGGTTAGTGTGTTCGTTACTGCCTCCTGGCAAGACAATATCCCCATTGGAGCCATCTGTTAGCACAAATTTTGTACTTTCAAGAAAGGGTCAGATTGTGAAGAGTTTAACAGTTAGGAGTTTTACAAAGAAAGTGGGCTTAAGGATAGGATTAGGTTAAAGTTTGGTGTGTGAAAACGTGTCATAAGGATTAAGGAACAAGTTAAGAAAGTTATTTTTGTCATGCCAAATTTTTTACCCAAATCTTCCACTTATAGGATGCCAAAAAAGGAGGTGGTGCTACAAAATATTTTTGAAGCGCCTACAGTCTGAACTACGAAATATTTTCGTAGCACCTGCAGAATTTTGAAAAAAATAAAGCTTTAAGCTATCATTCGGTTTACTTTAAAATCTTTAAAGCTCTTTGATGTAACTTAATATGTGATGGTTTGAGGTGATTTCAAAACATTAAAAAATTTATGGATAGAATGAGGGTTAACACCAAAATTGTGCATAAATAAGCTATTTCCGTCAAACCCACGTGGCTGGATGGCATCAGATAGTGAAATTTTTAACAGTTTTTGATAGCTGGCGGCAGAGTGCTCAATTTGTTTTAGTTAAGAAATGGGAAATTCAAGTCATGTGAGACAATTTGAATCATATGGAGTATGGTTTGAAGTCTGCGATGAAGTTTCACCGTTATTAAAAAATACATGATGGGAGTCGATTTTCAATTGGTTTGATGGTTACAATCTGAGTTGTTGTTATGATTTTATTCACTATTTTGATGACAAAAAATCTGATATAAGAGGAATGTGGTTTGTAGTTATTGAATATTCAATAGCAGAAGCCATGGGGTTGCCTACCAAGGGTGAGAAGTTGTTCATGAAGCGAATGATGCAGAATGTGGATCTCAACTTTTTATTAAAGGGAGAATATTATAACCCTAATTGGAGCACAAGAATCCAATAGAAGATGTTGGAGCCTGAATGGTCTAACATTTTGAAGATTGTGAAACTCTTTTTTATATGTGAAGGAAGGTATTCCAAAATCTACCTTTAGCACATGAGGTTTTTATGTCATTTAGTAGGTTTTGCAAATATGAGCTTACCTTATTTCTTACATCGAAGTCTACTTAAGATATCCATTAATGCCAAAACCAAACCATAACTATTATCAAATGATATATGTCCCCATGGCCTGATTAATATGATGTATATACATGAGTTAAACAAGCAATTAGAAACCCTAGAATAAAGGACATGGAGAAACCCTGCACACAAAAGACCAAGGAAGGGTAAGGCTAAAAATCTCGTTGAAACCCTGACTCTTGAAGTAAAGGTTGCTTCCAGTCATGTGCATGTTGAGAAAAACCCTGTAGAGGAACCAATGGTTAAGGTCTATGAAAAGAGAACAAGACGACAACATACACAAATGTTAGAAAAAGAGGAGGTAAATCATAAAGCAGAAAAAAAGTGATAAAACAAAGAAAAGTATGGAAATACAGGATGAAGTCACAAAAACAGAGCCGAGGGTTTACTATAGGAAACCCCATACTCATCCAACAATTAAATTAAGTCTGGATTTTAAATCAAAGTTTAATCCTAAGCTAAAGGAACCAATCATAATTGATGAAGAGGAGAATGTGAAGTCTTCAAAGGGCAAGAAAAAGGCTACAAAATAGGGGAAAATAGAGTATGCAAGCACGAAAGGGAAAGGAGCTCTAGAAGCTAACATAACTATGCATTAGGGTAATAGAAGGATGAAAAGAAGTCAATACAAGTTAAACCTCCTTGCCCACACTGTATAAGTTATAGAAGCATGATCAAGTTACCTCATTGCCAAAGAAATATATGAAACCCTAATTTTACCTCGGTGTTTTGGCATGATCCATTTTATCGTTTTGATAGTTTATTTTTGATATGTTATTGCAATATGTCATAAATTTTCTGTAGCTAAAGGAGAGTAGAAAATACGAGTCAAGAGAATAAAGAAGGGCCTTAAAGAATGTAAACAATTACACAATATAATTGCACAGTATCAACAAATTTCAACGGTTCAATATGTTTTGCTACAAAGGAGGTATACGAGTTATAGTTCCAGATACAAAGCCTACAAGGATGTGAATGGTTTCAGTCCTACACTTCAGCTATGACTCGTCGTTTTCCCATAGGAATAGAAAACGATGTGTAAAACAATTTTTAGATGCTTTGACCAATTTTTAAATGACAAATAGAGATCTGAATAGTTGGAAAGATAGGATTTTAATTATGTTTTATAAATTAAACTCTTAGATATTGTAAATATTTTACATTTATGCTATCAGAATTTGTGTATCTTAACTTTTATGTATTTTTCTTATATAAAAGGAGGAAAAAATGTTGGAATTTGGAAACAAAAATAGTATTTGTTGTTGTGTGATCAATTTGTTATTTTTAAGTACCAAGAGGACTAGGAGATTATGTTCATGATACATAGATTCTTGTGATGGCATGCTCAATCAATTCTTCTACTATGATAGTTTCCTTTCTATGTGATATCATTTATCTTCTAGCTTCTGATGTTTAAATGATATTATGTGACAAAATTCATTAATTAATGCTCTAGTTCATATGGTTTAAGGATATGCGCTATTTATCTTAGAGTTTGTAGGATTCATGTTTCTGCCTTGCTATAGTGAATTGTTTTCTTTTTCTACTACTATTCATATAATGTTTGTTATTTCTACAGTTTGTCATCTATCATGCCTCTATCCCTCTTGATTCATACAATCAAGATCTTGGTATCTACATCTGAAACTTGATTGGTTGACTCCATTGCCCAATAGATTACTTGTTTCATCCCAACCACAACACTCAAAATCCAAAAACCCTATTGAAGATCTAGCAGTTGTTTGAAGACAACCAGTTGCTAAGCTTAGTGATTATGTTGTCAGAGAGAGCCCACTCTGGATTAAAGGGGCTAGCCTTCAATTTACAAGCTTGGTTTGAAAATGTTAGCTCAGGGCTTCCTCTTTCATAGCCAAGAAGATATTTGTAAGTGATAATAGTTATTATGAATATTTAGGCATATTCCATGAACAAATTAAAATTCTAAAATGCTTCAAGGCATTTTTTTTTTCTTGTTAATTTTCACCAAAATACTGGAGAGATTCTTAAAAATTTGACTGTAAAAAATTTCCTATATAGAATTTGAATACAGAGAGTTTCCACGATGCTAAATCATTTATACATCCAAAAATATATTTTAAACAACAAAAAACACAATATTGCTTGAAATAAATTCTCATAAAATAAATTTATTTTATTTACAAATTATACAATAAATTTTAAAACAGATATACCATAATTAATTCTATAATTTTGTATTTAATTTAAATTATGTTTTAAAATACGAAAGTAAAATATAATTTAAGAATTTAATGATGTTAAAATATAAATGGCGAAAATGTAATCAATCAATGTATACTTGACACTAAAATATATTAAATTTTCCAATTTTAAACTTAAAATTCCTAAGGATAATTCATGCAGAACTGTCTACCATTCCATAGATGCCCATAAGTGTCATGATAAGGAAGGTGAAGAGTCGTGGAATAACGAATTAATGCAGAACTGTCTACCTTTCCATAGATGCCCATAAGTGTCATGGTAAGGAAGGTGAAGAGCAGTGGAATAAGGAATGTCAATGGATAAAGGGGAGGCAATATAAATGCACTGTATGTGTTCCCACTTGTCCATCTACTATCAAAGTAGGAAATGCGCCTCGCCATGTAAGTAGTGAGCAATCTGCTCTCTATGCAGCAAATAGATCAATGTTTAATTATTAGTGGGCTATTTCAATTAATATCAGTCTGTCCTTAACATTCACGATTGTTTTTCAAAAAAGGAATTCATGGACATGAACTGAACCGTAACAGTACAATGGGTTTTATTGCGCAGGACATGACGATTGCGCTTGAAGGCGCAGAAAGTAGTTGTGGTCTTTTAAAATTCTCCATGCGTACAACGATTGGAGTTAATTGAGCTGTTTCCGAGGGAATTCCTGTGGTCGGCAGTTTGTTTAGTTATGTTTTGCCCTTATAACAGCGTAATGTTCAGTGTCGTCATTGGGACGTTCATTGCTGTTGCGATTATAGTGTCGCTGGTCCTTATTTTGTGTGCTATGGACTGCGTTACAGCTCATAACAGTGAAGTACCTGCTGTCTACCCAACACAACCCCAGCCTCAGCTGCATTCTAAGCCTATTGCGCCCCAGGCCCAGAGCCATCCTCAGCCCAGGCAGCCCCAGTACAAAGCCTATGACCGCCCGTATGCTACGTACCCAAGGTGAGAAAATGCGAAGGTGAGAGGCACTGAATGCCATTTAAATGTACCCAACATTGTATTCTCAAATAAAATGAAAGAGTTATATTAATGTTTTTTAAAGCTATCTGCATGCCAGTGTTTTAATAAAGATAAAACTATTTAATCATATGAATTTTTATAAATGTAAGTTAAATTTGTGTTCCATATAGGATAAAATAAACTAATTATTACCGTTTGTGTCTATATTATAACGTTAGGAATTATATATATATTCTAAGTGTTTTAATAAAGAGTAAACTATTTAATCATATCAAATTTTAGATGTTAATTTAAGTTAAATTTGTGCTTTATAGAGGATAAAATAAACCAATTATTACAAATTGTATTTATATTATAAAGTTAGGAATTATAATTAATTATATATATATATATATGTGTGTTTTTGTTAAAATTTATATTAGATTGTGAGGAATTTGTGATCAGATGGTAATAATATAATTTAATTTTTGATTAATGTAAATAACATTTTATATAGTATGAGGAGTTGTAATTTTTGGGATTTATATTTTAATATTATTTATATTTTATTTTTTTCATTTTCTTTTATTTATATATTTACTTTTTATTATTTTATTTGTGGGTATAACATTTTTGGCTTAATATGAAAAGGTATGTGTTAGTCATTGTGGAATAATGTCATACATAATGTTGAACGAAATGATACTTTGTGCTGATATATTTGGTTCTATCATGAAGTTTGTAGAAGTATTGTCAATTAGAATGAGAGTGGAGTTCACTCGTTTTTCTTGCAATCCTTCAAGAAATTTTTTGAGACACATAATCTCATTGGTTTGTTTTGCACTTGCTACATATTCTCCCTTAGTTGTGAAATCTTTTGGAAGTAACTGTTTGTATGACATCGAAGACTAATAACATAACATAACATAACATGATTTAGAACTATTTTTACAACAAATCAATGTCCTTCACAAGGCTTTTGCATAAACTTAGGAAGGATATCAACAACAAATGAAATATCTTGCCTGGTAGTGGTGAGGTAGATAAGACATCTCACATGTTGTCTCTACCTAGTTACATCCTCAATGTCATTTCCCTGTCTCTACCCAGTATATGTGAGCTTTAGATTTTGTTCCATTGGAATAGACAAAGGTTTTCATTTGGCCATGCTAACTTGGTCAACAATTCTCCAATGTACTTCTTTTGAGAGAGGAATATATATCTTGGATGTTTGGTCACTTGCATGCCCAAGTAGTAGTGAAAGTGTTCAAAATGTCATTTCAAATCCTTTCTTCAACTATTTTTTTATTGATGTAATATAGTTTTCATTGTTCCCTATTATCAATAAATCATCTACATATGCTATAAGATAAACAACAATTTTTGCAAATTTCTTGACAAATAAAGTTGCATAATCAAGATTAAAGTGTTTGAAATTTAATTTCAGAAGATGTATAGTCAAATTTTCATACCAAGCTTGTGGTACCTGTTTTTCACCATATAGTAATTTGATGAGTTTGCATGCTTTTTAATCTTGTCCCTTCACAATAAAGCCTTCTGGTTGAGATGTGAAGATGCTTTCAAACAAGTATCCAGTTAAGAAAGTAATCTTGACATCCATTTGATGGACTTTTCATCCATTCTAAGCTCTCAAGTCAAAGAGAGTTCAGATGGTGGCACATTTTTATATGGGACAAAAGTCTCTTCATAATCGACACCTTCTTTCTATGCAATTCCTTTTTCCATGAAATTTTCTTTGTGCTTTTCAAGTGAGTCATTTTATTTATATATATTCTTGTAAACCGACTTGAAGCCAATTGCTTCAGTTGCAATTGGGGGGTTTAACAACTTCTATTTTCCATTCTTTATGGGAGTGTTATACTCCTTTTGCATTGCTTCTTTCTATTCATCATGAGAAGTAGTTTGCTTAGAGGAATTTGGTCCAAATTTAATAGAAAAATTTAATTAAAAATCATATGAGACATCTATACCCTCAAGAGAATTAGAATCATCTACATCACCTCCATTTTTGTCCCGGGGAACTTCTATTTCTTGTCTTTTTTACCTAGTTAGGGTGAACACTTTCAAGTGTCTAGCGAGCCATTTTGAGGGACCTTTCAGGGGTATTATAGGTTTCTCTATTGATTGATATGGGGCTACATCAAGGTTTAACATTCCAATCCTCTCAATCACATCGCTTAAAGGGTATTCCTAATTTTAAGGAGTGGTTGAAACTTCATGAGTCAATGGCAATGCTTCAGAAGGAGATTTCGTGGATTGATCCAAGATAGTGATCCCCCTTTAAGATGTAGAATTTCTTTATCAATTTCATCATAAGTTTTTGCTTGAATGAATCTATACAAATAATGAAGTTGTCACTCAATAATATTGTTAGTCTTGTAAGATTCAAGAAAAATCACATCTCTAGATAAAATAAATTCCTTACTTACCTTGTCATAAAAAATATATTCTTTTAGGGCATCTGAATATTGCTATAAGGTTCACTTATAAGGCATAGTAGGTGGAATAAAAAATCTTGAGATGCCTTACCGAAGGAATGTGGCCATACCACATTTCATAAGGAGCCTTATTTTTTAGAACATGAGATGGAAAACTATTTTTGATATATAGTACACATAGAACTGCATCAACCTAAAACATCAACTTTACATTGTTGAAGAATATCATTGAGCGAAAAAAGATCTAAGATAGTCTTGTTCATTCTTTTAGCTACACCATTTTATTGATGATTGTAAGGAATAATGGTTTGATGTTGAATTCCATGTTGGAAAGATAGTTTATTAGAAGTATATTATTTTCGATTATCAACACAAAGAGAGACAATATGTGATTGAGCATAATTTTCAATCCATGCATGATTTTTTTTAAAGTTTCAAAAACTTCTTATTTAATTTTCAACAACTATACCCAATACATTCTACTGTAGTCGTTAATAAAAGTCATCATATATTGTTTCCATTTGTAGAAAGAAAATGCATGGGGTCACACAAGTAAGAATGAATCATTGCAAGCTTTCTATGTTCTCTGGAAGTAGAATCATGAAATGGTTGTTTGTTATGTTTTCCTACGATACAAACATCACTTTGCTTGAGTTTCCTTGGAATAGTTAGTGAATTAAAAATGCTATTCATTTCCAACAAACAAATACTATCATAATTAAGATTTCCAAATCTTCATGCCATAGAAGATTGTATGGTAATATACCTTCATTGTACTAAGAAATGCATGCAAAGTTTTGTGCATGAGCAGATGTTCCATGTAGCGTCATCAACCTTCCCACCTCTATTCCAATCATGACAAATTTCTTGCATGATGCTTTTCTTATCTCAACTATTCCATTAAACGTATGAATAGAGTGTCCTTTATTGTGAATATGAACAAAAAACAACCCTTTTCTCTGCAGTTCTTGAAAGTGTAATACATCATGCAAAATAAAGTCAAGAAGTCTAAACAATTTAACCCTCATGGTGCCAAGTCCAAATGACTTGAAAACTAACTTATTTTAAACTAACTTATTTTCAAAATACACACTCCATATAACTTATTTGCAAAATACACACTTCATATAAAATACATCATAAAGTCTAAAAAATTTAATGCTAATGGTACTAAGTCCAAATGACTTGAAAGTAACTTATCTGCGAAATACACTGCTCCACATAAACCAAATTTAAATAAAATAATATTATTTATTTTTTACGAAATATCATTTAATTTTATTTCGCTAATCATATTTTTTATTTAAAATATAATTTATTGATTAAAATAAATAAATTTATTTAATTTAGCATCGTGCTACTTAAAAATATTAGTAAAAATTGAAAAGAAAACACACGTCCATCCATATCATGACAAATATCTTAGTCCAACAATAATATAATTAACCAATTATAAAATATTATGGGCATGCTCTTTTATATCAATTTGTATTACAATATTTTATAAAATAATAAATTAAATTTAAAACAAACACAAATTCATAATAATTTTATAGGAAAAGTGCGTTTTTACAAATATTTGACCTTGAATTTATTTGACGTCAACGACTCTCTGTATAAGAGGTCATTCCGAATATATATGGCTATTTCATATATGTTTATATTTATTTGACCTTTCTTCATTTATATAATTTTTTTACTTGAAGCATCATGATCATTTGATGTTGTGTGATCGGAGGTCCCTGTTTGGCGATGCCCGCAAATAATTCATTTTTTAGTTTATTTACACATATAATTATTAAATTGAATTTATTTTAAATTTATTTGTTTAATATAACTCTTTCATATTATGGTAAAGGATGTTTATTTGATTTCTTAAATAAAATATCTTAGCAATATTTTTTCTAATTTTTTATTTTTGGTTATTTCAATTATGTGGAAATCTCAATGTTGATAGAGGAAGTAAGTATAATTAAATTATATTAAATATTTAGAATCTCATTCACTAGGTTTAGGGAGTTACATTTTGTATAGCGTAAATGTTTTTTTTTACTCCGCTAAATTGAGCTCAAACATGAGATTGCAAGTTTTAAATTAGTTTCTAGAAAATATAGAATGAATATCTCGCTATTATGGACCATACAAGTTGTAGAATTTTTAGGATTTTGCTTATTTCGAAAATCATAAAAATAACATATCATAAAAATAACATATTTTAGTACATTTTGGACATAAATTCTTTTTGAAGAATGATTTTTTGAAAAGTTTGAGTAGACATTTAGGTTATTACTATGTAAAATTTCAAAAAGAGAGAAATAACTAATATTTATAACAAGAGAAAGATAGATTAGCAATGCCAACCACAAATAAATGCCTTACAAAGGTTATAAGTAGAACTTGATTTTAGAATTTTTTCTCTATTAACAATTTTATCAATCTTGAGCAATGTACCAAGATATAAGTATAGAAATATAAGCTTAATGAATAAAATTATAAGTAGGAAAAGAAATTTTAGAAAATGCAGTGGGTTCATAATAGGACACTCTAGTGCACCTTTGTTGGCTCTCTTGACATGTAGTATCATATTAGAAAGAATTTGTTTAGTTAATTGATATTCCACGTACCATGTGGTATATAAAAAATATAATAGGCAGGAGATAACTATAATGCTCCTACAAATTCAACAATATGACTAAGAGCACAATCCAACCTTGTTAATAAATGGCATTGTAATGTGCTTGTATAGAAGCAATAGAGAATTAATAGGAATATCCTAAGAAATTCACATCATAAAATGTAAAATATAGAGAACAACAATGTTGAACTTGTAGAATATTAAATCTAATATTGATAACCTAGAAAGAGTGAAATGTTTATGGGCATATTTAAGGGGTCATCATATAAATGAAAACATTTTCAAAATTGATATTAGGTGAAAATCATTGCATTTCTTGCTACCTATATAAGAAAATTCCTACTTCCCAAAACATAACCACTATTGGTCCTAATGTTCATGAGTAATATTAAGTACATAGAAGGCCTTATTCTCTAAGGGATAATAAGTTTATATTAATTAACTAGACCTTAGCTACATGAGCTTAAAAAACATAACTAGTAGTGGTCCCAACGTTAATGGGTATTCGGTCCATAGAGGGCCTTATTTTGTAAGGGTATAAATTATATTAATTAACCAAACCTTAATTAATTTGTGGGGCCTTATTAAAAGATGATGCACTTGTATATAAATTAATTGAATCATATGTAATTCCATGTAGGAATGTTGGATTAAAAATATAGCATGCTCGTAGGAATGTTGGATTAAAAATATAGCATGCCACCCCCTTTAAATGGTAGTATTTTCCTGAAGTTTTGGGATCTGAAAATTTCTATAAAATCACCATTGGTTCATAGGTAGAATCTTTGGGTTCTGTATATTTCCATTGTATCAACACATATGTTAGAATATACTACATAGTTACAGTCTCATTTATCTAGTACCTTGAGTAGTTGTGGCTAGAAGTAACCCTCTTCACAAAGTTCTAGGACGATGGTTTAAATGTGAAAGTTTGGACCTACCACTTTCTTTTGATAGGACACATGAAATACATTTAGGTGGAGTTTGTTGAAAAACTAATTTTGTAGGAAAATTTTCAAATGAGACGAAGAATCTAGTTTTAGCTATGGAATTGTAGTGATATATTTTGGTGGCTATGTTCCTTGAGGGATACCCAATATTACGGATATAGATGAAGGACCACTTCATCCCATTCATCAAACTAATTCCATCAAAGAAATTTAACTCGAGGGAAATGCATTTTTAGTGAGAGAATCAATATATAACATAAACTAGCAACAATACATAAATATGCAAACATTGTAAAAACAATATTTATCGTCGAAAAACCCCAACTCTAGCGAAAACCCATCAAATGAAATTTCATTACCCTTGGCCAAAACCCCGGCCAACCTGGCCAAGTGAGCATTCACAGCTCACTTCCCTGCCCTCACATTACAATGAAGTATTCCCAGTGTTTTACAGGCTCAATTACATACAATACCATGGGTAGAAAGCCATGGGTACATTGTACCCTATGCCAAAAACCTCCATTGTTAGACTTGGTCAACTTTGGCTCAATTCATGAGTCAAGTTTACCTAATGTTCCCCCCTTAAACTTGACTTGGGGTTCCTTGACTAAATATAGCGAACCTTGCTAAGTGAGTCAGCCCAACTTTACTCACTTTGGTCATTACTTCACTCAAAGTTTATATCGGGGTATGTGTTAACCAAACATTCCCCATCACCTAAATCTAACCCATACTTTACCAGTGATTACCTAGAGTTACGCATGCCTTACTAGGTCTTACAACAATATGCCAATTTACATGAAATAAAATTTCAACTCCATTACAATAATAATTTTCTTTTATTGGCTTGATATCATATCCTCTCGCCTTACACACTTCGTGCCTAATACTATCCTCTCCTCAACGTCACCTTCATGGAATTTTCATCCTCGACGCAACTTTTATGCATACAAATAAAAACCCAAAAACGTTTACTGCCGTGCCATTTTTCATCCTACAAATAGCCACTCCTTTAATCAATAATCCAATATATTTTTAAAGCCAGTCCAACTATTACAATGATGTACATATTTAAGCGGCCTTGTAGCCCACAACTTTCAATACTATCAGAGAATGATGGGGCCCACGAACAACCTTGGCATGTCATCATTCACCTCCACCATGACCTCCTCTTGAACAATGACACATACGGACACCACCTCTACCACAAAATAGATCCTTCTTCAATATTTTATCACCATCACTCCACATCAAATTCTCATTTGTAATTGCATGTATACCATTGTTGGCATTGACATGATATATAAACCACAATTTCCTAGTCAGAGTCCTTTCCAGATCTACAAAAAAATCTCATTCCACCATCATCGATCAACATATGCATCAGGAAATCCAGGCATCCCTTGCCCATATTGACACTCTTACAGCATCTGAGGCTCTGTTGCTGAACCTTGACAACACTTCTTACTAAGCCCATGACACTTTCTTATTTTCCCTTGACATGGATTTCAATGTATCCCATGTTTGATGTAGACCATTTATCCACACTGTGATGGTTTTCACTGCACATCTGGTGTACAACCTGTTAAACACACATGGGCAGCAAAGGAATATGAAAGATAAAACATGAGAGTATAGTTATTATTAACAAATTATATACATTTATAGTACATTGTGTGACCCTTGGATTCATATTCCAAGTGGTCTCTTGGACTCCGTTTGGTTGTTCAGCTTCCACACCAACCCTTAGAGGATTAGGTGTCCAACATTTCTGCCTTTAATCGGAAGGGTTATGTATGAGTCCAAGAAGAGAGCTATAATACAAAATGTGCAAAAATGCATGGTAGCACTAGGTTGAATGCGCTCTCAGAAATTTTGGTATAAAGGGCAGTGGTTTAAGGATGAACACCAACACTAGAATGGTCAGTGCAGCTCCCGGAACTCTTCCAAAACTGGTAAGAAGATGAAGTTTCTTCTATAGGAAGTTCTCCTATAGTTTTGAAGAGGGAAACCTTTGACCATGAAAGGGAGGTCTCACCCCACATAAAGGGAGAACTTCAACCTGAAAAGGGAAGTCTCAATCTATGATGGTTTAAGGATGACCAAAAACTCTGGAATACTTAATACAATTCCTAGAACTCTTCCAAAACTGGCAAGAAGCTGAAGTCTTCTGCTAGAGGAAGTGTCGCCAATTCTATTCCTGGAATTCTTCCAAAACTGGCAAGAAGATGAAGTCTTCTGCTAGAGGAAGTGTCCCAGATTACCAACTCAAGTCATTCTCAGGGGCATCTTTGTCTCTGGCTACAACTCTGAAACGGGTGTGGTAGGTTGTGGCTCAGGCTCGCTTGATGTGGCTTTGAATCTTGTAGGTGACCATCATTCACGCCCCCTTGGTCAGATACAAGGTGAGATGATGGAGAAAACTCAACTGCAACACTGTTCAATACTCTGGAACAAGTTCAGACATATGATTGAAATATATTCTTGGCTATTGATGCCCATTGCCAAGAAGTGATCCATCTAAGATGAATCTTTGTTCTTGTAGAAGGTTTCTTTTTGAAGCATCTGTTTGAAGAATGACTAGTTTTATGACAGTGCTTACATGGATGAAGATCAAAACAGTGATCTTTCAGATGGCCAACTCAGTCATAGAGTTGGCATTTTACAATTTGATGTTGTTTCTATGGAAGAGGGGCATAATCAGGAACAACTGGAGGTGAACTGTCATGAGGAGCAGGTGAACTATCATGAATGAATCCAACACTTTGAAATTGGATTGGTTTGGAGTAGTTTGGAATATGAAAGGACAAGTCCTTGTCATATCCAAGACCAGTTCTGTGCTTGTTGTGGACAAGTTCTTCCCAAGGTCTGATGATGGGCTTGGGAAGTGCAAGCTGAACTTCTGCATCTACATGTAACCTTGCTGCTTTATGGGAGTCTGTCTCAATCTTCTGAATAGAAACAAGTTCAGAATGACTCCTCTGTTTTAATTCTTCTTGATATAGTTGAGATTCGAGCTGCAAAAAATCAATTTTCTCTTGTGCATTTTGTAGACAGACCTGAATGTCTATGAGAGAAACTTTGCTGACGTTTAATGTATCATGAGTAGTAGACAATATTAGAGTTTTAAGGAACTCTAATACTTCATTGGTTCTGGTCATTTTATTCAATGTTAAACTTACACTTTAAACCAACTATGAACCAATGTCACCACAAGGTATTCTCAAAATTTGTTCTCCCGGAAAACTACAACAATCAAGTGATATTATTCCTTGAGGAATGAACCAAAAGCAAGATTTTAACTCTACAATTATTCTCCAAATCCACACACAATGATGGTTGTTTTGCATTCATATACAAGGAATGTATATTGTGCATTCCCAAACAATGAGACTCAAATGCTACAACAAATAAAATACTTGTTTCTCCATTATGAATACTCAGAAATATATATCAGCAAGGATGCTAGCTTTACACAGTGCACAAATTGAAAAGGAACCTGACCCAGCCACTTGTATAAAAAATTCAACTTCTAGAGAGTCTGCTACAGCCGTAGGATTTCCTGCTATGCCAAGGGAATGATAGTAAAATTTATAAAATTGTCCACTGTTAAGTTTGCACCAGAACTTGATAAATTTCGTCCCACTGATTTGAAGGTTTAATAATAGCAATCAGCAGCCCATTCATCTGAGAATTATTTTCATGAAGAATTATCCCTGCATTAGAGTTGAACTTGCCCCCTTTTTTTGTATATATAGGAGACAATCTAGGTGCAAGAGCAACGTAGACCCTGCTATTCTTTTCACAACCGCCAAATTTCTAGCTCGTAGGGAGTTTTCTGGAATCACAGTTATGGCAACTTCTCTGGAATCACAAATTAAAGCTATTGCCTCCACCCATGTGCAAGTTGAGGATTTGAAAAAGAGGCCTTTCATGCGGCCATCAATTCTTTTCGATCGCACTGAAGCAGCAGACGTTAGTTTGGAAAGCGTTTTTGATATTTCTCTCAGAGGGCTCGATGAACTCTCCACAATTGAGATATCCTTTGCTACATTTAAGAAGACTTTGTTCAATTTAGAAAGCCTACAGATAGACTGGGAGCTTCAGAATAGAGAATACAATGCAAAACTAGATAAATCTATTGCCACATTGTTGCATTTACTGTCTGGGTATCTGCTTCTTTCACATTCTCACTAGACGCCGGAGTACTTGATTCGGCGATACAAGATATATGTATAAAATGTAGATGATGTGATACTCTATGCTCTTCCCTACCATGAAACAAGCTTATTTGTGCGAATTGTACAACTGCTAAACTTGGAAAAAACTCAATGTCATTTTCTAGAAGGAGTGAAGAAGTCAGGTGCACCTCCACCAAGAGAAGTCCTGGTTAAACAATGCACCTGTGTAACAACAGTTTTGGAGACAATATGTGAATATAATATGCTAGTGATCAGAAGCTGAGCATGCCCCAAATCATCCTTCTGGCTTGGGGTGCGATAGTAGGAGTGGGGACAGATGCCCTTGCATCCATACCTCAGTGACTCATTTATTTTTATTCAGAGGGTTAGTTACTCATAGAATCTCATAGCGAATGAACTCCAGCGTTCATACCAAGTGGCGACGGAAACACAAGTCTCGAACAGCCAAAGAACACCTCTTTCATCTTCAACGTGATAGGCATAAACAAAATTCTGTCCTTGGGAGTCAAGGCCTCCTTTAAATCCTCCCTCAGATGCTTGTCTTCGTGCTTGTGGAATCGACTTGAATGCGTTCGGTGCAAGACTTGCAAAGCCAGCTTCTGCTCCAGCTGAGAAGATCAGTTAATTTTGATCTTGCATACAGCATGGATGGGCGAGAGCGTATGCAAGATTTTCAAAGTATGTAATCTTTACACCAACGCTAGGGTTGCCACAGGTGGGCTGAGGCCACTGCAAAAGATGGGTGGCATGGATGTTTATCGAGCTACAACAGAAGAGGTGAAAATTCCTCCTCAATAATGGCTTGCTCCTCCGAGACTTGATTTCAATTCCCTTTTGACGCTTATCGCGAGGAATGACTGCAATACTTCACTCAATAGGAATGCTGACAGGGACCTGTATTCTAATTGGAGTTGGAAGTGGGAGAAAATTGATTTCAAAACATCATCAATTCAATGCCCAAAGGCTCTAAACACATTGTTGGGATAAGTCATAGAGAGCAGCGTATGGAGCGTGCTGCAAACAAGATGCAAAGGGACATTATATCAGGCTATAATAAGGTGCAGTGACAGGTGAAGGATTAATAGCTATTACGATTCGCTCTTAGGTAAATGTAACATTTTTTTTTTGCATGCAGATTGTATGGAGAGAGCCCAACTCAAAAATAGATGACAAAGCATCCAGAATGTCAGATCAATAGGACAGTGTAGCATTCAAATAGTGTTGCGTTCAGCATGGTATGCACAAAGTGCGAGAATTATGTTATTCACCAATCAACAAGAGAAATCACAAAACTCAGGTCAAGATGCTCGCTTGCTTAGAAACGCTCTTCCAAATATGCATAGAGAGGCCAAAAAACAAGTGGCTCAAATATGAGATTGAGCAGGTTAGGAAGGTACCGGCTCTGATACCATGTTAAACACACATGGGCAGCAAAGGAATATGAAAGATAAAACATGAGAGTATAGTTATTACTAAAAAATGATATACCTTTATAGTACATTGTGTGACCCTTGGATTCATATTCCAAGTGGTCCCTTGGACTCTTTTTGGGTATTCAGATTCCACACCAACCCTTAGAGGATTAGGTGTCCAACACAACCTCGACCATGAGCTTATCTTCAATTGCGATTATCACTTTGAATGGTCAGCATTTCATGTACACATCCACCGACTGGTCGTTTAATCTCCTCTCAATCCTTTTGCCATATGTGAAATCCCTCATAGGTGTCAACAAAGCTATCCAATACTTCACCTACTCTGTGACCAACTGGCAGGCTTAGACCCTCTTGTGTTTTGAGCTAGATGCAGATAGATCTATAGGCTTCCACAAAACAAAGCAATCATTTTAACATTTGCAAAACCATTTCTCTTCTTCACATCAACAACTAAAATAAAAATTCCATCTAGAACAAGCTCCAAAAGTCAATGTTTGACATTGGCTATTTTTCTCTTATCTCGATCTCTTTTATAACTATAATAATGGTGTATGCCAAATGAACCAAAACCATTGCTACCCACTTCAGATTGTAGAACAAATTGGTCCATCTACCTTTATTTTGCAAGATCTTCAAGGAAGAAAAGAATCTCTTCTTGTAAATGGATTGATCCCTCAAAAATTATTTTTGTGGAAGGTCATTATGACTTTTTTAAATATGTAAATAATCACATGTACAATACGGTGTATTACATAAGTTTATCCATTCCTGAGTGATCAAGTCGATAAGCCTACACCTTGACATGCATCAATCCATCACCTGGGAGCTAGCTCACCACAAATTTTTCTATTCCCAACTTGTATTATGTTGCATCCACTAAGACGTGCACCTTCATGGAGTGCTTCAACCACATCCGATGTGTTGCAGATTTTGCATCCCACACGTTCTCTAGAGTCACAGCCTATGCACAATGAAACCTTTCACCCACTTGATTCTTATAGCTCGAAAACTCCATGAAAATGTGGCAACTACGAGAGCTTGATCAGGATCTCACCACTTTCACCTTGTTTAACCACACCTCCTCTTCTAATTTTAGGGATCCTTGATCATAAATTTGACACATTGGATCATTAACTTCCATATTAGATCTGTAAGCAACCTAAATTTATCTCTTTATGATACTTGATTCATTAATCCCTATGAACCCTTGGAAACAAAGGAATCCATTTGAAGCCAATATTTGGCTGATATCAGATGAAGAAATTTTACTAGAGAGAAAAATGTTTTTACAAAGAGAATTAATAAATAACATAAACCAAAAATAATACATAAATATGCAAACATTGTTAAAACAATATTTATCATGGGAAAACCCCAACTCTGGGAAAAACCCAACCCAATTAAATTTCATTATCCTTGGCCAAGTGAGCCTTCACCACTCACCTCCCTGGCCTCATATTAGAATGAAGTGTTCCCAACCTTTTATAGGATCGATTACATACAATATTATGGGTACAAAACCATGGGTAGGTTATAACACATCTACAAAACCTCCACCATTAGACTTGGTCAACTTTGAATATTTTCTTGAGTCAATTTTACCTAACAAGCATGCTACATGACATTCTACAAAAATTTTGCAATGAGAATCTATTCAATGTATTAGCCTATTTTTCTAATGAAAAACATCTAAAAAATTATTCCAAACACTTGTTGGCCACAACTTTCTAATATTGTGTTTGACATCATAATCCATGCCCATATTTTATTGGGTTCTCTATATAAGTTTAAATAATGATTACTTGAATAAAATCAATCAATATGGTGTGTGATTGTTAAGATGGGATTCAAATTGGGGACAAGATTTGATGCTTGAACTTGTTTACTTAATCTAGGGTGTTGTGTGTAGTATAGGCCTTATAAATGTATCAACATTTAATTTGTCAATTCCAATAGTTCGTGAACTTCGAGGCGCAGCACTGGAAATGCCAGAGAGACTCCCTGACAAACTGCAAAACAAATTCTAGTCCAACTTGTGTAATAAATGAAATCTTGCACTTAAAAAGGGGACTTGAGAAAACATCAATCAGGGCAATCAAAATCATGCAGGAAATAAAAGAAATCATGCACTAAAAGGAAATCCTAATTATGGGTAAACAGAAGGTAAATACGAAGTAGAAACCAAGCGGTGCTAGCACAACATCAAAAGAACTGTAAATGATGGGATGAATTCAAAATCAATTCAAAAGAACTGTAAATGATGGGATGAATTCAAAATCAATTCAAAAACCATTCTAAGTCTGCACTAATTTTGTTGCATCTACCCCTATGTAACAAAATCAAACTAAAAGCATCAACAAACATAACAAGTAAATTTATTGTATAAATAAACTTATGAAAGAAAATGATTTAATATGAATCTCTCGCCTTCCTTGTCGCTAAAGATAAATCTTAAGAAGCTGACAAGAAGTTTAAGGCAACTATAGTGGAAATAAATTTTATTGTTTTCAAAGGTGAGGCGGTTTCCTTTTTATTGATGTCACCTCACTTTTTAATCATTCAAATCCATAAGGTGAAACTGATCACATTCCAGAGCAAAAACTAGTCAGTTCTAGACCAAAGAAGAGGATTCCAATTGCACATTAAAACTTGTAGAAATAGAGTATCGCAACATAAGCCGACCTATAAAATCATAGCAATCTGGAGCGATGCAATCCTATTCAATATAAAGAAATATTTCGAGTGCAAGAACAATTCTTAATGCAAAAAATAAAATCAATGTTGTAGTTGAAAAGAAAACATTGGAGCAGATTAAATAATATCAATTTGAAGACAGAAAGAGACTAGAAATAATTAAACCTTGCAATAAAAATTCACCCATAGTAAATAATGAAATTTAATCTAGGAGATGCAGAGTGGTGTCACGTTCTACTGGCCAACCCAGCCAACTCGTACCCTCTATGAGAAACTTGGTTCACACAAGAATTAAAGCCATGAGATGCATGAACTAAATAAACAGAGCATGCCAAGAAATGCTTCAATTAATATTTAAAATATTTGAAATCACAGTCTTTACATTGTGAAGACAAACAATTAACTCGAGGAAACAGGGGGTGCGATCGATAGGCAATAACTGCGTGATGCTACATTGAGACTATCTCCTCTTGCCTTCTTCCTACTCCTTCTGTGCCTATGCGTATCTATGCATGTATATATATCGATCAATCCCTCCCTTTAATTAATTCTGCCCTAGGCAATCTCTAAACTTATACAGGCATCGAAATACAATTTGGGCCTTTTAACAGCCAATTAAAATATAGGAGGGAAGATTATCAATCTTAACAATTTCCTAGGAATAAAATTGGTTTTTCAACTAAATGTTGAATAGGGACTGATTCTGGTAAATAGTTCCTCTTTTCCTAGGATGATGTTGTTTGTAGAAAGTGCAATTTGACTAATCAATTTCTTCCCCAAACTGCTATTTGACTGTCAGCCGAGTGATGTTTGGATTTGAGTTTTCTACGCACACCATAAAGTTGATGGATGAAAAAAGGATTTGCATTTCAGACCAATTTTCATTGCACAAATAGATGCTATCTGGCAAAAATATTCATAGTTCATATTTTCAGCAACAGTTGAATCATCAATGACACAATTTTCCCGTAAGAAAACCCACATGTTGTCCAGATCATCTACATCTCGATGAATATGCTCATCAAAGACCCATTCAATAAAAATATCTATAAGGGTTCCATCAGAATACTCACAAAGCTCTTGCTTGCTCAATGTCCCATTCATGTCTTTATCCAATCCAAGAAACAGGTCATAGATCCTCTACGCTGTTGTAAGAGAAAACCAATTCTCACCCTGCTCACTATCAACAACTTCATCCTTATTTTTCTATTGTAGCTCCATTAGTTTTGCAAGACAATTACTCAACAAAACCTTCTTTATGCACAACTTCCCTCGTTGATAGGGATCACGAAATAAAAAGAACTTCTGGGCTGCAATACGGCAATACATTTTCAAAAATCCTGAAGGCATGTCTCGAGCTATGCCAATTTTGTAATGAGTCCTATTATGTAGGCTTCCATTTCATGTAGTTGCAAGAAACCATTTCCATCTTCATCAAGTTCACTCATTTCTATGCGTGCTTGGGTCAATGAACCCATTCGCATAACATTAATTGACTCTAGTGCAGGAACATAAGTATGGTGGAAGAACTTGATACGTAGTGCAGGAATCTTATTTCTCTAAAATAATCAATGCACTAGAAGATATTACAACTATCTTCTCACTGCCTGATCATAACAGCTTCACACTAAGAACTGAAGTGAATTTTTTTTTAAAACACTAAGGTGGCTGTGGATCTTATTTCTCATTGCAAGACACATGCATTCTAAATTTTGAATACATTACTCCACCACTACTACTTCCACCACTGATTCCTCTGATTTACCCTCAGAATTTCCATTTGACCATAGAGATCACAATTTTTGCAGTAACAGTGGCTTGGGCTACCCTAAAACCAGAAGAGAAGTCGAATGCCTCTTGGCATTGTGAAGTATGGTGGGTCGTTTTCCCTTTCCTCCTAAAATCATCATTTCTACCTCCACCTCCAGTCTTCACTGTGCACAAATCTCTTTCAAAGAATTCATAAGAGTAGAATCCATGGGACTTGTGTAACATTTGCTGGAAAAAGGAGGACCCTTATCTTTGGAAGTAGATGGTGGCAGTGGTGGAAGAATTCTTCAGAGTGTAGGAAGCCATGGGAAAATGGTGCAGGAATCCATTGCATGGTACATGAATCATTTCACAGTCTAGGAAGGTAAATGCAGATCTAAGGCTTGTATAAAAGAATGATCGAACTAGTTTTAAACCTCAAACATATAAACTTTTATTAATAATGTTTTAAATTTTAATCCTGTTAAAACAAGGGAAGTAACAACAACATGAGATACTTTAGGTAAAAAAATAAGACAAAACAAAGGCCCAACATCCCCCCATTCTAACCATCTTGCATGTCCTCATGCAAGGAAATAAGGTATTGTCACTCCCTTGCAAAAGAATAAATTAAAAAGAAAACATTTATAGGCATTTGCAATGATGTCCTTGCAATTCTGTGTGATCACATTCTTGCACTAGATAAAGCTTGCTTAAAAGACAGAGTGTCTGTTGGACTCTTTACTTGTTCAGACTTATTTCAAGAAGAACTAACACAAAGGATACCATAGGAATACTAAATTTCAAGGATGGTGTTATTACTCGAAAAAAATAGACAAATTTAGAATTTCCAAAAAATATCCTGAAGGCATCCTTGATCAGAAGTTTCATTTTGACGTCCTCATTGTAAATATGAGTGACATGATTTAAAAGCCATGGCGTTACAAGTAGACATGGTAATACCTTCCCATAGTGACTATTTTTACCATTATCCATGTATAGTTGAATCTCCTCTTGTCTAGGCACAATGAATTACTTCCACTAAGGGTACCACATCCATAAAAGTAATTCCAAAAAGATAGAACTCTCAGGCATAACAACAGAAGGATTTTAAAGACATTCTCAAAGAGATTGATAATGAGTTCAGGGAAGGAAAAAACAATTAAGTCATAGTGTAAAATTAACTTTAATAGCAGAGGCATGGCCGTGATGCCAGCAAGTGTCTATACCCTCGACAGGGATACCTTTTAACCTCATGAGATGCTTGTATCCCACCTATTAGATATAGATTCAGAGTTATTTAATAGCATTTAATTCTTCTCTTTTTAAAATTTAATTGAAGGCCATTGTCGTGGCTTGGTAACTAGCTAACAACAGTGCCATTCACAAGAACTAACAAGAATGAACAAGCCATGTCATGATGATACCTCCTATCTTCCACCTTCTTCAACTGAAAGCTATTACCCTGGATTGGTGACTAGTGTGGTAATCTCATTCTCCTTAGGACCCATGATCATAGTAGGTTGGCTCGTAACGAGACCTCCTATCCTTTAATTAATTCATTTATGTTTAAAACAAAAATCTGATTATGATTAACCCTAGATAGGTTACTTAATAGGTGGGGAAGCAAATCTACTCCTTAAGAGTGTAGGATGGCATGAAAAGTTTTTAATTACTACTCTTTATTGATTGGTCGTGCTACCCTAAAGACATAAAAAACATCTTGGATAATGACAAATATTAATCCTTGAGTTGGTCATGTCAGGGTTATTTATGAAAGCTTATTAGAGTTTTGTAGGCGTGGCCCATCATAAGAGGGTTTTCATCAATCCCTTCAAAGAGGGACTTGAAAGGATTTTATAAATGATAGTTGATTTAGAATAGGAGAAAAGTATTACATGTAACTTATAACAATACCCTTCACTAAGATATTAATCCATAATCAAAGTCACTTTAAAATATGAGGCATTAAGTGTGAAGTTATTCTCACAGGTCTTACCATGAGAGTGCATAATAATAGAAATTTCAAAAGTTTTGCTTTTAGGGAATCACAAGTTCAAGAGTGTTTTATACATCTTTATTCATTATTCTCATATTACCCTACCTTATTTTTAAAGAGAGGAATATCACCTTTAAGTGTAGGCATATTTCCAATGAAACCATGTGCATAACAAAATGTTGATTATACGCACACTTAGTTTTAAAGAATAAACATCAAGACATACCAAAGCATGGCAAACAAATTGCTTCAATTGACATGGTATAAAAAATTTCCGAATGATGAGGAAATAAGGTGCCCTGATGACTGCTCGAAACTAGGATTTGTTGGAATCCACATATTTATGATTCTCCAACTAATGCAAGTCTTCCACAATTTGATAGTCACTCTCTTGGAGGCACAAAGGATTTGGTGAAATACAAAAGATAAATCCCTCAACTTTGGGCTCAAATATTTGATTTTTATATTGAAAAGAATGGTTGAGAGAGATTTTAGGGTTTTCAGCTTCAACAACATTTCGAGAAAAAGTTCCAATGAAAGATTTCTCCTTTGGTGGTCTTTGAATTATATCTTCGTAGGATGAATGTTCTGTAATAATAGGGGAAGTTTCCAAATTCATTTCCTTTCCCAACTTTGAAGGTGTAACATTTTGTTTGATAGCGGGAAGAATAAGTGTTTTAAACTTTGTGCAATGTGATGGTTTGGATTAGCATTTATGATATGGTTTGTGCTAAGGTTTTGGTTAAGTCTTGGACTAAGATTTGGATTTTCATTAGGATTAGGCTTTGGACTAGGGTTAGGTCTACATTTTGGATGAGGACTAGGGTTAGGTCTAGGGTATGGACTAGGGTATGGATTAGGGTTTGGGTTAGGACTAGGGTATGGATTAAGGTTATGTATAGGGTATGGACTAGGGTAGGGTATGGATATGGGTATGGACTAGGGTTAGAGTATGGATGAGGGTATGGACTAGGGTTAGGGAAATGATTAGGGTAAGCTTACACATGCGATTGGGATGATGGAGGAGGATGCTTGATGGTGCATTGGAAATAAATTGTGGTTGTTGTTGATGCTTAAGTAATTCAATTTGCATGGGATATTTCTGTAGAGAGAAGGATCTAAATGATTCTTGAGGCCATGTAGATATATGGCTCAAGGACGAGGGCCAAGGTGAGGGCCACTACGGCCATGAAGCAGGGTGTTTAATGTGAGGAGGATTAAAAGTTTTCCATGAAACTACAAGATTATAGACATGTTGAGGAACCTGCTTAGAATAATAAAAATTATTCCAAGTATCAAATGGTGATGGGTTATGAGTTATACCTGGTAGTTGATTTGATTCCTTACTTAATTTCCCAAGTGCCTTTAGTAATCTTGGTAGTGATGGGAAATGTTCTATTGAATGGTCCCCTTCACAAATTTTGCAAAATTTTAGGCTATTAAGTGGACACTTTCCAAGGAAGTGTTTCTTTCTAAAGTTGGTGTAAAATATAAGTAGTGGTTTTTCATCCTTCTTCTGCTCTTCCTACAAATCATCCAATTTTGAAATCAAAGATTTAATAATATCATTCTTATGTTCAATCAAAATATTATTTTTTTCACTTGTTAATCTTCATTGGATGAGTTAAATGTCTCTATAGTAGCATAAAAACTCCTCACTGGATGATTCCTCAAAATACCATTTTCCTGTTTTTAACAAGCCAAATGGTACATTCGTTAGCACATGAATAGTGTATATCTATATATGTAGGGTGGGGAGTTCTTACAACATCATATAAAATGAGAAACCTTAAAGCAATAGTACATGAAAGAAATTTATTCAAAGAAAATAAACTTCCAAGAAAAACTAGGTGAAGAAAAAATAAATGCAACATGTCACCAAGGTCAATCACCTAAGTGCCTCCCTGGCAACGACGCCAAAATGTTGGGTGCAGTATAGGGCTTATAATCTAGATAGTTCGTGAACTTCGAGGAACATCACTGGAAATTCCAGAGAGAGTCCTTAGCAACCTGCAAAACAAATTCTAGTCCAACTTGCACAATAAATAAAATCCTGCACTTAAAAGGGAGCTTTTGAAAACACCAACTCAGGAAATCAAAATCATGCGGAAAATAAAAGCAATCTTGCACTAAAAGGAAATCATAATTATGAGTAAACAAAAGGTAAATCCGAATTGGAAACCAAGCAGTGTCGGCACAATATCAAAAGAGTTGTAAATGCTGGGATGAATTCAAAAGAAATTCAAAATCCATTCTAAGTCTGCATTAATTATGTTGCATCTACCTTTGTGTAACAAAATCAAACTAAAAGTATTAGTAAACATAACAAGTAAATTTATTGTGTAAATAAATTTATGAAAGGAATTTATTTAATATGAATCTCTTGCCTTCCTTGTCCCTAAAAAAAATCTTGAGAAGCTGACCAAAAGTTTAAAGGAAACAACAATGGGAAATAAAAATTATCTTTTTCAAACGTGAGGCAGTTTCCTTTTTATTGATTTCATCTGACTTCTTAATCATTCAAATCCATAAGGTGAAATCGATCAGATTCTAGAGCACAAGCCTGTCAGTTCTAGACCAAAGAAGAGGATTCCAATTGCACATTAAAAGTTGTAGAAATAGAGTATCGGAGCATGAGATGACCCTGTAAACTCAGAGAAATCTAGAGGGATGCAATCTTATTCAATATAAAGAAATATTTCAAGTGCAAGGACAATTTGTAATGCAGCAAATCAAATCAATTTTGTTTCTGAAAAGATAACATTGTAGCAGATTAAATAATATCAACTTGAAGATGGAAAGAGACTAGAAATAATTAAATATTGCAATAAAAATTCACACACAGTGAATAGTGCAATTTAATATAAGAGATATAGAGCGGTGTTGAGCTGGTCTGGCATCCAACTCATCCAACTCACACCCTCTATGAGAAACCTGGTTCATACAAGAATTAAAGCCATGGGATGCATGAAATAAATAAACAGAGAATGGCAAAAAATGCTTTGATTAATATTTAAAATCGCAGTCTTTACATTGTGCAGACAAACACTTAACTTTAGCAAATAGGGGTAGCAATCCACAGGCCATAACTGTGTGATGCTACATCAAGACTATCTCCTCTTCCCTTCTTCCTACTCTTGTGCTTGTGAGTATCTATGTGTGTATATCTATCGATAAATCCCTCCCTTTAATTAATTCTGCTCCAGGAAATCTATAAACATATATAGGAATCGAAATACATTTTGGGGCTTTTAACAACCAACTAAAATACAGGAGGGAAGGTTATCAATGTTAACAATTTTCGAGGACTAAAATTGGTTTTGCAACTAAATGTCAATAGTGACTGATTCTGGTAAATTGTTCCTCTTTTCCTGGGATGATGTTGTTGGTAGAAAGTGAAATTTGACAAATCAATATCTTCCCCAAATAGCAATTTGACTGTCAGCTGATTGATGTTCAGATTTGAGTAGTCTATGCACTCCATAAAGTTGATGGACGGAAAAAGTGTTTTCATTTCAGACCAATTTGCTCTACACAAATAGATGTTATTTGGAAAAAATCTTCATATTTCATCTTTTTAGCACGAGTTTAATCGTTAATGACACAATTTTCACTTTAGCAAACTCACATGTTGTCCATGTCATCTGCATCTCAAAGAATATGCTCATCAAAGAATCGTTCAATTAAAATATCTGCAAGGGTTCAATCAACATAATCGCGAAGCTCTTGCTTCCTCAATGTCCCATTCATTTCTTTGTCCACTCCAAGAAACATGTCATAGATGCTATGCGCTGTTGTAAGAGAAAATCAGTTCTTCCCCTCCTGACTATCATCAACTTCCTCCTTATTTTCCTAGTGTAGCTCCAATAGTTCCGCAAGAAGATTACTCAGCAAAACCTTCTTTATGCACAACTTCCCTCATCGATAGGGATCACAAAACAAAAAGAACTTGTGGGCTGCAATACGACAATACATTTGCAAAAATTCTGAAGGCATGTCTCGAGTTGTGCCAAATTTGGAATGAGTCCTCTTATGTAGGCTTCCATTTCATGTACTTGCAAGAAACCATCTCCATATTCATCAAGTTCACTCATGTCTATGTGTGCTTGGGTCAATGAAACCGTTCGCATAACATAAATTGACTCCAGTGCAGGAACACAAGTATGATGTAAGATCTTGATACATATTGCAAGAATATTCTTTCTGTAAAACAATAAATGCACTAGGATATATTACAACTATCTTCTCACTTCCTGATCATAACATATTCACACTGAGAATTGAAGCACAAAACATTTGCAAGCACTAAGGTGGTTGTGGATCTTCTTTCTCACTGCAACACACATGAATTCTGAATTTTGAATACAATACTCCACCACTGATGTTGCCACCGCTGAATCCTCTGATTTACCCTCAAACTTTCCATCTGACCATAGAGATCAAAATTTGTGTAGTAATGGTGGCTTGGGCTGACCTAAAACCAGAAGAGAAGTGGAACGCCTCCTAGCATTATGAAGTATGGTGGCTCCTTTTTCCTTTCCTCCTAAAATCATCACTTCTACCTCCACCTCCAGTCTTCATTGTGCACAAATCGCTTTCAAAGAATTCAGAAGAGTAGAATCCATGGGACTTGTGTAATGTTTTCTAGAAAGAGGAGGATCCTTATCTTTGGAAGTAGATGGTGGCAGTGGTGCAAGAATTCTTCAGAGTACAAGAAGAAATCGTAAAATGGTGCAGGAACTCATTGCATGGTACAAGAATTGCTG
This sequence comes from Pinus tabuliformis, assembly GCA_031772625.1. Taxonomy (NCBI): domain Eukaryota; kingdom Viridiplantae; phylum Streptophyta; class Pinopsida; order Pinales; family Pinaceae; genus Pinus; species Pinus tabuliformis. The sequence continues at coordinate 1,414,008,391 of CM062820.1, read as the reverse complement.
CATAGTCCAGGAAGGTAAATGAAAATCCAAGGCCTATATAAAAGCATGATCGAACCAGTTTTAAACCTGCAATATACAAACCTCTGTTAATAATGTTTTAATCCTGTTAAAACAAGGAAAGTAACAAATACTTGCAACAATAATCATTTAACCAAACAACAACATGAGAGATTTTAAGTAAAAAATAGGACAAAACAGAGTCCCAACATAGGGTTTCTTCATTTTAGGTGACTCTGGAACACATATTTTACGTGTCTGAACCTGACTATAGGTGATGAGTGTTCTGATGGGGGGGATGGACTCCATTCCTTTAGAAATGTGCTGGCCAGGAAATTGAAGCGTGGAGCAAGATGTACAGACAAGTTTGAGGTAAGAATTAGTCCTCAGGAAGCCCCAATTTAGGGGGCTTAGTGGTAAGCTGGGTTCAGAGGTCACTCCTTACTAAAGGTGGCCAAAACTCTGAGACTTGTTATCCCTCCAAATAGTTTAGAGAATCAACATAGGTGAATGAATGATCATGTTGTCTTTGTAAGCTTATTGGAGGTTGGCCAATGGAAAAGGAGCTTCAATGTGGATTCATAAAAAATGGAAACCTAGAGGGGGACATGATTTAATGTTAGGCCCAAAGGGATTTTTTACAATATTTTCTTCAAGTTTGAAGGATAAAAATAGGATAAAGAACAAACACCCATATCAGAACATAAGAGACAATGAGTAGAAAAGATAAATCATTTGATTAATAGTGTAAATCTTGGTACATAATGAGTAAGAACAATGGAAATTGGGCTTGCTATGCAAGCTATGCAAACCCAGGTTAAATCCACTAACCCAAGTGTTGGAATGGCTATAAACTAGAAATGCACACTGCCTAGAAAATCTTGTTGCTGGCTACCTAAAGGAATAAGGATTCCTTCATGAAATATTGCTTAGAAAATGATGCAGAATTAGCCTTGGACACCTGTCACCAAACCAACAAAAACCGAGAAATATTTTGGGCTAGTTCTGGTTGACCAAAATTCCCTCTAAGAGGTGCGAGTGGACTTTCTAGTAGGATCTATGTTCTGCTGAAGGAATTCTAGTAGTGAATGTCCCCAAATACTCCACTAAAATATACCTCTAAGATCACTGCAAAATTCTCTATGGAAACCCAACTTTCTCTAGCTATTGACTCCTTTGAATATGCCTCAATCCCACACCTATGTAGGCTTTCCCTAGAATGACCCGAACACTACTATAATTAGAGAAATTCAGTCCTTAATACTGCCTCAATTCCAACCATAAAAATTCATGTCAAAACACCAATATTGAGGTAGGAAATTCTTTGGAAATTTCTGAGATTTTCCCAATAACTGAAGCTAGCCAAAATGGTGTGACATGAACTTCTTCTACACCTAGGAAGAGCATAAAACTAGAAATCCTCTGAAATTAAACGCATGTGAGAGCCCAAAAGTAGAATCCAAAATTCCTAATTAGGGAGGCACTCAGATTTCTCTGAAAGGAGGGTGGAATTACGCCTGCAATTTTTATGCTAAATAACACTCCAACTCCTCCACTAAACAACTCCAAGAGATTTTGAAATGTGTAATAGAGATAGTAAAAGAGATGCCTCCAAAATGCCTCCCCTTTTCCTTAAGTAGTCTAGCCCATGCACACTCCTTGGTGGTCTCTAGAATTCATTAATTTCCCACCTTTTTTCTTGTGGTTTGAATCACCTCCCTTAGGTGGTCCCCACATTCCACTAAGAACTCGATTTTCCTTTTTCTCCTAGGTCCAAAAATTTCAAAGTGTGAATCAACACCAAAATTAGTAAAATTTATGAAATTAGGGATATCACAGTCCTCCCCGCCAAAATTAGATTGTACTTAAACAACTATAATGCTAGGTGTTGCAACACTTTCTCACCTTCCCATGTAGCATCTGCCTTAGGAAAATCATTCCATCTGACTAAGAAATCCCTAATGACATTGTTCCTGAGTCTCATCTCATCAAAAATGGCTTCAAGAGCCAACAAAAGATACCCCTCCTTATCCAAGGGTGGTAGTTCTGTTGAAGTTGTTATCTGCTTCCCGAATGCATTCTTGACACGTGATACATGGAAAATGTTATGCACATTGCTCCTTGGTAGGAGCTCCAACGCATATGCCACTACTCCAACACACCTAGTCACCCTGTAAGGCCCAAAGAACTTATGATTTCTTGTCTCTTCCCCCTTCTATTTGAGGGTTGATTATATATATCTCTATAGGCATACAGAAAATAGGTCTCCAATGTCAAATGACCTCTCAACCTGATGGCAGTTTGCATAGACCTTCTACTGTTTTTTTGCAACCTTTTGGGTGTTCTTGAGAGCTTTGAGTATGTCTTGTCTCTCTTGGATGCAATCTTTGGCCCATGTGTCCATGATGTCTCCAAACGCCATTTTAGTAAAATATTAAGCATCATAACCATAAAGATCTTTTAAAGGAGATGTACCAATGTACATGTGATAAGAGGTGTTGTAGTAATATCCTTGATGTATAGCCATTTCACCTATGTACACTATGACCTTATCAAATAGTTCCTCAATTAGCCTTCCAACCACTTGTTCACCACCTTTGCCTATCCATCAGTCTGGGGGTGGTAGCTAGTGCTGGATGTGAGATTTGTGCCCACCAATTTGAAGAGCTCTTGTCAAAACCCCCCAATTAATCTACTATCCCAGTAGCTAAAAATGGTCTTGGGAAGACCATGGATCTGAATACCTCCCTGAAGAATAACTTGACTACCTGTGAAGTTGAATATCAAGATTGAATAGCAAAGAAATGGGTAATATTGTCAACTAGTCCACCACCACATATGTACAATCTCACCCTTGAACCGCTGGGAGCCCTGTAATGAAATCCATGGAGATGCTCTCCCCCTTTTGCTTCAGAATAGGTAGAGGATAAATTATGATTTTTGGGTGTATGTTCTACCTTATTCCTCTAGCATGTGATAATATTTCACATATCAAAACATGTGCTCCTTGAGGACCCTCCACATAAAGTGCTCTTCGACAACCTTGTAATTCTTTAGGAATGTTGGTTTTCCTACCAATTGTGAGTCATGTTCTACCTTCAACATCTTTTCCCAAAGATGAGAATTAAGAATCAGGTAAATCTAGTTCTTGTAGTAAATTATATCATCCATGACCTTCTATCTCTCATCTCCAAAATTCCCATCCAACGTCTCATACACTCGCTGGTTCTTAGAGTACTACACTAAAAGTTGTGCCTTCCAATCCTATACAACATCCATGAGAGAGAGTGTCAATGATATTCTAGGAAGTGCATGAGCTACAATGTTGTGCTTCCCCTTGACATAATCAACCTCAAAGTCAAAATCTTGGATCTTACTAACCCATTTCTTTTTCCTCTCATTGAGTTCCTTCTGCTCCAAGAAATACTATAAATTGTTGTGATCGGTCTCTGTTGGACATTGGATAAACTAATGCTCCTCATGTGTTTTGTGACATGGACTAAGAAGCTCTCATGGATCCTTATTTTTGGCAATATTATTGTTGAATAACACCTATGGGTTTTGGTCTAACAACAATCGTGATTCCCAATAAGTGGTATCAAAGTGTAGGTCATGAGTTTGATACACACCTAACTCGCATTGGGGGGGAGATTATTGGACATTGGATAAACCAACACTCCGTGTGTGTTTCATGACATGGAATAACCACCCCTTTGCATCCTTATCTCAGGAGATGTGATCGTTGACTAACACCCACATGTTTTAGTCTAATGACAATCATGGTTCCCAACACTCTTCACTTAGAACCTATTACCCACTAAATAATGTCGAAATTTTTCCAGTATGTGCATTATGGCCAACATCTCCTTGTCATATATAGAGTATAATATATCATAGTCTGTTATCTTCTGGCTCTGACAAGCAATGGGATGAGTTCATTGCATTAGAATTGATCCAATACCCTCTCTTGATGTGCCACATGCCAATATGAAAGGATGAGAAAAATATGGTAGTGCCAAGATGGGGCAAGAACTCACAGCTACCTTGAGGCACTCAAAAGTCTCTTGTGTTGCACCTTTCCACTCAAACACCCCTTTATTTTTGAGATCTATGAGGGGTGCTTCCAATTTTGACAACCCCTTCACAAAGAGATTGCAATAAGTGCATATCCCTAGGAATCCTCATAGCTCTGTCACATTTCTAGGGGTAGGCAAATCCAAAATGGTATAGGGGTGAATGCATGAAGATGGGTTACACTTTCAGGCTAAATGTGGTGATGCAATTTCAAAATTTTACTCTTTTACCAAATTGAAGCCCTCAAAATTCATATAAGAATTGCGAATTTTATTCGGAGCAAAATGATAATGTGTGGAGAATCATGTTGTCATCCTAATGATATCTTTTGCACAAATTTTTATTGTTGTATAATATGTGAATTTTCTATTAAATGAAATGCTTTTCCTTGCAAAATTTCACAAATCTTAGGAGGTATGCATGTGTTCGCATTGCATAACTTAGTGTAAAGTGTGTAATTTTTACGCCGTAAGTCATTCCCCTCTGAAATCAACTCCCATATTGTCTTACTTGTCTTATTATGATCCATCCAATCTGACACTAGACGATTAAACTGTTTGCCACCCCTAATAAAAAATATCATGATAACTTTAAAAATAATAGTTGAAACTTAATGTTTTTCTTCGAGCAGCGAACCCTCGAAAGTTAACCTTTTTTTAGGAGCAACGAGCCCTCCTCAGAGCAGTGAACCCTCGATTGAGAGAAGGTAGACTACCATGGCTATCTAATGTTGCAAACCCCAATACTTTGTTTTTACTGCAGCAACTGCCAACACTGTAGCTATTCCAGGGTTAGGGAAGTAGAGATATTGGGGGTTGACATAGCTACCCTTTGTTTCATGCCTCCCTTCAACAGTGTGGTTGATGTTCTCCTATTTTGCTGAGCCACCGGAGTAGCTTTTGTGCGGGGTTCTCAGTGGCGTCCATGGTTTGTTGCAGCCTCTCTTCCTGTTCATGTTTTCCTTCCAGTCCTTTTCACAGAGGTTGCCCTTGCCAGAGTTCTGGTCTATACTGCTCCATTTTTGGCTTTGGTACGCTTTCGCTTACCTTTTCCAACGCCGTTTGTTCCCTCCCCATTTGACATTTGTGTTTTCTTGCGAGGGGTTTTCCATGGTTCGTGCCCTCCCTGTTTGACATTCGCGTTTTCTTGTAGGGGGTTTTTGTTAAAATTGGAAACTAGGGCCAAATTCCATGTGGGTCATACTATTAATGGAAGCTTATATTTTTCATGGATCCCTTGATCGAGAGGTGTAGGATTGATCTAAAGATCATCCAATTCCGATAAGTATTCATGGAGATATGAATTTATTTGTGTTATGGGACAATTCGTCAGGGTCGGTTAGAAACCAAATAAAACCCACTTGTGCTCAAAGTTTTAGTTTAAATAGAGGTGGCCTTCAAGTCATTTAAACACACTTGGGATCTCTTCGTCTCTACTTGTCTTTGGGTTTTAGTAGGAGAAGAGATCTTGAGGGATAATGTTGCCCTAATCTAGAGGGTAGAAGCTGGAACTGTTGGGAACTGCCAGAATAGCTGGGAAAGCTAACGCAAAGGGAAAAAGCCGGAACTGCTAGGAACTACAAGAACTACCAGGAAAAGCAGAAACTGCCACAACTACCAGAACTACCGAGAATAGCTAGAATAGTCGAATTGTCGAAACTTTTGGAACTACTGGGAACTACTGGAATTGTCAGAACTGCAGGAACTGTTAGGAATTGATGAAATTGCCGGAATTGCTGGAACTGCTGGAATTGCCAGAACTGCCGAAACAGGCAAGAAAGTTGATGCAGAGGGTAGAATCCAAAACTATCGGGAGCAGCCGAAATTGCCAGAACTATTGGAACTACTGGGAACAACTAGAATTGTTGGAACTGCCGGAACTGTCAAAACTGTTGGGAACTATCGGAACTATCAGGAACAACCAGAATTGCCGAAACTGCTGGGAAATGTTGGAATAGCCAGAGCATCTATCTCTGAAGGAGAGCAGCATGCAAGGGACAACTAAATAACATTGGGACACCAAACATGCAATGTTACAACTAGCATGCAAGGGACATCTAGCATGAAACAACAAGCATGTTAAGGACAACAAGCATGCTAGGGACAACAAGCAAGCAAGGGACAAAAAGCAAGCAAGGGACAACAAGCAAGAAAGATGTAGCCAACACATAGGTCAGTATGGCAACATGGTGCAGCAATGACACATAATGCAATATAGTGATGGGTACAATCATGATTAATGAACTGTGATGAGATGCAACATAGTGACGATGGGTGCAGCATGGTGTAGCACGGTGAGGTGTAGCATGATGATGAAATGTAGCACAATGATAGGTGAAGGAGTCACCTTGGAGAATCAGTTGAAGTAGCATGTCTTCAACTGATCTCATGTATCATCTTCTTAGAGATGATCTATGCTCTTATCTAGATAATTCAAAGTGTTGACTTTTGTTGTAAACGTACTATCTCTCTCTCTCTACTGAACTATTGAAGAACATATAAGAAGAATTGATCAAGGGTTTCCCCACATTGGGGTTTGTCCCTGTCTAGCACCACATCTTGTGTCCTCTTGTCTAGGCTTGTCTTCTGCGATTTATGTTTATATTCTATCTACAATTTACTTTAGTGTTGATGTGATTGCTAATCTGGAAAGGTTATTGAGCTAATTGTGAAAATTGAAATAAATTGGTCTAAGCATAGAACATACCTAAAATTAACATGGTATTGGAGCTAAGGTGAAGACAATGCCCAAGCAAGAGTGAAAGAGCAATAACCAAAGACAGTTGGGAAAGGACAAAATGATCAGTGGATTCCTCATCCCTCTTCAAATTCACCGAGGGTGAAGTCGAAGCAGAGAATATTATCAGAATGGGAAGTCCATATCTAAGGGTGGAAGGAAAGGCAGATGCCTTGGTTTCAATAAATTCGGCCATTATACGAAGGAGTGTCCGAATGGCAGAGATACATCTCTTGATGAAGATAACAATCATTCCAGGGACATCTTCAATCATCAAAGGAATGACAGGTAATGCAGGTCATCAAGGAAATGGTTGACCCTTCAAAGAAAGCAAGGAACCCCAAGTATGAAGAATCAAATGTTGTTTTTCATAACATAAAGAAGCGTTATTTTATATTGGCCCTCTCCTTTAGATTCTTTGGGAATCTGGCTTATTGATCGTAGTGCTTCAAGGCACCTCATCGGATAGAAGGGTGCTCTCTCGAACTTGGTAGAGATGGAAATAACCGTGGGATTATACTTGGAGTTGATGCCACCTATCCCAAAAAGGGTGTAGGGAATGTTGCCCCTCAATTAAATGAGGGTAACTCTACTCATTTACATGAATCTCCTTTATTTACCTATTCACAAGAAGAACCTGGTGTCCATCTCGAAAATGGAAGTCAAAGGTTTCAGGGTGGCATTCATCAATGGAAAGGTACGTGTTAAAAAATAGAATTTTCAAAGATTCTTTTTCTCATGGGTTTAGGGTTGGAAATTTGTATCAAGTTGTAGGATGATCCATTGGGGATCATGTCAATTGACATATCGCATCTATAACACTGGAGGTCTACCTATGGGGCCCTACCCGATGTGAGTCAGATGGTGATAGGGATGCCTGAATTCAAGAAGAGCATGAAGGTACATGTCTGAGATGTATCGAAGGAAAATTTTATAAGGGGACCATTCCCCTCATGCAGAAGGTCCATAGGTTTGGAACAACCCGAGGAGTTTGAGATTCATGATTGGAAATATCATGTATACAGGAGGAAGAAAGCCCTCTATGACTTGAAGAAAAACATCCCGGGCGTAGCATGAAAGGATTGATAGCTTTCTGATGAAGCTGAGATTTACTAGGAGTGAAACTGATCCAAACCATTACCCAAAGGTTGTGGATGATAGACCTCTCATACCGGCACCTTATGAGGATGACCTATTTTTGATAGGTGTAGACCCTTTCATTTGTAGAAGTAAGAGGGAGTTGAATTCCTGATGTGGAATGATATACTGCAAGCCTATGTCTACCTCAAGGATCTTAACTTTCAAAAGTTATATGGTAGTTATGTCAAACCAGATTTGGGAAATGCCTATGAGTTTCATAAACTCATTCATGTTGATGTTCTTGGTGAACATGCATATGGACATATGTTTTACAGTTAGCATGGTGAGCTCATATTTGTTTGAGCCTCACTGGATTGGTGCCAAGAATCTTCTGAGATACTTTTAGGCACAATCTCTCATGGATTGGGATACACTGCCAGAAATATGAAACTGCATGATTATTCGAATGCTGACATGGCAAGCAGTGTGGAGGATCACTAGAGCACTTCTCAGTACTAGTTCTCTTTGGATTCTGATTCGATATCATGGATGAGTAGGAAGAAAAAGTTGGTTGCTATAAGTACCATTGAGACCGAATACATAGCTACGAGTATGATCTCGTGTGAAGCTACATGGTTGCAAAAGCTCTTAAATGAGCTGTTTGTACACATGATGAATACCACTGTGATTCTTTGTGACAACCAGAGGGGGGATTTGATTATTGAGGAATCTCGTATTCGACGATTGCTGTAGAAGATAGACATCAGATATTACCTTATCTGGGATATGGTAAGTCGATGAGGGAGGAGGCTCCATCACATTGAGACTGATGTACAGGTCGCAGACATTTTGTCAAAGCCCTGGGGAAAGGTCAAATCTGTGAATTTCCCGAACGACTTGGAGTTGTTGAGAGACCTTATTATAAGGGTCATGCATGTTGCATGCATTGAGCTCTGGGAGCTTTGGGGGGCTTGGGGTATTACTAGAGAAACATACGACCACAGGGCAACTCACCCTCCCCTGGTGGTGTGCTATGTACAGGATGACAGGTTCAACCTTCCCTTGTGATACCCCGTGGTGACTGTGGAATAGGATGATTAGTCCTCCTGTGGGCCGAGATGATTAGTTCTCCCGTGGAAACTGTGAAATAGGATGATTAGTTCTCCTATGGGCCGGGATGATTAGTTCTCCTGTGGCAATTGTGGAATAAGATGATTAGTTCTCGTGGGGCAACTCTGGAATAAGATGATTAGTTCTCCTATGGGCAGGGATGATTAGTTCTCCAGTGGCAACTAAGGAACATGATGATTAGCTCTCTTATGGGCTGGGATGATTAGTTGTCCCGTGGCAACTATGAAACATGATGATTAGTTCTCCTGTGGGGTGGGATGATTAGTTCTCCTGTGGCGACTGTGGGGCAGGTTGATTCATTCTCCTGCGAACAGGATGATTAGTTCTCCTATCGAGGCATCTTACCCATCTAGTCTAGGACTCATGGGAAGTACCTGTCATCTCATCAATGAGTAGGGAAATGGGGTTAGGGACCATAATAGTACTATCAATTGATGCATCAATGTATCTACTGTACTCGCTATGATAAGATGACCTCCATTGATCTGGGATCAGTATGAGTGGTTTGAGGCACTCTCTAGTGATATTAATCTGGGATCAATAAAACTGACTTCGGGCTAGTAAGAGTGATGTGACACACTCTCTTCAGATGAAACTAACTTCGGGTTAGTAGAGAATGGTATGAGACATTCTCGATCAATTCTTCTTCTTCATGGTTCAGTAGAATAGAGAAAATCATAGCTCAATAGAGCAGAGTAGTGCAGGGCACTGATGGCAGAGATAGTACAGTCAGACATATGGATCAGTGGATGGAGTTATCCCTAGTTGAGAGGGAGTGTTAAAATTGGAAAATAGGGCCAAACTCCATGTGGGTCATCTTATTAATGGAAGCTGATATTGGATCCCTCTCATCGAGAAGTGTAGGTTCGATCTAAAGATTATCTGATTCCCATAAGTATTCATGGAGATATGAATTTATTTGTGTTATGGGACAATTCGTCAAGGTCGGCCAGCAACCAAATAAACCCCACTCGTACTCAATGTTTTAGTATAAATAAAGGTGGCCTTCAAGTCATTTCAACACACTTGGGATCTCTTCCTCTCTACTTGTCTTTGGGTTTTAGTAGGAGGAGAGATTTGAAGGGATAACATTTCCCTAATCCAGAGGGAAGAAGCCGAAACTACAGGAACTGTCGGGAATGGCCGGAACTGCTGAAATAACCGAAAAAGCTGATGTAGAGGGAAAAAGCCGAAACTTCCGGGAAAAGCCGGAACTGCTAGAACTGCTAGAACATCTCGAACTACTGAGAAATAGCCAGAATTGTTGGAATTGTCGGGAACTATCGGGAACTGCTAGAACTGCTGGGAATAGCTGGAATTGCTAGAACTGCTGCAACTTCCAGAAATGCTGGAACTGTTGGAACTGCCGAGAACAGCGACAACTGCTGAAACTGTTGGAATATGCAGAGCATCTGTCTCCGAAGGAGAGCAGCATGCAAGGGAAAAATAACTAACATTGAGACAGTTGTATGGTACTTAGTAGCAAATACACCAAGCATGTAATGTTACAGCTAGCATGCAAGGGACAACTAGCATACAACAACAAGCATGCTAAGGACAACAAGCGTGGTAGGGACAACAAGCAAGCAAGGGACAACAAGCAAGCAAGATGCAACCAACACATAGGTTAGTATGGCAACATGGTGCAACAATGGCACATAATGCAATACAGTGATGGGTACAGTCATGATTAATGAAGTGTGATGAGATGCAACATAGTGATGATGGGTGCAGCATGGTGATGATGGGTGCAGCATGATGACGAAATGCGGCACAACGATAGGTGAAGGAGTCACCTTGGAGAATCAGTTGAGGCAGCATGTCTTCCTGAACTCATGTATCATCTTCTTAGAGATGATCTATGCTCTTATCTAGATAAGTCAAATTCTTGAATTCTGTTGTAAATGTACTATCTCTCTCTCTCTCTTTGCTGAACTATTAAAGAACATATAAGAAGAATTGATCAAGGGTTTCCCCACATTGGGGTTTGTCCCTGGCTAGCGCCACATCTTGTGTCTTCTTGTCTTGGTTTGTCTTCTGCGATTTATGTTTATGTTCCATCTGCAGTTTACTTTAATGTTGATGTGATTGCTATTCTGGAAAAGTTATTGAGCTAACTGTGAAAATTGAAATAAATTTCTCTAAGCATAGAACATACCTAAAATTAACAGTTTTCCATGGTTCCAAGGGGATATGTGAAGCTCTGCTATGCCCAATCCCATATGATTCAAGTGCCTTACAGTAAAGGGCCTCCCCACACATTAAAGGAGACTGGCAGCTGGATAAGGAGACATGGATGATTTCAAGAGTATAGAGATAGCCTTATCCAGAGCTTTTGAGAAGGAACAAATTTTGAAACAAGGAAGGCAACAAGAAATTAGGAAGACAAATTCAGCCAAAGTTAGAATCTACCGTTAAGATCTAAATCCATAGGTAAGCTATTTTATATACATAAGGAGGATTGTTGTTTTAATGTATATTACCACTGGCCCTACAATAGGAGTTGAAAATCCAAGTGTTTGGCGAAAGCATTTGGGGGAAATTTTTGAATTCGAAGTTCGAAAATCAAGAATCTACCTTATGATCTCAATCTAGAGGTAAGATTTTGTAATTAGTTAAATTTTCAGCTTCTTTAAAGGCAATGTTACTATTTTTACTCAAAACAGAAATGTCAAAAGTAGTCTTACTATGCTTCGAACTAGAGTTCAATATTTGGGGCCATATCTCTGCACAATGCTAAATTTTCAGTGTTTACAGCCAAATTTAATCATTTTTTAATCGTTGGTATTTCTTGTTAATTTTCTTAAGTGTGGTTTTTGCTTGCCTAGTTGTAGCATTTTGAAAAGAGAGGATAAATGAGGAAACCTCTAGTTACTTCTTTGTTATAACCTATTTATTCTTAAGAAAACAAAGAATTGGAGCCAGTCACAACTAACAGGTCTATTATGCAAATGAAAGACAAGGTGGGACTGGTAATTTCATATCTCTTCAGGATATTTTGTTCTTGCTGTTAAAATAATATGCAGTACTATTAAATCTATTGTACAACAAGAAGTTGATATAGTTCAAAATTGGCAGTGGTATAAAGGTTTGTTGCTGAAGGATTGGACTTAGAGACATAGGATATGCAAAGGACTATAGACAAATTGCAACACATGGAGTATGGGATGAGATAGAGTTTCATCATGTGCAGACCTTTTAATTTGTATTTACTATAGGATCTGTTGATTTAAAATAATCGATCTCCTTATCATCTAGATATATGTGTTTATTCTATTATGTGAATGTTTCTATTGATTACTTAAAAGCTTCTGTTTATTAAAGAAAGCTTTTATTTTACAAATAGGATTTATATGTGTATTGATTATTTTGAAAGCTTTTGTTTACTTGAAAAATAAATTATTTTTAACACAATAAATTATATAACATTTTCAAAATCATTTATGAAAATAAATTAATGACAAATTGTCTTAAACATCATTATTGGGGGTTTATGTTTTACATTAAAAATGTAAAATAAGGAAACAATTGAAATGTATAAAATGATTTTCATTGATTTTTTTTTTGATATAAATCCGTTGAAGTGTACATGAAAATAATATCATATTTGTATTTTATGGGAGAAATACCATATCTCTATATTCAAAGCCCAATAGTATCATATTTGTATTTTATGAGAGCAATAGTGACTATACAGAGCAATACTGTATCTCTATTTTCAAAGCCTGGGTTCTTTGCATAGCAATATTCTGCAACATTTTGCCTATATTTTCAGTAGTGAAAATCTTCATTTTTTGTGTGGCATTTTTTTAAAAACATTTCCCAAAATAGAGAAATTAAATATAAATTAGTTAATAGACCACTACTTGTTTTGATATATGAAATATTTTGAACGTGATAAATAAATGTATAACTTCCCTACAAATATAGACGATAACAATATCTTAACTGTGTTGGATCAGAGCACTCACTTCCTTGCATGGCATTCATCCATTACCTCTCAAAAACTAATGTTGGGTTTCTTTTACTTAGTGGGTGAATTTGTTATTTTGAATACAGTTACTGGTATTATGATCTCATTCATTCTTTATTTTATTTTTACATTTTTTCTATAGTTCTAAGAATTTGGTGTACATATATGTTTGTGCATATGAAGTTAATATTTATGTTCTGATTAATTGATAAGACAAGGTTATTTATTGTAAATAGAAGAATTAGCTTTTTAGGTAAAGTCTAGTTTAGGTGCTTGGGAAGCAATTTATTATCTTCTCTATTCAAATTCAAATCTCACTTATAATAAGTTTAACTTTAGCAAATAAATTATTAGAGTTGTTTGCGAGTCATACATTCTCTATAAAATTGTCTTAAACATTATACACATAAAAAAAATATTTAAAATTTAATTTGTAATATTTAATGTGTAATATTTAATTTGTAATAAGGAAGATTGTTGTTTTAATGTATATTACCATCAGTCCTACAACGGGAGCTGAGAATCCAAAGTGTTTGGCACAGGCATTTGGGGTAACACTTTGAATTCAAAGTTCGAAAATTAAGAATATACCTTTATGATCTTAGTCCACTGGTAAGATTCTATAATGAGCTAAATTTTCAGCTTCTTTGAAGGGAATGCTACTATTTTTACTCAAAATAAAAATGTCAAAAGTAATCTTACTGTGCATCGAACCTAGAGTTCAATATTTGGGGCTGAGTATTTGTAGCCAAATTTAATAATTTTTTAATCGCTGGTATTTCCTGTTAATTTGCTTAAGCCTGGCTTTTTCTTGCCTAGTTGTAGCTTTTTGAAAAGAGAGGATAAATAGGGAAACCTCCGGTTACTACTTTGTTATAGCTGGCCTTCTCGAGAGGAAGGGGATAAATAGGCAAAGCTTGAATAAGTATAGTATGTTTCTCATTAATTTGTTTAAATTTTTAGTGTTCTTATTGCTTCATTAGTTCTCACGTTTTCCCTGAAAAATTAAATGTGTTTCCAGCGTTAAGGGGGTGTGGCATTTGAGTCGCAAAGTTTTACACTGAAAATATGTCTCACTACTAAAATAGATTTGTCTAAGGAATGGTTTCACTCAGAGAATAATTTTCTCTTCAAAATCCGGGGATTTTATTTCAAAAAAAAAATCATCATTTGGGGTTAAAAACAGAGACGTGTTTCTTAGACACAATCATCATACAAGCAATGCATGGAGAAGATGATAAGGGACACCATGCATCAGTAAGAATATATTTTTATTTTCTCTATTGAATTCTTAAGGTCATTGTTGACTGTTAAATGCAGATATTCTCAATGTTGTGTTGGAGGAAATTGAGTTGATAATCACTATTGTTATTATCCTAGCTTGGTTGTGTTAGAATGCAAAAAAAGATTCTAGATAATTTAGGTATGAAGGATTTTAATGACATTATAAATTTGGATGGTTTTAGAGTAAAGGTAATGCTTGTATCTTGTGTTAGAAGAGGAGAGAAAATGTATGTTTGTATCTTCTCCTAGAAGAGGAGAGAAAATGTATAACTCGTATTATATTTACCTTTTTACTTGTCCAACAGATCTTACAAGGTCTCACAAAGCACATTGATTTTAATTTTTGTCTTGTTTCACTATTGGCTTTGGACAGGAATGCTATTTATAAGGCGAAAGCAAGGTTGAATCAGACTTCTTGCAATGCCCTTATCTCGAATTTATGCCATAAAATTTATGCCTTACGACGTTTCCTTTGTAACATCTGGTGCAATCACTAGTTTATTTTCTTTAAATATATGAGCATGATCTACGCATAGATAACTCATTTTTTCATATTAAAACTTTATTTTTTAAATAAATTTATTTATTTTTATTATTTAGCTGGGAAAATAATATTTCAATTTCAATTTCATTTTGCAGAGACACATGTTTGTGTAAGATTTTTTTCTATTATTTAAATAAATTTAAAAAGCAAGAGTACCCTTTTGAAGAGGACTGGTAAATGAAGATATTCTTTTGTTTTTGTTTTGTATATTTTATGTTATTGATTTTTTATTCAACCCCTTTGAAATTATTCAAAAAGGGTTCAAGCATTATGTTTAAAAGAAATTAGATAAAAAATAGCATATTAATTCGAAAATGCCAAACTCATATACCATTAGATAGAGGATTCCTTCCTCAATCCAACTTGATCAACTCCACCACTTAAGGACAATTTTTTCTTAGAGTTCGTAAGGGAAAAAAATGGTGTTGCAGAGAAATCTAAAGAAGAAGAGCCAAAAATTTATTTTTTAGGCCCTTAATAGCTCGATCGAGCCGTCAACGTGGTTAAACAGAGGCTTGATTGAACTGTCATAATTACCTTAAAAGAGAAGAAGTTATCATAATTATCTAAAAAGAAAATAAAGAGAAAAAAGAAACCAAGCCTCTCAATACTTGTCTTTAAGCCAATTATTATATTTATTCCAGAAAAAAATATTTTTTATAAATATTCAAATATATTCCAAACTCTAATTTTTATTAATTATAAATCCAACTTTTATTTTATTTTTAGAAGAAAACAATTATATATATATATATATATAACTTTATATAAAAGATTTTAACTTTGTTTTTTCAATTTTGAAATTCTTAAAAATGATAATTGTTTTCATTAATTTAAATAGAACATATTTTTATATTTATTTATTTTATAATTAATGTAAAAAAAATAAAAAAATCAAATTATAATAAGTTAAAAAACTCAACAAATTAAACTAAATTATTTCTCACTAACATTTATGAATTTGTCACCATCCCATAAACTTGAAGTATGTTCATAGTATAATACAAAACTAAACACTAATTATAAAGATTCTATAGCAAATTACTCATTAACCATTAAAAATAAATCATATATTATATTTTTTCAAATCATTACTCTAGTACTCAAACCTAACTTAGGAATATAAATTTCTATATATACTTTGTACTTGTGCAACCTGATGATAGAATTGAGTGCAATCACATTTTACAGGCTGAGATAGATACTGTAGAAACCATTGCATTCATTACAACTATATTAATTATAAATTAAAACTATTACAACTACGTTATTTATTACTGCACTCATTTCTTTCCTTGAACAAGTGGATATTACTGCAATATATATATATATATATATATATATATATATATATTGATTTATAGTATATATGTTTATCATTGAAGAACTCATCCTTTATTAACTCTTGAGTGGGTTTGATCAAATATATATATCCAGTAGTGTTAAATTCATATTTTTGACTTACACATATTCATATAAAAAGTTATAATATTTATTAAAAACAAATTGATAAATTTTATTGTTGTTTAATCAATTTATTATTTAAATTATATTTATAATAGATTTACTATTTAAATTATGACATTGAAAATTTAAATCATATTAAAAACTAATTTTTAAGTTACCAAATTATAAATATAAGAATATTACAATTCCAATTGTTAGTTGGATAGAATCATTTTTCAAATCTATCCACCAAAACCATAGAAATGTAATGAGAAATTAATCCACACTATTTTTAATTATCTATTCAAATGTATTTACTAATTAAATTTGGTTTTTTTAACTATCAAATACTGACAATTTTAAAGTCTACATATCATTATTAAAATTTCCAGCTTTAAGGCTTGATTGTTGAAATAAGGAATTTCTTGGGGGGTGTGGGTGAATCAGTAATTAAGAAGCTCTATTCTTTTTCTTATTATGTTTATAGTCCCTTCTTATATTTCTTTACTTGTGAGAGAATTCATTCACAAAAAAAGTGAACCAAGAATATTTTAGACCTACATGTTCAAACAACAATCACATGAGAAGCATACATTTGACATAGTCTTTTTCACATGGAAACCTAGAGGGAAAAAATATAAAAATTTGTTGTTTATTTATGATGTAAGTTAAGTACCCACTTAATTACATCTTGTTTGTTTGTGAGGACCCACTCACAAGAGGCACTGACCCCCTTCGGTTAGCAAGCACCAACTTGCCAAGAGGAACCAACCTCTTAGGCGTGTAGGAACCAACCCGCTCTTGCCAATGTTCTACTATTTCATATATTTTTCAAACTGAAAAGTGGGGCATACAACTATACAAGTAAAATACCAACAATGGATATTTGCATATTTGACTTCTACACTCTGCCTTCTATGCTCACTTGCAACAGATCTCCTCTCACAGCTTACAACAAAACTTCCTCTGTGCTCTGCCTTCACTATCAAGGGATCTACACTAATTGCACTTCAACACTACCCTCGCAATTCTTTAGATAGTCTTGACGCTTCTCTTGTTGTTGTATTACATAGTGTCCTCTTAGGTGCTTCAACCTCTCTACTTTGATGCACACTTTCACAACACTACACTCTCACCCACATATTCTCACTTCCCCCATCTTTTCCATTGTCGATGGTGGTTTTGTTCCACTAAGGTGCTCTTCACAAGGGAGTCTCTCATGTCTGACCTTTAGCTTCCAATCTGTACTTAGGCATGGATTCACTTGCCACTCTTACATCTTCTGATAGTTTCTTGTCACAACACCCAAAATAGAGATGTACCTTGCAAATATTCGTAGTTTGACTGTACATAGCTCCTATGCTGAGAAACTAATTCTCAGATGACTTACACACTCCTCCAAGATCCCTATTATCATTTATTAATCCATAGATATTTTAACATATCACAAAAGTGACTGCTCTGTTCTCACACAACACAACCATTCATGCATGTAAAGCAATCGATTGCTTCCTTCATTCTCTCGAATTAGTATTTGCGAGAAATGTTGTCCCCAATTTCTTGTTAAAGATTCTTCTATAGGTTTATCCCCTTTCAACTACCAACTGCTCTATGCTTGCATTCAATTTCTTAGTTGTTGACCCATACATCCTTTAACTCTCTATACTTCTTTATCAGAGTAACTCCATCTCGTAACTTCATAGTGTTGCAGGGTTACAATACTTCTCATTCTCAATATCTTTATCTCTTCTGATGCTAAGCACCTTGAAAATTTCTCCTCCATGGGACCTAGAGTTATGACCTGTCACTTTGCATTAAGGTGCTAAGAAACTTTGTTTCTACTATAACCAATCTTCCTTTCCTACTTCTCTGCACCCTTGACTCTTTGGATTTACATGACCAAGAGCCTACCCAATATCGGAATTCCCCTCCATTGGAAATTTTCAATAAACAATTGTTCTAGAGTTTCGATATCTTAATCCTCTACTATGCCAAGCTCCAACATGACATCGTCACTGCATGTGGTGTATTTATAGTGATGACATGCATCACCTTGATATAGCACACTAGGGCACCCAATATCATTGAATCATCTTGCCACATGTCCTATCATACTACTACACCATGCTGACACCAAATGACACTGCAGCTTATCAAAATGAATCTCATTCTGACATATGTCCTGCTATAGGAGAGAGAAGAGGATCCATCAACCTTTGGATTTAAAGCGCAATCCTTTGTTAATATTGTTTGGCATTACATGACACTTTTAATACTTGTTAATTTATGAAGAAGTTTTGATACCCTGATGTCACAGTCACCAGGGTATTAGAACTTCTCGGTGATTAGCATTCAGATCACCGATATGCTGATGTGCCGATATCCTGAACACCAAATATGTTGATACGCTGATATGCTGACCTCCGAAATTTTGATCCCTAATGATTGGTATCCAAATCACCTATATGACGATGTGCTAATATCCCAAACTTCTGATACGTCGATATTCCTTTCTAAGGGTTCATAACCATAAACTTTAGCAGACCAAATCTTTTGATCCAGGAATCCATTTCTGAACTTCTGCATATCATAGGAAAACTCTTCGAGATCACCTTACATTGGATAGGCTCTAATGTAGGCCTTGGGTATTTTTGACGCTTGAAAGATAACTACAAAATTATCTGATCATTGACTCTTTGGACACGTGAACTCAGAACCACCATGATGATCATTTTATGGCTTCTTTAGTAAGCCTACTACCGTGATGATTTTCTATAGAGAATTGTAACAGCCGTGGGATTCCTCCTAAACTCCCTATAATCCTAGTTGACATTAATCATTAAGCTGACCCTTGTTGACATCAATGCCAACACTAACAAAACCACCCACACACCATCAAATTTCCAACAATATCCCCCTTTGGCACTGATGGCAAAACCATAATCTCCCCCTCGGGCTAGGAATAGTCTACTTCGATGCCAACCTTCTCCCCCTTTGACATCAGTGGAAAAGAATGTTTCTTGAACACTCCCCCTAAACCATTGCAGTCTGCTCTCCCATGAGTTCCCCATGCTAAGTAGCTTCCCCCACCTTCCAAAATGAAGTCATTTGGAGGGAGGTGTGACAAATCCTATCTTTCGCCTGAGATATTCAAATGGTTCTCTTTCATTTGGCTTGGTAAATATATGTGCCAATTTCTCTTTAGTGAGTACATATTCCAATTTGACAGTGTTGGATGAAACGTGTTCCCTCAACAAATGGTACTTGATAGGAATATTCTTAGTCTTTGAATGCATGGCTAGACTTTTGGAGATGTTGATGGCACTTTTCTTATCACAAATTATTTGAATGGTATCAGACAACTCTACCTATATATATATATATATATATATATATATATATATATATATATTTCAAGGTTTGCTTCATCCACAGAATCTAGAATAGGTAGCAGTAGAAATATACTCTGCTTCAATAGCTGACAGAGAAATGGAGCCCTATTTCTTGCTGACCCATGACACCAAGCATTTAACAAGGAAGAAATATGCACCATAGGTACTCTTCCTATCATTAAGACTTCCAACCCAATTTGTATCCTTGTAGACTTTCAACTTGAATTCTTCACTCATAGCATACCACAGTCCATACTCTGTTGTACCTTGAAGATATTTAAAAATCATATTGACAATAACAACATGACTCTCTTGTGGAAAAGCCTGAAACATGGCCACAATTCCCACTGCTTGCATGAGGTCTAGACTTGAAGTTGTCACATATAGTAAGATTCCTATCATTGACCTCTATTCAGTCTCATTTACTAGTGGTGTTCCATCTTCTTTGCATAATTTGTAGCCTGTAGTCATGGGCGTCCTGACAGGTTTATAGTATTCTATTACAAACTTCTTCAGTGTTTCCTTGAGATATTTCGATCGGGATATAAATACTCCTTGTGTATACTGAGTAATTTGCACACCCAAAAAGAAGGAAAATTCTCCGATCATGAACATTTCAAACTATGTTTACATACATTTTTAAAATTGATGTCTCAACTATTCCATATCGCTGCCAAATATTATATCATACACATACACAAATACTATTAGAAGATGGTCGCATTCATATTTTACATCAAGGTTACTTTCAACTATGCCTTTCTTAAACCCTTGTTGCTGAAGATACCTATCGAGGCATTCATACCAAGCTCTGGGGGCCTGTTTAAATTCATACATGGCCTTCTTCAGTTTTCATATGAGCCCTTCATTGGAGGTGAGTAGAAATCCTTCTGGCTACTTAATGTAAACTTATTATTCTAAATCTCTATTGAGAAATGCAGACTTCACATACATTTCATATACCTTGATATTCTTATAAATGGAATGATCAAGAAAGATCCTTATTTATTCTAGTCGATATACTAGTGTAAAGGTTTCTTCGAAATCTACCCCTTCTATTTGGGCTTAACCTTTGCAGACCAATCAAGATTTGTTCATGATTACTTGACCTTATTTTTTCAGTTTTTTCTTGAAAACGCATTTGGTTCCAATAAAAATTTCTTTCTCGGCCTTGGTAAAAGATCCCATGTATCATTATTTTCAATCTGGTCAAGTTCTTCATCCATAAATTTCACCTAGAACTTGTCTTCACTTGCTTGACGGAGGTTCTTTGGTTCGATTTGTCATAATAGAGCCAAATTCTCATAACTTGTACTGCCAACAAGTTTCCTCCTAGTTTGGACACTAGGTCTTTGATCTCCAAGAATCTGACTCCCAAGGAGTTCCTACTATACATACTTGGAGGGTGTCTTTGGCCTTGAAGTTGTGCCATCCTCCTCACCTTCACTATCTGAATCTGTTTCATCCAGATCCACAAACCTAAAATGTGAACTTTATTCATCATTTGAGTTCATATTTCTTTTAGAGGACTTAGATTGTGAGACTACTTCATCTAGTATCCTCAATCTTCCTTGTCCACTTGTTGTAACACCTATATCCTTTGCTTCGAGTAGAGTGCCCGAGAAATATCCCTTCATCAACGTGTGAATCAAAATTACCATGATTCTTTTCATTATTTTTAATGAAGTGCTTTCTTCCAAACACCTTGAGGCATTTAACTATGTTGGTCTTCCCTTCCATAAATCATAGGGATTTTTATCACTATTAGGCCTAAGTTGAGTTGTGTTTGATAGATATATTGTTTCCTAGGCCACTTCTCCCTAGATGTTGTGAGACACTCCTGCTTAATCCAACATTCCCCTGGCCATTTCCTGGATTGATATGTTCTTCCTATATACTACTCCATTTTGCTAAGGAGTTCTAGGCATTGAGTATTGCCTTCTAATACCATGCTCTTTATATAATTCCTAAAATTCTCTTCAGGTGTACTCTCTTCCTTTGTCTGATATTAGGAATTTTATCATTAAGTCTTTCTCATTTTCCACTTGAGCTTTAAACTTCTTGAAATTCTTGAATGCTTCAAATTTTTATTTTAAGAGGATAATCGAAGTGGCCCTAGTGAAATCGTCAATGAGAACCATGAAATACTTCTATCCTTTTGAGGGTTTTTCTTTAGTTCGGCCACAAATATCTGTGTGAATGAGCTCTATAGGTATAGATGAGGAGAAATCTTTCGACTTGAAATGAGTCCTAGTCTGCTTGCCAAACTGACATGACTTGCAGATTGTGTTATCAAGATTCAAAAATCTTGGTAGTCCTCTTACTGCTCTGATCTCGCTTACTTTTATCAAACTGTCAAAATTCATATGCCCAAGCCTCTTGTGCCAGAACCATCCTTTACTTGTGTTTCTTAAATAAAAATTAACCTTGGAATCGTCAAACACATATACATTATTGTTGTTTCTCATTTCTTTTCCCACCAGTTTTCCATCATTATGTTGTGGATCTTATAGTCTTTAGATTGAAAGGTCACATCATAGTCGTTGTGACACGTTCGAC
Source organism: Pinus tabuliformis (assembly GCA_031772625.1). Taxonomy (NCBI): domain Eukaryota; kingdom Viridiplantae; phylum Streptophyta; class Pinopsida; order Pinales; family Pinaceae; genus Pinus; species Pinus tabuliformis. Next base: position 1,413,986,175 of record CM062820.1, on the reverse strand, counting down.
TAACATTGAGAAAATTGCGCTAGAGACCTTGTACATACAACACATTCTATGCTTTTGTTTTTTTATAAATATTGACTACTCCTTTTCCCTTGAGTCTTGTTGGAGTGTTTTTTCCAAAAGTGTCATTTCTTCCCCTATCCTTTTTGTTAAGAAACAAAAAATTGATTTTCTCCCCAGTCATATGTTTGGAACAGCCACTATTCACAGACCATTTTTTTTCTTGATTATGAGCTGATACGGCGAGTCCACATTGAATTCTCTTTTTAGTCTTTAGTTTGCATCTCACTTTATCCTTTTGGATAACTGTCTGTATGTCATTTTGGGACTTAGACAGATATTCAAACCTACTTTTTCACTCACTTGACTTGTGCCCAAAATTATTACATTTGAAGCATTCTACTTCACTTAGCAAGGGAGAGAAGACATTCTAATTTTTGAGAGAAGAGTTTTGAGACTTAGAAATCCGATGCGTATTATATCTGGAATTTTCATCTCTTTCAAATTTTATCGTTCTAAAATCAATGAATTTATGTCCAAGGATATCACACTTATAACAATGACCATAAAACAAATAGGCATGCATATTGTTATAATTATTATGATATTGTGCAGGAAAATACCTTGGTCATCTGATTAATTGGTTTGTTCTCCATTGACAATTTCCTCTTTTCCCAACTTCTCTCTTGTCTTCATTAGTTCTTTCATGATGCTTCTTCTCATGGATTTGTGATTCTTCAAATCCTATAGACCTAAAGTTTATCTTCCCAATATAATATTATTGTGTCTTAGAGTATGCCCGACCGATTTTAGTTCTTGAGCCCCTTTGACTTTTCAGGATCTAATCTAGTCTCCTTGTCCCTTCCAAAATTTTTCATTTAGACCCTTCTCAGTATTTGTTTTCTCAAGATCAGTTCTTAGAGAGATAACCTCTACTTCAAGACTCTGATAGTTCTCTTCCCATTCTTGAATCAGGTCTTGAAGAAATTCTTCTTTTCATCTGGCCTCCTCCAGCTCAACTTTCAAATACATAATATCAACTTTGCATATTTGTGAGATCATTCCCATTTTAGCTTGAGAAGCTCCTATTTCAACCGCTTGTTCTCCTCTTCCAGTGTCTCATAGTTTCCTTATTTTTATTTCAGTAGAAGGACAAGACTGTCCTTGCTCTTGATAGATTCTTCAAGATTTTTTTTTATAAGAAAACTCCTCATTATCATAGTTATACATACCTTCCTCTGCACGCTATAATTGTGCCTTCAAATGCGTATTTTTCTTCCTTTCTTTCTTTAACTCGCCAAGGGCATTGATGAGTTCCCCTTCAAGGTCTAATACTCCTTCTTCTTATTCCTCTTCAAAGTCCATAATACCCTATGTTTTGGAGTCTGTTTCAAAGGCCATAAGAATATACTTATATGATGAATTCTCCGATGAGTCTGACTCTCATCTTGAGCTATCCTCTTTAGTAGAACACCTTCTTCTTATAGAGATTTTTCTTCTGATTTGCGTGGCACTTGCTTCCAAATTCCAGATACTCTTCCCTTTAAGCCTTTTCTTTACACGGTAATTTGGAAGACAAACATCCAACTCTTCCACAGTCAAAACATTTAAAGGGAAACTTCCATTTGTATTTTCTTGACCAACGCTTCAATTTCCTGCCTAGTTCATCCATCTCCTAATCAAATCCACAACTCGAGTAGTCTTGATGACCTTTGTGCTCCTTGCACTTTCTAGATACTTTAAATGCCACTTCCTTTAGTTTAGATATTTATATTCCTACTCTCATCTCATAGGCTATGAGAGTACCATGCAGCTGATCCATCTTGAGATCCTTTAAGTTAGCCATTTCCTCAGTAGGTGATATTTTGGCATTAAATTTCATGGGTAGAGATCTTAATATTTTCTGAACAATCATCTCTTCCTTGACTTCTTCACCAAATCCTCTAATGATATTAGTCACTTCATCAACTATGAGGAAGTATATTTTTGTGCTTTTATTCTCATTCATTCTCAGGCTTTGAAACCTCATTTTGAAATTCTGAAGTTTCACTTGCTTAACTTTGTCATCTCCTCCATGACTCTGGTTGAGCTTTACCCACACTTTCTTAAGAGACTTACAATGCATAACCTTTACAATTTCTGATTGAGTAAGATCAAAGAGAATGACATTCTTGGATTTAGAATTTTTCCCATATAATTTCTTACCATTTGCATCAGTGGGAGGAATATCAGGGACATTGTAGTGTATTAGTACTAAAGTCCAAACATCTACTCCCAGGGACATAAGATATGCTTCCATTTTCACTTTCGAAACAACATAGTTGGTCCCATAAAAGACTAGTATTATACTTGAATAAGCCTCTTGACTCTCTTGCCTAGACATAATTCCTTATAGATCTACCTTCCAGTGTTTAAACTATTTCTTAAGGTGTTGGAAATAACGCTGAGAGGGGGGGTGAATCAGCATTTACAATTCAATAATTTTTCATTTCCCAAATAGATTTATATATGCTACTTCAGTGAAGTAAACTTGTGTGTGCAAGTTATTGTGATTAGAGAAACCAACATATACCTAAAGAGCTTATGATTTAGTCAATTTATCATGTGTTGATCTTTAATCAGTGCATCAGTAACTTATTATACAGTAACTATGTGTAGTAAAAACACAATAAGCCATCAGCCATAAGAAAAACACATGAACACCAAGATTTAAGGTGGAAACCCAATGCAGGATAAAAACCAACTGTTGTTGTCATTTTTGTCTTCTTTTGATATAAATAAAATATGTTTACAAACTTGTACTAGTCTAGACTCATACTAGTATGCAGGCACCCACCTATAGAAGGCCACAACCTTCTCTCATTTTCCAACCTCTACTAGAAGGGAGCTACAACCCCCTAACTCTTTTACTAGAGGATATGTTTACTAGTACGTAGGAACCAGCCTATAGAAGGCCACGATCTTCTCCCTTCCACCAGGGACCATGTTTCATTAATTTTCAGACTGGGTGCTCCTGGTACACAAAAATACAATATGAAGGCCTCGTTTCATCAAATTTTCACACTGGACCCATTAGAAACTTAGAAACTCAAACTGCATCAACCAACAATCAGTTGATCTGAACAGTTAAATCACTCTCACCAAAACACTGTGCTGAACCCAGAAACCTGCATCATCATTCAGAACTAGCTGCAACCTCAAAATACATACATCAGAATGTATACACTACTTTACTAAACCCAACATGTGTGTATACGCTACTTGCTTTAAAAAAAACTACATATACCTTTAAAACTACTGAATCATAAAAACTTCTGAATCATATTTGCACCAACCAGCAATATTTTGAACATCTATTGTCAATTTACAGAGATCTAGAAAGTAAAAAACAAAGGTAAACCTTTTCACTTAATCAATCAATCAATCAGACACAAACTCCTTATGCATTCAGTTTTACTTTCAGATCTAGAATACTTCATTGAGAGACAATAGTAAAATAGTAGCACTGATCAGATAGATTAGTCATTTCTAAACGATAGACTTTTCTTTTTCATAGGTACTTGGAAGAGTCAAACCTTTGTGTATACGCACCTTTACCAAGTCGAACCAGCGTATGAATATGCAAATATTAACTTACAACTTCGTTGTTATTCCATATTTTAGACATACCCAAATCATGATATTTAAAGAATTAAACATGTGTAAGAAATCATATCTAGCCCAACCAATATCAGATCATACAATGATAAGTCATTTCAGGTCTCATGATCCTGATCCAACATTGTATCCAAGGTGCACAAAATATTTTAGGTTATATCATACTCATAACCCCTACAACATAAAATATACTTCAGATATAAGTATTCCTAAGGAGCCCTTTCACTTGCACACATGGCTGTTTGATCTTCTCCTCCTTATATAGTTTTGGCCTTCCTCAATACCTCGGACCAAAACAACAGTTAGAGCCTGTGGTATTCTTGGATGGGATCAAATAGTCGTTACTCCTCTCAAAATTGTGGCTAATACCATGGTATTGACCCTTGGTATTCTTTACTCTTGAATTTTCTTGATTTTCCAGCCCATACATGCTTTTCCTCTTGTGAAAGTACGTGCATACCTATACACTCTTTTTTTCTACGAACCTATTTGTATACACCAATTTTGCAAGATGAACTTGTGTATACAACTTAGACTATCTAAAAACATCCTTTTCCTTCAACTTCTTGATTCTAATCATTATACCTTTGTTCCAACATCATGTACTTTTGTACCAATGCCTTGTTACCTCTGATTTGACATGTTACCTTGTGAGTTGCCTTTTATCAAATCTAAGCTGACCTGTGAGTGAATTGCCATCAAGGGCCACCTGTATCATAATTCCAACAATTTCCCCTTTTGGACTTGATGGAAACCATATTGGTGTTGATTACTAGAAGTTGTATAAATTGTTAGAGATATCGAGCAACACTAAAATACTCTCCCCCTTTGATTTAAGGGCAAAGGGCGAACCAAGATATTCTCCCCCTTTGAGATACACTATGTTGTCCATGCTCCCCTTGACTACATGTAGAGTTTGTAGAGATAAGTTTCAAAATAAAATGAATCTATATCTCAACTAAGTAAGTATGACCTCCCTAAGACCACTGACTCATACATACATCAATCACCCAACCAAGAGGGGATATACCAAATTTGACTCATCCACCCAACCAAGTGGTGATATACTAATTGTTTATACATGACTGAAATATAGCAAGTATTACATCATCCTTCCCATTCAAAGTCGGCATACAAATTACATCATATGTCCTATAAGACTCATTCAAAAATAGACTATGATAGAAGGATACATATTACACCCCATATCTCTACAAGACCTATGCAAGAATATCTAAAACCATAGCTGTAATGAGTAACTGTAATGCCAACAATGCAAAATGTTTTTGAAGGCTAATGCTCCCTGTGAACCTGTGTTACCTGTGCATTATCAACAAAGCATTCATCAAGGCATCTTCATTAATTAGATAGGAATCAATGAACAAGGCATATCAACAGACTGTAATAATCAATATCAGACTGATTTCCCATAATAGAGTTTGACGCACTCTTTTTCTATCAGAAAACATATATGCTCCCGCAACCATGAAAACTTGCGTATATATGTGAATATCCTTCATAAAACCCACGTATAGGAACCTTCCTCGGAAAAACTAGATTTAACAGCAGGATGATGCAGAATCTACTCCCACCTTTTGTCTGAGATATTCAAAAGTTTCTCTGGGAAGCAGTTTGGTGAATATATCAGCAACCCATTCTTTGGAGGGAACATACTCCAATTTAACCTTTTGTTCAAGCACTTGTTCTCATAGAAAATGGTACTTAATGGGTATGTTCTTGGTCTTAAAGTGCATGAATGGATTTTTCGAAATACTGATGGCACTTGTATTATCACATAGAATGGAGACGGGTGGAGTACATGTGATTTGAATATCTTGCAAAGTTTGCATCATCCAAAGTAGTTGTGTGTAGCAAGATGTAGCAGCCACATATTCTGCTGCAGCTCTAGATAAGACAATCAAACTTTGTTTCTTACTGAACCAAGACACTAACCGTGATCCCATCTAGAATGGACCTCCACTAGTGCTTTTGGGATCACCAACATTTCCTGCCTAATATGCATTTGTATATGCATGAAGAGTAAGATTTGTATATTTAGTATACCATATACCAATGCCTTGAGTTCCTTGAAGATATTTGAATATTTTTTTTTACTGCCTGAAGATGTGATTCCTTTGGATTTGCTTGGAACCTTCCAACATTTCCTACTGCATGCATGATATCAGGTTTGTTATCGGTTAGATAGAACAAACTTCCAATCATAGAGAGTATGTTGGTTGATTCACTGTAGGTGATTCATCATTAGAATTGAGACTGCATCCCATTACCATTGGAGTACATACTCTTTTAGAATATTCCATTCCATACTTCTTCAGAATATGCTTGAGATATTTATTTTGTGAAAGAAAAGTACCATCTTTTGATTGTTGTATTTGTAGACCAAGGAAATAAGTAAGTTCACCAAACAAGGACATTTCAAATTCTTGCTGCATAACTAAAGAAAATTTCTGACTCATAGATTCTTCATTGCTACCAGAGATGATATCATCAACATAAACAACAATAATTAGTAGTTTGTCATTTTCAATCTTTGTGTATAAGTTGTTGTCTGGAGAACCTTTTGTGAAACCTTGTTTTTGTAGATATTTGTCAAGACGATAATACCAGGCCCTTGGAGATTGTTTCATACCATATAGAGCATTTTTGAGCTTACATAAAAGTTTTTCATCATTTACTAGAATGAATCATTTTGGTTTTTCAATATAAACTTCTTCTTCGAAATCCCCATTAAGAAAACGTGATTTTACATCCATTTGATATACTTTGAATTTTCGAAAACTTGAAAGAGCAAGAAAAAATTTTATGGCTTCAAGTCTGGAAACAGGTGCAAATGTTTCTTCAAAGTCTATACCTTCTTGTTGAGCATACCATTTACAAACAAGTCTTACTTTGTCTCTAATAACCTCTCCATTTACATTCAACTTATTCTTAAATATCCATTTTGTTCCTATAACATTTTTATCATGAGGTCTAGAAACTAATTCCCAAGTATCATTCTTTTCAATTTGATCTAGTTCTTAATCCATGGCCTTAACCCAACATTCATCTTTGCTAGCTTCATATACATTATGTGCTTCTATGGAGGATAGTAATGCTAGATAACTTCAGGTTCCTGTAAGAGTTCTCCTTGTTTGTATTCTAGACCCTCTTTCTCCTAGAATTTGAGATTTTAGATGATTCTTTTGAATATACCTGGATGGAGTAATTTCCATGTCTGTTGTATAATCTTCTGATGCTTCATTGGTTTCTTCCTCTATATCATTTTGATTTTATATGGGAAAGAATTCACCATCTTCCCCATTGTCATATTCCTTTGTTGATTTCATCTATTTTAAATTTCTGCATGCTTATTCAATTACTACATCAATGAATTCAACAATTTTTCGAAGTCTTTTATTATAACATTTGTATCCGTTGCTTCTGGATGAATAACCAAGAATAATTCCTTCTTTTTCTTTGGATTCAAACTTACCAAGTTTGTCATCAATATTTTTAATGAAACATTTTCTTCCAAAAACTCTAAAGTGTTTTATAGTAGGATGCTTACCATACCAAAGTTCATATGGAGTTTGATCACTATTTACCCGAACATTAGCTTTGTTGAGAATAGTCATGACAGTAAATGCATCTTCACCCCAAAAGGTGGCAGGAGTTCCAAATTCATCAAGCATAGCTCGAGCCATTTCTCGAACTATTCTATTCATTTTCTTTCTACTACACCATTTTGTTGAGGAGTTCTGGCAATAGAGAGTTGCCATTTTGTTCCATGTTGTTCACAAAAATCAAGGAATTCATCTGATGTGAATTCTCCCCCTCAATCACATCTGAGACATTTGATTTTTTGATCTGATTCATTTACAACTAAATCTTTGAAGGCTTTAAAATTTTCAAATGCATCATATTTATGCTTTAGTAGACCTATCCAACACATTCTAGAAAAATCATCAATGAATAAAATAAATTATTCTTCTCCACGAGGTGTTGTTGGGAAAAGTATCCAATTCGGAATGCCCCTATCCCACTCTAAGAGGTGATAGTGCCTTAGCAACAAACGAAGTAAACTAATTGAGTATTCTTCTTTACGAAATGTAAATGAGGAAGAAGGATCTAACTAACCCGTGTCTTCCGCTAGTTTGTCGATCCAAATCACTCCTCTCTTCAGTAGCTCCCAGCTTCTTGCTCCTTCACCGGTCCAGCTTCACCGAATTCCTGCAAGATCACAAGAGAGAGAAACTACACAAAGATACAGATATACATTCATAAAAAGCTCAAGATCAGATTAAGCTAAACATGTAAGCATAACAAAACATCATTGGTACACAGCATGTAGGAGAAACTCAAATAGTTTATTGATAGAGTAATAAAGTCCAAGAGGAGATACAACCAAGTGAGTTCCGATCCAGCATCTACCTCCCAGCAAAGGAATCCCTTCCTCTCCTCCAACAAAGCATAAATCACCCAATGTACTAATCCCAATCTCAAACCAACATCAATTCTCTGCAAAGTACAAAATTCCAGCCTCCTGAATCTCTGGGTGAGAGATCCATATATAGATGTAAGCAGAGAGGATGAGTCAGCTTATGTTTTGACTTGTGGCTTATCTCTGTCAGTTCTTGCTTCCACTTGCAGGTTGAGAACCTCTTACTCATCACTAGTCGAATTCATTGAGGCAAGTGTCATTGGAGAAGATTCTAGAAGCTTCCAGGGTCTTTCCACCTCGTTGAATGAGCTTGCCATTTGTCATTTCCCGCTCAGCGCACCCTGGTAGTGCTTCCACCTGCGTTGCAGTGCACCTAGCCAGTGTAGACTCTGCATTTCAATGCAGGCAGCTAGTGGAGCCTCTGAATTGATCCTGAATTGACTATTTCTGAGTGGTTTTTGGTGGAGAACTTCTGGGAGAAGCTGTCATTGGTTGACCTTGTTCCTTTAGGAGCTGTAACAACATCTTTAGGGACTTTGGATCCCTTGAATTATGGACATTTCATGCTTATAGCTGTAAGGCACAAAAATGTCTATAACAGTTGCCCCCTAAAGTATGAGGCCGTTTATCGGGTGAAATGCTTTATTAGGAGGATCCGAAGTTCATTCAATGCTGGGAGGAGACCTGTAATAAGATACAATACAATACATTATTTTTCATATTGTTTTCATGATCTAGCTGAGGCGGGCATTCCCATGCTCAGCTTTATAAATTCATTTTTATGTACATAGGACAGACAGTTGTCTGATGATAGACTGATGATCCTGCTGAAATCATCATCCTTTGGTAGGATGATTGTCTGTGCTGCAATGTTGTACATGTCAATGTATTTATTTTTTCTGAATATATATCGCAGCCCAGATGGATGAAACTAGATCCGGGGTCTTCAAACTCATTCGATCTTCACTCTAAGTACAAGTCGATCCATGTGAGAAATGTTCTGAAGTCGAACATGGAAAGACATCGCTTGATTACCAGTCAATGAGGTAAACCGTTAACAAGCGCGAGAGGAATCACCGATAATGATAATGACCCTCAAGGTACTGCAGTACAATTCACATGGTGTGAATAAAGGACTTGGCGTCGAACACCACACAAAATCTTTCGGTCGAAGGTCATTGATGTATACCTGTCGCCGAAAGTGAAAAACTTGCCAATGAGGCATGCAAGCTTCAAAGTACTGAAAGGGTTGTTCCTAGATCAACTTCTTGGATAATGAGCTGATGTCGACAATAAGCGATCCATCAAAGGAGGGCCTTAATGTATCCCAAATCATTGACACGGAACGGAGTAAACGATTTTGATGGAGGTGAAAACGATCTGATGATATATGGTTCAGGGTGGCGGTCATGAAAGAATGAAGGATAATGTATGGTAGTGGATGGGACACGGTTGACTTCTCTGGATGACTTCTCTTGAACATATCGGCGACACTTGTGTGATGGATTGGTAGCATTTACCCCAAAGGTGGATGGTATGGCGAGACCATGGCGATGTGACCGGTGAATGAAACAACCCAACCCGACTCAAGCACGGAATGGAAGTGTCATGTTCAAGAGCGACTTACTACCAATAAAGTTCTTTGAGTTTCTTCCCAATTTTTCCCCAGTCATTGCTGACCAGTACCTCTTTATTTTTGTCAAGCTTGAGGAGGATAACATATGCTTGTTCTATAATTTACCCTTCGGGCAAACCTATCGCGATGTTTTAACGAGCCTAGCGATAGTGAAACTCGTTCTCGTCTAAAGACAAGTTTGTCGCTATTTAATGTTTTTAACGAGTCTAACGACAAAGATAACTCGGTCCTTTTCATTTTTAGAGAGTCTGAAAAGGTACGTAAAGTCAACTCCGAAAGTCCTTTTTCGTCATCTAATCCCTTAAGTCCGAAAAAGTATAAAACAATACAGAAGGGATGAATTTTCGATAGTTTTAACGAGCCGAACAAAACAAGCGCTCGATCTTTTTGTGCAATAATCCCTCAGGTTCAAAAAGATTAAAATCTAGAGGAGGGATAGCACTTTTGATTGCTTTAACGAGCTGGAAGGCCAAAACTCGGCAATATTTTCATATTTTACGAGTCAGATGAAAAGAGCTTAAAGAAGACTCGTCTTTTGAGGAACAAGTGATAAAACGGGTAGCAGCTGATTCCAGGTAAGGGTTGGAATTTTCCAATCACGGCAGTGTCACAAGGATGGCTAGTGAAATCACTCTTCGCAACTGTTCCTCAAAATGGGTAAACAATCATATGGAGGTGAATGATCGGCCAATGGAAAAGTGGAGGTGACGGTGCAAACACGACCAAGGCTTTAATGGCTGATAATGTTACATTCACGGTGGTTATTTACCGGAGGGTAGTTCATTTTTTAACGAGCTTAAACGCGGAAAAACACTGCTCGGTCTTATGTTTATTTTTTAACGAGCATGAACTATGTGCTAAAACTGCTCGATTATCCAGTCATATGATAAGAATGTCTCATGTAAGATGCCATTTTTTATGGAGCTTGCGCCTTACCAAAGCTATGCCCCGCATTCTTTCTTTATGCAAGTTTGGGAACGACTAATCCTACGAGTTTAAAGGGTTAGACCTACGGGTTTAAAGGGAGGACCTAAAAATTTAAAAAATAAATAGCCGCCCCTTGCTTGCACTCAAAAAGGTTTGCATTCCCCCATGCATAAAGCACGATTTCAAGGTTACCCATCAATTTGCAGATGAAACATTTGTTCTACCAGGAAAGGCCTACCTCTTTCAGGTCACCCAAAGATTGTTCCGTTAATCTTTCAAACAAAACACTTCTTCGGCAATGTCTACCGAAGTAGACAAAGGTGAGAGACTCCGTCTGTCAACTCACATAACTTTGACAAAAGAATCTTATTCTAGAATAACCCCTCTTCCAAGACGGACGGGGTAAAGACTAGTCATATTCTCCCGCGGAAACCTACCCTATACCCAAAGTTTTCTTGCCGAAGCAGACCAGGACGCATGCCCCCTGGGTTCCAGTCATATCCCTCCGAATTACTCGCGCTCATCGGGAGGACGGACCGTGGGTTGAGACATTTCTTGCGTGAAAAGACCATTTAGGGAAGGCATATGACTATTTGCGATGCGTGATCCGGGAAATGAAAGTTGGTCCACGAGCTTGACCACTCTTCCTTCATGCGGAAAACACATTACTCTAAAGAGTGAGGAGACGATGGCTCCCATGCAATATATATAGTCTCGTCCAAGGAGTAGGTTATAATCCAAGGGTCCTTGAACGACCATCACGTTCATTTGAACGGTCTTCCCTTTCAATGTGATAGGCACATTGGGGAGGATCCCTAAAGGTCGACTGGTTCCTTTATCAAAGCATGTCAGATTTCTCATTTCAGGCAAAAGCGCTGGCGAACCAAGTGCTTTCCAAGTAGTGGAGGAAAGGATACTCACAGACGCCCCTTCATCAATGATGGTGCCAGCCATGACCATTCTGTATATTTGGACGATAATTCTGAATGGTATGCTTGCTGGCAAATGGGGTCTGCCTAGTTGGTTCCAGTCGAAGGAGACAACTAGGTTGCTTGGTGGTGGGACCGAGTAAACGGCCGGGTATCGCTTTGACGAATTTCCTTCCTGTGATAAAGGAATGGGGGGAGTGCCCCCGTGTTCATCGGAGTCTGTGTTGATGAAGAGAATTTGGATGGTGTCATCTTTATCCTCTTCAGTGACTGTATCATTTGAAGATAAATCCTCTGAAGGCAAGACCGGATCAACTGCCGCCTCGACCTTTTGACTTTCGTCGGGTATGGATTCAGCTGGTTCATCTTCAATGACCGGCGCTTCAGCTGACCACTTGAGCGGGCCAGCTGGATTTTCAACTAACGAAGGACTCAGCAAGAGTTTTTGGTATCCAGGAGGAAGTCGTAACGGTGAAACCGGATGATCATCTAAAACTCTTTTCGCTTCGTCTAAGAAGGGACAATGGTGGATGGCGTGATCGCCTTTGCACAGTCTACAGGGAGATCTAGCTCTCCCTTTCTGTCCAAGGACTTCATTTTCGCTAGTTGACGGTATGCATTCAACATGGCTATCAGAGGTTGATGCCACCGGATTGTGCAAACGGGGAGACCAGTCCCTTAGTATCCGAGGGATGCAGGGACAATCTCTGTGGAAGTGGTCTCCCTTGCATATGACACATGGCGATTTAGGCCTAGTCAGTGCTGTGTGTGGATTTTTGTCAGACGACACTTGTTTGCCCCTAGACGCTTTTGGCTCCTTCTTCTTCTTCTCTTTCTTCTTCTTTTCCTTCTTCTCCTTAGGAACTTGGTTTTTTTTTTACCAGTTCCGTCAAGCGAAGAGGAAGGAGGAGAGGAAGAATTAGAGGAAGTAGAAGGCTGGTGGGCAACTCTGGACTGGTCTAATTGTTGATTCGACTGTTCAGGAATAGTGGTGTTCTGAACGACATTGGTTGAGAAGAGCCAGACCGACAAGCCAATTGTCAGTCCTGGAAGCGACAATGTGGCCATATGGGGCGCACCAACATCTCCCCCAGAGGAGAAGGGACTAGGATTTCCACCAAGGGGAATTCCTTGGTTGGCGGGCTCCATTTTCTCAACCTAAAGATCAACGCAGGAAAAAGGGGTGATTGTTCCGTTTAAAATAAATTTTAACAATGCTTTAGACACAACTTTCTTTTTCAGTTTTAAAGAGTCAAGAAAAAGTTAAAGATGACTCTAGTCTCCTTCGATGTTTTAACGAGCCCGAAGTGACAAATGCTCGGATGGACTTTTTCCGTTATAGAGTCTGGAAAAGGCCAAAAGGAACTGCTCTGGAGTTCTAGGTAGAGGGTGTGCCAAACTTTTCGCAAAACCGCATAATACTTTTTAAGGTACGGGCGGTCAATCTTCCCGAATGTTGTGTTCAGTGCATTGCGATCAGTAGGGCGGCCGACACAGCTTCCTAAGGATAAAGGCTTTATTCCTATAGGGGTCTCCCAATATATACTCGACGGTACGTGGGAGCACAATCCGTACTGGCGCTATCGTCCCTCAGGAGGAATCACCCAACCATCAGCGAGATCGACAGTCACCAGGTTTTACGACGCCGGAACACGTCTCTAGCCTAGACCTCTATGTTGTGCGTTAAGTTACAAAGCGTTGTTAAGTTCATTCAATTTATTTTAGGTTGATATTTCTTAGAAGTTCACCTTTTTGGATCACCACGAGATGTATGATACAATTCCTAAATGCAGTCTAAAGATGATAAGCAAGCTTTTATATCTTTTCAACAATGAAAATCCTAGCTACAAGGGGAAAAGGAAGACACAAACTTTTCTCAAAGAGCATAGAGCACACTGTAAATGCACTTTTCCTAAATCAAAGCATGCAGACTATCAAAATGCAAATGCAAATATGCATGTATTTGTTTTCGCTTTCTTAATATTGATGCCTAAAAAGAAAGCTGTTGTACAAATTTGAATTCGATTTCAAGTGAAAACATAAACAAGTTCCTTTTTCAAAATCAAAAAGACGATTACGACACTTTATGATTTACTTGTTTCGACACTAGAAATGCATAAATTCAAACCAAACGACAAAAGTAAAATCTCAATCAACTGTGAACAGCAAACAAACTCACTCCTAAGATCAAAACGACACTTATGACCGGTCTAGATCTAAGGGCGACAGTATGACTAGTTTACTTTTGTAATGGGAAACTGCAAATGATGTAACAAATACACAAAGAACAAATACAGTTTCTTTATACAACTGAGGCAGAATTGAGGCAAAGAAAAGGGGTTTCAGATAGGTACACTGACTGATAACAGGCTGCAAAAAACAGAGATAAAACTGACCAAAAGAAAGCAGGGAACCACAACTGCACAAGGCAAGGGCTAATCAATGCACCCTCAGCACAGAGAAACTGAACTTCAGCGCAGGTATCCTTCATGGGACCTGCGTTGAAATGCAGAACCTCTTCACAGAGTCTGCGCTGAAGCAGAAACGAGAGTTGTTTCTGGGTTCTGGGTCACGGTTTGCAGTTAAATCTATAGTTTTTGGCGGGATCAAAGCTATCAATTAGGTACAATTAGGAGGATGATTTAAAGGAGGACTAAGATCTATCACAAAGGGTTGTTAGAGCACTTGTGGATCAGTTTGTTCAGATCATAAAAACACACCCAGTGAGTGGAATAGAGTGGCAGATCTCTACTTTGCACTTGAAAATGGCAAATGCATTTCGATTCGGCACTCCTGAGTTTATGAGAAGAACAACAATGGAAACACAAATAAACTAACAAGATACTATCCCCAGCGGAGTCGCCAATTTGTTGTTGGGAAAAGTATCCAATTCGGAATGCCCCTATCCCACTCTAAGAGGTGATAGTGCCTTAGCAACAAACGAAGTAAACTAATTGAGTATTATTCTTTACGAAATGTAAATGAGGAAGAAGGATCTAACTAACCTGTGTCTTCCGCTAGTTTGTCGATCCAAATCACTGCTCTCTTCAGTAGCTCCCAGCTTCTTGCTCCTTCACCAGTCCAGCTTCACCGAATTCCTGCAAGATCACAAGAGAGAGAAACTACACAAAGATACAGATATACATTCATAAAAAGCTCAAGATCAGATTAAGCTAAACATGTAAGCATAACAAAACATCATTGGTACACAGCATGTAGGAGAAACTCAAATAGTTTATTGATAGAGTAATAAAGTCCAAGAGGAGATACAACCAAGTGAGTTCCGATCCAGCATCTACCTCCCAGCAAAGGAATCCCTTCCTCTCCTCCAACAAAGCATAAATCACCCAATGTACTAATCCCAATCTCAAACCAACAGCAATTCTCTGCAAAGTACAAAATTCCAGCCTCCTGAATCTCTGGGTGAGAGATCCATATATAGATGTAAGCAGAGAGGATGAGTCATCTTATGTTTTGACTTGTGGCTTCTCTCTGTCAGTTCTTACTTCCACTTGGAGGTTGAGAACCTCTTACTCATCACTAGTCGAATTCATTGAGGCAAGTGTCATTGGAGAAGATTCTGGAAGCTTCCAGGGTCTTTCCACCTCTTTGAATGAGCTTGCCATTTGTCATTTCCCGCTCAGCGCACCCTGGTAGTGCTTCCACCTGCGTTGCAGTGCACCTAGCCAGTGTAGACTCTGCATTTCAACGCAGGCAGCTAGTGGAGCCTCTGAATTGATCCTGAATTGACTATTTCTGAGTGGTTTTTGGTGGAGAACTTCTGGGAGAAGTTGTCATTGGTTGACCTTGTTCCTTTAGGAGCTGTAACAACATCTTTAGGGACTTTGGATCCCTTGAATTATGGACATTTCATGCTTATAGTTGTAAGGCACAAAAATGTCTATAACACGAGGTGACTTTTTCCTTGTTGATCCACATAGATCAGTATGGATGGGATCAAGAGGATTACTTGCTGATCCTTCATTTTCACTGAAATGAACTTTGGTTTACTTACCGACTTGACATGGTTTGCATATGGTATTTTCTAGAATGCTGATTTCTGGAAGATCACAGATCCCATTGATCCTGCATGCTTTTCTTATTTGAGAAAAGCTTAGATGCCCCAACCTTTTGTTCCATAACCAATTTTCATCTATTTTTCTTAGATAGCATTGTTTTTGTCCTGCTTTGAGTATGTATAAATTGTTTGGAGTTCCTATACCTTCGATTACGGTCTTTCCTATATCAAGATCATGAAATACACATCTGCTTGATAGAAACACAAATTCATTTCCTTTATCACACATTTGACTGACACTCAACAAGTTATGCTTTAAGCCATCTACATACATGAAATTTCTTTCAAATAAACATAACCTTTACCTTTAATGACAGCGGGTGTTTCATTTCCAAATGAGGCATTCTTTTCCTTTCCCAAATCATTATATGAATGAAGTTTCTCTTTATTACCTGGCATGTGTTGAGCATCCGTTGTCAATATACCACTTATTTTCTTGTCCTTCCAAATAGAGCTATGCCACATCCTTCTAATTCAACTTGCTTCTTTCTCCATACATTGGAATTTGATGATGATTGCTCCTTTTGAAGAGTTGGCCGAAATTTTCTCCTGCATTCAGATTCTTCATAACCAAATTTATTACAAAACGAACATTCAATTTCATCTTCAAGAGGAGAGAATTTATTATAGGAACTTTTCTTCATTCCTGTTACGCTCCTTTGATTTCGTATTTCTCTAGTCATGATAGTTTTGTAAGCAACACATTGAGAAACCTTATGCCCAAAGTTATGGCATTAAAAGCATTGTCCATTAAAGAAGTTTCTATGATCATAGAATATTTTGGCATTGTTTACCTTTTGTTTGATGCTTATATTGATGTTCATCCTTGGAGTAAATTGAGCATGATTTACCTGATGAGTACTTTTAGGCTTTTGCTAACGATTGACATATTGTTCACTAGTCTTTATTGCACCAAGATAGCATTTGGTGGAGGCTAATGAATTTTGTGATTGGGATGATTCTTGAATATATCCAAGACCTGTCTTTATAAGAGGAGAATGCTGAACCTTGATGATTTCATTTAAAGTTTTTGATCCTTTAGCAAATCTAAGATTAAGGGATTTTGTCTTCTCTAGTTCTTTTCTTAGACCCACAACTTCACATTCTAGTTTTTCATTGCGCTTTTCACTTTCAATGAGTTGATGTTTCAACGTGTCTATGATCATATTCTTTTCTTCCAAACAGATTTTGAGTTTTTTGTTTTCTTCAAGAAAGTCATCCACTTCTAAGGCATCCAAAAAATCACCATTGAGATATGCCATGAGTAGTTTATAATCTTGTTCAGTTTCATCTTCATCACTATTAGATAATCCGTCATTGTCTTCAAGAGTATAGTAACTTATTCTATTAACAACCCGTTTTCTATTGCCTTTTACAGATTCGTTTCCTTTTTCATGATTATTTTTATGAGGGTATTTTGCAGCATAATGGCCAACTCTACCACAAGCAAATAATTTGAATAGTAGCTTACCTCTGAATCTTCTGGAACCCCGTTGAAGCTTCTTGAAAAAGTTTACCTCGTCTTCTTCTTCTGAAACATATCCTAATTCATTGTGTCCTTCCTTTTCTTTTCCCTTTGCTAAAGCTTTGAAAGCGGCTTCTCTCATATCTGATGGACCTCCTTTCCTCATTTCAAAGGCAGTTAGAATTCCATGAAGTTGAACCATAGTAATAGATTGAAGATCCTTCTTTTCTTCTATGGCAGATACTTTTGACTCAAATTTAGAAGACAAAGATTTCAAAATTTTCTCTACTAAAGTAGCCTCCTTTATCTCTTCGCCCATATTCTTCATACAATTAACAATCTCATCTACATGTGAAAATTAACTAGTCATCACTATGCATCTTAAGAGTTTCATAATGAATTATAAGAGTTTGAAGCTTAACACGTTTTACCTAGGAGTCTCCTTCGTAGCTCTGAATGATTTTGTCCCATATGTCTTTGGCTGTCTTAAACTGCATGACTTTGACAAATTCTGATTCTGACAGACTTCCCAATAAATTATTGACTTCTTTGGCATTGGTCTCATATAACTTCTAACCTAATGTATCTATAGGTATTGTTACTGGAAATTGATATCCTCCTTCCACAATTTCCCAAACATCTGCTCCAAGCAATTGAAGATAGGCTCTGGTTCTTATTTTCCAATATACCAAGTTGTTCCCATTGAGGATTGGTGGTCTGATAGATCCCATGCCTTCGTGATTATTCATCTTGAAAGATATCCCTTCAAGCGATCAAACTTCTTCTGAAGGACCTGCTTTGACACCAATTGTTGGAAATAATACTGAGAGGGGGGGTGAATCAGTATTTACAATTCAGTAATTTTTCATTTCCCAAATGGATTTTTATATGCTACTTTAGTGAAGTGATCTTGCGTGTGCACGTTATTATGATTAGAGAAACCATCATATACCTAGAGAACTTATGATTTAGTCAATTTATCATGTGTTAATCTTTAATTAGTGCATCAATAAATTATTATACGGTAACTATGTGCAGTAATAACATAATAAACCATCACCCATAAGCAACACATAGGAACACCAATACTTAAGGTGGAAACCCAATGTGGGAGAAAACCACCTGCTGATGTCATCTCTATCTTCTTTTAATATAAAGAAAATTATTTACAATCTTGTACTGGTGTAGACTCGTACTAGTACGCATACACCCACCTGCAGAAGGCCACAACCTTCTCTCGTTTTCCAGCTTCTATAGGAAGGGAGCTACAACCCCCTAGCTCTTGTACTAGCCTATATTTTTACTAGTACGTAGGCGCCAACCTACAGGAGGCTACAACATTCTCTCTTCCTCCAGGGACCATGTTTCATTAATTTTCAAACTAGGTTCTCCTGGTACACAACAATACAATATGAAGGCCTCTTTTCAACAAATGTTCACATTGGACCCATCAGAAACTTAGAAACTCAAACTGCATCAACCAATAATCAGTTAATCTAAATAGTCAGATCAATGTCACCAAAACACTATGTTGAACCCAGAAACACACATCATCATTCAGAACCAGCTGCAACCTCAAAAGACATAGATCATAATGTATACACTATTTTACTAAACCCAACCTGCGTGTATACACTACTTCCTTTTACACAACCTGCATATACCTTGAAAACTACTGAATCATAAAAAAATTTGAATCAGATATGTACCAACTAGTAATATTCTGAACATCTACTTTCAATTTACAAAGATCTAGATAGTCAGTAGCAAAGGTAACCCTTCTGACTTAATCAATCAATCAATTAGACACAAACTCCTTATGCATTCAGTTTTACTTTCATATCTAAGAAGACTTCATTGACAGACAATAGTAAAACAACAACACTAATCAGATAGATCAGTCATTTCTAAACAACAGGCTTTTCTTTTTCATATGCTACTTGGAAGAGTCGAACTTGCATGTATATATGCCTTTACCAAGTCAAACCAATGTATAGATCTGCAAATATTAACTTAACTTCGCTGCTATTCCAGACTTCAGACATACCCAGATCATGATATTTATAGAATAAAACATGTGTAAGAAATAAGATCTAGCCAAACCAATATCAAGTCATACAATGATAAGTCATTTCAGGTATCATGATCTTGATGCAACATTGTATCCAAGGTGCACAAAATATTTCATATTATATCACACTCATAACCCCTGCAACATAAAATATACTTTAGATAGAATTATTCCTAAGAAACCCTTTCACTTGCACACATGGCCCTTTGATATTCTCCTCCTTATATAGTTTTGGCCTTCCTCAATACCTCAGACCAAAACAACAATTAGAGCTTGTGGTATTCTTGGATGAGATCAAATAGTCGTTACTCTGCTCAAAATTGTGGGCTAATACCATGGTATTGACCCTTGGTATTCTTTAATCTTGAATTTTCATGTTTTTCCAACCCATACACGTTTTTCTTCTTATGAAAGTGTGTGTTATATTCTCTTTTTGTTTTGTGAACCTACGTATAAAGCTTAAACTATCTGAAAACATCCTTTTCCTTCAATTTCTTGATTCTGATCAGTAAAATTTTGTTCCAAATTCCTGTTCTTCTGTACCAATGCCCTGTTACCTCTGAATTGAGTTGTTACTCTGTAAGTTTCCTTTTATCAAATATGAGCTGACCCGTGAGTGAGTTTCCATCAATGACAACACCTGCATAAGGAACTTGGCCTTGATACCAATTGTTGAAATAAGGAATTGTTGAGAGGGGGGGTAAATCAGTAATAAAGAAGCTATATTCTTTTTATTATTATCCTTATAGTCCCTTCTTATATTCTTTTACTTGTGATATCATTCATTCACAAAAACAATCAACCAACAATATTTTAGACCCACATGTTCAAACAACAATCACATGAGCAACATGCATTTGACACAGTGTTTTTCACTTGGAAACCTAGAGTGAAAAAGCCACCAAATTTGTTGTTTGTTTATGATATAAGTTAAGCACACACTTAATTACATCTTGTTTCTTTGTCAACACCCACTCATAGGAGGAACCTACTCCCTTTTGGTTAGAAAGCACCAACTATCCAAGAGGCACCAACCTCTTCAGTGTGCAGGCACCAACCTGCTCTTGCCAATGTTCTACTATTTCATACAATTTTGAAAACTGAAATAGAGGCATAGAATTATACAAGTAAAATACCAAAAATGGTTGTTCACATATTTGACTTCTCCATGCTGCCTTTTCTGCTCACTTCTAGCAAATATCCTCTCATTATTTACAACAACACTTCCTCTCTACTTTGCTTTCACTATAAAGGGCTCTACATTGACTGCACTTCAGCACTACCCTTTCCATTCTTCACACAGTCCTTACACTACTCTTGCCACTGTATAACACACTCTCCTCTCAGGTGCTTTAGCCTCTATTCTTCGATGCACACGTTCATAACACTGCACTCTCACCCACATATGCTCACTTCCCCCATATTTTCTATTGTCGATGATGGTTTTGTTCCACTGAGGCACTCTGCACAAGGGGGTCTCTCCTGTCTGACCTTTATCCACCAATCTATACCTAGGAATGGCTTCACTCACCACTCTTGTGTCTTCTGATAGTTTCTTGTCATAATGCCAAAACAAATATGGATCTTGCAGTTCTTCATAGTCTGACTACACATATTCTCAGTTATCATATGACTTGCACACTCCTTCGAGAGCCCCAATATAATTTATCAATCCACAGATATTTTAATAGATCACAAAAGTGACTGCTTTCTTCTCATCAAGTACAACCATTCGTGCACGCAATGCAGTTGATTTGTTTCCTCATTCTTTCAAATTATTCTCTACGATAAATGCTATCCTCGATTTCTTGTTACAGAGTCTTCTGTAGGTTTAACCCCTTTCAAATACCAACTCCTCTATGTCTGCATTAAATTTCTCAGCTGCCGACCCATACATCCTTTAACTCTCTGTACTTCCTTATCAGAGTAACTCCTTGTCGTAACTTCATAGTGGTGCAGTGTTACAATATTTATTAGTCCTAATGTATTTAGATCTTCTGATGCTGAGCTCCTTGATAATCTATCCTCCATGGGACCTAGCGTTGTGACCTGTCACTTAGAATTAAGGTGCTAAGGCGCTTTGTTCCTACCGGGGCTAATCTTCCTTTAATACTACTCTGTGCCCTTGGCTGTTTGGATTTACATAACCAAGAGCCTACCTAATATGGGAAGCCCTATCCATCAGAACTTTTCAATAACCATTTGTTATAGAGTTCCCATATCTTAATCCTCCCATATGCCGAGCTCAAATATGACGTCATCACTCCATGTGGCGTCTTTATAGCAATGACACGTGTCACCTTGATTTGGTACACTAGGGCACCCAATATCGGTGAATCGGCCTACCACGTCTCCTGTTGTACTACTATGTCATGATGACGTCAGATGACATTGTAGATTATAAGAACCAATCTCATGTTTCCATGTGTTCTTCTAGGAGGAGAGAGAAGAGGACCCATCAACCCTTGGATTTGCAACAAAATTCGTTGTTAATCTTGTTTAGAGCTACTCAACAATTTTAATACTATCAAAACTTCTTAGTGTACCACAGTTGAAAAGTTTTGATACCCCAATGTCATGGTCCTTCAATTCCGATGTGACAATACATTGACCTTTGATATTTTGGTGCACCAATATGCTGACCTTCGACATTCTGATTCATGATGGCTGCTGTCCAGATCACCGATATGCCGATACGCTGATATCCCGAACCTCTAATATGCTGATACGCCAATATGCTAACCTCTAACATTCCAATCCCTAATGACTAGTATCCAGATCTCTGATACTTTTATGCGCCAATATGTCGAACCTTCGATATGTTGGTATTCCTTCCTTCCCAAGGCTTCATAACCCTGAACTTTAGTAGACCATATCTTTTGATCCAGGAATCCATTTCTAAACTTCCACACATCGTACGAAGAATCTTCAAGATCACTTTGCATTGGATAGGGTCTTGTTTAGGCTTTCAGTTCTTCTATTAATTACAATATTACTGCAAAATTCTCTGCTCATTGACTCTTTGGACAACTAAAATCACAACCATCATGATGATCATTTTATGGCTTCTCTAGTAAGACTTCTACTTTGATGATTCTTTACAGAGAACTGCAAAAAACATGGGATTCCTCCTAAACTCCATATCATCCTCGTTGACATCAATCATCAAGTTGACCCTTGTTGACATCAATGCCAACACTAACGCAGCCACCCATACACCATCAAATGTTCAATAGCTTGGACCCACAAATCTTCTCATCATGTACACACACCTAATCCTCTGTGATCACATGTCCCAAATACAATGTCTCAGTCAGGCCAAAATCACATTTTTATATCTTGGCACACAACTACTACTCTTCCAGAATGCTCAACACTTCTTCTAAGTGTTGTAGGTGCTCCTCCCAAGTCTAGCTATAAATCAATATATTATTGAAGAAACCATCACATATTTACGTAGTTTCTTGTAGAATACATGGTTCATGAAAGATTGAAAGGTATCTAGAACATTTGTTAGCCCAAAGGGCATAACCAGGAACTCAAAATTCCCATAGTGACACCTGAATGTTGTCTTTGGGAGATATTGATATCTCACCTGAATCTAATGGTTCCATGAATGCAAGTCTATCTTAGATAAGTACATGGCTCCTCTAAGCTCATCCATTAACTCATCAATGCATAGAATGGGGTACCCATTCTTCAACATCTTCTTATTCAGGGCCCTATAGTCAATACACATGCATAGAGTCCCATATTTTTTCTTCACCAACACCATGGAAGCAACAAAGAGATTAAAAATATATCTAATATGGCCTAAGGACAACAACGCATATATGGCCTTATCTATCTAGGTGGAAGGCCTAGAGGAATGTCTCCAAAAACTAGAAAATGCCTCTTCGACACTACTAAAATGTCTTCGTGTGGTTACCTTGTCTGGGTCCATATCTCTGAAATCTTGAGCTCCAATTTCCATGCTATATCCCCATGTCACAAGTCTTCCTCCATATTGTTGGTTGACATTGTCTATGGTGGGTAGGATTGCATGCCCCTCAACACAACTATCTTCACATTAGGACCCACAAACTCCATATCTATTACCTTGTAATTGGCAGTAACATGCCCAAGAGAGTACAACCACTAAAAACCCATCACCGCTTTAGTGTCTGGCATGTTCACCATGAAGAAATAGTCGATGACTAAATAATTCCCCATAGTCAAGGTTAATTTGGGGACATATATAACACAATACATGGTCTAGTTCCTTGGCATAAAAATTGAGAATCTCTCAAAGGGTTGCTTGGGTATCCCTCTCCACTCCACCATATGCACATCAATTAAGTAATGGATGGCTCCACTGTCTAACATCACATATACACAATGCCCCTGAGTCGTGCTTTTGATCCCCAATGTTAAGTATCTCGGTACCCCTATGAGCGAGGAAATGAAAACTCCTATGGGAATGATGAAACTTGTGTTCCCTCCTGCATCCAAAGGCTCACACTCTCCTTGAGCTACCTCATTCTTGAACTTCTCCTCTATTTCACTATCTAATAACACCTCTATATAGTGGGCCTTTCCCTTTATACATCTATGGCATAGGGCCCATGTCTCTTGGTAGGTGAAGTAAACCTTCCTCCTCCACAGGTCCCTTTTGGTATCATCATCAAGCAATCACGTCCTATCAACTTCTTCTGTGGATATCTAACATCCTTAACTCTCTAAAGAAAGTTAGGAATTAGAGGTGTTGGTTCTCTAGTCTTAGGGATTGCATCTAGCATGTCCCTAGTCCAAGTAAAAAAAACATGCAAAAATAAAAGCCTAATCGCTCACCCATCCACACAATGGTTTTGTTATCCCTTAATGAATATTGAGATCAACCTCACCTTAGAAATACTAGTAACCATCATCTACAACCTCTAGAACTCTACCATGTAAACCTATGCACTTCCAATTTTCTTCATATGAGCCAACTTTGAAAAATGCAACTTTGGATCCTCCCTATCAAAATTCTGTATGAGCATCTGGTGAAATTCATTAAGGAAGTAGTGAATGCATGACCCAAGGGGATCATTCCATGACACTATCAATCCTGTGCATCTCCATCAAAGTGCAAAGTGGTGAAATTGATCAACTCTACCTCCCTCATGGGATTTGTCACAAGGTAAGTGTCCAAATTTTGTACCCATGCCCTGTTGGCATTTTGATACAGGTGTTTTCCTTGATGGAAACTCTCTCACAGGTCAAATCATATTTGATAAAGGGAAAGTCACATTGTAACAAGTCAATTAAGAGGTAACAGGGCAATGGTACATAAGATCAAGAAGTTGAAAGAAAGGACTATAGATCAAAAACAAGAAGTTGAAGAAAAAGGATTTTTTCAGTCAGTTTAAGCTATATACGTAGGTTCACCTTGTCAAAGAAACATATATATGCGGTTTCACAGAACAAAAAGGGCGTATACGTATGCATGCACTTTCACAAGAGGAAAAGCGCATATGGGTTGGAAAATCAAGGAAATTTAAGATTAAAGAATACTAAGGTTCAATACCGTACTATTAGCCCACAATATTGAGTGGAGTAACGGTTATTTGATCTTGTCCAAGAATACCATAGGTTCCAAGTATTTTTTTTGTTCAAGGTATTGAGAAAGGCCAAAAACTATATAAGGAGGAGAAGATCAAAGGACCATGTGTGCAAGTGAAAGGGTTTCTCAGGAATACTTCTATCTGAAATATATTTTATGTTGCAGGGGCTATGATTATGATATGATCTGAAATATTTTGTGCACCTTGGATACAATGTTGGATCAGGCTAATGAGACCTCAAATAACTTATCATTGTATGATTTGATATTTATTGGGATAGATCTGATTTCTTACGTATGTTTTATTCATTAAATGTCATGATCTGGGTATGTTTGAAGTCTAGAGTAGCAATGAAGTTGTAAGTTAGTATTTGCAGATATATAGGCTAGTTTTCCTTGGTGAAGGCACGTATACACACTGGAATGGTGAAGTAGTGTATACATTCTGACATATGATTTTTGAGGTTACAGTTGGTTCTAGTTGATGATGCATGTTTATGGGTTCAACACAGTGTTCTGGTGATAGTGATCTGACTGTTCAGATTGATTGATTGTTGGTAGATGTAGTTATTGCATTCATTATTAATTATGTGCTTATGTACCAGGATTATCCAGTCTTAAAATTTAAAACGTGGTCCCCAGAGGAAGAGAGAAGGTTGTAGCCTTCTGTAGGTTGGTGCCTATGTACTGGTAAACATATTGAATAGCACAAGAGCTAGGGGGTTCTAGCTCCCTTCCAGTAGAAGCTAGAGAACGAAAGAAGGTTGTAGCCTTCTATAGGTGGGTGCCTGCATACTGGTATGAGTCTGCACTAGTACAAGATTGTAAACATATTTTCTTTATATTGAAAAGAAGACAAAGACAACAATAGTAGGTGTTTTTTCTCCTGCATTGGGTTTCCACCTTAAATATTGGTGTTCATGTATGTTCCTTATGTGTGATGGTTTATTTTGTTATTATTGCACATACTTACTATTTCAGAAAGTATTGATTCACTGATTAATGATCAACACATGATGAATTAACTGAATCATAAGTTCTCTGGGTATACACTAGTTTCATTAATAACAGTTGCATGCACAAACAAGTTCACTTCACTAAAGTAGCATATATAGATCTAATTATGAAATGAAGAGTTATTGAGTTGAAAATACCAATTCACCCCCCTCTCAGTATTATTTCCAAAAATTGGTATTAGAGAAGATCCTTCAGAAGAAGCTTGATCACTTGAACGGAGATATTTCAAGATGAAAAATCACAAAGGCATGGGATCTATCAGACCACCAATATTCATTGGGAACAACTTAGTATATTGGAAGATAAGGACCAGAGCCTATATTGAGTCACTTGGAGCTGATGTTTGGGAAATTGTGGAAGGAGGATACCAATTTCTAGCAACAATACCTATAGATACAATAGGTAAGAAGTTATATGAAACCAATGTCAAAGTAGTCAATACTTTATTGGGAAGTTTGTTAGAATCAGAATTTGTCAAAGTTATGTAGCTCAAGACAACCAAAGAAATACGGGATAAAATCATTCAGAGCTATGAAGGAGACTCCCACGTAAAACATGCTAAGCTCCAAACTCTTAGAATTTAGTATGAAACACTCAGGATGCATAGTGATGAAATTATTGCTAGTTACTTTTTACGAGTAAATGAGATTGTAAATCGTATGAGAATTTGGGTGAATAAATAAAAGAAGCTACTTTAGTAGAGAAAATTTTGAGATATTTTTCTTCTAAATTTGAGTCAAAAGTATCTGCCATAGAAGAAAATTAGGATCTCTAATCTATTACTCCTGTTCAACTTCATGGAATTTTAACTTCCTTTGAAATGAGGAAAGGAGGTCCATTAGATATTAGAGAAGTAGATTTCAAAGCTTTAGGAAAGGGAAAAGAAAAGGAAGATCTTGATGAATCAGAATATATTTCAGAAGAAGATGAGGTAAACTTTGTCAAGAAGCTTCAATGAGGTTCCAGAAGATTCAGAGGTAAGTTTCCATTCAATTTCTTTTCTTGTGGTAGATTTGACCATTATGATGAAAAATGTCCTCATAAAGAAAATCATGAAAAAGGAAAGGAGTCTGCAAAAGGTAATATAAAACAATTTGCTAATAGAAGAAGTTACTATACTCATGAAGATAGTGATGGATTGTCTAATAGTGATGAAGATGAAAAACTACTCATGGCTTCTCACAATGATGATTTAACGGATGCCTTAGAAGAGGAATATTTTCTTGAGGAAATCACTAAACTCAAAATCTGTTTGGAACAAAAGAATATGGTCATAGACACTTTGACATATCAACTCACTAAAAGAGAACAACACAACGAAAAATTAGAATGTGAGGTAGTGGGTCTAAGAAAAGAACTTACGAATAAAATCTCTTAATCTTAGATTTGCTAAAGGATAAAAAAATTTAGATGAAATCATCAAGGTTCATTGCTCTCCTCTTATAAATATCGGGGTTGGATATACCAGAGAAACATCCAAATCACAAAACCCGCCATCCATCACCAGAAGCTATTTTGATGCAACAAAGTCCAATGAACAATGTGTCAATCTTCAACAAAAGCCTAAAAGTGCTCCTCGGGTAAATCATGTTCATTTTACTCCAAGGTTGAACATCAATAGAAGCATCAACCAAAAGGTAAACAATATCAGAATATTTTATGATCATAAAGACTTCTTTAATGGAAAAAGTTTTTCATGCCATAGCTTTGAGCATAAGGCTGCTCAATGTGTTGCTTAAAAAACTATTATGAATAGAGAAGTTTGAAAAAATTGGAGCATGACAAGAATCAAGTTTATTACTTATAATAACTTTTCTCCTCTCGAAGATGAAATTGAATGTTCATTTTGAAATAACCTCGGTCATGAAGAATCTGAGTGCAGGGGCAAATTTCGGCCAACAATTCAAAAGGAGCAAACATCATCAAATTCTGAGGTATTGAGAAAGAAGGAATTTCAATCATAAAGATGTGGCATAGCGCTGTTTGTAGAGGGACAAGAAAATCAATGGTACAGTGATAGCGGATGCTCTAAACACATGAGATGTGATAAAGATAAACTCCTTTCATATAATGCTTTAAAAAATTAAAAGAATGTATGTTTTGGAAATGACACAAAAGTTGTCATTAAGGGTAAAGGTTCTGTTTATTTGAAAGAAAATGTTAAATATGGAAATTTTATGTATGTCAATGGTTTAAAACATAACTTGTTGAGTGCTAGTCAAATGTGTGAACAAGGAAATGAAGTTGCGTTTCAATCAAAAGGATGTGTGGTTCATGAGATTGATATAGGAAAGACCATAATCAAAGGTACAAGAACTCCCAGTAATCTATATATACTAAAAGGAGGTAAAAAAAATGCTATCTAAGAAAAACATATGAGAACCGGTTATGGCACAGAAGATTGGGGCATCTAAGATTTTCTCAAATAAGAAAAGCATGCAGGCTCAAAGTAGTTTGCGATCTTCCAGATATCAGCCTCCCAGAAAATACC
Source organism: Pinus tabuliformis (assembly GCA_031772625.1). Lineage (NCBI taxonomy): Eukaryota > Viridiplantae > Streptophyta > Pinopsida > Pinales > Pinaceae > Pinus > Pinus tabuliformis. The sequence goes on along the minus strand of CM062820.1, from coordinate 1,413,957,882 downwards.
ATTTTCAAACCATGTCAAATCGGTAAGAAAACCATATTTCATTTCAATGACAAAGAAGGATCAACAAGTAAGCCTCTTGAACTCATTCACACTGATTTGTGTAGGTCAACAAGGAAAAATTCACCTCATGGAGAATAATACTTCATTTTATTCATTGATGATTTTTCTAGAATGTGATGGATAGGTTTACTAAAGCATAAAGATGAAGCTTTTGAAAAGCGTAAATCCTTCAAAGACTTAGTTGAAAATGAATCAGATCAAAAAATCAAATGTCTAAAATCTGATCGAGGGGGAGAATTCATAACAGATGATTTTTTATTTTTATTTTTGTGAACAACATGGAATAAAAAGATAGTTCTTTGTTACCAGAACACCTCAACAAAATGGCATGGTGGAAAGAATGAACAAAAAATTTCAACAAATGGCTCGAGCTATGCTTGATGAATCTAGAACTCCTGCCACCTTCTTGGGTGGAGCCGCATTTACTACTATAAATATTCTCAACAAAGATAATGTTCGGGTAAATAGTGGTCAAACTCCATATGAACTTTGGTATGGTAAGCCTCCTACTGTAAAACAATTTAGAGTTTTTGGAAGCAAATGTTTCATCAAAAGGACTGATGAAAAACTTGGTAAGTTTGAACCCAGAGAAGATGATGGAATTCTTCTTGGTTATTCATCTAGAAGTAAAGGAAACAAATGTTATAATAAGAGTTTTTGAAAAATTGTTGAATGCATTGATGTAGTAATTGATGAAACATGCAAAAATCTGGAACAAATGAAATCAACAAAGGAAGATAACAATGAGGAATATGGTGAATTATTTCTCGTATCAAATCAAAATGATATAGAGGAAGAAACCAATGCAACATTAGAAGCAGATACAACTGACAGCGACAAGACTCCATCCAGGTATTTTCAAAAGAATCATCTAGAATCTCAAATTCTAGGAGAAAAAGGATTTGGAGTACATACAAGAAGAACTCTTGCTGGAAGTTCCTATTATCTAGCATTAATATCCTCCATAGAACCGCATAATGTTGATGAAGCTAGCAAAGATGAATGCTGGGTTAAGGCCATGGATGAATAACTTGACCAAATTGAAAAGAATGATACTTGGGAACTAGTTCTGAGACCTCTTGATAAAAATGTTATAGGAACAAAATGGATATTCAAGAATAAAGTGAATGAAAATGGAATGGTTATAAGAAGCAAAGAAATACTTGTTTGTAAAGGGTATGCTAAACAAGAAGGTATCGAATTTGAAGAAACATTTGCCCCTGTTGCCAGACTTGAAGCCATAAGAATGTTTCTTTCTCTTTCAAGTTTTTGAAAATTAAGAGTGTATCAAATGGATGTAAAATCTATATTTCTTAATGGAGAGTTAGAAGAAGAAGTTTATATTGAACAACCATAAGGATTTATTCTAGGAAATGATGCAAATCTTTTATGCAAGCTCAAAAAATCTCTATATGGACTGAAACAAGCTCTAAGGGCTTGGTATTATCACCTTGACATATATCTACAACAACAAGGTTTCACAAAAGGATTTGTAGACAACAAATTATACACCAAGATTGAGAATGATAAACTACTAATAATTGTTGTTTATGTTAACGATATCATATTTGGTAGCAATGAAGAATCTATGAGTGAGAACTTTGCTTCTGTTATGCAATAAGAATTTTAAATGTCTTTACTTGGTGAACTAACTTATTTTCTTAGTCTACAAGTACAACAAAAAAAAGATGGCATTTTTCTTTCACAAACTAAATATCTCAAGCAAATTCTAAGGAAGTATGGAATGTAAGATTCTAAACCAGTATGTGTAAAAATTTCTGTTTTCCCACCCCGGTTTTCAGTTTCTCCTTATTTCTCCCATGTAGTTAAATGCCCATTCCCATAACCATACATTTAACAGACTGAAAAAATAAATATTGCTGAAAACACAAATTCTGGAAATTTTTCAGAATGCTGGAAATTGCAGAATTAAAAATCAGCAATTAAAAACAGCCATTAAAACACATTAAAACACTGATATTTTTGGTCAACTTGACCCTGGAAAAACCCCCTACAACTCTTGGGGAAAACCAGTTTGAGAGCTCTTCTTTATTTCTGAAAATTGTCTTTTTACAGTGAGAATTATTCAACAAAAAATCAGCAAGCAAATTTACAACTTATCTCCTTTCCCGTGCCTCACAACAATCTGGAAATTACAGCAAACAGGACAGCAATAAATGCTGTACGGCCTCCATTTTGTGTGCAAAAAAATCAGCAAACTGCTCCTCGATTTTGTGCAAAAATCTACCTTTCACTATGTGTTGAATCAGCTCTACAAATCTGCTCAACTGTTGCCTTGGAATGTGTGCCAAGCTGTTGTCTCCTTCTCCTTCCTGCTTAGAAATCTCTCTTGCTCTCTTGCTCTCTTTCTCCCAATCTGCTCATGAAAGAATGAATGACCTTTTCCTCCTTTAATATAACTCCAAGTGACTTTTGGGTGATCCAAGTGACTTTTGGGTGATCTCTAAATCCAATGGCTGAAATAGATTTAGATCAATGGTTGAGATTAAATGCTCATTTAAATCTCACTTTCTATTTTTTAATTCACCCCACTTTAATAAAGACCCACTTAGTCATTTATTTCCAAAGTCACTTTTCCTTTCTAATTTTTCATTGACTTTATAAAAGTCACTTTAAAATTAGACTTAATAACTTTATCACTTAAAGTCACTTTTAAATTAGATTTAACTTTATAAAATTATAAAGTCACTTTAGGAGAAAAATTAAATTCTTTTGGACACTTTTCCCTAGGCCAAAGATCAAAGCCTAAGGGAACCACCTGTCCTCCGGTACCAAATTTCAACACTCCCTCTTACCGAGGAAGGTGTTCCTCACCACACCCATCTTGTCTCTGAAGTAGACATGCTTGCCCCGTGGTAAGGCTTTGGTAAGGATATCTGCAACCTGCTCATCAGTGGAAATATACTCAAGCTTCACAGCTCCCTTCTGAACATAGTATCTGATGAAATGATATCTGATCCCGATATGCTTTGACCTGTCATGAAATACTGGATTCTCCGTGAGTTTAATGCAACTCTGATTATCACAGTAAATCACTGAAGGTCTCAACGGCTGACCAAATAAGCCAAACAACATCTTGCGAAGCCAGATGGCCTCACAACTAGCTAGACTGGCTGCCATATACTCTGCTTCCGCTGAACTCAGTGCTACTGACTGCTGCTTCCGGCTGAACCATGACACTACTGCTGAACCCAACCCAAAACAACACCCTGAAGTGCTCTTCCTATCAGAAGCACAACCTGCCCAATCAGAATCAGTGTATCCTGCCAATCTCACTCCATCTCCCTGCCTGTAGTCCAGACCATAATCCACTGTCCCCTGCAAGTACCGCAAAATGTGTTTTGCAGCCACCCAGTGAACCTTCCTAGGCTCACACATAAACTGACTCATCGTGTTGACTGCAAAACAGATATCTGGTCTAGTGTTGACCAAATACATCAAGGAACCAATCAGCTGCCTGTACAATGTGGGATCCACCAACTCGGAATCCGAAGCATGAAGCTTCTTCCAGTTGGTGATCATCGGTGTCGACATGGGTCTACAATCCTCCATGTGGAATCTGCTAAGGATGTCCACAATATACTTCCCCTGCCCCAGGAAGAAATGCCCCTCCTCCTGCCACACCTCCAAACCCAAAAAGTAATGCATCAAGACGATGTCCTTCATCTCAAACTCCGCTGCAAGATCTCTCTTGCAGTGCTCTATGAGTCTCTCTGCACCTGTAATGATCAAGTCATCCACATACAGCACCAGAATGAGAGGCTCCTCACCAATCACAATAAAGTAAAGGTTCGGATCTGCCTCACTCTTTGTGAAACCCATCCCCTGCAAGTATGCATCTATCCTGGAGTACCAAGCTCTGGGAGCTTGCTTCAGGCCATAAAGGGCCTTCTTCAATCTGCACACATGGGACTCCTTCCCATGCACCTCAAAGCCCTGTGGCTGCTCAATGTACACCTCCTCCTGTATGAAGCCATTGAGAAATGCGGTCTTCACATCCATCTGGTGGATCTTCCAACCCATCTATGCTGCTATCGATATAATGGAGCGGATCGAAGTATATCGAGCCACGGGAGCGAAGGTCTCCTCATAATCAACTCCCTCTCCCTGGGAGAACCCTCTAGCCACAAACCTCGCTTTGAATTTCTCAATGCTGCCATCTGCAGCATGCTTTACCTTGTAAAGCCATCTGGAAGTAACCACGGATTTTCCCTCAGGCCTCAGCACCACCTCCCAAACATCATTCTTCATGATAAAAGAATACTCCTCCTGCATGGCCTCTCTCCAGACCTGCTGGCTAGCTGCCTCCTCATAGCTAGAAGGCTCAGAGTCAAGGATGCTGGTAACCATCGCCATATAACTACAAAACCTCTCAGGTGGTCTACTCTCTCTGACCGGCCTCTTCGGCTCAGCAACAGATGTGGCATCTCTCAAGGTGTCCTGAAGCCACTTGGGCTTCCTCTTCCCTGAGCATGCTTCTCCCATAGGAGAATGAAACTCCTCCTCCTCATCACCATCAGTAGCCTGAACTCCTGACTGTCTGTCTGCTGTCCTCCTGCCTGCACCTGAACCTGTAGAAGTTGAGGTACCGTGTGAACTGTCCATCAGTGGACTCCCTAGTGAACTGCTCTGTGAACTGCTCTGCATGCTGCCCGGAGCACCACCCCTCTGGCTCGGCGAGCCACTGCTCACTGATGGACTTGACATCCTCATAGATGTACCTCCAGATCCTCCTGATCCCTGCCCACTGGATCCTTGCGACTGACTCAACTGCTGCTGAGGGTTTGGCTGATCCAGATACTCTAACTCCCGTGACCTCCTAATGGCCCTGTCCTCCTCGAACTTCACATCCCGTCTGACAACAAATCTCCTCTGTGCAGGAATGTAAATCCGAAAGGCCTTTGAGGTCTCACTGTAGCCCACAAAGATACCCTTCTCTGCGGTGGGCTCTAGTTTGGTCCTCTTCTCTTTGGGTATATAGGAGTATGTAATGCATCCAAAGATGTGAAGATGACCAATATCAGGCTTCTTCCCAGAGAAAGCCTCCTCCGGAGTCATGTGCCCCAAAGCACGATGCGGACTCCTGTTCTGCAAGTAAACAGCTGTGTTGCAGGCCTCTGCCCACAAGAACAATGGTAACCCCTGATCATGTATCATGGCTTTGGCAGCCTCTATGATGGATCTGTTCTTCCTCTCCGCAACCCCGTTCTGCTGGGGGTTGTAAGGAACAGTGAACTCCCTCCTAATGCCTGCCTCCGCACAATAGTCAACAAACTCTCCAAGGGTGTACTCTCCTCCATTGTCCGACCTCAAGGACTTGATCTTTCGACCTGTCTGAGTCTCCACAAGAGCTCTGAACTCCTGAAACCGCTTGAAGACCTCACTCTTGGTCTTCAAAAAATAAATCTAGGTCCTCCTGGAGTGATCATCAATGAATAAAACATAGTACTCATATCCACTCAAGGAAACATGAGACATCCGACCGCTCACATCGGAATGAATCAAATCAAGTATCCCCGTCGCTCTGCTGTCACTGCTGGGAAAAGGGGATTTGGCAAATTTGCCCATCGCACAACCTCTGCAAGTATCAAAGTGATCAGTACTGAAATCTGGCACACCTGTAGTGATCTCCCGCAATGTCCTCAAGGCTCCATGATACATATGTCCCATCCTGCAGTGCCAAATCTCACACAGCTCAGAACTGCTAGCTCTGCTGTCGGTACTACTGCTCAATGCCAAAAGGGGCTGAAATGCAAACTTGTACACCTTTGCATGGCGTACACCTATCACTCTAGCTGAATCAGCTGGAGTGTCCCTGGGATACATCAACACCTGTCCTCCCCTGAACAGTACGTCATATCCTCTGTCCTCCAAAGCTGAGACGGATATGAGGTTCTTCCTCATCCCTGGCACATAAAGAACCTCTGACACCTTCAAGGGAGGTTTGGACTCCCTCTGAAATGTCACTGTCCCCACCCCGACTGCTCTAACAACTCTGTCATCACCGAGTACTACCTCAATATCAATACCACTCTCTGAAAGCTCTGAGAAGTACTCACGGACTCCTGTCATGTGACGTGAAGCCCCACTGTCCACATACCAGATACCTGTAGATGCTCCGCTAATCGAGGGAAAAGCATGCTCCCTCTGAACCTGTGTGGCAAGTAATCCTGCACTAGAGGACTCACATGTAGTGAACGCAAACTCCCGGTCAAAATGCCCTGCAAAGTCCTCAATCTCAGCTGAAGCTGCCACGTCCTGGTTCTTCCCCTTCTTCTTCTTCTTCTCCGGACACACAACTGCATAGTGTCCCATCTTTTGACAATTCCAGCACTTCACCTTGGAATAGTCCTTCTGTGAGTTACCCTGTTTACCTTTACCTTTGCCTTTGCTCCCACCACTGCTTGTGGAAGCCTGCTTCTTCCCTTTGCCTTTCTTGCCTCCTGCCACCAGTGCTACGTCCTCATCCTGCTCAACTGGCTTGGCTGCCCCAAGCTGTCCTTTCCTGATCTCTGTCTGAATACAATCATCCCAAAACCTCTCCCATGTGGGAAGGGTCTCACGTGCACAAACCCCATCAGCAAAGTTCAACCATGAACGGGGGAGACCATTCACTGCAATACGCACCAACTCAGTGGATGGAATGGCCTCTCCAATCGCTGCCAACTCATCTCTCACATTGGTAATCTTTGTGAGATATCCAGCTGCACTATCATTACCCATCTTAATGTTCTTCAGCTTCTCCTTCAGGACCATCTTCCGGTTCTCATTGGTACTCTGGTAGAGATTGGACAATGCTGTCCACATCTCATGGGCAGTGCTCTTTCCTCTCACATGAGGAATGTAATGGTCTTTGATTCCGTCTAGAATCAGCCTCTTACCCTTATTGTTCTTCTTTTTATACTTAGCCAACTGACTAACATCAGTGGGCACAACAACAGGGTTCTGTGCGGTATGCACCATGATATCCCAGACTTCTGCCTCCTCAAAGATATTCTGCATTCTCTCCTTCCAAACGCTGTAATTTATATGCCCATCCAGCCTATCCTCCACCCTCAATCCCAATGACATCCTGCTGTCCTAAAACTGAAAAATAGCACTGCTGTGGTAAAGATAAAACTGCTGTTTATGAAAAAATCAGCTTGCTGGAATTTTCTGAGTGAAAAATCAGCAACTGTATTTTTTTCCTTTTGCTGTCCCAAACTGCCCTTCAGCACTCAAGCTCTGATACCATGTAAAAATTTCTGTTTTCCCACCCCGGTTTTCAGTTTCTCCTTATTTCTCCCATGTAGTTAAATTCCCATTCCCATAACCATACATTTAACAGACTGAAAAAATAAATATTGCTGAAAACACAAATTCTGGAAATTTTTCAGAATGCTGGAAATTGCAGAATTAAAAATCAGCAATTAAAAACAGCCATTAAAACACATTAAAACACTGATATTTTTGGTCAACTTGACCCTGGAAAAACCCCCTACAACTCTTGGGGAAAACCAGTTTGAGAGCTCTTCTTTATTTCTGAAAATTGTCTTTTTACAGTGAGAATTATTCAGCAAAAAATCAGCAAGCAAATTTACAACTTATCTCCTTTCCCGTGCCTCACAGCAATCTGGAAATTACAGCAAACAGGACAGCAATAAATGCTGTACGGCCTCCGTTTTGTGTGCAAAAAAATCAGCAAACTGCTCCTCGATTTTTGTGCAAAAATCTGCCTTTCACTATGTGCTGAATCAGCTGTACAAATCTGCTCAACTGCTGCCTTGGAATGTGTGCCAAGCTGTTGTCTCCTTCTCCTTCCTGCTCAGAAATCTCTCTTGCTCTCTTGCTCTCCTTCTCCCAATTTGCTCATGAAAGAATGAATGACCTTTTCCTCATTTTCCTCCTTTAATATAACTCCAAGTGACTTTTGGGTGATCCAAGTGACTTTTGGGTGATCTCTAAATCCAATGGCTGAAATAGATTTAGATCAATGGTTGAGATTAAATGCTCATTTAAATCTCACTTTCTATTTTTTAATTCACCCCACTTTAATAAAGACCCACTTAGTCATTTATTTCCAAAGTCACTTTTCCTTTCTAATTTTTCATTGACTTTATAAAAGTCACTTTAAAATTAGACTTAATAACTTTATCACTTAAAGTCACTTTTAAATTTGATTTAACTTTATAAAATTATAAAGTCACTTTAGGAGAAAAAATAAATTCTTTTGGACACTTTTCCCTAGGCCAAAGATCAAAGCCTAAGGGAACCACCTGTCCTCCGGTACCAAATTTCAACAGTATGTACTCCAATGGTAATAGGATGTAGTCTCAGTTCTAACAATGAATCACCTACAGTGAATCAACCAGCATACAAATCTATGATTGGAATTCTTCTTTATCTAAAAGGTACTAGACGTGATATCATCCGTGCAATAGGAATTGTTAGAAGGTTCCAAGAAAATACAAAGGAATCACATCTCCAGGCTGTAAAAAGAATATTCAAGTATCTCCAAGGAACTCAAGACTTTGGTCTATGGTATCCTAAAGATACAAATCTCACTCTTCATGCATATAGAGATGTAGATTAGGCAAGAAATGTTGATGATTGGAAAAGCACTAGTGGAGGTGCATTCTATATGGGATCATGATTAGTGTCTTGCTTCACTAAGAAACAAAGTTTGATTGCCTTATCTACATCTAAAGCATAATATGTGGTTGTTGCATCTTGCTGCACACAACTACTTTGGATGATGGAAACATTGCAAGATATTCAAATCACATGTTCTCCACCCATCTCCATTCTATTTCATAATAAAAGTTCCATTAGTATTTCAAAAAATCCATTCATGCATTCCAAGACCAAGAACATACCCATTAAGTATCATTTTCTACAAGAACAAGTGCTAAAAAAAGGTTAAATTGGACTATAATCCCTCCAAAGAACAGTTTTCTGACATATTTACCAAACCTCTTCCCAGAGAAACATTTGAATATCTCAGACAAAAGGTGGGAGTAGTTTCTGCATCATCCTGTTGTTAAATCCATTTTTCATAGGAATGTTTCCTATACATAGGTTTCATGAAGAAGAGTCATGTATATACGCGAGTTTTTGTGACTTCAGGAGCGTATATGTTTTTCCGATAGAAAAATAGTGGGTTAGACTTTGACATGGGTGTTTAGTCTGATATTGATGATTATAGTCTGCTGATATGGTTTGTTCATTGATTTTTATCTGACTTATGAAGATGCTTTGATGAATGATTTTTTGATAATGCACAGGTAGCACAGGTTCAGGGGGAGCATTAGCTTTCACAAACATTTTGCATTGTTGGCATTATGGTTGCTGATTTCAACTATGGTTTCAGATATTCATATCAATTGTTGCAAAGGTCATGTAAATATCTAGGCTATCATATGTCTCCTTCTATTATATTATATTTTTGAATGAGTCCTATTAGACATATGATGTAATTTGTAACCTCACTATGCATGGAAAGGATGATGTAATAATTACTATATTTTAGTCATGTATAAATACTTGGTATATCCCCACTTGGTTGTGTGATTGGTGTATGTATGAGTCATTGGTGAAAGGAAGGCCATACTCACTTCATTTTTCTATGTATTTGACTTTATTAAGCATACCATGAAGATGGATATGAAGCTGTTGAAGCCCTGAAAATTGGGTCTGCAACAAGGGGGATACCCACCCGGTCCGGACCTTGGTTGGCAGCTCCTTTTCCGTTTGGTATGGTGGGTCTGACTGGGGATATGGGACCAGTTTCCCAATTTAGGTGTGTGTGTGTGATGGACTGATATTTCTCTTTCTAACAGTTTCTAAATGGAATACTTCTACTCTAATTCTAATCTAACAATAAGGAAATTGTATTCTAATAAGCAGAAATATCTAAATCTACACTAACCCGGGGTGTAATCTTTCTTTTCTGCGATCTAAAATGATTTCAAATAACGACTGGTAATAAAGATCATTCAACTGTTATGAAAAAAGAATTCAATAAAGATGAACCACTTCGTATAAAAAGTTAGACGAAACAGTTGTGAACAACTTATCGCATAATAAGCTATTCATACACTAAGCATAAATAAATAGCTATTACCCTACAAAAGTGCCAAATGATAACTCAGGAATTCATACACCAATATATAAATAACTGAACATGAAAATCACTCTAACACAAGGGCAGAAATAGTTAAGAGATAGAAATACCATTTATAACTAGTCCTACTCATGAGCTTCAAGCGATAATGATTTATCTCTCCTTGATAAAACATCCACTAAGAGTACAAAAGTGCAACATCAGTAGCAGATATCAAATGCGAACATCAATAAATCTTGTTCCATTCATTCATCAAAACCTCCTCAGAGTGTACAGAAGTGCATGTTCTGGGGATACGTTTTTGATAAATTTCAAGACCCTTCTCTAAATGCATGATAAGGGTTTAAATACTACTAACTAATTCTAAAAATAAATTATTACAAAAATGTAGGATGCGGTTTAAATGACCGTCCTCATTTCAGGAAAATAAAACAAAATTAAAACTAAAATTGAATATAAAATTAAAACTACTTATGTATTTGGTCCTTGAAATCGCACGCATGCAACATCTGTTTGAGAAGAGTTGGCTGACCGACTTCCGATTCTAGTTGAGCTAAGAAAACAGAATCGGCAAGAGCTGGCGCCATATTTTTGGCCGAATTGATGACACACATAAGAGTCATCCACTAGCAATGTGGCTTTACCAAGTATGCCCAGTAATAATCCCAATTCAACTTGGTTAACCCTTGGATTGCTTTTGCCTTTTCTTGTGCCTTTCGCTTCCAATATGTTTGTAGTTGCTGTGCGTTAGGTAAATATGCTGGAGTGGTCTCTGTGATCAAATTTTCCCTGTGCAAATTTTCATTTACACAATCAATAATACTGCTTGCTGCCATGGCTGCTCCTTCTGCTGCTTGCTCTGCCTCCCTGATTTGCTTGTCCCATTTGTTAAAGAGAATTTCTTTGTGATTTTCATTGATCCTTGGTGCACCTGCTCTTTTTCCCTCGTCTGTTTCTTGCCAAGCCAAATATTCAGTAACTCATTTATCAACTAAATCATAATCACTTCGTAAATCTACAACTTGATTAGTGGTTTTATCACTTATTTCACAATAATAGTTCCATTGTGATATTTTTTGGCTCAACACTTCCTCCTGCTGTAGTAATTGTTCATTCAAGGAAATGGATTCCGTGATAAATTTTGTAAGTTTTGGATTGTCCTTGTCCATCTCCTGTAAATCTTGTAATTTCTTTCCTTTTTCATCCAAACTTTTCTGGTAGCCTATTTGCATTTGCTAGAAGCCCTGTTGTAACCTTTCAAGCTATTTTTGTGCTTCATTGTTAGCGTTAGCTTGTTGCAACTATTGTTTCAAAACTTGTATCTGGTCTTCCTTTTCTTTTAACAATTGTTGTACCTCATATGCTTTATCAATAGTCGCAGAGGCGTATGCTCCTACGATCTGAGATAGTTGGTGAGATTCTCAGTGGGATTGCTAGTGCGATCTCGCCACAAGATGTCTAATTGTTCTGCGTCTTGAGAGAGCAGGTTTTCCAATTTCCTTTTCTTCATCTGTCTTCTCACTACTGCTTTATGCTGTGGGCTATAAAATATATCAAGAGGAGGAATTTCTTCTATTTTGGGTATAAGCTCAGAGGATGGGGCAATAGGAATATGCTCCATATCTGAGACATTGCTAACTGTTCTTGTGACTACTTCTTTTTTTGCTTCTGCATTGCTCACAGCTGTCTTTATGGTTTTTCCTTCAAGATTGATCAAGTTGTTGAAGGTTTCCCATTCTTTATTTAGTTCGGTTGTGACTGATGGCTGCTGAACGATGAGAGGGGGAGGATCTCTTTGTGGGGAGGTAAAAACCTGTTGTTGTAGAAACTTCATTGACAGGGCAGTATCTTTTACTGACCCTTCGCTCTTATCCTGTTCACTTTCAGATCTTTTAGAATGTTCAGATGTTTCTTTTCCAGACTTGGATTTAGATTAATTTGTGCCTGAACTTCCACTAAGAGTAACACTTGGAGTTGGTTCCCTTGCGGGTTTTAGGCGTAGTTTCTCCAAAGGAATATTGGCTAACCTTCTTTCCCTATATATTTTGAACTGTTCGAATTCTTCTGGAGAGAATTGCATTTGGGTTGAATGTAGAATTTCTTCAAGTGTGCTTTTCTATTGGAATATGTCATCGAATAAATCATCTTCTCCAGAAAACACCTTTATCTTGACTGCAGTAGTGAAATTCTTAGCAACATTATGAGGGTCAAATGGTCTTCCTGAAAATTTGAATAACTATAAACACGTTATACTTTTTACTTATGTGAATGCATGGCCTACATCAAATAGCGAAAAGACCCCACAGGCTACAGGAAACTGTGGCCATATAGCCTTCTTTTTGTCTTTCAAATCTTTAGTCAAACCACCCTCTCTTCTCCAAACCATCTCGCAACGAGGAGGATGTCTACCTCTGCTTCAGGAGAGCATCTCAGAGCATCTTTATCATACAACATTTTGTACAAGGGCAGCATGATTCCATGACAAATCTGATAGAAGTATGGAGTGAACCTAGAGTCCCACAATTCTTTATGATAGACATGGATGGGTAAGCAGCCTTGAGTTGTCCACTTCAAACCCATAACAGGAAACTTAGAAACATAACATATCGCATCCATTACATACGCAGATAGGTAAAAAGGAGGATAGATTCTTTGAGAGATAGTTCTTTTAGATTGGCAACTTACAATGGCCGTGACTAGGTTATCAGACAATATTTTAGCCCAATCTACAATAGTGGCATTCGTGGCGGCATCCAATAACAGTAGCCATTCAGATGAAAATTTGTTGATATCTGGCATTCCAAACAATCTATAGAGCATGGTAGCAGCAAAGCAATATGGGGAGGTGAGAGAACCAGTACTGTACATACCATGTTTATCTTTCTTCAGCGGTTCGTCCCTCCTCGACCAGTCTTTGGTGGTTTCTGCCAGGTCTTGATTTTCTTTTGCAAATTTCTCCATAAAATGCTTGTTATAAGTTGCCTATGGCTCCGGTAAATGATACATGACCTTTAAATCTTGTGCAGCGAATGAGCCAATAAGTCCTTGACCCTGAGTCTTAAATTGTATGTTTCTGATATCAACGCTGTCCAGTGTCCACTTGACCATGTCCGTGTATGGGAGAATTTTGGGTCTTACTGCTATCCGATATAAGAATGAGTAAGCTAGCTTTATGATAGATGCCTCGGAAGAAATATTTGAGCCCGTAGTAGCAGTAACCTCCATTACTCTGGGATTTTCCTCTTCAATCAGATTATACATGCCTTCCCACGTAGCAATTCTTGCGTCTCTGTTACACGTTGTGTCTGTATACAAGGGTGCCATTTCTTTTTCTTCAAACCTCAGAGATTTTCTTTTCTTTCCCATTTTAACCTGTGTATTGCTTTGTATCGTTCTCTATTCTCTGTTCCTGCAATTCACAAGTGAAGTGAAAATAATGACAAGGAAGGGTGATGGGAAAGTTTTAAATGCCGAAGACACATCAAATATACCACCTTACGTGAGATGATTTTTTGATAAGCACGAAACCATATTCCATTAATAACTAGCAACTAACTCATTTGTTAGCATTAAAGCGCATAACGAGGTGTCAGCTTATGGAAAGTACTTTTCTTGAATAACGAGCCCGAAAGATCTACGATGAAGCGATTTTACGATTTGCTTTGCAATATCGCAGATCAAAATATCGCAAAATCATAATTTCGCAGAATCGTAACATCGCAGAGTTTATTGCTCGCGAAATCGCAATATCGCAGATTGCAGAAACATTATATATGAAAATTTTTGTTAACCTGTTTTCTGTGAAATGCAATTTGCGATCGGCGTCATCACATATCGGCCAATTAAAGTGTTTCAATGTAAGTTGTGTTTGATGTATGTGTTAGGTTCCTATACCAATAGGTTTCATTTTTCATGATTGACAGTGGAAGTGCCAAATATGTTCATGTTTTCATGCTACAAAGGTTCCATATTTTGTAAAAAGGCATTAGAGGAAAGTTAAAAAATGTGAAGAGGGTATGCCGTAAAACAATTATCAAAGGGAAAAAAGAGTAAATTGGTCAGAAAAATGATAAAAATGAACCCCAAAGAATGACCAGGAAAGTGGCTAGCCAAGATGCCACTTCTAGCTTGATGGATGGCCCAACAGTTCAATCTCGACCATGCCATGTTTAAATTGAGGTTGTAGAATAGAGAAACAATATCTGTCCAAACAGTTCAAGCTTGGCAGATCACTAGCTAGGTAGAGAAATTAAGGAGACCAACTGCTTAATCTGGGCCCTTGGAAGAGATGAGGGTAGATTTAGATAGGAGGGCAGTCAAAAGAAAAGAGGATAATCAGGGTTTGCGAGGCTAAGTGCACCCATTCAAAAGGAAGAAAAAATGTTAGGTGTATTAAGTTGGGTAGGTAGTTTGAGGTTGCGGAAGCAGGATTTGGATCACATTTGTATTGTCAAACAAGATCCATCTCATCAAGGAATAGAAATCTCAAAGCAGATGTTTAATGGCAGAACTATGGAAGCATGTCTAATTACCCTTCACTCCCCCTAAAATTTTCTCACTAACACCCCCTTGAGGACTTTGGGATTTGCCCAATCAGTCCTACTTGCACTTCATTCTTGAGAAAATCAAGTCAAGTTTTGGCTTTCCTCAATGAAGAGAAGCCACATTTCTTGTGTAAAAGTCATTTCTCCATATTCCATTCATCCCTATGTCTAAGTTTAAGTTCATAAACTTAGCCTTTGCCCTACTTCTTCACCTCACAAACTCATATTAACTTCTAATTCTATTGTATAGCTCCCTAACTACTTTCCCACCCCTATTTTCTATAAAAAGACTATGTAAAAAACCCCAAAATATATTTAAAATCCCACCCTATAGCATTATAGCTATGTATATATAGTTTTGGGAAATAATAGTCCATTTGGTACTATTATGAACCCTTCTGTGTCCTAACTCCGGAGTTAACTTAACATTTGGTTATGTTAATAACCTCTTTCCCCACTCCTCTACCCATCAAAACCTTACAATTCTACCCCTTCGCAGTCATTTTCCCAAGGTTAATGTTTAAATGTTTTCATTAAACATTAAATTATCATTTCCCCCCGCATAAACCCAACCCACAAAACCCACATTTCCAAAGTTTTCTAACCCTCTTGGTGCATAATTATTTTAATATAGTGGGAGGGTCCCGCGCCTAACTGCATGCCACCCGATCGCCCTGCCAATCATCCGATGGCCAGCACTCCAGATCCAAGGGTGGGCGGTCAATTTGAAACCCCACTCTGCTGGAGGTTAACGTCCGAGGGATGGGCGGTTTTCCTGCAGTACCCCCGCCATGTGTCGGCCTCCCGGCGTGTTCAGAGGGCCCTCCCCCAATACCGCCTATGTTCAAAGGTGGTGTGGGGAAAACTGGATACCACCCTCCGTCCCTTGACGTCAGCAACCACGTCATCTGTGACGTCACCACCGCGTCCCTGCCGTTGCTCCACGTCATTGCCACTTCGTCCTCCCGTGTCCACACCTTGCCACTGTGTCACTGCCACGTCAGCGCCCGTGTCAGAGGCCACGTCATCCTGCCGTACCCAGGACCCACTTTTGACGTCATGCTGACGTCATCGCGGAAAAGCGCAAAAAGCGCAAATATGCCAATTTTTTATAAAAACACGCGTTTTTCGACCGTTTGTTAGTCATTTTCATTGGTCTTTGTGGAGAGTTGCAGCTGCCATTTTCACCCGTTTGCCTCCAAAATTCAAAATCCGACCAATTGAGTTGCTGCCACCTTCGAATTCAGCTCCACCATCTGCCATTGCACCAGCTTGACCACCCTCGGCGACTAAAAACCAGGTATTTTCCGAATTCCATCTGTTCATCCCTGTTCTTCCCATTTTCTCCATTTCACTTGCTCAATTACCTGCAAATTCGCATATTAAAGACTCTATCGCACCTAAATGTTGCCTAAATTCACTGATACACCCCCTGCTTAAAAGAAAACCTTGCAAACCCCTGTCCATTCGCAATTTCACCGTGAAAAACCATTTTAAGGCTCGGCTTCCTGACAAAATTCGCCAACAGCTCAGCATTGTTCTCTTTTGCCGCATTCCACTACAGAAACCTCAGTAAATTGGGCTCAGAATTATTTCCTTTCCCCTCTACACTTTTCCCACTGTCTTTTGAATCCAGAAAATTCATTAAGGAGAAGGAACAACTAGTCTAAAACTCTCCAAATTGTCCTCTTTATCATAATCACAACTATTGGAGCTTATTGCCTCACACTGAACTCATTTTGCAACCCCTTTGCAAATCCACAGAGACAGTCATCTTCAATTTGTTACTGCTGTAAACTTCACTCCACATACAAATATAGAAAATTTTTATAATGGCCACTCCAACAGCTCTTAGTATCACTCCTATGAATCCACCAAACAGAGAGCTTGAAGCCATGCCTCTTGCTGATAAGGATTACCTCATTCAATCTTTAGTTGGGGACATAAATCACTTACATACCTTTTGCCAACTAAGAAACAGCTTTGTGAACAACTGTGACATGTATGGAATATGGGAGTCCACTTTGCCTGTTTACTTTCTTCCTTCTATTAATATTTTTCTTGAGATCGTCCGCTAATGTGCTGAGAACTATGAGCCAACTCAGAGAGCTGTTAAGTCTCCATCTGGGAGAATACTTTTTTATATTACTCCTGACTCCATCAACCAGATGCTCAACTTTAGACAGACTCAGCTATTGTTTCCTTTCTCCATGAACTATTTTCTGGATGAAGGCTCCAAGCTTTCCAGCTCTGAGATTGCAAGAATTACCAAGACATTCATGAGGGCAGACTGCCAGCCTACAGGGCCACCTCCTTTCCTATATGTTCATTTCAATGAGGTGGGCAAACTGCTAGTTGATATGATTTCTTATGTGCTGGGTTTTAAAACAAGTGAGCACATTGATGAAAAAATGTTGGTGTTATTATCCGCATACAGTCTAGGACAGCCCCCTGCTTACAAGTATAATTATGCCAAGTTCATAGCCAACAAAATACATGACCATCTAGTAAAACTGGATAGGGAGGGAGTCTTTAAATATTCATCATATATCTATCATTTGTTCATGTATTACCAGTCTGAATGCTTCCAATGCCCCATCAAGAAGTTGGATTCTAAGGGTGAAAGAAGGTTTGTCATCTTTTGGTCATCATTTTTCCATGAGGTTCAAAACTCTCCATTTTCCCACTGTGAGTTCATTGACCAATTTGTATACCCAGTCTCTTGTCTCCTAATGAGATCCCCTCCTCCTAGATTGTCATATGACATACAGAAGACCTTGCAATTGTCCAAGAGTTACAAAATAGGTGATTGGTATCTCTATCAAAATAACACTGTTAGTAGAATCTATGGCTGTGAGCTCTGTCCTTACAGGCTCCCAAGATATGTACCAATGAGACTGTTTTCCTTGGAGTACTATAGGAAACTCATTAATTCTAATCTCACTCATTTTCATAGTGCCAAAAAGAAAGCTCACCTGAAATTCAAAGACCATCTAGGCCCCTTCATTATGAACAAGAAATAAGGTTGGCAAGATGCTGATCAAATATTGAGGGACGAATATAAGTTAAAGAGGAGCTTCTGGTGGGTCCCTTATGACCCGGAGGGTTTTATCAGTGCCAGAAGAGTTAAATACAAGTTGTTGGCCTATGACCATTGTAAATTTCCACAAATTTAACAATATGCCAACCAAGATGAGTGGCTGCAAGACACATTAGTTGAGGAATTGACCCAAGAGGAAATAATGGAGAAGAATGTCAAGGATTTAGAAAAAACTCTTGACTTGGATTCTTTGCAGCAAGTAACGTTCAAGTTGCCACATCAAATTGGAGAAGGCACATCTGCTGCAGTAGCCACACAAGCTGCCCAGGGACCATCTACATTAGCAACAGGTATAGCAAAAGGAAAAGAGGTAATGGATGCAGAGCAAGAAGTGATCGCAGAGCAGCCTGCTACTTCAATGGAACAATCTCAAGGACAGACTCCTCCACAGCAAACAGAGGCACCACAAGTGCATGCTTTACAGACTCTTGCCCATGAGGAAAGAGGCAGAAAACGAGACCGAGAAGACTCCACACCTGCTAGTGGGTCTACACAGCAGCCTGAAGCTAAAAGGCAAAGAGTTGATCCTCCATTTGAGGAGGAAGTCAGTGAGGAAATCCTTGGAAGTCCAAGGAGAGACAGAGAAGGGAGTCAAAAAACACCTACAAGCTCTTTCCAACAAGAGCAAGATAGACAACATGGCATGGAGGTGTCTTCTTCTACACAGCAAAGTAAGAGGCCGGCTAGCATCAAGGCCACCTTTAAAGAAATTAAGGCTCAAAATGAACTATTAATACTACAATTGTATGACCAATTTCTTAAGGCAACACCTACCAAGCAGGAAAGGTTGATGGCAGCATATGACATCAAAGAAGAAAATATGATTCTCAGCCACTTCAATCCCAAGGTTCAGCAGCCTCAGACAGCTGCAAACTATGTCAAGACAAATTTAGAGGTCTTGGCCAAGGACATTCACCCCATGGATCAAATAGAGTTACATAAGCAAACAGGGGAAATGGTCTATGCCACATTGGCAGACAAGGCCACACTGGCCCGTGAATTGAAGGAATCTTTGAAGAAGACAAATACTCAACTTGATTTGGAAAGAATGTCCTCCACAACCAAAGACAACAGAATTAAAACATTGGAGGACATCATTTTGGACCTGGGGCATGATCCTAAGAATCCCAAAGCTATCAAGGCCCTAATGAAGAAAAAGGAGGATGATATTGTTGCTCTAAAAAAGCAAATGAGGCTCTCCTCGACTATGCACCCACAAACAGCAGAACTTGTGCAAGAGAAAGAAGCTGAGGATACAATGGACCTGCTGATGCAAATGAACCAAAGAATAATTCAAATGGAGGGAGAGTTGGAGAGAGCATTGTAGGGCAAGCAGGGAGAGTCGACCTCCCAGCCACCTAAAACGGTTCCAACTGTTGCTACTATTCCACCTACACAAGCAGCAGTAACCCCTCCTATTATTCTAGCAACTACAACAGCTACAGATGCTACAACAGCAACAACAACAGCTCATGAATCAAGCATGAGCATGGATGAAATGCTGAAAGCTGTCAAGGAGCTAGAGCTTCAGGCGACAGAGATAAAAGAGGCCAAAGAAAAGTTGGTCAATCTAGAAGGAAAATATGATAAGTCCAAGGTGATAGTAGTTGAAAAAAACAAGAGAAATTAAGTTCTTGAATGACAAAATAAAGGCCTTGGAGAAGGAGTTGAATTTAGAAAAGACTCTAGCTGAGATAAAAAAGGTTTTATGGACCAAAATTGACCACTCTATCACTAGATAATGGAAATCAATCCGAACTATGCATGAACAGATTGAAGTAATAGGCCTAGCCCAAATTGAAAGTCAAAAGGCTAGAGCAGCATTGGGAGATATGCCTGAGCAGGCTAGCAGAATGATTCATTTCCTGAACACTCACACCAAAGAGGTGTTGGCAGCCTTAGACATCAGTAACAGGACAAAAACCATTCTAACCGCAAAAAAGGTGATGACCCTTAGAAATTTTGTGCAAAGTTTGGAGAGAAAGTGTTAGGAAATGCAGGCAGAGGTAGATGATTACAAGTTGAGGATGGGAGCATTGCAGGGCAAAGGATTGCCCAGCCTATTGACTAGCGTTGGAAGACTACTGACCCGTGATCAGTATGCCACCAAGATGAGTAACTTTATTTCAAATCAGATCACAGCATCCACAAGTACCTCAGAAGAAATAGGACCTCCATCGGGACAGAGCCTTCATGATAAGCAGGAAAATTTATTTTACATTGATCATGAAATCAATCACTTGTTTAACGTCCCACCCAATTTTTACAAGTATACCGAGGCAGATGAGACATTGATAAAGATATGAAGACATCAACTGCCTAAAGAAGTTTGGTGGCAAGCAATGCTGGAAATTTTGCCAAAGTGATCTCGGTCCTTTCTCTTTTTGGTCAACCTCAGGTCATCTACAGGTCAGCAGAGTTGAGTACGCAGGCACCAGGCACAGCATGGAGACAACAGGCAGAGTAGGTTGGAGCAATGACTCAGCAAAGTGCTGGGACAACAAGCCCAAAAAAGAAAAAGAAAAATGCAGATTTGAAAGCGCAGCCCCAGCCGACTCAGCTGGTCACAAAAGTCAAAATTCTCTGATAGGATGGATAGCTAATACATTAATATTTGCTGCAACATTTACTCTTTCAGCTACTATTCCTCAAGAGTTGGTACAGAAGTTATGAGTTATTAACTCATCAACTAGATATTTTGTATCTTATTTTTTGTATATATACCTCCCCACAGAATGTATTTGGGGTTGGTTGATGATTTTTTCTCTAAGAGCTGCACTGTAACTTTCAGATTTCCTAATACAAAGAGCTGATGGAGTTTCTGATTTCTGCACTGTTTGGATGTGAATGTGATGAGCTGCGTTCTGCTACAGGATTCCTGTGTTGTTCAATGAAACAATAATTTTTTCTAAACCATGTTTTTTCTTTTCTATGGTTGCTAAATTCACATGTATGTTTCATGATCTCAGCGACAGAGAAAAATAATAGCTCAGGACTTGTTTAAATACACCCTTTGCTCAATCTCTGTTTCTAATTATGTTTTCTGTAGAATTGGTCATGAATATGAATTCTTAATTGCTTATATTTGCACTGATTCTTTCATTATGAATGCTATTTAGGAATTCTTAACTGCTCCTAGATAATATTCTCACCTTTCCCTCTATCAGCATAGTGAAAGATCCTTGACTGCCTTTCATTCCTTGATTCCATGCCATCGATTCCTAAATTTGAAGATTTGTTTCATGGATACCTATCTGGCTCTGTACTACTACCTCTTTCCCAACAAGCACTTTCAGAAATACACAATCATTGACTCCATGGCCCAATGGTTTAAGTCATTCTGAGAGCTGCATGTCAGATCTATTTGAAACCATCATCCAACCAAACTCAAAACAAAATCCTGCACATTATAACTAGCCTAAAATTACACCAAAACAAAGTTAAAACATAAAGAGAGAGCCCTCTTTGGTTGCAGGTAGGCTAGGACCTGTAGCTAAAAGATTGGTTAGTGGTTACCTTGACCGTATTCCCTTGGGAGTCAAAGGGAACAACCTGAGCGATAACAGTATGTGATTGCGATATTTGTTTATTATCGTGTATTGCGATCTCACAATATTGGAATTTGGCTTGTAAGGTGGTCTTCTGTCATCTATTTTGCGATGCGATATTCCTAAGGTATTTTGTCTTACCTTATCATAAAACTTAGATTTTTTAGATTTTCCTAGGGGTCTTCCTAAGCTTATGATGGTAAGTTTATTTGAAAAGGAAATTTAAGCACTATTTTGATTTTTTAAATTTTTAACCAAGGGTCCCCACTTATTTAGTATTTAAGAATAACACTAAATAAGAAGGGGGGTTGTTGCTGGCCACAACAATTTGGCGACTCACTTGGAAGAACCAGTTATCTCTATTGCTCTTTTGAATTTTCAGAACTTCCAAAATAGAAAATTTTCCAGAAAATTAAACTTTACTATAGAAAGACTAAGTACATTATGCCTTTGCCTATCAATGATATTTTGCTTCTTCTTTTTCCCAACTTTGATTATTTACTTCCTCAAGCCAGTCCTTGTATCTACATCAGTCATTACTTAGTTTATAAAGATAAAATCAAAGTCTTCTCTGTAAATCAGTTTTAAATATGCTCACTTGTCGTAGGTAGAGCCTCTACTGCCAGCAAGTGTTTATAGCTTCGACAAGGTTACCTATTATCCAGCAATGATCCTGTATCCTACTTAGAGAAATTCACAATTTTTCAAAGAAAAATCCATTTCCACACTTTTTCTTTCATTTTCTTTTATTCTTAAAGAGAAATGTCTTGGTTTGGTAGCCAATTCATGACATAGTCATTCACTGATTTATAACTTTGCTGAACAAGCTATCTCGTGATGAGACCCCTTGTATTTTAATTTTAACAATCTTGAGTCATTGCCCTGTTGCGGTATGCAGTATTGGCAAAGTCAGAAAGCTATACATCTATGATCATGATAAGTCGGCTCGTGATGAGACCTCTTACTCTTTAAGTTTAAAGTGTATCTTTGGTTCATTCTCTGAATATTGTAGTTTCCTAGGTGGGGAGGAAGTCATTGTTTCCTTAAGACAACTCTAGACAACAATGATAGAGTTTTTTGGAAAGAGCCTTTCTATAGGGAATCTTCATTTTGTTATTGATACCTTTCATTGACTAAAATAAAACAATTTCTAACTAAAGGTGGCTTTCCATCAAAATTTATACAATTGAAACTAATATCATTTCTAGGTCTAGAGTCTTTAACTGTATCTTTCAATAGTAATGATTAATTTTTCAGAAAGAATTCTATTTATACAAGTGAAAAAATAAAATCTAGAAGAGAATTTGTGTCTTTTTCGTGAATCTCAAAAGTAACCATTTACAACCGGTTTTATTATGGAAAGAAAAACAACTACTCTACAAAAATAGAAGAATGATCTTCTATGGAAAATATTTCTTAAGAATCTGACCATTAACAGGTAAAGAATCTCTTCTTCATGTTAAATCTTGTAACATAAAGGTAGACAGACCTATGACTTCTATGATTTGAAAAGGACCAAGCCACATTCTTTGAAATTTTGTATGTTTTCCCTTTTCCTCATGAGCCTTGTCCCATTTTAACACTAGATCCCCTATCTAAAAATATTTTCTAGATATCATATTGGAATCGAAAGAAGCTTTCACCAATGCTTGATGATGAGCGTGAGTAATCTTAGCCCATTCTCGTTGTTCTTCTAATTTAATTAATTCCAGCTGCCTGAGTGGTAAAGAAGAAGTTGGTGCTTCATCAATATATTGAAACTAAGGCTAAAGAGGGAATTGCCAGATGTGCTGGAAGAACCACTTCTTTCCCATAAACTAAATTAAAGGGAGAAGTGTTGATAGAGGCTTTCTGCATTATTCGATCTGCCCATAAAGCATATATTAAGGACTTATGCCAATTTTTATGATTTTGGTCAATGGTTCACTTAATGATTCTAATTAAGTTCTTATTTGTAGATTCAACTAACCCATTCCCTTGTGGATAATAATTGGCAGAGTATTTAAGATTGAAACCCCTTTTGAGTGCAAATTCAGTCATTGCATTACCAGAAAAGTATGATGCATTATCAAAAATTAAAGCGGAAGGCAATCCAAACCTCGTGATTATGAACTGATCTATGAATTCAATGATATTTTCAGTGTTAGTTGTCTTGAGTGGAATTGCTTCTACCCATTTAGTAAAGTAATCTGTAGCTGTAAGGATATTTATGTTGTTTAGAAGAGTGAGGAACGATCTCACCTATTATGTCTAATCCCCACTGATCGAAAGGCTATTCAGTGGTAATTAGTTGTAGTGGCAAGGATGGTTTCTTTTGTCTCCCAGTAGCAGTTTGACAAAATTGACATTTGCTTACGTAGTTATGTGCGTCTTTGAATAATGTAGGCCAGTAATAGCCTGCGTGCAAAATTTTGTGAGCAGTTGCGTCTCTAGCATAATGTCCGCATGCTGGCCCATCATGGAGTTCCTACAAGACTTTCTCAGCTTCAGCTTTCTCAAGACATCTAAGGAGAATAAAATCATAATTTATTATAAAAAGAATGTCATTCACGAGCTGATATTGTTTGGCTTTTAACCTTAGGGCTCTTTTCTTGGTATGATTGAGGTTTGGAGGAGCATATCCATTCTTTAGATAATAAAGAATATCAGTGTATAATGACTCATCATCGTTTAGGCTTACCTCGTACACTTGTACCTCTGCAGATGGATTTTCGGACATTAGCGATGCTCGTCCAGCATTTTGCAAAATCCTTGACCTTTTACAATATTTGCTAGTTTGATTTCTACGTCATATTGCTATAAGGAAGTAACCCAATTGGCTCTTTTCTCACCCACATACTTTTGTTGTAGAAGATTTGTTACCGCTGGAAACAGTACTATAATTTTGGTATGTTTTTTGAGTAAAAAAGGTCTGAAATATTTAATTGCTTTGAAAACAACATAAGCTTGTTTCTCCACATCTGAATAATTCAATTTAGCACCTTGTAAATTGGAACTAAGAAAGCAATTGGGGCTTCCCCCTTTTCTTGATTTTGCTTGAGTGAGTATTGTAGCATATGATTTATCCGAGGAAAATGTATACAATATAAAAGGATCGGAAAAATTTGGTGTTGCTAAAGATGGAGCATTAATAATAGCTTGTTTGATCAGATTGAATGCCTCATGTTCATCTTGGCCCCATTTAAATTTTGCGTTCTTTTTAATCATGGCTTGTAAAGGAGACACGATTCTTGAAAAATTTGGAACAAATCTCTTTACAAAGTTAATCTGGCCAAGGAAAGATTGCATGGCTTTCTCGTTGTGAGGTAGGGGTACTGTGGAAATTTCTTTGATTCTGTCAGGATCTATGTGAATTCCAGATTTTGACACTATGAATCCTAGAAGTTTTCCTTCAATTAATGTGAAAAAATATTTTTTCGGGTTAAGCAAAATCCCATACCTTAAACAACATTGGAAGATTTGTTTTAAATCCCTGAGATGGTTGTTTCGTTTCTCGGAATAAACAGTTATATCATCCAAATAGATTACCATTGATTTATTAACTAACCCTTTGAATGCAATGTCCATGGCTCTCTGAAATGTGGCACCTGTGTTAATCAATCCAAATGGCATCTTTTGATATGCGTATGTGCCCCATTTAGTTTTGAATGTCGTTTTTAATTGATTGTCGGGATGTACCAACACTTGATTGTATCCTGAGAATCCATCCAAGAATGACATTAATTCTGAGCCCGCAACTGCCTGCAGTATTTGTTCCATGGGGGGAAAAGGAAAATTATCCTTTTGGTAGGCCTTGTTAAGGTTTCGAAAGTCAATGCAAATTATAATATCTCCTTTTTTCTTTCTAACAAGTACCATATTGGAGACCCATTTAGAACATCTAGCTGGAAAGATTATTTTGGCTTTCAATAACTTATTGAGTTCAGTTTTCATCTTATTTTCTAAGTTTGGATGGATCTTTCTCAACTTTTGTTGGACAGGTTTTTCATTATCGATCATTGGGATAGTATGTTGGATGATGGAGGTGTCATATGTTTTGAGTTCATCGTAATTCCAAGCAAAGACACTTTTGTATTGTTTCAAGAGACGGATATATGCTAATTTTTCTTCAGGGGCTAGGCCAAGGCCTAGGTTGATATTCTGGGGTTTGGCATCAATTCCTAGATTTACTAATTCATAATTCAAAGTTGAACTTTGGAGTTTTGAATCGGTAGATCTTTTGAATTGATCTTTCAAATCATAAAGGTCTTCTAATTTGACTACTGATTTAGGTATAGCATTGTTAGTACTATCTTGTTGCAATTGTTGGTCATGTTGGTCTTCGTCAATTATTTGATTGGTGTAGGATCCTTCAGATGTGAGGAAACACACTATATCAGGATCGTCGTTGAAAATCCTCCAATTGGTAATGTTATCAGGAATAGATGGTCTAAAAATTAACTCAATTGAAAATCAGTCAAGGCTAAAATCTTCTGAAGGAATGAGCTTGGAAGCTATGTTGGCTAAGAGGTCTGCGCTAACATTCTGGAGTCTGGGAATTCATGAAATATTAAATGCTATAAAATGTTCAGTCAGATCTTGAACTAAAGATTGATAATGCTTTAAATGACCTGATAAACAGTGTATAGTGTTACGTAATTGTCTAATTACAATTTTAGAATCTCCAAAAGCTTGCAGGTATTTTTGTTTAATTCGATTGCCTTGTACAACCCTTGGATTAGAGCCTCATATTCTGCAGTATTATTGGTGCAATCAAATTCGAGTTTGCAAGTTAGCATGGTTTTATCTCCCTTTGGGCTTACTAACACACATCCTACTCCTGCTCCTTTGTTAGACTTAGAACCATCAAAAAATAGTTTCCAAAACAAAGATTTATTTACAGGACTATCTATAAAATTAATGAATTTAGAACTATATGTTTGAGAAAAATTTTCTAGTTGAGATAAACTAGAATGTTCTATGTAAGGTGAAGTATGAGCATTAAAATTTCCTAGCAAAGAATCTACTGAATAGTTGCCAATGATGTTAGAATTATATGCTACTGGTTCATTTTCTCCCTCGAGTTCTGTTACTATGTATTTCTGATGTCACTCACGTTCAACTTTTATTTGGTTTGGTTTACCATTATAAGGGAGCCACATATCTGACCAGTCAGTTGCAAAGTATCCATGGAGTTTTTCTGACCAATCCCTGCTAAGAATTAGGCCATAAAATTCTGGGATATCAGCAACTAAAATGTCGATAACTTGACATACCTTTGGGTTGGATGAAAACCTTATGGTAACCTGATTTAATTCGCCAATCACTTTGACTTGCGATCGATCTAGCTGAACTATGCGCACAATGGATTTCTGTCATTGAACATTCAATTTCGCACATATTGATCTTGGTAAAATATTTGATGAAGCTCCAGAATCCACTAAGCAATTATGCAGATTTTTATTGAAAATCTCGAAAGTAAGGAGAAATGGGGGAGTATGCGATCTCGATCCTCCTCCAATTAATGTGATATCATTTGAATCAAATTTATTCATCATATTAGTTGGAGGTCTTCCCATATCATGGGAAGCTTGAGAGATTACAATAGCTGGTAAAGGTGCAACTGGTACAACATGTAATTCTTTTAAAAGTACTTTTTGCTGGTTTTTTAACTTGCTCAATTCAAAAAGAGTAATATTGGCCCCAGTCTTTTTCATGTCTTCTACGATATTATACTCCATTTCATCCGAAACAATTAGCGTTTTAGATGGAGTTGATGTATCTGTTTGGACTGGGCTGGTTTGAGTTGCTTTAGGTGATGTTTTCATGGCTGCGACTTTATCCTTAGTCATCGAGCTTGCGGTCTTTGGCTTAGGTGTAGGTTGAGGAGGATCAAGTTGACTTCTGCTGCGAGTACTAACTGGGAATGCCTCTCGATATTCTTCATCTGGGAGGATGAAATCCTACATACCTTGTAACTCTACAACTTCTTCTTCGTCAGTATGTTCTTTGGTAGCATTTTCCTCTTCTTCTTCTTCTGATTCAGCATTTGTAATTGCATTAGGGGGTTTGGAATCAGTTGAAGGATTTCTTTTAAAAGGCCTGTATGGCTTTTTAGAAGAAGTTTCTGCTACTTGTTTCTTAATGTCGACCATTTCGTTAGACACGGTCTTCAAAAATTTTTGTAATCCTTCTAAATCAAATGGATGTTTCGGTTGTTTTTTCTTGGGATCTTCTTTGAAAGACACCTTCTTAGATTTTCGTTCTTCTATCGCATTTTTATTTTCTCAGGCCATAATACGTTTCTCTATTGCTATCGCTTCTTTCATATTTTCAACTAAGGTTGTTTTGTTAGCCCTATCAACAAAGATTGCTAAGTTTGATGGTAAAGCAGTAATGTGCCATTCACTTTGCACTTCTTCACTGGGCTGAGAAGTAGTAGGGATTTTGTTTAACATTTTATTGAAACATAGATTGAAATCTTTGATAGGTTCTCTTGACTCGACCCTAAGGTTAGACAAGTCATTGATTAGTGTCACTGTAGACCTGTCACCACCGAACTTGGTCAAGAATTGTTCTTGGAAGATATCCCAACTAGTAATAGATCCAGATGGTAATGAGAAATACCATGATCCGGCGGTTCCTTGCAAAGTATAAGGAAAAATTCAAACAACAGCATCTTCACTAATAACTCCATTGAGATTTATGGATAGTATAAAGTTATTTATATGTTCTTCCGCTAGCATGCTTGCTTTAGGATTAAACTTAGGCAGCCATTTTTCAGGATGGGTCGGTAACTGACTCAAGGGTGCAGGCACTGAGACTGCCCCTAGGTTATTCCATGGAGATTGGGCCATCGCTAAACTACTAACAGAGGAAAGTGCAGAAGATGATCCCTGTGGTTGAGAGGATGAGGATATTACAACTCTAGATGGTTGAGAAGGAGTTGAGGAAGTTGCAATAGGTTGATGGACAATGATATGAAGTGGAGGAGTGGATGGTTGACTTCACGGTGAAGAGGTTGAGATGGATGAAGATGATGAAAGAGTCTCATTATCGGATTCTTTAGGAGACTTCCTTGCTCTCTTCTTAGTAGGTAGAGGTAAATCAGTTGGTTGAACACCAAACTTTTCGCTCTTTAACCTGGTAAGAGGATGAGGAGGGTTATATTGCGAAGTCATATTGCCTTGAGATTTATCAGATTTTTTAGGAGATATAGAAAATCATTGAAGTTTGTGAATCAAATATTCAACTTCAGGAGGTTCAATAGTAGATTGTTTTGAAATGTCAGGGTTTGTAGCAGCGACTGTTGCTCCAACGACTTCTAACTTTGGATTTACAGATTCTAAATGCAATGGAGAAGTCGGAGGAGATGGTGAGGGCTATTTACTCTCAAAATGGTGTTTAGATTTATATTTGCTTGCCATTCGCAGTTCGTGGCCCTCCTTTTAGTTCCAAATATGTTGAAGCCCCGAAAATTGGGTCTACAACAAGGGGGATACCCACCCGGTCTGGACCTTGGTTGGCAGCTCCTTTTCCGTTTGGTATGGTGGGTCCGACTGGGGATATGGGACCAGTTTCCCAATTTAGGTGTGTGTGTGTGATGGACTGGTATTTCTCTTTCTAACAGTTTCTAAATGGAATGCTTCTACTCTAATTGTAATCTAACAATAAGGAAATTGTATTCTAATAAGCAGAAATATCTAAATTTACACTAACCCGGGGTGTAATCTTTCTTTTCTATGATCTAAAATGATTTCAAATAACAACTAGTAATAAAGATCATTCAACTGTTATGAGAAAAGAATTCAATAAAGATGAACCAATCCGTATAAAAAGTTATACGAAACAGTTGTGAACAACAAATCACATAATAAGCTATTTATACACTAAGCATAAATAAATATCTATCACCCTACAAAAGTGCCAAATGATAACTCAGGCATTTATACATCAATATATAAATAACTGAACATGAAAATCACTCTAACATAGGGGCAGAAATAGTTAAGAGATAGAAATACCATTTATAACTAGTCCTACTCATGAGATTCAAGCGATAATGATTTATCTCTCCTTGATCAAACATCCACTAAGAGTACAAAAGTGAAACATCAGTAGCAGATATCAAATGCAAACATCAATAAATCTTGTTCCATCCATTCATCAAAACCTCCTTAGAGGGTATAGAAGTGCATGTTTTGGGGAAAAGTTTTTGATAAATTTCAGGACCCTTCTCTAAATGCATGAGAAGGGTTTAAATACTACTAACTAATTCTAAAAATAAATTATTACAAAAATGTAGGATGCAGTTTAAATGACCGTCCTCATTTCAGGAAAACAAAACAAAATTAAAACTAAAATTGAATCTAAAATTAAAACTACTTCTGTATTTGGTCCTTGAAATCGCACACATGCAACATATGTTTGAGAAGAGTCAGCTGGCCGATTTCCAATTTTAGCTGAGCTGAGAAACAAATTGATAAGAGCTAGCGCCATCTTTTCGTCCGAATTGATGATAAAATTAAGACTCATCCACTGGCTATGTGGCTTTACCAAGTATGCCCAGTAATAATCCCAATTCAACTTGGTTAACCCTTGGATTTCTTTTGCCTTTTGTTGTGAGTTTTGCTTCCAATCTATTTGTAGTCGTTGTGCGTTAGGTAAATATCCTGGAGTGGTCTCTGCGATAAAATTTTCCCTGTGAAAATTTTCATTTACAAAATAAATAATACTGCTTGCTGCCGTGGCTGCTGCTTCTGCTGCTTGCTCTGCCTCCCTGATTTGCTCGTCCCATTTGTTAAAGAGCATTTCTTTGTGATTTTCATTGATCCTTGGTGCACCTGCTCTTTTTCCCTCCTCTATTTCTTGCAAAGCCAAATATTCAGTAACCCGTTGATCAACTAAATCATATTCACTTCGTAAATCTATAACTTGATTAGTGGTTTTATCACTTATTTCACAATAATAGTTCCAACGTGATATTTTTTGGCCCAATGCTTCCTGCTGTTGTAGTAATTGTTCGTTCAAGGAAATGGATTCTGTGATAAATTCTGTAAGTTTTGGATTGTCCTTGTGCATCTCTTGTAAATCCTGTAACTGCTTTCCTTTTCATCCAAACTTTTATGGTAGCCTATCTGCATTTGCTAGAAGTCCTGCTGTAACCTTTCAAGATGTTTTTGTGCTTCATTGTTAGCGTTAGCTTGTTGCAACTGTTGTTGCAAAACTTGTATCTGGTCTTCCTTTTCTTTTATCAATTGTTGTACCTCATATGCTTTATCAATAGTTGCAGAGGCGTATGCTCCTGCGATCTGAGATAGTTTGGTGAGATTCTCAGTGGGATTGCTAGTGCGATCTCGACACAAGACGTCTAATTGTTCTGCGTCTTGAGAGAGCACGTTTTTCAATTTCCTTTTCTTCCTCTGTCTTCTCACTACTGCTTTGTGCTGTGGGTTATAAAATATATCAAGAGGAGGAATTTCTTCTATTTTGAGTATAAGCTTAGAGGATGGGTCAATAGGAATATGCTCCATATCTGAGACATTGCTAACTGTTCTTGTGACTACTTCTTTTGTTTCCTGTGCATTGCTCACAGGTGTCTTTATGGTTTGTCCTTCAAGATTGATCAAGTTATTGAAGGTTTCCCATTCTTTATCTAGTTCGGTTGTGACTGATGGCTGCTGAACAACGAGAGGGGGAGGATCTCTTTGTAGGGAGGTAAAAACCGATTGCTGTAGAAGTTTTGTTGACTGGGCAACATCTTTTACTGACCCTTCGCTCTTCTCCTGTTCACTTTCGGATCTTTTAGAATGTTCAGATGTTTCTTTTCCAAACTTTGATTTAGATCCATTTGTGCTTGAACTTCCACTAAGACTAACACTTGGAGTTGGTTCCCTTGCGGGTTTTAGGCGTAGTTTCTCCAAAGGAATACTGGCTAACCTTCTTTCCCTGTATATTTTGAACTGTTGGAATTCTTCTGGAGAGAATTGCATTTGGGTTGCATGTATAATTTCTTCAAGTGTGCTTTTCTATTGGAATATGTCATCGAATAAATCATCTTCTCCAGAAAATACCTTTATCTTGACTGCAGTAGTGAAATTCTTAGCAACATTACGAGGGTCGAATGGTCTTCATAAAAATTTGAATAACTGTAAACACATTATATTTTTTACTTCTGTGAATGCATGGCCTACATCAAATATCGAAAAAGCCCCACAGGCTACAGGAAACTGTAGCCATATAGCCTTCTTTTTTTCTTTCAAATCTTTAGTCAAACCACCCTCTCCACAGGTTTGATAAGCAATCTCTCTAGCCAAGAGTTTCTCAGGGACATACAAAGGTAGGACATGAGGGGAAGCAAAACTTCCAAATACCCTAACATAAGTAAACAATTCTTCTCCAAACCATCTCGCGATGGGGAGGATGTCTACCTCTGCTTCAGGAGAACATCTCGGAGCATCTTTATCATACAACATTCTGTACAAGGGCAGCATGATTCCATGAAATCTGATAGAAGTATGGAGTGAACTTAGAGTCCCACAATTATTTATGATAAACATGGATGGGTAAGGGGTCTTGAGTTTTCCACTTCCAACCGATAACAGGAAACTTAGAAACATAACATATCGCATCCATTACATATGCAGATTGGTAAAAAGGAGGATAGATTCTCTAAGAGACAGTTCTTTTAGATCGGTAACTTACAATGACCATGAGTAGGTTATCAGACAATATTTTAGCCCAATGTACAATAGTGGCATTCGTGGCGGCATCCAATAACGGTAGCCATTCAGATGAAAATTTGTTGATATCTGACATTCCAAATAATCTACAGAGCATGGCAGCAACAAAGAAATATGGGGATGTGAGAGAACTAGTACTGTACATACCGTGTTTATCTTTCTTCAGCGGTTCGTCCCTCCTTGACTAGTCTTCGGTGGTTTCTGCCAGGTCTTGATTTTCTTTTGAAAATTTCTCCATAAATTGCTTGTTATAAGTTGCCTATGGATCCGGTCAATGAACATGAGCTTTAAATCCTGTGTAGCGAATGAGCCAATAATTCCTTGACCCCGAGTCTTAAACTGTCTATTTATGATATCAATGATGTCCAGTATCCACTTGACCATGTCCGTGTATGGGAGAATTTTGGGTCTTGCTGCTATCTGGTGTAAGAATGAGCAAGCTAGCTCTATGATAGATGCCTCAGAAGAACTATTTGAGCCTACAGTAGTAGTAACCTCCATTACTCTGGGGTTTTCCTCTTCAACCAGATTATACATGCCTTCCCACGTAGCAATTCCTGCGTCTCTGTTACAGGACTTGTCTGTATACAAGGGCGCCATTTCTTTTTCTTCAGGGCTCAGAGCTTTGCTTTTCTTTCCCATTTTAACCTGCGTATTGCTTTGTATCGTTCTCTATTCTTCGTTCATGTAGTTCACAAGTGAAGTGAAAATAATGACAAGGAAGGGTGATGGGAAAGTTTTAAATGCCGAAGACACATCAAATATACCACCTTACGTGAGATGATTTTTCGATAAGCACGAAACCATATTCCATTAATAACTGGCAACTAACTCATTTATTAGCATTAAAGCGCATAACCAGGTGTCAGCTTATGGAAAGTACTTTTCTTGAATAACGAGCCCGAAAGATCTTCGACGAAGCGATTTTGTGATTTTCTTTGCAATATCACAGATCAAAATATCTCAAAATCATAATGTCGCAGAATCGTAACATCGTAGAGTTGATTTCTCGCGAAATCACAATATCGCAATATCGCAAATCGCAGAAATGTTATATATGACAATTTTTGTTAACTTGTTTTCTGCGAAATGCGATTTGCAATCGGCATCATCGCATATCGTCCAATTAAAGTGTTTGAATGTAAGTTGTGTTTGATGTATGCGATTGCGATATTTGTTTATTATCGCGTATTGCGATCTAGCAATATTGGAATTTGGCTTGTAAGGTGGTCTTTTGTCATCTATTTTGCGATGTGATATTCCTAAGGAAAGATTATGTCTTACCTTATCATAAAACTTAGATTTTTTAGATTTTCCAAAGGGGGTCTTCCTAAGCTTATGATGGTAAGTTTATTTGAAAAGGAAATTTAAGAACTATTTTGATTTTTTAAATTTTTAACTAAGGGTCCCCACTTATTTAGTATTTAAGAATAACACTAAATAAGAAGGGGGGTTGTTGCTGGCCACAACAGAAGCTTATTGCACATTGAAACCATCTAATGAACAAAATCAAGGAGCTAGGATTGTTCCCATAAGGTGCATGGTAGATATAAGAAAAAATAGCTCCACTTAGTCCTTTGAATCCCTTGGGAAGCACAACATGATTCGTCTGTTGTGAGGGGAATTTGTTCACACTTGTTATCACAACTACAGTGTTGGTGAAGGTCTAGGAATTGCATCCCATAGTTATGTACACAAACATCGTTCATTTTTTATGGCTGGCAATATGGCTTTTGGCAGTGAGCCACACCATCAAAAATATAGTCATGTTCATTAATACACTCACTGCAAGCACCACTGATGAAGGAACAAATTCGTACAACATGCCATAGAAATAATTTTGAACACCTTAAGAATTCTCGAAATGTTATGAGATTAGTAAAGTGATAGGTTGTGCATGCCATGTGACTTCTTGCGAAATGGTACTAGACTATTGGGACATTTTAGATAATATTTGAAATTCATTAAGGTAAAGATTTGGACTGCTTTTAGATCTAATTTATTATTCTCTGCATTATTTTTATCCTATCTATTTCAACTAGTGACGCATTTTTATTGATTTCAGATCCAACTTAACCAACAACATGGCTTGGGTGCCCGAGGTGCAATGCTACCTAAGGATTCTATGCAGTTCAGGAAAAATTTCCCAGGATTCAACCAGGGGAAAGTGATGATTCCATTTAACAATAACAACATGGTTTTCAAACCCAACTCACGTTTGAGAGGAAAGGCTTATGGGAATCACACTAATGAAAATTGGAATTTTGACATTTTGAATGAACAAAACCATGGTCCTCAAACTAATAGGCCAAAAGGCTATCATATATCTTCAGAAATGAGAAATTCTGGTAGCGAAGATGGGTTGGGAAATTGTGAGATGAATGGAAATGTGATAAATAGAGAGAAATATAACCTCACAGATTTTTCTATTGAGTATGATGATGCAAAGTTTTTTGTAATAAAATCATATAGTGAGGATGATGTTCATTAGAGCATCAAATACAATGTTTGGGAAAGTACTCCTAATGGAAATAAAAGGCTATATGGAGCATACCAAGAAGCTGAGAAGATTTTCGGTGAAAACAATAAAGGTTTCCAGTGTTTTTATTTTTGTCAGTAAGTCTATTGCTATCCTTTTGTCAATACTGGTGATTTTGGATTGGTTAATTATTGTTATATTATATCAATAGCTTTTATAACTGTCTCATGTTGTTCTGTTGTGCATTCAAGGCTAATAACATCTTCTATGACTAATGTTATTCAGGTTAATGCAAGTGGTCAATTCTGTGATGTGGCAAAGATGGTTGGTAGTGTAGATTTTGACAAGAGCATGGATTTTTGGCAGCAAGATAAGTGGAATGTTTTTTCCCTGTAAAGTGGCACATGATAAAGGATATTCCAAATTCACAATTTCTCCAAATTATCTTGGAAAACAATGACAACAAGCCTGTGACAAATAGTAGAGACACACAAGAGGTAATCATTTACAACTTGCTTATTTTTTCATGCTCGAGTTACTAATATTTTTGCATATGCTTTGCAAAATCTTTGTTGGATTCCCTTTTTTAAATTTCAATTCTTCTTTCATGTAGAAATTGTTTT
This sequence comes from Pinus tabuliformis, assembly GCA_031772625.1. Lineage (NCBI taxonomy): Eukaryota > Viridiplantae > Streptophyta > Pinopsida > Pinales > Pinaceae > Pinus > Pinus tabuliformis. The sequence goes on along the minus strand of CM062820.1, from coordinate 1,413,922,684 downwards.
TTAATATGCATGCTCGTGTTGCATATAATTGGCTTTGAGATAAATTTTGTCCCTAAACTTCCATGTTAAATAATATATTTGGTATTATGTCCCCACTTCACATCTTAGCATTTGTCAATGTAAGGAAGCAAATGTGTGAGGACTAATTCCTCCTTGTATTGATGACTGAGTAGTTTATGTTGGATTTGAACCCAATATGTTGAATGCATCAATTTTTTTTGTTGGAGTTTACATGTTTGTTTGATCCAATAAGTAAAATTTTTTCCATACAAATAAAATTTCCATTCAGTATAGATATGTTGAAAATTTTCAAAAACTATTCATTGAAAACATAAATACTTGATGATTTCACATTCTATGAAAGTCATCAGAAAGTTATGAAGGAAAAGAAACTGAGGCAACAAGCTCAGAAGCAGCAACATGTATGCCTAATTTGAAACTAATTTTGTAATGTTTTTATTTTTTTTGGGGCAAAGGTTATAATTTTTTCCCTGCTTCTATTGTTAAAGTCAAACTATCATATGCCTTCTTTTTGTAGCTTTCCATTTGTGAAGGTTCTCATCTTCAGAAGCTAGGCGAGGATGGAAATGTGGTTAACAGTTCTGATGTCAAGGCATCGGGATTAAGGTTTCCAGTAATCAATGAAAATGGTAATCTACATTCAGACTCAAACGGGACTGAGAGTGTTGATTCAGAGCATTCAGATGAGAAGACAAAGGAAACAATTCAATCCAAAGGGGTTGAAACAAAGAAACATGATCCAGAAATAATACATGTTGATAGCCCAAGAGTTTTAATAGTTGGTTTTGTAGCCTGCTAGTAAAAGACTAGAAAGGCTTTACTGTTGTCCCTTTTGGAATGATCTGTAATCCAAGTTATATCATATCTGGTGTGATTATAAAATTATATTTTATATTTTATTGAGGTGTTAGGGTCACATGATCCATTGAAATCAGTTACAATTGCAGTGTGCCCATTGTACCATAGTATCTGCTCTAGGTAATAGGTACAAGGCGAAAGGACCATCTCCTAAAGGGATGTAACTCCCAGTGATTTGTAATTGTAGGGAATACCACACCATTCAAGTGTGGTTGTGATTTTGGTTAATTTATTGAAAACAACTTCCAAGTGTCCATGATTCCTAACAATGCTCCTGTCTCTCTTGAAATGACAATGCCATGATTTTATGTTCAATGTAGTATTCTTATAGAGTTTTTTTTCGGGAAGAGATATTGCGTAACAAGACGATAGAATTGTTATCAGTTCCTGATCACTCTGTTCTAGAGTGGGATCTGGATAGTTCTTTTATTCAGTGTGATCTTATTTTCTTCCTTGAAAACATGGGTGCCAAATAAGAATATAATTACAATGTTTATTCCTTTATGATGTTTGATCCTTCCTTGCTACCATATCAAAATTAATTTAAGCATAATCTAAGCATCATTGGAAAGTTGTTAGATCATTATTTGGAAATTATCTTGAATATCGCATCATAACTTCAAAGTCAATTGAAAAATCAGTGCAATACTAAAGAAGGACTCTGTGTGGAAACTTTAGTTTGGAATGGGAAACACGTGACTGATTCAAATCAATCATCTGTTTAACTTCATGAAATTAGTTCTATGCAATTTCATGATTTTCAGGTATATTAGGGTGATAAATAAGAAAAAATGTCCTAGAGAAAATGTCCTAGAGTACACACACACACACACACACACATATATAAAGTTGAATGGTCAAGTTAAATTTCCTGGCATTGTTTGTGCATAGTATTTCAAATTTTCTAGATTTTTCAGCAAAAATATCTTCAACACACATTGTTTTCCCAAAAAGCTATTTTTCTCATTTGGCAAAAAAAAATGTCATTGTGAAGCAAGTCTTAGCATTTCACTTGTGATTGACAAATGAGAGAACGTATAACCAAGGGTACATACAAATGTATAACAATAGTATAAATTTATCAAATTATGTTTAAAGTTAAATTTCCTGATCCTTCTTTCTACAAAATCTTTTACTCGTGTTCTTCCAAATTTTCTATTTTTAGGCAAAAATATCTGCAAGATACTTTTTCCCTCAAAAGATATATCCTTATTTTTTATCCAAAGAAATTGTCAAGAAAGTTCTCATACTATCACTCGTGCTTTCTGTAGATGTTGTATTAAAATGAAATTTTTCTAATATGGAGAGCTTCAGGTTGCCAGACATTTGTTTTTACATTGACTGGTGTCTTCAAACGTTTAGTAGAGATGGAACAAATTGGTTCTTTTTCTTCTTTTTTCTTAACGAGGAATTTTTATATTTTTTGAAGAGAAATATACATATTAATCCTATTATAAAGAAGTTATAAAGATTTACTTGTTTGTACAGTGCCAACCAAAATCTAGAAATTAAATCATCCTCCAGAGATCATCATTAGGGGGTGAAATTTCTTATTCCAACTTGGTTTGCAAAACTGGGAATCACTTTTTGCCTATGTCAATCCCACCCTAAGTGGGAAAAATAATGTAATATACAAACTATTGGGTTATGATGTCATTCAGTTATCTCCCAATGACCCAAAAACATCTAAATGGAGGGAATTATTTGCAAAGAAACAAAGCAGTAAATAAACTCGGGACAAGTTGTTCTACTCTAGTCTAGATTTGTGAAACTTAACTTCAAAGAGACAACTCAATGAACTGTTCAAAGCAGATTGGGTTAGTTTCTAGTTCAAGCCAGTGAGTTAGCAACCTACAAATAGTCCTTATATCCACCTAAAGTTGAGGGATGTAAAGCTCTGCAAGTTATAAGTGTAAGAAAACAAGAAACAAAGGACATAGTAATTTAGTTCATGATTTAAGAAATGACTGCAACATTATGTATAAAAACTCTTAAGAGAAAAATATTACTCATAACCACTAAAATCATAAGCGAAGAAAAATCCTTAATGAGCTAACCAAAACTAGATATATTATGATAGATAAAGTGACAAAATCTACCAAATATAATCCATGTTGAACCAAGTATCCATGTCACTAAGTTCAAGTAATTTAGAGATTGAATATATATTGCAACATGCCTAATTAATCTAAAAGAAATAGGCATACGAGTGTTGAGATGATTACATAAAATATATATGACACAATCACAGAGGTGGGATCCATGAATTATAGTCTGGAAAACTATTACAACTCCTTCTAAGAAAAGACACCAGAGTTTCATTATATCTAGGCACACTAACTACAATGATACACAGAGCTTCATGGAAGAACAAAATAAATAAATTAAGTAACATATCAAAACTCAACACATTAAGCAAACAACTGTATATTGGCCCCCGCCTGTAAAAAGTGGTGCTTTTAACATTAAAATCCAAGTCTACAACTGGGGCCTGACATAATTCTCTATCTCCCTTAACCATTCTAAAATTATTAAACTAGAAAGCACATAACAATAAACTACTCTAACCCTGTTAGGGTTTTTCTAAAAAAAGTAGGGTTCTCTTCATTAACTAGGAACTACGAATTATACCACACTTGAAACCAAACGGAAAGGAAAAGGCCACTTTCCTAACATTTAAACCTAGCAACAATGGATGGTGATTGAACCTTATGAGTTTGCTTGTATCACAACACCAAGAGTGAATTAAAATGACAACCTATATATAAACAATGAAGTCCTAAAGACAATTATTGGGTGAATAGTAAGAACAAAAAGGAGAACCCAACTAGTATATATAATTCTTTGAGGAAGAAACCCCACTCGGAAACATGAACATGGCAATATAAAAATCCATAAATGAGAAATATTATTAGGAAAATAAAATAATAAAATGGCAACGGTGGAAACCCTAATCGACTAGGTGGAGAGTGGATACTTTTGTATGGATTTCGAGTAGTGGTGTAACCAGTTAGAGATGAGGCTAAGAAATGAATGCTCTTACAACTATAACAACCATTACTAAGGGTTTGAATATAAATATAAAATAACGAAAAATAAAGACATATAAAAAATACTGAAGAAACCCTAAGCTAAATGGTGTCAAATAACTTACTAGACAACCCTGAGAAATGTCTCACCTTGCTTGTAGAATCTCGATCCATGGAATACCATAATGTAGGTGTGGAATGAGGCATTTCTTGGACACGAAACCCTCTCTAGTAGCGACAAGCAGGATAATTGCTAGATAGGAATGAAAATCGGTCTGAACATCGAGAGGAGGGAGAGGACAATGATATTGTGCAACAAAATCCATGGTTGTCTTGTGGCATGGGATTTGCCACCTTCTCTCAATCAAATTGCAAGGGTTCGCTGGTCCAAGAAGAAGATTAAGTTTTGATTGTTCTTGATTCAAGAATATTCTAGGGTTTGTAAGGTTTGTTGATCCCAGAAGAATGAGAAATTACAAGTATTTAAGATCTGACAACTTCTCTCAATCAAATTGTAGGGAAGAGCTAGGTTTCCGAGGAGGGCATCAAATTGCAGAGAAAGAGATGTGCTTCCAAGGAGGGGCATCAAGCATCCTCTTGCTATTCATATGGTTTCAAGGAGGGAATATCTGTATTGTTTCATTTATAATGATATTTTTTATCAATGGTGGCAAACATTTTCATCGTCTAACATTAGATCAGACAGATCATAGTAAGACAAATAAGACAAGGGGGGAGTTGATTTCATAGAATGCCTTATGTTGCATTAATCACTAGTAAAAGAGTACATTTTTGTAAACTGCGTTATAAATATTAAACATGTAAATATTTTGAAATAATATTTAGGTAAGTTTGTAGTTGCATTGCAAATATAAAATTCAAAATCATATTTATAATTTAATGTAAAAGATAAATTATTTTTAAATATTGAATCAAAATTTTAAAATATTTTAAATTAGATGTTTTAATGTAAAGTATAATTTTATTGTGATAAATGATGATATTTAAAGAAAAATAAAATAAACAATGATTTCTAAGATTCAAGGAAGTAAAATATTACTTGGATTTTCTTAAAAGTTTATTTTTATATTTAAAATGAATTAAGAGAGATGTTTCAAGATCACTATAATTTTATTGAGTTATTAAAGGTCAGAATGTTTGGCAATGTAGCTAATATTTTGATTTTAGATCTAATAGAAGTATATAATGGATAATTGAAGAGAAGATTTTCAATTTCAACCCTCTTAGTATGCCAAATGTGATAAATTATTCCATTCCAAAGAGTTTCAAGAATTTAACAACAACATGTTTCACCATGAATGTCATGAGAATTTCATTTGGATTGATCACCTCCTTGTTATATCTTAATTTATTTTTTCCCTTGAACTCTTTATCACACAACAATATTGCCATAAAATGTAGAGAAATATTTTTTTTTAACATTATCCTTATCCTTATTCTACAGTATGATCTCCTCCTTTATACCCAAATGGTCTAGTCAAGATTCATCATCCTTATGTCATCTTCAGTTGAGGTGAGGGTGGTTCTGGTTAGAGTTTAAAGAAATTTTAGGAACCCACTTATCTTCCATGTTATTTAACATGTTTTTATACATTAGATATCTTACCATAGCCATATTGTAAATGAAGAAAGGATTTTTTGGATGAGATGGATAGAATAGGGTTTATTTCCTTTAATTTTGGCATTATATGTTTAAACTATTTTCAAAATGTGTTTTATGTTTCTCAAGACTCTTTGGAGATACTACATCTTGAAGCCTCACATAAATATAATATAACATGAGTAATGAGAGTCTCAATTTTTTTTTTTTTTTTTTTACCTTATATACTGAAATATTTACTTATTTCTAATTGTTTTCAAGCCCATAATAATATTTTCACCCTCCACTAATCCTTTTCTCAATTCTATAATTCTAGTTGAACTTATAATGGATATGGGTTACAAGATGTGAAGGAAATTCCTCCAATTCATTTTTGTCATATACAAAGGTATCATATGTGATAATTTTAGATTTAGCTACCATATGTGATATTCTCAAATTTAATTATCATGACTTTCATTTTTCAATCATACTGATCTTATAATATAAACCGCGGAGGATTTTGAGTTTCTTACGAATATTGGAAGGACTCCCTATTAGAAAAATAATATCATTAGCATAAATATTACCCGTGATCAGAACAACACAACTTGCTTCCTCTAAAGAATCTTCTAACTTATCAATGTATATGCCAAATGGGTAGGGACAACGAACAATTTTTCATGATTCTGATATTGCATTTAATTTCTTCAAAACAAACCTTAGTGGGCCTAATATTGGTAATAAAAGTTTCATACAAACTTGTCACAGTAACCCTCAACTCATAATGAAGCTTCATCTCTTCCAATCAAAATATATCTTGATGATGTCTTTGCAAGAAGTTTTGGTAGCTACGAGATCCAATGAATACGTGTCCAAGTTTTGTGTCAAAAATGGAAATGAAGCTTGTTCATCTCGCCAACCTTCTAATTCAATTCCTTCTTATGCTTCTGAATTATTACAGATTGAGAAGCCAAGTCCTAATATGACGATCCCACCACATCCCAAATGTGTGTTGGATTCCATTTTTTGTCAAAACTAGACAAGTATTTCATACAATTGTTGATGAAGGAGCTTCTACGTGTATTATGTCGATATCTTGTTGAAAATATTTAGATTCTCCAACCATTAATCAATCTCCTACCTCTTAAATCCTTTGATGGAAGGGTTTTTCATCCATATGGGGATCTAGAACGATTTTCCCATAGAGATAGAGGGAAAAATTGTTGCAATTGAAGTTGAAGTTGTGGACGCTCAACTAGATTAAAATATTTTGCTTGGTTGAAGTTGGACCGATGCTATCTCAGTGGTGGTCTCTTTACTATTTTGAATGATACAATTTCCCCATAAGGTAAAATTTGTCAAAGTAGAACAATTGGCTTATTACACTTCAAACCCTAGGTTTGTGGGCAACATACCTTTTATTGGAAAAATGAATTCTACTTATGAAGAAACTGGTGTTGGTTTACTTAAAGACTCATCATTGATGGGAACCTTTGCAATGCCTCCACCGATTTTTCCAAGGTAAACATGATTACATCAAGCACTATGAAATCTCTTGATCTGTGGATAATGCCTTTAGAGATGGAGTTATGCTCCTGTGGCAGTGAGATGCCTTTGAGCCCTTTTGAATTGGCTTATCAGGAAATGCAATCACATTTTGACCCAACATCTACAGATATTGATCGAGTAGATATGCTTAATGAATAGTATTCTACTTTGGCTTGGTTAGAACTAGTTTCATTCTCTAATCCTTTTGACCATATGTTTCCAACTTATGAAAGCATCATGGAAGTTATGACTTCAGATGAAATGCCATCGAACGATCACCATCATCATTCATCATTTTTGCCTAGCCCTAAAAAAATCAAGAATGGTTTTTCAAATATGTTTTCACCTGAGATAGTAAATATTCAAGAATCATCCATTTCAATATTTCAACTTGAATCCAAAAGAATTTGGGGAATATATCTACGACCATTTCCATTGACATCTCAACTAAAATAGGGATCTTTGAAAATATTCACACAGGTGCCTCATGCTCAATCAAATAAATTAAAACGTGTAAGGCCCTATTTCAAGAATTCTGCAACATGTTTTCCTAATCATATGAGGAAATGCCATGAATTGATCCAAGCATTGTAATACATGAAAACAAGACTTACCCAGATGCCAAGCCTGTTAGACAATGATTACATTCGGTGCATCAAAGAAAAGTTGTTGAAATTAAAGCTGAGGTTGAGAAACCGCTCAAAGCAGGTTTCATCCACCTGGTTCCCTTAACTAATTGGGTATCAAATATCGTGTCTGTTAACAAGAAATAGGGAACCATTAGAGTATGTGTCAACTATAGCAATATCAATAAAGTTTGTCCAAAAGACAATTATCCTACTCCTTATATCGATCAAATCATTGACGAATGTGACGCGCATGAAATATTTTCATTTATGGATGGATTTTCCAGCTACAATCAAATCAACATACTCCCATATGATAAATATAAAACCACATTCATTTTCCCATGGGGAGTTTTTCCTATCGATAACTCCCATTTGATTTAAAGAATGCAGGTGCAAATTTTCAATGGCCTATGTCTTATGCATTTCATGATATTAGGCATATTGTGCAACTGTGTTAGGTCCCTATACTACTAGTGTAACCCCTTATTTTTATTAGTGAACCCCATTATTATATTGTTGTGCCAATGTAGTCCCAATATCATTATTATTGTGCCCCATGAAAGCCCACTATTGTTATTTTTGTGCCCTTACATTATTATTTTTATGTCAGATCTGATTACATTATGACCCCTTAGACTCCTATATATAGAAAGGAGGTCTTGTCATTTGTATCATCCAAGAATTGTTAACTTGTGTAATGTAAAGGAGGTCAACCCCTTGAAGAGGTTGATTTCTAAGTCATTGATCTATCTTTTCTATCTTTTTGTGAGCTCGTTTCATAACATTTGTTATGAGAGCTTTGAATTCTAGCGTTTCACTACTCCAAAATAGGTCATCATGGAATTTTTGCTATAAATGTTTCTCTCTGAAGTTTCAGAAGATAAGAAAATAACCCATTTGAGCAGAAGTCATTCTAAACCTCGGGTCCAAATTTTAGATCTTGTCTCGCTATATTTTCGAAGATATGATTTGAGGAAGTTGGGGTTTTGGAAAGCTCTAGAATTCCATCTCAAACAGGTCATCATGGAATTTTCACTATAATTTATTTTCTACGAAAGTTTAGGTTTTGAAATTAAAACCCATTTGAGATGAAATCGGGATGAAGCTTGGGCCTGAATGTTAGATCTTGGTTCGCTATAATTCATTGGAAAAGGTAATTAGGTTGGAAAGAAGAATTGAAAGAACATTTATGGAAACAATAAAGCCTACCACTCACAACTATAAAGATGGAAGTGTTGATTCCTCTATCCTTCCACAGCCTTCAAGATTGACACCACAGCAATTGGAAGAAAAAATAGTAAAAGGGCTTTGCTAAAGTTGTGATAGAAAATACTTTAAAGGTCATAAGTATGCTGAGAAGATATTATTTTACATAGATTGTGAAGAGGAGGAATAAAAGGAACAAGAAAGGTCAAAAGAAGAGGATATACACAAAGAACCAACCCTAGAGAAAGAAGAAATGAATCTAAACATATCTTGTAATGCATTAGTAGGAATTACCACTATTCAATCTCTCAAGATAGAAGGGCATATCAAGAAGAAAAAATTAATAGTGTTGATTGATTCAAGTAGTACCCATATTTTTTTCCACTGTAAGATAGCCAAGGAATTAAATTGCTTTGTATATCCAACACCAAAGTGTCAAGTGATAGTTGCAAATAGAGGAACCATAAATTTCTCTGGAAAGTGCCATAATATTAAGCTATGCATAGGAGAATATGTATTGAATAGTCCAATTTTTTCCATTCCAACCAGTGGTGTTGATGTTGTACTAGGAGTCCAATGGCTACAATCCTTGGGTACAATAGCTTTTAATTTTCAAGAACGTTTCATGAAATTTTCTTCGGAAGGAAAGGAAGTTGAATTAAGGGGTATCATAGGGAAACCGAGAAAGATAATTAGCTCTAACGGAATGACAAAGCTTCTAAAGAAAGAACAAAGAGGTATAATTGCATAATTATGTTTTCTAGAGGTTCCAACATAGAAGTCGTCTATTTCTCCACGTCTCCGAAAAGTCTTGGACAATCATTCCAAGGTATTTGAGACTCCCAAAGGCCTCCCACCTATTTTTGATCATGATCATGATACTCATTTTCTAGGAAGTGTTCCTCCAAACATCAGGCCTTACATATATCCCTTTGAACAAAAGAGTGAAATTGAACATATGGTTGCAGAAATGTTAGAGGCTGGTATAATTCAACCTTGTGAAAATTCTTTCTCTACTCCAGTAGTATTGGTGAACAAGAAGGATGGATCATGGCACATGTGTCTAGATTATAGAGAGCTCAACAAGTTCACTATTAAAGCTATTTTCCATTCCTCTAACGGACGAATTATTGGATGAATTGCATGGAGAAATTTACTTCATAAAGTTGGACCTTCATGCAGGATATCATCAAATCAGAATGAAGGTTGAAGATATTCTGAAAACAACATTTAGAACTCATGAGGGTCATTATGAAATTTTGGTCGTGCCTTTTGGCCTTACCAATGAAACTTCTACATTCTAAGGTTTGATGAATTTCATTTTCAAACCCTTCCTTATAAAATTTGTGTTAGTAATTTTTGATGATATACTAATCTACAACATGTCTTGGAAGGATCATGTTCAACATGTTGATAGAGTGCTCAGACTATTGGACGAGAAACAATTATATTGGAGTATAAGAGGTGGAATACTTGGGTCATATTGTATCTCATGAAGGTGTTAAGGTAGACACTCAACAACAACAAGTTCTCCGACTTTTAAAGGATAACCTCACTTTGGCACAAAATCGAATAAAACAACACAAACATTAAAATCACAACGAAAGAAGTTTTGATATAGGCGACTAGGTATTTTTACAAATACAACCATACAAACAAATGTCCCTCAAGAAAGATAAGAAGGATAACAAAGTATCACCAAATTACTATGGTCCTTACAAGGCGTTGCAAAAATTTGGCACTATGGCATACGAATTGAGCTTCCTGCATCTTCCCAAGTGCCCCCAGTTTTCCACCTTTCATGCTTAAAGAATTTTATAAGTGACAAGCTCCCATTTCGAACAATATTGTCGAAAGTTGATGAGGAAGGAAAAATCATACTGGAACCTGAAGTACTCATGGAAACAAGAACACGGCCACTACAAAATTGATCAATTTTAGAGTATCTCATCAAGTGGAAGAACTTGCTTGCTGAAGATTCCACATGGGAGGATGAGAATTTTATACAAAAGCATCCAAAACTAATTAAGCATTGAGTACGACACATTTTCAAGGAGAGAGGCATGTTAGGTCCATATACTACTAGTGTAATCCCTTATTATTATTAGTGCAACCCCCTTATTATATTTTTGTGTCCATGTAATCCCTATATTGTTATTATTGTGCCCCAAATAAGCCCACTATTTTTATTTTTATTCTCTTGCATCATTATTTTTATGTCGGCTCTGATTACATTATGACCCCTTAGACTCCTACATATAGAAAGGAGGTCTTATCATTTGTATCATCCAAGAACTATTCATTTGTGTAATGTAAAGGAGGTTGCCCCCTTGAAGAGGTTGATTTTTAAGTCTTTGATCTATCCTTTCTATCTTTTTGTGAGATGCTTTCATAACAAACTGTATTTAGATGAATTTCCAGCTCATTCACTAAGACAGGAAGGCCATCCAATGCATTTGAGAGCAATTTTCATCAGATGTCACTAATACGATATTTTATTGAATCCACAAAAGTATGTTTTTTGTGTGAAATATGGTCGATTGTTATGGTTTCTTGTTTCAGAGGAAGGAATTCATGTCCATCCATTGAACATTGAGGCTATCTTGAATTTACCTCCTCCTTCCAATCTATGCCAACTCCAAAGTTTGCAGGGGAAAGTAAACTTTTAATGTCGATTTATCCAGAACTATGCCGAGTTAGCTAAGGGTTATACTCTACTTTTAAAAAAGGGCATCCAATTTATCTGGGATGATGTGGCTCAAAAAGCCTTTGATGCACTTAAATATCCGTTGACCCATACACCATTATAGCATCCTCCCGATTATCACCGAGATTACTTTTTATAATTGACAACGTCTGATGCCACTAGTGGTATGGTCCTATTTCAGGAAGACAAATCAAATGAAGAGCATGTGATATATTACTTAAGGCATAATTTGACCAAAACTAGAGCAATATATGCACATGTGGAAAAATTTTCCTTGGTAACTATTCAAGTTTCCCAATGATTCTGTCACTACATTTTATTGCACAACACTATTGTAGTTTCTTATTGCAACCCCATTATTTGCATTCTTACTAGAAAATTGTTGGGGCAGGGGGGGTTGGTATTCCAAATGGATACTGATCCTACAAGAATTAAATTTGGAATCCATTGAATCCAAATCTAAGAAATCATTAGTATTTGTTGACTTAGTGTGAGGCTTTCCTGTACTGAAAATGAAAATGTGGCAGAAGACTCTCTTCCAGATGAATCTCTTTTTCTAATCACTAGTTTAGATCCTTGGTATGGAGATATCACCATTTATCTCTAGACCTAAAAATTTCAGCCAGAACCAAGTCAAAATGACCATTGTTGAATCTGGTACCAATCCTAGCAATACAATATTGTTGGCGAGACACTTTATCATTGTGGTGCTAATTCTATTTTTTGACGATGTTTCGCTTGTGAAAAAACCAAAAAGGCATTGAATGACTCCCATTTTGGAGTTTGTGGTGGTCATATGTTAGGGTTTTCCGCTACTCAAAAGACCCTGAGTGCAGGGTATTCCTGGCCTTCTATGTTTAAAAATTATATAACTGCAGTCAGGAAATGCCATAATTGTCAAATTTATAATCAAAAAATGTGTCCATATCCAGCTCCTCTTCACCCACTAATTACTGTTGGTCTTTTCACTAAATGGGGCATTGACTTTATTACATGTAAACCTCACTCCATCAAGGGGAATGGGTATATTATTCTTGCAGTAGATTACTTTACAAAATGGGTTGAGGTGATGCCTATCTACAAGGATGACGGTGAAATAACATCCATTTTCATGTTCAATAATGCAATTTCTCAGTCTAGAGTACCATAATATATCATCAGGGACCATGGTATCCATTTTCAAAACCTTATGATGACTGATATTACCAACAACTTAGGTCTACAACATGACACTTCTACCCCATATTACACATAGGCAAATGGCATAGTGGAAATTGTTAACAAGTTTTTAATCACCAAAATTAAACATATTATGGGCACTCATAAACAAGAATGGAATCTAATGCTACATCAAGCCTTGTGGGCATACTACACTACAACAAAAATTTCGAATGGTTTTACTCACTCCCAACTTGTCTATGGCATGGAAGTAGTTCTACCAATTGAATGAGAGACACCATCTTTGAAGTTGACAATTGAATTATTAAAAACTAATTCTGTTGAAGAGGAAAAGTTGTTGTACTTAGCATGTCTCGATGAGACTTGTTGTGATGATGCATTAGCTAGCAAGGCCCAAAACAAACGAGTTAATCCATAGTATGATAAAAATTTCACACCATGTTTGTATGTAGAAGGTGATTTTGTCTTGGTATATGATCAAGAGCATGACAAGTTAGGTGCTAGAAGATTCGAGTCTATGTGGCATGGCCCTTATATTGTAAAACATTCACTCGAAAAAGGGGCCTATCATCTAGTGGATTATAACATAATTTCTTTGCGAAAGCCCAGAAGTGGTCTTTACCTAAAGAAATACTATGCTTAGATTTTTTGGTGAAACATTTTCCTATTATTGTACCATAATTTTTAATATGACAACTTTTAGTAGTTTCATGATTTTTCACTACTTCTCCTACTTATCTTGTGTTACACTTGATTGATAGATGTCGACATTCACCCAGACTTATATTGGCTTCATTGATGGCACTAGTCATAGTACTCAGAATTTTTCTTCCGCATCTTGGGTCATCTATTCGCTCACAGATGAGTTACTTTATATTCATGGGATATGCCTCGGTCAAAAATAAATAATGTTGTAGCATAAAGCATAGTGATTGAGCTATTATTTGATTCCATTTCACTTGAAATTCATCGATTGATCATTAGGTTAGATTCACAGCTCATGGTATTACATTTGAATGGTGTTTATTTAATTAGAAGTGCTTCCATGTTAAGGATGTTTTTGTGGATTCATCTCTTGGAGTGATATTTTGATTATATTGAGTATCAAAATATTCCTAGAAATTTAAACACATTAGCAGATGCATTAGCTAATAATGTGTTAAATTGGCACTTGTAAAACATTTGTAAAGAAATCAATGCAATATTCATTCACATATTGCACAAGATAATCATAAATAGAAGTAGTAGTTTTTTCATTAGATAAAAGTCTATAAATAAGTGTAGATTTTATAGAAAATGCCATCCAATGACATGAGGCCCCATGAACTTTATTTTATGAACATGTCGATAATCATCAAAAATAAAAATTGCAGCCCTCAGACTAGTCACTACGCATGATGGTGATCATTGTAGCATGCAATGGCTTGTTCTACTAGTCATAGAAAATGAATAATAGGACCAGGAACTCCTATGGTATGCCTCCAGTAGCAGATAAAAAAATCATCTATAGTAGCATCTAGAATGCCTAGGGTCAAGCTATTAAGGTTTTTCTCTATCTCTATCAGTCTCTCTACCACATCCAGGTTCTGTATTATGGGCACAACTAGCTAGTCATCACGTCGGTCATATCTGTGTAATCCAACTGGTCTCACTAGGGCCACATATCTATGATTGTTTCAGATAATTATTTGGATGCCAAAAAAAAAATATTAAAATCAACCAAAATGTGAAGTTTTACCTATAGTACCTGACAACATCCCGGGAGGCAGTGGAATGTCTAGATCTCCTATGTAGTCCATCCCTACATAAATAAAATCCTCGATCATGATGTTATGGCTTCCTAGCCACTCGAAGAAGTCATCAATAAACCTCACAGCTTTTCCTTCACCACCTCCATGGTGTTCCATAATTTTAGCCCTTTTCAGCATGCAAGGGTCATGTGGCCCTCCTCTCTCTATAGATATCTGTGGAGCCAAAAGAGGAATTTGCTCCAGAGCCAACGAAATAACGAATGAATCATACCAAATTTTTTTGACTCTATGCATTCTGACCCTAGTTAGTTTCCCCTTTAGATTGGCAACAAAAACCACACACAAGTTAAATATGGTACCATTAAAGAAATCTAGAGAAGTCTGCATTTGAGCCATAGTGAGTAAATGTAATGTTTCACTACCACACAATTGTGCAACAGTAAATTCAATTGCTTTCAAAGGAATATCACATATGATCTTGATATCAATTCGGTCATCTTTTAGAGAAGCCACATTAGTGAAATATTGTATCAAATACATAGCATTCGTCTCACCACCGCGCCTATGGCCATACAAGTTGATTTCCTCACCACGACATGGAAGTCCACTTAGGAAGTAAATACCATCAACATTGATGACAACGTTTTTGTCTTCAACTATAAAACACTCTTCTTGAACATTCCAATTTCCTACCGTCCTTTCAAGTAAATTGAGTTGGGCCCTCATGCCCAGAATGGTGAAAAACTTGTATAATCCATAATTTGTCACGGTCTATATGGTTGCTGAGTCATTGAGATCAAGAATATATTTTTCTTCGTGGTCACACTCTCTCCATTCCATATCTATGGATCAAAATGATACAATTAAACATTCAGAATCATTAGAATCAACCATGGAGAGATTTAGCAAAAATTTGGGCATTTTCATTTTTTTTTGCCCTCAGTGTTGTACGTAGCTAACTTTATTGAATAGTGTGCATGTGCATCATTTCTTTCCTTGAGACTACACAAATAGCATTAAAAATTATGTCTATGTGTGCAAGCCCGATGAAGGGTACCTGTGCATATCAAGGGCATTTTTTTTTTACAAAACCCTCCCCAAAATTCCCAAATCCACTATGAAAAGCTCAAAATTGACGGGAAAATGAAGAGCTTGGATATACCATTTACCTAGTAAAAACAACTCATGCTTTCGTCCAACAGTTTGCCCAGAATAAACTTTGGAAGTTTCTGGTAAACAATGGCTTCTATCTCTCTCACAAATGGTGAAATTTTTTTACTTTTTGGGCTTTTTATAAGTTTTAGGGAAAATTAAATATTATTTTACACCTATTAACTTTTTAAGTCTAATTTTATAAATGTTCTCATTTTATTGTGGAGAAGAGATAATTATTTCAATTTAAGTGTACAGGTTACAAGATAATTATAGAAACATACAATTTCGGTACTTAGTACTGCTCATCAATTTTTCAAACTCATTAAAACTTGTGAAAAAGTGAAACCATGGAGTTCCCTTTACGCCCTTTTCAGACTCCTTAAAAACAAAAATATTTTCGATTCCTTGATGGTTTGAACTCGTAAATGTAAATGCACAATCATACTTTTAGTATAATTTTACCCATTTTACGAACTCTCCTACATTATTTTATCCTTTTTTGAGCTTGAGGGACTAAAATTACGAAAACGAACATTGTGGAGTTTACTTACGTTTTTATTTTGACCCTCTAAAACTAAAAACCACTGAGATTTACTATCTCTAGGTTCATTAAAAAATTACTGTAAAATAACTGAATGAGTTTTCTTTTTGTATCTTTTCAAACTCTTTAAACATGAAAATGGCATCGATTTAATCCTTTACTAGACTTGTAAAAAATAAACAGTATATGACTCATTAAGCATGATGAGACCAAACAAATCCTTCTTAGCATTTGTTAAAATTACTTTGAGGGACAAGTCCGAAGGATGAGCTTATAGGAAAAGAATATGTTATCCTCCTCATTCTTGTAAGAAAACAAAGAGCTACTTACCAACAATTGTGGGAGAAAATGTTAGGTCCCTATAATACTAGTGATTACCCCATTACTATTGTAGTTTTATCACTTATTAATATTGTTGTGCCCCTATTCTCCCCATATTCTTATTATTGTGCCCCAGAGAATCCCTCTATTGTTATTTTTGTGCCTTTATATTATTATTGTTATGTCGGCTGGGTTATATTGTGACTCCTTAGACTCCTATATATAGAAAGGAGGTTTTGTCATTCGAATAATCAAAGAATCATTCATTTGTGTAATTTAAAGGAGGTTGCCCCCTTGAAGAGGCTGAATTATAAGGCATTGATCTATCTTTTCTATCTTTCTGTGAGCTGGTTTCCTAACATTTGGTACCAGAGCTTTGGATTCTAGGCTTCCGCTGCCCTAAATAGGTCATCGGGGAATTTTCGCTATAATGTTTTTCTGCAGTGCTTCGGAAGTGAAAAAAAACATTTGAGACGAAATCGCACTAAAGCTTGGGTCTGAATTTCAGATCTTTTTGCACTATATTTGTGGAGATATCATCTGAGGAAGTTGGTCTTTTTGCAGACTCCTGAATTACATTCCAAACAGGTGACCTGGGAAAAATCATCATAACTTTCTCTCTGAGCATAGGATTGAAATTTCATAAGAAGGTATAGAAATAGGATGGATTGTAGTTTCTTGTGTATATTTTTTAGAGCCAAAGGTCGAAACAGGGACACGAGGCACGTCGTACAAATTCGCTCTACTGAACTAGTCTATAATCAGGTCGCTGTGGGAGATTTGGCATAACTCTTCCTTGGAGAATCCAATTCAGATCATACTAGTGGCATTGGAAAGAGGACACAGAGGGCTACTGCAGGTCACAATTCCAGAACTGGATGATTCGAAATTACAGAGATACATTAGAGGCAATATCGAGCTCCTACAAAGTGAAAAAAGGTGTGTAGATTTTTTAAAATTTTTTCTTAAGCCTGGTTTGAAAATTTATTTTGAAGGAATTCAAAGCACATAGTAGAGAATTATTATCGGTAACTGATGCCCCAAGGAAAGAAAATGAAAACACCTAGTAAGCAACCTGAAAGCTCTAGCATGACTCACGAAGAATAGGAAGAAATGCTACATGACATATCAAAATTACAAGAACAAGTGCAACAAATTTCACTCTCACAAAAGCTAACAGAAGCTAAGATAAATGGTGTGGAATCTAAGATAAAGGGCATGGAAGCTAAGATTGATGATTTGAAGATAGATTTAAAGACAGATTTGATAAATTTCCTACAAGAAATACTTACTAATGGTCAAAGGGTAGTAAAGGAAACTCATGATGCGAAAAAAAGAAATGTTAATCATGATTTCATAGACCTTAATGTTGGACCAAAGACGCACCATATTCCAAAAATTGATATGAGGAATTTTGATGGAAAAGATCCCGCAACATGGATGTTATAGATGGATCAATTTTTCAATCTCAATAATGTGAAAAACACACAAAAGATACGTATTGGAACTTTATATTTGGAACCAAATTAGTTTGTTTTGTATCAATGGCTTTGCTCTCATAAACAAATTATCACTTGGGAAATTTTTACGGAAGAATTGACAGCACATTATGAGGATACAAAAAACAACACTGTTTTTAGCCAATTGATAAGTCTCAAGCAAAAGGTTTCAATAATGGAGCACAATGAGGAGTTCCAAAAATTGAACATAAGGGTAAAAAATATTCCAGAGGAGCACAAGATTGATGTGTTCATAGGGACTTTAAAGGATAATATCCAACATGATGTTCACCTTTGGGAACCTGATTCATTAGAGAAGGCATTCATGTTAGCAAGAAAAATGGAAAGCAAAATTATGGCAACCAGGAAGCATACCACTCACAACTATAAAGATGGAAGTGTTGTTGCCCCTAGTCTTCCACAACCTATAAGGTTGATGCCACAACAATTGGAAGAATAAAGAGCAAAAGGGATTTGTTAAAGTTGTGATAGCAAATACACTAAAGGTCATAAGTGTGTTGAGAAGAAATTATTCTACATAGATTGTGAAGAGGAAGAAGAAAAGGAGCAAGAAAGGTCAAAAGAAGAGGATATACTCCAGGAACAAAGCCTAGATAAAGAAGAAATGAATCCGACCATATCTTGTAATGCATTGGCTGGAATTACCACTCCTCGAACCATCAAGATAGAAGGAAAAATCAAGAAGAAAAAGGTAATAGTGTTGATTGATTCAGGAAATACCCATAATTTTATTCATTGTAAGGTAGCAAAAGAATTGAATTGCTTCCTATATCTAGCACTAGAGTGTCAAGTGATGGTTGCCAATGGAGGAACAATAAATTGCTCTGGAAAGTGCCATAATATCAAGCTATCCATGGGAGAATATGTATTGACTAGCCCAATGCTTTCCATTCCAATAGGAGGTGCTGATGTTGTACTAGGAGTCCAATGGCTACAATCCTTGGGTCCAATAGCTTTTAATTTTGAAGAACCTTTCATTAATTTTTTTGTGGAAGGAAAGGAAGTTGAGTTGAGGGGTATTACAGGGAAACCAAGAAAGATAATTAGCTCTAATGGTATGAAAAAGCTTCTAAAGAGGGAACAAAGAGGTGTAATTGCACAATTATGTTCGTTAGATGTTTCCACATCGAAATCATCTATTTCTCCAGATCTCCAAAAAGTCTTGGACAAACATTCCAAGGCATTTGAGACTCCCAAAGGTCTCCCACCTATTCGTGATCATGATCATGCTATTCATCTGATTCTAGGAAGTGTTCCTCCAAACATCAGGCCGTACAGATATCCCTATGCCCAAAAGGGTGAAATTGAACGTATGGTTGCAGACATGCTAGAGGCTAGTATAATTAAACCTAGTCAAAGTTCTTTCTCTGCTCCAGTAGTATTGGTGCACAAGAAGGATGGATCATGGTGCATGTGTCCGGATTATAGGGAGCTCAACAAGCTCACTATTAAAGGTAAGTTTCCCATTCCTATCATTGATGAATTACTGGATGAATTGCAAGGATCAATTTACTTCACCAAGTTGGATCTTCGTTTAGGATATCATCAAATCAGAATGAAGACTGAAGACATTTTGAAAACAGCGTTTAGAACTCATGAGGGTCATTATGAATTTTTTGTCATGCCTTTTGGCCTTACCAATACACCTTCTACATTTCAAGGTTTGATGAATTCCATTTTCAAACCCTTCCTTAGAAAATTTGTGTTAGTATTTTTTGATGATAAATTAATCTACAACAAGTCTTGGAAGGATCATGTTGAACATGTTGACAGGGTGCTTCAACTATTGGAGGAGAAACAATTATATTAAAAAAGATCCAAATGTTTCTTTAGAGTACAAGAGGTGGAATATCTGGGTCATATTGTATCTCATGAAGGAGTTAAGGTAGACCCTAGAAAAAATTAAAGCCATTAAAGAATGGAAAATCCCCACATCCATAAAGCATCTGCGAGGATTTCTCGAGTTGACAGGGTATTATCGCAAGTTTGTTAAGAATTATAGGAGAATAGCAGCACCTCTAACAACATTATTGAAGAAAGATGCATTTTCATGGACTCTAGAAGCAACAAAGGCCTTCGAACATATTAAAGAGGCGATGTGCCAAGCACCGGTCTTAGCTACACTGAACTTCACAAAAACCTTTGTTGTGGAATGTGATGCTTCAGGAAATGGAATTGGTGCTGTTTTAATGCAAGATGAAAGACCCCTTGATTTTGAAAGTCATCCAATCAAGGGAATGTTTTTACACAAAGCTATTTATGAGAAGGAAATGTTGGCAATACTACATGCACATAAGAAATGGCGACCCTACCTAATGGGAAGACACTTCAAGGTAAAAATGGATCATGATAGCCTTGAATACTTCTTAGAACAAAGATTATCCTCTAAAGAGCAACAAAAGTGGGTCACAAAGATGTTGGGTTATGAATTTGAAATCATCTACAAGAAAGGGAAGCAAAATGTGGTGGCAGATGCACTCTCAAGAAAGGATGATGATGTGGAAGCATTGTTGTGCACCATTTCTATTATCCAACCAGATTGGATAAACGAATCAAGGGAGGAATGGAAGAATGATGAAGAAGTGTGGGCACTTATTCGAAAGTTATAACAAGATTCCAGTACATATGATACATTTAGCTGGCGAAATGATTCATTATGGTATAAATATCGCTTATACCTCTATAAGAATTCCCAACTCAAACAAAAGACTCTTATGGAATTGCACACTTCTCCCTTAGGAGGTCACTCAGGATTTTTAAAAACTTACCACAAGGTTAAGAAGGAATTTTTTTTGGGATGGCCTTAAATTGGATATTCAAAAGTTTGTGGCGGAATGTTTGGTTTGCCAACAAAATAAATTTGAAACAATTAAGACCCCGGGTCTATTACAACCTTTATCCATTCCAAGCCAACATTGGGAGGAGGTTTCAATGGATTTTATCACAGGTTTACCCAAGTCTGAGGGAAAGAGTGTCATCATGGTGGTAGTTGACAGACTTACCAAGCATGCACACTTTTGTGCATTATCACATCCATTTAAAGCCACTACAGTTTCTACTGCATTTATGGAAACAATTCAAAAGATACATGGAAACCCAAATATTACTGTAAGTGACAGAGATCCCATTTTCACTAGAAACTTTTGGACAGAATTACTTTCCTATCTCGGTACTCAGTTAGCTCATAAATCATCTTATCATCCTCAATCTAATGGGAAAACTGAGATAGTAAACAAATGTTTGGAAGGATATCTTCATTTCTTTGTATCTGATAAATAGACACAATGGGTCAAATGGTTGCCTCTGGCTGAATGG
The DNA here is from genome assembly GCA_031772625.1 of Pinus tabuliformis. Taxonomy (NCBI): domain Eukaryota; kingdom Viridiplantae; phylum Streptophyta; class Pinopsida; order Pinales; family Pinaceae; genus Pinus; species Pinus tabuliformis. The sequence continues at coordinate 1,413,901,301 of CM062820.1, read as the reverse complement.
TGGTATAACACTTCCTTCCATACAGAAACAAAAATGACCCCATTTATGGCACTTTATGGATATCAGCCACCATCCATCACATCATATTTAAGAGAAAATTCTAAGTTTCAAGCAGTGGAACATCACATCGAGCATCAACAACAAGTCCTCCAACTCTTAAAGGATAACCTCGTGTTGGCACAGAATAGAATGACACAACAGGCATATAAACATCGCAGTGAAAGAAATTTTGATGTAGGTGATTGGGTATTCCTACGGCTACAACCATATAAACAAATTTTCCTCAAGAAAGCTAAGAAGGATAATAAATTATCACCAAGGTATTATGGTCCGTACAAGGTGTTGCAAAAGATTGGTACTATGGCTTACAAATTGGAGCTTCCTGCAGATTCTCGAGTGCACCCAGTTTTCCATGTTTCATGTTTAAAGAAGGTTATAGGTGACAAGCTCCCAGTTCAACCAATATTGCCAGAACTTGATGAGGAAGGAAAAATTATATTGGAAACAGAAGCAGTCACAAAAACAAGAACTCTACAACTACGAAATCAATCAATTTCGGAGTATCTCATCAAGTGGAAGAACTTATCCATTGAAGATTCCACATGGGAGGATGAGAATTTTATACAGAAGCATCCAGAACTACTCAAGTGTTGAGGACAACACTTTTTTGAAGGAGAGGGGCATGTTAGGTCCCTATAATACTAGTGATTACCCCAAGTAGTTGTATCCCTTATTAATATTGTTGTGCCCCTATTGCCCCCATATTGTTATTATTGTGCCCCATAGAATCCCTCTATTGTTATTTTTGTGCCTTTATATTATTATTGTTAGGTCGGCTGGGTTATATTGTGACTCCTTAGACTCCTATATATAGAAAGGAGGTTTTGTCATTTGAATCATCAAAGAATCATTCATTTGTGTAGTGTAAAGGAGGTTTCCCCCTTGAAGAGGCTGAATTCTAATGCATTGATTTATCTTTTCTATCTTTTTGTGAGCTAGTTTCATAATAGAAAAAGTGAAAGAATCTTTATTTTACATTGATAAAATGTAATATGTCACTCTTGAACATGAAACTCCATCACTTTTGTGTTCGAGTTGGGAAATCCATATTTTACTCATTTCACCATACCTCGTTGAAAGTCTTAAGTTGGTTTTGGTTTTATTTTTTGAGTCAAATGCTGTCAAATCATCATGTCATGTCTCTGATATGTTCAATAGAATTTCAACCTCAGTCAAAATTACTTTGCCAATATTCACTTTCAGTTGCATTGGCCATCCCTGAGTCAGTCCTAAATTACTATAAACTATTTTTCTTCAAAGCTTGACATGAGTTTCATGTCATAGGCCCTCCTAGGATGGATCGCTTCCTATCGACTTTAGCTTATTATATAGGAATTTTATCTAGAAACCTTCATTACCTTGAGGCCTACATGGCTTAATGGTAGGCTTCTCATCTTCGATGACATTTTGTCATCATTGGCCTTCAATCAAATGATTCTATGAGTTTTCAACATTAAATGATTTATTCATACTTCAAACATTGTACTAGAAGTAACTTGAGAACCATTTTCATTATTGGTGGTTTCTCTTGAGATTGTTAACAGTTCACATCATTGATCAGTAATCAAGTGGTTTCTACCATGTTCGACTTCAAGATGTTCACTCACATGGTTAGATTTGTAATATGGATCGAGATGGAGATCAAGACCCTAGATCTAGCTCCATCCATCCAGGATGCATGGAGTTAATAAATATTCATGATTATAAACATAGATCCACTGATGGCTATATCCATAGTATGTCGTCTTTTGAAGTGAATCTTCATATGTACTTTTTTACTGGTCTTTGAGACATTTATGTTCTAATTATGGGAATTCCTACCTCAGTGATGATATTATATATTGTATTTTAACAATTGTATGATTGTTTCAGGTCTTTGACTGTAGTCTCTAACCCAAACCTTCACATGCTAAAGCACTTATGTCACCAAAATATTTCTATGAATTTGTGCTTTAAGGGGTAATGTGTTACATGCCATTTTGTCGAATTAGGCAGATGACCATCAGTTTCAATCTCTTTCTTTCGACACATGTGTTCCAGAGAATTACCCTGCAGAGTTTGAAACTAAATCATCCAAATAAGGTGGAATTTCTAGATCCTATCATACAAAACCCTAATTTTAGCTATGTTCATAGTTTCCCAATCATATCGTATGCATACACAGGGAATACCATTATTATCTTTGCAGGAGTATGTATTGTCTTCCACTATGACCTGCGAACATGACTTGAAGTACGTAAAAATAAAAAGTAAAGTCTAGAAGCATTATTGGAAGCATCTATCCCAACCAACAAGCTTCAAATGAGTGCCTATTCAGTGTTGGTCCTTCCCATCATGGAGTGACTCCCCTTCCTTTATGGTACCTTTATCCCACTAATAGTGGATCTCATCCCTTAGAGAATGGATCCATAACTTCTGATCATTGGCATATAAAGCCATTACAGTTCTGGGGTTTGAGGGAGGGCTATTGGAAGTAGGTTTATGCTATTGATATTAGGTTGGATGGATTTTCTTGCAATGGATAGCATTGGAGATTCCAAAATGGGCTTGGTACATCAAGGCTACACGGTCATAAGGTTTTTCTCCATTTTTAATGAATATAAGAAATTGTTATTTCCCAATTACATCTATATTTATTTGATTTCTAAGATTCCTTGATCACCTACATGAGTTTTGGTTGCATAATTGATCAGTTTTCATGTATAATTGGTTAATTAGTCATTATCTATTTTCTTATATCATGTGTGCTTTGATCTCTTGTTTCTCTCTATCTTTGCAGATCTCTTTCGTAACATTGCGAAGAATCTATTAGGAGTGATGAGAGGATATTTAGAACATCAAAGAGTGCATGATCGAAAACTTTGAGGGACTTAATGAATCAGTTCACTAAACCAGTAAGAGGCCTCTTTCATTCCATTTCTTTTAAATGATAAAAAATTACAGAAAGGTAGCAATTATTGTGTCTTTGTTACTAGAGTTATTAGAAGTCTAGGGAGATCGCTTTTTTATTCAAGAGAGATTTGTCCTCATAACAAGATACCATATGTGATATTCTCCAATTTTATTATCATGACTTTCATTTTTCAATCATACCCATCTTACAATATAAACCTTGGAGGATTCTTAGTTTCTTACCAAGATTTGAAGGACAGCTTGTTAGAAAACTAATATCATTACCATAAATATTACTAGTGATAGTTAGGACAACACAAATTTCTTTCTCTAGAGACTTATCTAACTTATCAATGTATATGCCAAATGGGTAGGGACAACGAATAATTTTTCATGACTCTGATATTGCATTTAATTTCTTCCAATCAACCCTTAGTGGGCCTAATATTGGTAATAACAACCATCAACTCATAATGAACCTTCATCTCTTCCAATATCTTCCAAAGCGTTTCCTTGGGAATGGTGTCAAAAGCTCTTCTAAGGATAACAAAACAACAAAATTAATTTAGTTTTATTATTTCAACACTACTATGCAATTATCTTAGGAGTGGCAAGGTGGTATATAGATGAACATGATATCTCCTAATCATGACTTGGATTTAGCTCTTTTTCATGGATTTCTACCCAAACGGTAACCTTACATTCCAAACAAAATTAGTACATCTTGGCTAAAATGGGGTTAATCACAATGGTCCTATAATAGAGAGTGTTCTTATCCACATTTTTAAAAATTGGTACGATGAGGCTTTGCTTCCATCGTTAAGGGAATCCTTGCTTCACTTCTAAATTGAGGATCTTCTGAATATGAGAGATGATTATAAGCCCACCAATTTCAAAAATTTCATATTGGTACCCTTCAATGTCCTTAACTTTCCCGATGGTGATCCACTTAACTCCAAACTATATGTCTTCCATAGAAAATATTTCACCTACTATATGAACAATTGAGATGTTTTCCATGATGTTAGGCAATCCATAAAGAGTTTTAAGATATAAATTCCATTCCTTCAAGGAAATAATATTATTATATTTAGTTTTATGAATGATTTTTTCCCTCCAAATCTTCCTAATGCTTATATCACTTTCTATTTATATAATACATTTTCTTCATTCAAAAATGGATTTGTATGCATTGATCTATAATACATTTGTTGAAATTACATTGGCAAGACTATGCGTACAATTATAATTATTTAATTTAGCAACACTGACCATGCGACCAAGACTAAATTTGAACATTTGAATGATAGATGTAAATATTTACGTGTAATAATAATAAAATGTTTCTCTTTGAAATATTACGGGAACTCACACATGAGTAGTCAGGTGACTCTTCTATAAAATAATTACTCAAATAGTTGGAGTCCCGAGTAGTGGACAAGTAAAGGAGGAAGTTTTCACAGGTATAACCTCCCATTATTCCCAAGATTTAGAGAGGAATGATTACCACTGAGAGACAGTGTAATTGGAGATAAATTTTATGCTATGTTGGGAATGATAGCATACTTGGAGAGAAATGCGATGCTAGATGCTAAGGATAGAAACCTCTAAAGATATTAGGTAAAAAATAGGAAGAGGAGACATTGAAAAGTAGGATGTTGCTAGGGTCTATGAGAGCTAGGTGGAAAAATACTATCACATAATGATTATTACTACTAGTAGGGAATCCTAAGGCTCAGGGGGGGGATTGCTAGGGTTGTAATTCGTTAGTTAAGAGGAAAGTGTTTGTTCCTATTATATTTCCAAGTGTTCAACTAAGTAAAATTTTTATTGTAGTTGTTTTGTTATCATAAATTATTTAAGGATGTACTAATAAATACTTATTACATTATATTTGTTTGCACTAAGAAAAAACAATGAATAGAGTATTTAGTGAACAGAGAAATAAAACAAAATAATCAGCGTATAGTGGAAATTACATAGTTATTTGTGTGAATTAATATCACTTTGAACAATAAATTAAAGCATAGATATATGCCTCTTTCATAGTAAACAAAACAAATATATTCATATGAAAATATGGCTAACAGAGTAATGATAGGTATGATTCTTTTCTATATGAGAGGATAGAATTTCTTAAATGAATCATCAATGTTAACAAATTCTAAATGTGACTATATTTTGGACAAGTATTTTTTTTGTTACTTACTGTCATGAGCATATACAAATTTAGTGGATGTTTTTATTACAATCTAGTCAAAAAGAAAGATATAAGTAGGCATAGCATGCTAGTATGCTACTATGGAGGGATAACCTTTTCATTTAGTTCCCAATGCATGCAGTATCAACTCAACCTTTAAAACACTCTCAAAAAGTAGTTATAAAACCTATATGAATAGGTACGCTATAACTACGCTTTATGCACAAATTGTTCTTAGATGAACTCCGAGAATTGACTTTAACTAAGTGTTTTAAACAGAGGGTTTACTAATGGAAAATGAGACAATAAGCATGAAGGAAGTATCTATTATTAAAATAGAGAGGAATTAAACAAACTAAAATAAATAACCATACATTCCTGGATTAAGGTCTTATTAAAATAGCCATAGAATTAAAAAAGATTTATAGAGACCACATACACATGTACATAAGAACATATTTAGAAACTTTCTTGTATATATATATATGTATATATATATATATATATATATATATATATATATATATATATATATATATATATATATATATATATATATATATATATATATATATATATATATATATATATATATATATATATATATATATATATATATATATAAAAGATTCATAAAATGTGGGTTTAGGAACCTTGGTAACATATATATAAGTACATAGTTTCAAGTGTTCAAATATCCCAAAAATGTGTTTCTTAGGCATACTCTATAGAAAAATTGAACAAATTGTTCAAAATATTAACATGTTAAGAAAAATTGAATCCTTTAGCTAACACATAACTCAAGGTTGAGTATGAAAAGTCCTAGTTAATTAAAAGGTGTAAAGAAATAATAATGGCTGACACCAATTAAGATTGTCCTCCATATCAATTAAATACCTATAGAAGAAAAGTGATAGTTAAGGGGATTCTTACATGGAAAGGAAAATATAATGTAACATATTGATATAACTCTAAGTTCGGGTTTAGAAATTAAACATGTAACAAAATACTATAATAATTTCTAATTAGTACTCTCACCATAATACCTAAGCTAAAAACAAATATAGAAATTTTGAACCGAGCGAGTCAATGGCGATTTTAACTTGGGAGTCTCCAAGCAGGCATTAACTTGAATGCCCTGTTTGAAGCATATCAATAATCAACCTTTTAGAATAATTTCAAGGTTATAATATTTTAAAACGGGAAATATGAGATTCACAATTGTAAAACACCTGTCTCTATAATATAAATTCATAAGAACCAAATTTTGTTTTTGGGATAACATATCAGGGTTCTGAGACCCAAGTACCAATATAATAATGGTTGTGTACAAGGGTTTGTAATACATTTCAATACTTAGAATAGAGAAATTGTTCTAGAACACAGTGAAATGAACTGAAGGCCCAAAACCCTAGTATCGATAAACAAAGAGGTGTAGAATAGTATGGTTTAATACCCGGTCAGTACCTTTTTGTCCATTGCAAGCTTGATACTATGTCAACAAGGGTTTCCTAAATAACTAATGTCCTTATTTGAAACCCTATAAAGGAAATTTTAGAAAGAAACCATTTTGTTACTTTTACCTAAACTGTGAGAGGACATGCGAAAATAAAAGTCTCTTAACAATTAACAGTCTAGTTTAATAAGCTGCAAGGATTAGATAAATTGGTCAAGTCACCATCATTAAAATCACCTTTGTTATTAAGAGGTCATGAGATTAATTATCTTAACACTCGTAAGGTCATGCTTCGTGGTTGAGTTGATAAGAAGTGATCCCCTTAGGTGGATCTATCTAGTATAAGTATTTGTGGATGTAGTAGTCATTGATCTCTAGGGTTCATGAACCACATAGAAAAAACAATTACATGTTTAATTCCAAGGAGGTGTAGAGTATATGGTGGAAAGGAGTTCTATTAAGGAAATTCATGTTGTAAAGGTCACTAATTCAAAATTATGTGGGAAAAATTTCATCCATGCTAAGGGCTAGTGTGGCCTAAGGTGAGTGAAACCTCCAGATGATTTTGACATGTTGGATGCCTGTCACACAGAATAAGTCGATCTTGCGGACAAGATAGACCTTCCTAGAATCTAAAGAAGACCTAATGACAAGCAAACCAATCACACACTATCTTTCTCTAAATATGCTTTTATAAACAAAGGCAAACAAGTGTTTTAGGCCTACCTTGGGTCTAACGCAAGTTTTTGGAAGCCTCGCTCTTTCGATCCAAATGAGCTCCCTTGTCGCGAATCTGCAAACACAAACAAGCAAACAAATTAAATAGCACCTGAAAAGCCAATATCATAAAACATATTTAACATGAAAGTCAAGGAATTCATGAAACAAATGACATGAGACAATTTGTTGAGAAAAATGAGTTTGTTTGTATTAATTCAAATCAAGAAGAACTTTACAACCTGTGCCTTGACGTTGTACAAGCTCCTCCCACGGTCCAGCAAGAAGTCTCCTCTACTTTGACAAGTTTCACTCTCTTCCCAATGAAGCCAAAAAGGTATGTGATCTATCCTCTCAAGCTTAACTAGGAAGTCTTAATTTCACCGGCATTTACCCTCAAAAATGTTCAGCTTCTAACCTCTCCAACAACTAGCCCAATGCCTGAATTTATAGCGCAATGGAGGGAAGTTACTAGGTCCTCCTTCAGAGGGATAAAGCCCTCCTTCAAAGGGATAGATCCTCTCATCAAGGGATTATCTCCTTCTCTTTTGGGATGCATGAACCACCTAAGAGCGGCCAATCCACGTCAAAATTCCTTCTAGAATCATCTAGAATTAACCCAAAGTGAGTTTTTTAGAATAAACTTGCACCTTTTTGACTTTCACAGGGGTCCGCACCCACACCTTTAGGGACAGAGCAGGCAGGTCCGCAGTTTTTGTAAACAGAAGGTGCGGGACCGCAGGTAACAGTGAGAGAAAGTGCGGAACCAGAGTTTTATTGATTTTCAATGTCTTTCTCTCAATTTCAAAGCTTGACTTGAAGAGCTGAGGTCTGAGACTTGCTTAGGAGGATAGTAAAAGTGATGATAGACCCATACTGACTGCAAATAATCATGGTGATGATATTTTTGTGTAACAGATTGCCCCCTAAAGTGTGAAGTCTATAGTAGATGAGGATTTCATTTATCATTTAGGAAGAGTGAAGTACTTTATCATTTTGAGGATCATCTTGTGGAGAGCCCGGTTGGAACCTGTAAAAACATTCAATGCAAGATATATATATGAGACCATATCATTGCTGAGGTAGGCATTCCCATACTCAGATCAAAACTGACTTAGAAAACTAACTACTGCTCTGATACATGAATGATCTTGTAATACATCACAAGTATAGACTCATATGGACACAGTATGGACGCAGCCATCTATTTATGAATAGTCCATTATATAATGAATACAAAATTCCTCGCAGCCTGGATTGTGGAAACTAGATCCAGGGTCTTCATTTCTACTTCCCGAAACAGTACAATTCTATCCATGCGAATAAATGTGTTGATGTCGAACATGGTAGAAACCACTTGATTACCAGTCAATGATGTAAACTGTTAACAAGTGTGAGAGAAACCACCAGTGATGTCAATGGCTCTCAAAGTACCCAGTACAATCCATGAGATGTGAATAAATGTGTTGATATCGAACATGTCACATAATCCTTTGATCGAAGGTCAATGATGCAACCTGTCGTCAAAGGCGAGAAACCTGCCATTGAGGCATGCAGATCCCAAGGTACTGACGATTTCTAGATCATCTTTCTAGATAATGAGCTGAATTCGATAGAAAGCGATCCGTCGCAGGCAAGCCCACAACATGAAGTCATAGATCAAGTTGAAGAAATTTAGTTGCAAGGACTGACTCAGGGATGGTCAAAATGGATGACAGATATTTTGCAGATGAATAGCTTATTGGCAGTGACCTCTTGAACACGTAACGACACAATAGATGGCTTGGTGACAATTGACCCAAAATTAATACCTAGAAACCGGTTGAAGACTTTCAATGTGGTTTGATCAACTGTTAGGCAAAGGATTTCCCAACCCAGGTGAATAAAAGTGTCGTGTTCAAGAGTGGTTACAAAGTATGACAAACAGGCTCATTTTTCTCTCTTTTCCCCCACCATTTTTGGCAAGTACCTCTTTATTTTTGAGAAGCTTGAGGAGGATAACATTTGCTTGATTATAAGCTCATACTTCAGATGAGTCCAACTTAGTTTAAATTCGAACCCTAAGAAGGAGTGGTTCGTTCCTGTTTGTAATTGAACAGGTCCTTTACTGTGAAATTTTAATGAGTCCAGTATAGGAGAAACTCGACGTTTTTCAATTTTAGAGAGTCTGAAAAACTTAAGAAGACTCCAGGGTTGACCATTTTCGTAAATTGTGTCTCCCAAGCCCAAAAAAGTATAAAATAATACTTGAGAGAACCGCTTGGTCTTTACGACCAAGGAGTACTTTTCGTAATTAGTGCCCCTGATCTGAAAAAGTAAAAAAGTGATCAACGACACATCATTTTATAACCAGTATCGAATTTGAAACGATAAAAATCCGGCAATCTTTTCATGTTTTTACAGTCAAAAAAGAGCTGTAAGTGGATCGTCTTTTAGTTACGTTGTAACGAGTTTAAAAGAAAAACTTGGCAATCTTTTCATGTTTCAGGAGTCAGAAAAGAGCTTAATGGTGACTCTAAATGTTTTTCGTCGAAAATGATAGATTTCACCTGAATAATCCATTATCCTGAACAAAAACGCAAACATTACTCATACATGTGAAATGAATAAAAATCTTGCAAAAACACCTTTCCAAAGTGAAACATAAACAAATTTGCAATTTATTTACTCAAAAAACTTATAAAAAGGGCTTTCATCAATTCATTTTTACTGTTTGAGTTTTGGGTGAGAAAATAGTGCTTTTGTTCAGAAAACTTCCCGTGAAGATTGCAGAAAATCCAACCGTCGGAATCAAACGCCATTTTCTCCAGGTAATCCACATCATCCCACTCTTCATTTTTAACCATTTCATTTTTTGTTTTAGGCTTTTATTTCATTTTTTGGAGGGTTTTTAGGCTTAAAACCTACGCGCGGGGGCCCACAGGTGCAACATTGCCAGCCCGCGGACCCCGAATTTTTCTCAATGGGGAAAAAGTCAGGGGTCCGCACCTTCCATGTAGGCAAGGTGCAGACCCACGCACTGTGTCTAACCCAGAGGGTGCGGTCCGCGCCGCAAGGGTTTTTAACCCAAAAAATCTCAAATTTGGCCCAAACAAATTAATTTCTAGCATTATAATTTATATTTTTACTTGATGCAGAGAGTACATCATGCTAGATTGGCGTGAATGAGAGCATGAGGACGTGGATCTAGCCGCGTTGAACCACCAACCTTCGATCGATGCATTGAAGGCCTGCGGCTTGTACAAATTCTAGGCCATACCTGGCATGAGGGCCCAGGTGGATTTCTTACAGTGGTTGGTTGACAGATGGAGCATACAGGACCAGTGCTTCTTCATTAGTGGCCACCAGCTCGAAATCGAGCTGGCAGATATATATTTCTTGACTGGTTTGCCTAAGAGAGGCGAAGACTTGACTCTATTCGGGGCTAAGCCAGGTGGCCAATCTATCGATAGCCTCCGGCTAGAGTTTTACAGCAGCCAGGCTAGAGACAAAGGGATAGACATAAAAACCATATCCCTTCCTCAACTCATGGTGATCGCGTTTACTGTCACCAAAATTTTTGGCAGTGCCGCATTACATGTTGCCATCGGATCCCAGATGCGAATGGAATTTGACTGCTTTCGAGGCACCATCTTCAACTGGTCTAATGCTGTGTTGGCCAATGTGAAAGGCCAACTGACCAGAGCCAAGAACGGACAACCAAAGACCTTTGGTTATGGGGCTTTGGTTGTGAGCTTTGGTCTGGAGAGGGTTCTCATGTTGATCCCGCGGCACCTTACTATTGGAGCTGGGCTTCCTCGAGAGCCCAAACTAATGCGATGGATCGCAGTTATGGCCCCTCATATGGATGAGGGGATAGAGGTTGTTCGATTCAAACCTGAGTATTTCTAGTGGTTGGAAAGCCAGGTTTTTTCTATTCAGGACTTCCCTTACGCTGGGGTAGATTTTCGTGGTGACCCAGACATGGCTCTTCCACCAGGAGAGCAATGGGATGACTCAGGTAAAATCATTTTCAACATTTTTTCTATTTTTTTTTTTTTTTTTCTATCGTCCCAAAACTGATAGTAGAAGTTTCAAATGCAGATGTGGGTCCACAGCGACCAGCCACTCTCCGGCCTTATGAGAGGAAACAACCGGTTGCAGTCGCCAGCCCCACAGGATGAATTAGCAGAGGTTTTGGCCGAGTTGGAGGGTCATCTAGAGCGCTTGACAGGAGATATTCCGGAGACCGCCATAGATGACATTCCTCATCGACTTCAGCGCTATGTGATTGGGGTCCCAGGACCTTTTAGGAGGTTCCTTTGCAAGGTGGCACGTGCAGTGGTTTCTTATCGAGATCATCATCAGTGATAGGATGATCGCTTATTTTGGGCACATATGACATTTTTGTTTTTTTTTACTTATCATTTTTGCTGATCATAAGGTGTTTTTCAACCTACGATCGAGGACGATGTATTTTTTGACGCACTCTATATATATATATATATATATATATATATATATATATATATATATATATATATATCACTATTACCGGCTTATCTTGTAAATCATGTTATGGAATGGTTTTAAATTTACATGTATGATTATTGCAAATGTCTACCTAACATTCCAGAAGCAATTGCATCTGCTAATGTATTTAAAGATCTTGGAATATGTTGATATTCAATATAATCGAATTCACGTTCCAAGAGACGCACTCTCAAAAATAATTTCAATAACACTGGATTTCTAATGGCATACACTCTATTAAGTTGTAATACAACGAGTTCAGAATCTAACCTCACTATCAAACTCTGAATCCCAAATGAAATAGATTCAGATAATAACTCAATCACTGCACTATACTCGGAAATGTCGTGCGTTGTTTGACCGAGGCTTACCCCATGCATAGATACCAACTCGTCAGAGGGCGAATAGATAACCCAAGCTGCATAAAAAATGTTTCGTGTATTACGACAAGCACCATCAGTGAAACCAATATATGTTTGGAGAGGCATCGACATCTGCAATATCAAGAGTAAAACAAAGATAAGCAGGAATAATGACAAAAAACACTCTCTAAGCTAAGTACACTTTTTAAACTAAAACACACTAGCTAGAAATAAAAACTATCCTAACTAAAAAATCTCCATATCCATTCTTTAAGCATAATACCTCTTCAGGTAAAGACCATTTCTGGGTTTACCTAAAGAGTCCTCGTCAAAGTCTACCAATTCATAGGCCCCTTTTGCTAGCTTTCGCTTGACAACATAGGGACCATGCCACATAGGAACGAATTTCTAGCACCTAATTTATCATTAGCTTGATCATAAACTAAGACTAGATCTCCTTCCGAAAAATTTCGATGGATCACATTTTGATCATACTGAGCTTTCATACGTTTTGCGTGAGTCTCGATCGCTAATGCAGCATCACGTTGATTCTCATCTAATTAATCCAAGTATAACAAATTCTTTTCCTCTTCGGAAGTGGCTGGAAGTAACTCGATGGCCATTTGCAATGACGGGATTTTGCATTCAATGGGTAACACAACTTCCAAACCATAAACTAGTTGGAAAGGATTGAACCCTGTTGATGTTTTTACTGAAGTTCGATACGCCCAAAGCGCTGAAAATAGCATGTTATGCCAATTCAACTTATGAATCCCAATGATTCATCGGATCATGATGACTAAGACTCTGTTGATGGATTCAACCAGACCATTAGCTTGTGGATAATAAGGGGTTGAACTATCGTGATGCAAACCAAGCTGGCCTGTAAGTTCGGTCATCATAACGTTTCGAAATTGATGCCCATGATTCGTGATAATTGCTTGTGGGACACCAAACCTAGCAATTATATGATTGAACACGAAAATTACATCTGTATTACCGTCTGCCTAAAAATGTGGGCATCGCCTCGACCCACTTGGTAAAATAATCTATCGCAAGGATGATATACGCATGCCCCCCGATCGAGTGAGGGTTACATGTAATAAAATCGATACCCCATTTGGCAAAAGGACCAACGGCAATTATAGGGTGGAGAGGAGCAGGTGGAGAGCGCATCTTTCGATAAAAAATTTGGCAGTTGTGGCATTTTTGGACCGCGGTAATACAATCTTTAAACAAAGACGGCCAGAAGTAGCCAGCGCGCAATATCTTTTGGGCTGTGGCACACCCAAACATATGGCTGCCAAACGCTCTAGAGTGATAGTCATTTAGAACCCTTTCAGCTTCCTCATGAGTTAAACAACATCAAAAAATGGAGTCCGCCCCACGGCGATAAGGAGTATCTCCAATAATCCTGAATTGTTGGGACTGGAATCGTATTTTCCGATGTTCTGACCTTGAAATCTCTGGCCAAAAGGATTGTGTCTGGAGATAAATGATGATATCCCCATACCATGGATCTAAAGTGCTGATTAGAAGCAAGGATTCTTCCGCAATGGGCTTCTCCACCACAGTTTCCGTATCAGTACGCGGGAAATCACACATTAACTCCGCAAAAACTAAAGATTTCTTAGACTTAGATTTCTCAAATTCCAAGTCAAACTCCTACAGGATAACAATCCATTTAGAGTACTTGTCCCCTAGCAATTGCTTGGTCAAAATGTAGATCATAGGGTTGCCATCCAAAATTACTGTAGTTTTATGTAGTAAAATGTAGTGACGAAAACGTTGGACAGCTTGAACGGCTGCCAATGCCAATTTCTCCACATGTGAGTATTTTAGCTCAGTTGGATTTAAAGTTCGACTAAGGTAATATATCACATGTTCAGTTCTGAATTCATCTTCCTGAACTAAGACCATTCCAATGGTGGAATGAGAGGCGGCGAGATACAAGAGTGCATCAAAAGATTTCTGAGCTATCTCATCCCAATAGAATGGAGTATTCTGTTTCAACAACCGAGTAAAACCCTTTATAACCTTGGCGTAGTTAGGAATGAATTGTCTTAAAAAGTTTGCTTTCCCTTGCAAACTTTGGAGTTGGTAAAGACTCGAAGGAGGAGGCAATTTGATAATAGCTTCGACCTTCAAGGGATCGACGCGAATGCCAGCTTTCGAAACAACAAACCCCAACAATTGACCCGTTTCTATACAGAAAACACATTTGTGTGGATTCAATCGAATCCGATAATGCCTACACCTCATAAAGATTGCTCGTAAATGGACGAGGTGATCTACTCGATGTAATGAATGAGCAGGCAAGTCATCGAGATAGGGTTGCACAATGTCCTTGATGTCATGAAATGCATAAGACATGGCCCTTTGAAAAGTTGCTTCGGCATTCTTGAGCCCAAAGGGTAATTTGCAATAAGAAAATGTCCCCCATGGACAAATGAAAGTTGTTTTTGGTTGATCGGCAGGTAGAATATTGATTTGATTGTTTCCAAAAAGACCATCCATGAAGGAGAATATTTCGCTGCAGGCACAATCATCAATGATTTCATCGATATAGGGAGTTGGGTAATTGTCCTTGGGACAGGCTCGATTAATGTCCCTATAGTCGATACATATTCTTATTGTCCCTTGCTTTTTGTTAACCGGAACAATATTCGATACCCAATCCGTTAACAGGATCGGATAAATGAAACCTGCTTTGAGTAATTTTTCAACTTCTGCTTTAATTGCAGTAGCTTTTCACACAGAATAAGTCGATCTTGCGAACAAGATAGACCTTCCTAGAATCTAAAGAAGACCTAATGACAAGCAAACCAATCACACACTATCTTTCTCTAAATATGCTTTTATAAACAAAGGCAAACAAGTGTTTTACGCATACCTTGGGTCCAATGCAAGTTTGTGGAAGCCTCGCTCTTTCGATCCAAATGAGCTCCCTTGTCGCGAATCTGCAAACACAAACAAGCAAACAAATTAAATAGCACCTGAAAAGCCAATATCATAAAACATATTTAACATGAAAGTCAAGGAATTCATGAAACAAATGACATGAGACAATTTGTTGAGAAAAATGAGTTTGATTGTCTTAATTCAAATCAAGAAGAACTTTACAACCTGTGCCTTGACGCTGTACAAGCTCCTCTCAGGGTCCAGCAAGAAGTCTCCTCTACTTTGACAAGTTTCACTCTCTTCCCAATGAAGCTAAAAAGTTATGTGATCTCTCCTCTCAAGCTTAACTAGGAAGTCTTAATTTCACCAGCATTTACCCTAAAAAATGTTCAGCTTCTAACCTCTCCAGCAACCAGCCCAATGCCTGAATTTATAGCGCAATGGAGGGAAGTTACTAGGTCCTCCTTCAAAGGGATAAATCCCTCCTTCAAAGGGATAGCTCCTCTCATCAAGGGATTAGCTCCTTCTCTTTTGGGATGCATGAACCACCTAAGAGCGGCCAATCCACATCAAAATTCCTTCTAGAATCATCTAGAATTAACCCAAAGTGAGTTTTTTAGAATAAACTTGCGCCTTTTTGAATTTCACAGGGGTCCGCACCCACACCTTTAGGGATAGAGCGGGTAGGTCCGTAGTTTTTGTAAATAGAAGGTGCGGGACCGCAGGTAACAGTGAGAGAAAGTGCGGAACTAGAGTTTTATTGATTTTCAATGTCTTTCTCTCAATTTCAAAGCTTGACTTGAAGAGCTGAGGTCTGAGACTTGCTTAGGAGGATAGTACAAGTGATGATAGACCCATACTGACTACAAATAATCATGGTGACGATATTTTTGTGTAACAATGCCCTTTGGTCATAACTACTCAAGCCACTAGTTATGCATTCTAGTCATCTCATGATTCACATTACCTAGCAAACAAAAGAAAGGTCTAATGTAATAATTTTAACTATGCATACCAAGGATAACAAGGGACTTAGAGGGGCATACAACATCCTAAGTGTCATGGGTTGAAGTAGTGATGAGCAGTTGTGCTCCTAAATTTTTCAATGTATAACCCATAATTGGTTGTTATCTTTGCAGATAAACTTTAGTAGAACGTGAAAAAGGAAATTAGGTTCTATGGATGTTGTTCCATAGTCCCTTTCTGAAACCAAAAGTATCTTGTAAAACCCTAAATAAATTAATAATCAATGGAATGTTTTCCAACAACTCCTCTAAGTATCTACAAACCATCAGTAAATTAATGCTCGAAAAAATATCTCTCAATGGTTCCTGTAAAAAAACAAAAAATTTGTTAGCTACAATAGGGTTAGCTAGGTAATGTGAGTACTCAGGTGACTATAATAGTTAACACAAATTGTTAGCTATTATAGTCAATTACATTAGTCAAACAGCCAAAGGTGATCACATTCAAACTTAGTCAACCTTATATTTACCACAATAGTTTATCTTGTTCACTCAAAACAGTTTTTAGCTAACACAAGATTAATTAAATTAAAATATTAATTAGCATTAATTAATTAGAATATTAACATTAATAAGATTAATTGAAACATTAAAATGTTTAAGAAAATTAATTATATTATTAATCATATTATTGGGTAATCCCAACAATTTATAATACTAATACCATGGGTTTCCTCTAAAAAACAATACTAATAATATTATTAATCACAATAAATTTTTGAAATTGTTAACTTAATAACATTAATATTATTAATAACATTTAAACTTCAATTCCAATATTAAATTTAACAAAATTTAATTAATAATATTAATATTATTAATGAAATTAACATTATTACTAAAAATAATATTAACAACATTTAGTATTAAAACTAATAATAATAAATTTTAGTTTATTAATATGGTTTATTACTATTATTATTTAAATTTCTTAATATTATTAATTTTAATATTATTATTAATATTAATTTGCATTTTAATATTAATCATTAATTTCGAAACAATTTCAGAAGAAATCACATTGGTAGATTTAGGCCGATGCATTTGAAACCAACCAATGTGGTTCATCATCAGGACAATAGGGTTATCAAAAGGATCATTAAATAAAAACTGCAAAGCCCCTAGAAATCGTTAGTCAAAATTCCTTTCCATGCATCTGATAAAAAAATAAGAATAAAATCAACCAGTAAACCCTCAGAACCCTAAATTCATCAAAATGATTATGTGTTGGGATGGGGTCCCCTTGGTTAATTTTGGGGAAAAAGCCCAAGTTTTGTTGTAAAGAAACGTAAAGTCTCCGTAAATAGTGGTTGCGGAGCATGTAGATAATTAAAGAGTTAGAGAGGATTTTACCCTCTTTTATGTAAGTTAAGTTGGCTTTTTGTAGATTTACCCATGGTTCGCAGACCATGGGATTGTATAAATAAGTGTGCCTTAGAGAGTCTAAGGCAGTGATAGGAGATGAAGACGAATGTAATGGGTCGGTGAAAGTAAGGTCATAGAAGTCTTAGAGTAGAAGGCTCTGCAGCTATTTACATAGAGGCCTAGAGTAGAGTCTACAGCTAAGTGCACGAACCCCTACAATTGAGTGCGAAGGGAAATCTTGAGTATGTAAGTTGAACTGAATATTAATAAAGAAGATTGTTGTAGAAATACCTGTTTTTATCTCTTTACTTATGTTTTATATGAACGCACTTTATGTTATGATGAATGATGGGTTTATCAAATAATGATTTATTTATGCATCACTTTAAAACGTTTATATTCTTCTATGAATGCAATTGATGTTAATTGTTTATGTGAATATTATCTTGTTATATGCTAAAGTTGTTGAACACTTAGGCTAATTCGAGTAATTTTTTGGTTAAGAGTAATATTTTATGCACATAAGTAGTCAATTTACCTATTCAGGGTCCATAAAAGCCAGTCGTGGACCTTCGCGGAGGTCTAGAGGCTGATTAAAGGGAGTGTTGTAGCGGCTACAACCACCCTCTAAAATTTTCGCCTCAACCAATTTCAGAGCCTCCCTTGAGAATTTCACTTGATGACTGCACACACTCGGGTTCACTCCGTGAGCTTGTGTGAGTCTTTACATTCACCTTGCTTGTTCATTTCATTCAAGTTTCTGCATGTTGGTGTCTAATTCATGCTTGCGACCATGTTACATGGTTATGCTCAAAGTCTTTGTTTTGTATGTCCTTGTTGTGTTCTCTATGAAAGAATCTGTCGCACTCACACATGGAGTCACATTCTGTTGGGTCCCTATAATACTAGTGATTACCCCATTACTATTGTAGTTATACCCCTTATTCATATTGTTGTGCCCCCATTGCCCCCATATTGTTATTAATGTGCCCATAGAATCCCTCTATTGTTATTTTTGTGGCTTTATATTATTATTCTTAGGTCGGCTGGATTATATTGTGACTCCTTAGACTCCTATATATAGGAAGGAGGTTTTGTCATTTGAATCATCCAAGAATTGTTCATTTTTGTAATGTAAAGGAGGTTGCCCCCTCGAAGAGGCTGAATTCTAAGGCGTTGATCTATCTTTTCTATCTTTTCTTGAGCAGGTTTCATAACATTTGGTATCAGAGCTTTGGATTCTAGGGTTTCGCTGCTCCAAACAGGTCATCGTGGCATTTTCGCTATAACTTTTTTTTCTGTGACGTTTCAGAAGTCACAAAAAAAACCCATTTGATAAGAAATCGCGCTGAACTTTGGGTCCAAATTTCAGAGTTGTTCGCGCGATATTTTCGGAGATATGATCTGAGGAAGTTGGTCTTTTTGCAGACTCTTGAATTACACTCAAAACAGGTGACCTGGGGAAAATCGTCATAACTTTCTTTCTGAGCATCAGATTGAAATTTCGTAAGAAGGTACAGAAAGAGGACCGACTGTACTTTTGTCAAAGGTTGAAACAGTGACACGTGCCACTTCATACAAGTTCGCTCTACTGAACTAGTCTATAATCAAGTCACTGCGGGAGATTGTGCATAACTCTTCCTTGGAGAATCCAATTTGGATCAGACTAGTGGCATTGGAAAGAGGACATATAAGGATACTACAGGTCACAATTTCAGAACTGGATGATTCGAAATTACAGAGATACATCAGATTCAATATCAGGCTTCTACAAATAAAAAAAGGTCTTTAGTTTTTTTTTTTAATTTTTGCATAAGCTTGGTTTGAAGGAATTCAAAGGGCATAGTAAAGCATTATTATCGGTAACTGATGCCCCAAGGAAATAAAATGCAAACACCTAGTAAGGAACCTGAAAGCTCTAGCATGACTCATGAAGAAGAGGAAGAAATGCTACATGATATATCAAAATTACAAGAACAAGTGCAACAAATGTCACGCTCACAAAAGCTAACAGATGCTAAGATAAATGGCGTGGAATCTAAGATAAAGGGCATGGAAGCTAAGATGGATGGTCTGAAGGCAGATTTGAGGACAAATTTGAAGACAAACATGGCAGATTTGAAGACAGATTTGACAAATTTTCTACAAGAAATACTTACTAATGGTGAAAAGGTTGTAAAGGAAACTCATGATGTGAACAAAAGGAATGTTAATCATGATTCCATAGACTCTAATGTTGGATCGAAGACCCACCATATTCCAAAAATCGATATGAGTAAGTTTGATGGCAAGGATCCCGCCACATGGATATTACAGATGGAGCAGTTCTTCAATCTCAATAATGTGCAAAACACACAAAAGGTACGTATGGCAACTTTATATTTGGAACCAAATCAGTTTGTATGGTATCAATGGCTTTGCTCTCGTAAAAAAATTATCACTTGGGCAATTTTTACAGAAGAATTGATAGCACATTATGAGGATACAAAAAGCAACACTTTTTTTAGCCAATTGATAAGTCTCAAACAAAAGGGTTAAATAATGGAGCACATTGAGGAGTTCCAAAAATTGAACATAAGGGTAAAAGATATTCCATAGGAGCATAGATTGATGTGTTCATAGGGTCTTTAAAGGATAATATCCAACATGATGTTCGGCTTTGGGAACCTGATTCATTAGAGAAGGCATTCAGGTTAGCAAGAAAAACGGAAAGAAAAATTATGGCAACCAGGAAGCATACCACTCACAACTATAAAGACAGAAGTGCAGTTTCCCCTAGTCTTCCACAACCTATAAGGTTGACACCACAAGGATTGGAAGAAAAAAGAGAAAAAGGGCTTTGTTATAGTTGTGATAGCAAATACACTAAAGGTCATAAGTGTGCTGAGAAGAAACTATTCTATATATATTGTGAAGAGGAAGAAGAAAAGGAGCAAGGAAGGTCAAAAGAACAGGACATGCTCCAGGAACAAAGCCTAGATGAAGAACAAATAAATCCAACCATATCTTGTAATGCATTGGCAGGAATTACCACTCCTTAAACCATCAAGATAGAAGGACAAATCAAGAAGAAAAAGGTAATAGTGTTGATTGATTCAGGAAGCACCCACAATTTTATTCATTGTAGGGTAGCAAAAGAATTGAATTGCTTCCTATATCCAGCACTAGAGTGTCAAGTGATGATTGCAAATGGAGGAACAATAAATTGCTCTGGAAAGTGCCATAATATCAAGCTATCCATGGGAGAATATGTATTGACTAGCCCAATGCTTTCCATTCCAATGGGAGGTGCTGATGTTGTACTAGGAGTCCAATGGCTACAATCCTTGGGTACAATAGCTTTTAATTTTCAAGAACTTTTCATCAAATTTTCTACGGAAGGAAAGGAAGTTGAATTAAGGGGTATTGCAAGGAAACCAGGAAAGATAATTAGCTCTAATGGTATGACAAAGCTTCTAAAAAAGGAGCAAAGGAGTGTAAATTCACAATTATGTTCGCTAGATGTTTCCACGTTAGAATCATCTATTTCTCCAGATCTCCAAAAAGTCCTGGACAATCATTCCAAGGTATTTGAGACTCCCAAAGGTCTCCCACCTATGCGTGATCATGATCATGCTATTCATCTGATTCCAGGAAGTTTTCCTCCAAACATCAGGCCGTACAGATATCCCTATGTCCAAAAAGTGTAATTGAACGTATGGTTACAGAAATGCTAGAGGCTGGTATAATTCAACCGAGTCAAAGTTCTTTCTCTGCTCCAGTAGTATTGGTGCACAAGAAGGATGGATCATGGCGCATGTGTCCGGATTATAGGGAGCTCAACAAGCTCACTATTAAAGATAAGTTCCCCATTCCTATCATTGATGAATTACTGGATGAATTGCATGGATCAATTTACTTCACCAAGTTGGATCTTCGTTCAGGATATCATCAAATCAGAATGAAGATTGAAGACATTCCGAAAACGGCATTTAGAACTCATGAGGGTCATTATGAATTTTTGGTCATGCCTTTTGGCCTTACCAATGCACCTTCAACATTTCAAGGTTTGATGAATTCAATTTTCAAACCATTCCTTAGAAAATTTGTGTTAGTATTTTTTGATGATATACTTATCTACAGCAAGTCTTGGAAGGATCATGTTGAACATGTGGACAGGGTGCTACAACTATTGGAGGAGAAACAATTATATGCCAAAAGATCCAAATGTTTTTTGGAGTCCAGGAGGTGGAATATTTGGGTCATATTGTATCTCATGAAGGAGTTAAGGTAGACCCTAGCAAAATTAAAGCCATTAAGGAATGGAAAATCCCCACATCCATAAAGCATTTGCGCAGATTTCTTGGGTTGACAGGGTATTATCGCAAGTTTGTTAAGAATTATGGGAGAATATCAGCACCTCTAATGACATTATTGAAGAAAGATGCATTTTCATGGACTCCGGAAGCAACAAAGGCCTTTGAACATCTTAAAGAGGCAATGTGCCAAGCACCGGTCTTAGCTACACCGGACTTCACAAAAACCTTTATTATGGAATTTGATGCTTCAGGAAATGGAATTGGTGTTGTTCTAATGCAAGATGAAAGACCCGTTGCTTTTGAAAGTCGTCCAATCAAGGGAAAGTTTCTAAGAAAAGCTATTTATGAGAAGGAAATGTTGGCAATACTCCATGCACTTAAGAAATGGCGACCCTACCTAATGGGAAGACACTTCAAGGTAAAAAAGGATCATGATAGCCTTAAATACTTTTTAGAACAAAGATTATCCTCTGAAGAGCAACAAAAGTGGGTCACAAAGATGTTGGGTTATGACTTTGAAATCATCTACAAAAAAGGGAAGCAAAATGTGGTGGCAGATGCACTCTCAAGAAAGGATGAGGATGTGGAAGCATTGTTGTGCGCTATTTCTATCATCCAACCAGATTGGATAAATGAAGCAAGGGAGGAATGGAAGAATGACGAAGAAGTGTGGGCACTTATTCGAAAGCTACAACAAGATTCCAATACATCTGATACATTTAGCTAGAAAAATGATTCGTTATGGTACAAAGATCGCTTATACCTCTGTAAGAATTCCCAGCTAAAACAAAAGATTCTTATGGAATTGCACACTTCTCCCTTAGGAGGGCACTCAGGATTTTTAAAAACTTACCATAGGGTTAAGAAGGAATTTTTTTGGGATGGCCTTAAATTAGATATTCAAAAGTTTGTGGCAGAATGTTTGGTTTGCCAACAAAATAAAGTTGAAACAATTAAGACACCGGGTCTATTACAACCTTTATCCATTCCAAGCCAATGTTGGGAGGAGGTATCAATGGATTTTATCACAGGTTTACCCAAGTCTGAGGGAAAGAGTGTCATCATGGTGGTAGTTGACAGACTTACCAAGTATGCACACTTTTGTGCATTATCACATCCATTTAGAGCCAGTACAGTTTCTACTGCATTTATGGAAACAATTCAAAAGATACATGGAAACCCAAAGATTATTGTAAGTGACAGAGATCCCATTTTCAGTGGAAATTTTTGGACAAAATTATTTTCTCATCTTGGTACTCGGTTAGCTCATAGCTCATCTTATCATCCTTAATCTGATGGGCAAACTGAGATAGTAAACAAATGTTTGGAAGGATATCTTCTTTGCTTTGTATCTGATAAACAGACACAATCGGTCAAATGGTTGCCTCTGGCTGAATGGTGGTATAACACTTCCTTTCATACTGCAACAAAAATGACCCCATTTATGGCACTTTATGGGTATCAACCACCATCCATCACATCATATTTAAGAGAAAATTCTAAGGTTCAGGCAGTGGAACATCACATCGAACATCAACAACAAGTCCTCCAACTCTTAAAGGATAACCTCGTGTTGGCACATAATAGAATGAAACAACAGGCAGATCAACATCGCAGTGAAAGAAGTTTTGATGTAGGTGATTGGGTATTCCTACAGCTACAACCATATAAGCAAATGTCCCTCAAGCAAGCTAAGAAGGATAATAAATTATCACCAAAGTATTATGGTCCGTACAAGGTGTTGCAAAAGATTGGTACTATGGCATACAAATTGGAGCTTCCTGCAGCTTCTCGATTGCACCCAGTTTTCCATGTTTCATGCTTAAAGAAGGTTATAGACGACAAGCTCCCAGTTCAAACAATATTTCCAGAACTTGACGAGGAAGGAAAAGTTATATTGGAACCGGAAACAGTTATAGAAACAAGAACTCGACAGCTACGAAATCGATCAATTTCAGAGTACCTTATCAAGTGGAAGAACTTATCTGCTGAAGATTCCACATGGGAGGATGAGAATTTTATGCAGAAATATCCAGAACTACTCAAGCGTTGAGGACAACACTTTTTTGAAGGAGAGGGGCATGCTGGGTCCCTATAATACTAGTGATTACCCCATTACTATTGTAGTTATACCCCTTATTTATATTGTTGTGCCCCCATTGCCCCCATATTGTTAGTAATGTGCCCATAGAATCCCTCTATTGTTATTTTTGTGGTTTTATATTATTATTGTTAGGTCGGCTGGATTATATTGTGACTCCTTAGACTCCTATATATAGGAAGGAGGTTTTGTCATTTGAATCATCCAAGAATTGTTCATTTTTGTAATGTAAAGGAGGTTTCCCCCTCGAAGAGGCTGAATTCTAAGGCGTTGATCTATCTTTTCTATCTTTTCTTGTGAGTCTTTGCATCCACCTTGCTTGTTCATTTCATTCAAGTTTCTGCATGTTGGTGTCTAAGTCATGCTTGCGACCATGTTATGGTTATGCTCAAAGTCTTTGTTTTGTATGTCCTTGTTGTGTTCTCTATGAAAGAATCTGTTGCACTCACACATGGAGTCACATTCACTGTCATGCAAGCATTGCGCTTGTCACTTGCACTGTCAGTCAATCATGTTAAACATGTGCGTTTGGATGGTTTGGGTCGTTTCGTTGTCGAGTCATGTGAGTGTGTGTTGTATAATTGGCTATGTATCTTTTGATTGTTCACACACTTAGTCATTTTACTAAAGTTCTGACGACTAGACTCCCATCTAATAGTTGTACCATCAGCCCACTATTGACTTAATCGACTATCAACGAGAATAGTAGAAGCACCAAGCTAGTATTTTCAACTTGCACTCCTCGCAAGAAATTCAATCAGCTTTCATGCTTGCCACTTGGACAGTCAAACCCGGAAATCACCCCAAGACTAATTCCCCTAAAAAATTATACAGAGGCCACTGACGTCACTTGATTAACTAGCTAAGGAAATTGCATAGACAGGCCAGACAGATAGAAAGTGCCCGTCCCTGTCTCCTTCAGAAAATTGTGCAATTTTCCCATTCAGTCATCTGGACAGTCAACCAATTGCTCATCCAAGAAATTGAGAAGTTTTCATGAGAGGACCTTCTATTGTCCAACAATCCACTCAACTTAGGAATTGTGCAGTGATGATCAGTAGGCCGACTTCCCAGCTTCAATGCAATTTTCCTGCGAGTAGCAGATTACTAGTTCCCTCCAAGAATTGCGCAGTTTTTACTGTCAGTCACTGAGCAACCAACTGTCAGTTACCTCTGGGAATTGCGCAGTTCTGGATGCCAGTGAACCCAACAGCCGAATGTCAGTTCCCTCTAGGAATTGCATAGTTTTGGCTACCAATCGTTTGGGTATTTCCTCCAAAAAACTGCACGATTTCTACGTGCTGACCCTTCAAGCAACCCAACTCGTTCCTCTCGAAAATTGCACAAAAATGGATGTCTAGCCCCCACTTCCCATTCATTCCGAAAAATGCGCAGAGCATCCTTGCCTTGCCTGCCTACAGCTCAGACTGTCCCTCCCAAAATTTGTGCAACTTTTCCTCCCAGCTGAACCAGACCTCACAGACAATCACCGTCAACTCAGATTGCCCGGAGCCACCATCGTGCTTCGCAACCTTGTCAGCTCTCATAGTCAAATGCAACCGAAATGATCATGTGTCATAGTAGACTAGGAGGTTTTGGATTTCATGTCGTCTTGTCATGAGTGACTACAGGTACAGGCACATCAACAAACATGGAAAGATGACGAATCAAATGAACTGAGGGAGAACATGAAGAATGACAAGTTCACCAATGGACAAATGAATGATGCATGCGAAATGGACGAACGCGACAAACATGCACCTTTGCGAACAAATGAGCCTATCAAGACTCCCAACATGAAAGCAAGGAACAACTCAAATAGTATTAATAATCAGAATTATTAACAACAACATTAATAACATCATTATTAACAACATCATTAATAATTATTAATAACATTATTACTATAAATAATATTGATATTAATATTGATAAATAATACTAACAATATTTAGTATTAACAATAATAATATGAAATTAAATTTATTCTTTATTATTATTATTTTAATTTATTAATATTAATTAATATATTCTAATATTAATATAATTAATATTAATAACATTAAATTTTAATTTTAATATTATTAGTATTTATAGATATTAATTTTAACATTAATTATTAATATTAATAAAATTGAATAATTATGGTCAACATTGGTTAAATGTTGCATTGTGACAAATATTTTCTCAGTATGAAAATCAATCATTGTCAATTATGGTCAACCATGGTCAATCATGGTCAACAATTTTCCAACATTACATTGTGACGAAAATTGTCTTAATATCAAGATCAACCATGGTCATCCATCCTCAACCATGGTCAATGATGGTCAACCATAGTCAACTATGGCCAATCATGGTCAACCATGGTCAATAATTGTTGTCACATTGTGACGAATATTGTCTCTTCGTCCAACATCACATTATGACAATGATGGTCATCCATGGTCAACCATGGTCCAAGTTCACATTGTGATAAATATTTTGTCACTATGAAAATCAACCATAGTCAACCATAGTCCAAAAGTGCATTGTGACAAAGCTTCTCCCAATATGAAGATCACTTGTGGTCAACTATGGCCCAACATTGCATTGTGACAAATATTGTGTCAATATGAAAATCAACCATGGTCAACAATGGTCAACCATGTTAATATGCCTTCAGTTTATATACCTTGGGTTTATAATCATGATCAACCATGGTTCAGTGTCACATTGTATCAAAGATTGTCTCAATATGAAAATCAACCATGTTCAACCATTGTCAAACATCATCAATCATGCTCAATCATGGCTCAACGTCACATTGTAACAAATACTGTCTCAATATGAAAATAAACCATGGTCAACCATCTTCAATCATGGTCAATCGTCTTCAATCATGGTCAACGATGGTCAACCATGCTCAATTGTCGCACTGTGAAAAAGATTGTCTCAAAATGAAAATCAAACATGGTCAATCATGCTTAACCATGCTCAAACATGGTTAATGATCATCAATATCCATGGTCACATTGTGACAAATATTTTTTCAATATGAAAATCAACCATGGTCAACCATAGACCAACAATGCATTGTGACAAATATTGTCTCAATATAAAAATCATCAATGGTCAACCATTTTTGTTTTAAGGTTTATAATATATATCTTAGGGTTTATATACCTTGGGTTTACAATATTAATCTTTGAAAATTTCAACATTAATCCCATTTTTTTAATGAATGCCTTGTTTTTATAATATCAATCCCTTGGGTTTATTAATCTAAGGGTTCATATTCCTAGGCTAGAATATTATGATAGGGCTATATATATATATATATATATATATAGAGAGAGAGAGAGAGAGATATAGATATATATATTCTTAAGCAAGAGTTGTACCTTCTATTTCATTAAATGTAAAAATAGCTTACATAGAATACAACAGTCCCCAAGGAACTGTGGGCAAAAGAAAAGCCACTCACATACAACCTAGGGCCCCAAGCTAAAGGCTTAAACAATGAGCCTCGGTCCCTCAAACAATCAAACAAGTAAAATAAAGAGTCTGACCCAAAGAGGCATTAGGGACCCATCTAATAGGAATTCAGTTCTGAGTGGGGGATAACCCTCGAGCACGAAAAGCATGCAAAAGCCATCAAATTCCACCAATACTCGAAATTGTCTAGAAGAAATTCATCCCAAGATCAGCACCATTATCCTAGGCCGACGATCCTCCACGCGAAATCCAACGACAGAGGATAATATCACTACACCTAGAAGCCCAGCAATTAACCACGCGATAGCCATCCTGGACCCACCAACATGCTCATTTGCTCCTAACCGTAGATCCTCCATGCCAGATCCAATGACGGAGGATGATATCACTATACCTAGTAGCCCGAAAAATAACTAACATGCTCGCTTGTTCCTGACCATAGATCCATCATGTATGATTCGACAGCTGAGGATCATATCACACAAGCCTAACATACTAAACATTACCGCGCGATGAGGGCGGTATTCCTTCCCCGTACTATGCCACATGGAGCAAGGTGAATGGAATCGCTCCCAACTCCACAAAGCTACTTCTCGCATGAAGGGCATGCGATGAATGATAAACCACCTCGCGAGTAGTATTATAGCAACGGAAAAAAACGTGAGGGGTATAAGGCTACCGAGAAAGCCAGAATTCATGCCCCACTCACCATCCCATCTCCGCAGCCCCATGAACCAGTGCAAGAAGAAAATCCTATTGTTTGGCCGACTATCTGCAGTCCTGATCCTGCCCAGCCACTTCCAACTGAAACTTTTATGTTCATACTATCAAGGGTTGGGGAGGTTGACAATGACCTACATCCCCAGAATGTTCTTACTCTGGAAAAAAACTCTACATCAAGAATCCACAACACCTAGACCCCGCCTTTGTGTCTCTGATTCAAAACACCATTATGTCCTCATCTGCCTCGTCGTGACATTGCACCTTTAATCTATTCAGAGGCATCTCAAGCCAACTTAGCGCAACCCTGCTTTTGGTATAGAGCACTCCTTGATTGGCCAAGATGTCTGCCAATTTGTTTGTTGTCCTGCGGACATGGTTAAAACTCACGGTACGTAAGCCTCAGAGATGAAGCTAAATCCTTTGAAAGACCTGCAACAACCTCCATTGTTTTCAGACTTTTTCTGGCTCCGTGCCACAGTTGATTCTTTTGACCGAGTTTATGATTAACTCTGAATCAGCTTCAACAATAACATTTTGGAGATTATCCTCCTTCAAGAATTCTAAACATTGTTCAAGAGCCATTAATTCCACCATATTGTTAGTGGCTCTTTCTAAAAGGCAATGGAATATGAAAAGGAGACTGTCGTTTTCATCCCTTAACACCCCTCCACAGCCAGCAATACCCGGGTTATCTTTGGAAGCCCCATCAATGTTGTATTTCAAAAAACCCTGAGGGGGAGGATGCCAATAATCCTACTTAGTATCAAGATTCAAACCCTTCCTGTCCAAGCCCTATGGGATAAGCCCCTGCATACCCAACTTAAGAAGAATCTGTGTTTTAACTTCTAACGATGGATTCTTAGGGTAAGTTCAGACTATGGAACTTACCGTCTCCTTAAGGAATCTTAAGATTTGCTCAAAAAGGTGATGGGAGGAACATTTAACATTCTTAAAGATTTTGTTGTTCCTTTCTTTCCAGACTGTCCATATTATGAAGCTTGGTGTTAAAGCCCAGGCAGAGCCTAGAAGTTCAAAATCAGAGTAGTGGTTTCTCCAATTGTTTAGGGCATTGATGATGCTTCGTTTGTACCTGTCTCTCTGCTGGAAGATCAAGGAAAAAGTGTCCCACAACCAAGAGGTGAAAATGCAGTTATTAAGAAGGTTATCCATTGTTTCCTCTTGGGCTTCATGGAGTTGGCATCTGGAAGGGCCTAGAACACCCCTCTTTCGAATGTTATCACAAGTCGGAATTTTCCTATGATGAACCAACCACATGAAGAGTTTAATCTTCATCCATTCTTGATGTATCCATAAGTTCTGCCAAACCTTGTCTGGTTTATTGGAATCCAGCCCAAGGAGTATGCATTTTGCCTCCTTAATATTGAAGGTACCTACATGATTGTTGCCCCATCTAAGTTGATCATGCCCCCCTGTCACTAATATTTTCCTTTGTTCCAACCTTCTCAGAAGTGCCTCTGCTTTGGCTTTCAATGGGTTGTCTTCCTTGTTATTCAACCTCTTCTAGGTTCTCCATTTTCCTTCACTATTGGTTTGATCCCAGAAATATTTTACCTTAAATAACCTTTGGGTATTTGTATCCTCCCAAAACAGAGCAAGATCACCATCTCAGATCTCCCAGAAGTTGTTTTTTGTACTAATCCTCTATTCCCCAGGCCTTATTCTAGATGTGTGGGCCCTTAATGATGCCGAACATTCCTATGAGATCATTATCTTGCCAAGCGCTGGCATATTTTTCTTTCTAGATGCTAGCCCACTACCCCTTTGGGTCCTTTACCCAGTGCCACCATAATTTTGCCCCTAAAACTTGACTTAGTTTTTCCGGATCATCCAATCCAAGACCCCCATATTTTTTTCATTTGCAAATATTCTCCAAGGCTACCAAGGGTCATCTCTTTCTTTCCTCCCCCTTCCCCCAAAGAAAGTCTCTTTGAATGGTTTTAAAATGTTGTAAAACTCCTTTTGGAGTTGGAAGGGTTGATAGCATAAAGACAGGGATTGATTGGAGAACAGCTTTTGTGAGCACCAACCGACTAGCCAAGTTTAAAGATCTAAAGGTCCATTTCCTAATTTTATCGTACACCTTATTAATCATCGGCTCCCAAATGCCCTTGTGCAAAGGTTTATCAGTAAGAGGAACTCCCAAATATTTGGAGGGGAGAACATCCCTTTGAAAGCCTAAAATCCTGGAGATATTTTTCTGAATAGAAATATTGGTATTAAAGAAAAAAATCTTAGATTGGGAGAGATTAAATTCCATACCTGTAGCCATGGAAAAGTCAGATAGGAGATGTTTATATGCTAGAGCTTCTTTGACCGTGGGGATTCCTTGCAGCATTGTATCATCAACAAATTGTTGATGGGTCAAAGCCTAACCATTCTTTGAAAGTTGGAGACCTTTGATATTACCAGCTTGTTTTGCATGCTTGATAGACCGACCCAGTCCTTCCATCATGAGTATGAAGAGAAAGGAAGAGATCATTTCACCCTACCTAGGGCCTCTGGAAGGAGTAAAAGTCCTGGAAGGAGAACCATTAACCAGAATTGAAAAGCTGGAAGACATTACTAGGGCTATTACCCATCTTACCCAGTTATGATCAAACCCAAAAGCAATAAGGACCCTCCTTATATAGGTCCAGTTCAACTTATCATAAGCTTTGGCTAGGTCCAATTGCATAATCATACCAGCCTTCTTATTGCTAGTCAAGAGTACACCACCTCATGCGCTTGAATGATGTTATTAAGAATTTCTCTACCCTGCACATATCTAGATTGCTCCATAGAAACTAGGGTAGGAAGCAGTGCTTTGAGTCTGTTAGCAACAACCTTGGATATTATCTTATAAACCACATTGCACAAGGCTATGGGTCTAAAACTATCTGGAGTCTGAGCACTGTCCTGTTTTGGGATCAGTGAGATGAAGGAAGTGTTGAGCACCTTCAAAATAGTTCTAATCAACTGGAACCTTCCACTACATTTAGAATATCCTGTTTAACAATATTCCAGCAAGCCTTAAAGAAATCCACATTAAAACCATCAGGGCTTGGTGCTTTAACATTCAACATTTCCTTGACAACCTCACTAACCTCCTCTTCTATCACTGGCCTATTGAGATTGAAATTATCCTCTCTAGTAACCAGTCTAGGACTATGTCCTATTAAATCACTGATAAAATTCTCTATGTCGGGAATGGTTTCCTGTGTTATTCCATGAAAGTGCTGAACTAACACATCTTCAATATCCTCATGGGAATTATGTAGATGACCGTCCTCATCTTTGATCGAAGAGATCCTATTATGAGATCTATTTACTATCGTAGATATGTGGAGAAAAGTAGTGTTACGCTCCCCTTATTTCAGCCATTGAACTCTGGATTTTTGTCTCCAAAATGTTTCCTCTTGTTTACATAGATTATCCCAGTCTTGATGGTGTTTGGTGACTAGATCATTTCTATCTTTATCAAAGCCTTCTGTGATAAGGGTTTGATTGAGATCCCTCATTTTATCTTCCACAACTTTTTCGTAGCAAAAATATTGCCAAATTCATTCTTGTTCCAATCTTTAAGTTTGAGCTTGATGAGCTTTAGTCTTTTGTGTAGCTGGAACATTCTTGTACCCTGAATATCCAGATCTTCTGTCCACCATTTTGAAATGTTGCTGATGAAGTCTGGGTTGGTAAGCCAGATATTCTCAAATCTAAAAGGTTTTTTCTTGGGGGTACCAATGCCCTGAACCTCAAGTTGTACAGGCCAATGGTCTGAGCCTCAAAGGGGAGAATTATCACTATCATTTCCTTATTGGTAAGCATAGGATCCTCTGAGATTATGAATTTGTCTAACTTTGAGGCTACTTGTGACTCTCCTCCTCTTTTATTGTTCCAAGTAAAGAGACCATTATTCATGTCAGTATCAACAAGCTTCATATTGTCTATAAAAGTTTGAAATTATAAAGAGTCTATGCTTATAGTTCTGGTTCCCCCTTTTTCTCTACAAGTGATTTGATCATGTTGAAGTCCCCACACAAGATCCATCGTACATCTACATGTCTGTCTCTAAGCTCCATAAGAGAATCTAGAAACCTGAGTTTCTCATCTATTCTTTGTGGGCCATCAACATTTGTGACCAGATAGGTCTCCCTATCTCCCACCGGTTGTATAACTACTGACAAATAATTTCTAGATGCCTCAGCATCTATTATGCCAATCTTTTGGCGGTTCCAAAGAGTAAGTATGCCCCCTGTTATATTATCTGCTTTGACTTCTAGAAACTCAAATCTATTGAGCCATTTTTTATGGATTTCTTTTATTTTTTGAATGGAAAATTTAGTTTCCTAGATAAAGATCATATCCAAAGCTTCTTGTTTCATTCTATTACTAATAATTCTCTGTTTTCTTTTACTACCTAAACCTCTGATATTCCAAGATGTAAACTTCATTATTAAATATTAGTAAAGGACTAGCTAGCAGTATCTTTCATCTTACCTAAATCTATCATTAGCTTTTCACATTCCATCAATAACTCATTCTACTTTTTCCTGCCTCTTTTCTTTCCTGGGTTTTTGGGTGCTAATCCAGGTGTGTTTTTCATGGTTTTTACACCTTCATTTCCTTGTCTTTCATTTGTTCTTTGTCTGTCCAGCCCTTTATCTTGAGTTTTCCATAGGAACAGCTGTTGTACTCTATTGAACTCTTCTTGCAGTAATGAGTCTACCCCACTCATGGTCCCCTATTTCAAGAACCCTTCCAGATCTAGGTGTTCCTTGTCAAGAATCTCCTGCAGTTCATGATCCTCCATTTCCATCTCACTCTGGGTCATTTCTAGGTCCATCTCCAGTTCTGCTTCACTCAGCATAGTCTCTTTCTGTTTGTAACCCTCCTGTGTTTGTATTCTTTCTTCTTTTTCCTTCTCCACTGGGCTTCCTTCCATAACCTGATATGCTTTTGTTATCTCTTCTTCTTCTTCGAGTACATGGAACCTGTTCAAATTAGCCTGTTGCCCTTTTGTTTGATGTTTTTTGGCCCCCTCTTGCCCCCTTTTCCTCTATGTACCACTTTGTGAAAGCCTTCAGTATCTTTCATTATGGTCACTTTACTTATGTTCTCTATTTTACTGAGAGGGCAGTCCCTGAATAGGTGCCCATGCTCATGGCACCTCTGACATTTGAAAGGAATATGTTCATAGTCTACTGTTTGTACCCATTCTTCGTCAAAAACTTCCAAGATGACCTCATCCGGTAGAGCTCCAGATAGATCCATCTCCACACATATTCGTGTGAAGGAAGTGTACTTTCCTCTTTTGGTGGCTTCAGAAGCTTTGACAAAGTGACCTAACTTGTTTCCTATGGTAAATAACGATTTCGTGTGCTAGTAATCAAGAGGTAGAGAGTAGAGTCTTACCCAGACTGGGAATGAAGTGAAAGTTTTCCAATTAGGGAAAAAAATTCATCATCTACGGTCGCATGTAGAGGCCTGCTGCTGCATAGAATTATGGCCCTCCTTCAAACACCCTGACTTTGTCCTCAATATTTGTGAAGACCATAGTGAAGAAACCCTTTGACCCAATATGTAGGTCAATGCTTCCTTTTGGTTTCCAGTTGTATTTAATCCATGTCTGTAAAACCTTTTCAGTGGGCCATAATCCCATGAATTTACAAATTATAACATATGTCCGCATGTGGTCCCTGTGTGCCTGCAGAGCAAGATCTTTTAAAACTACTCTAGATGTGACCTCAGCTTTGAGTTTACATGGCCCCTTTTGTTCTTTGTTTTTCGCTCCCTGTTCCTTGTCTTCTTCCTCATTTTCTTAATTGTTGTTATTCTCCCTTGTCTTGTTTAAATCTTGTTCCTCTTCCGTATTCCTTATCCCTTCACCGGAAGGACCTCTGACACTCACTATTGGTTTCCTTCCTTGGCTGGACACTTCCTGCCTATAGGAGGGAGTGGAGCTCCCTCCTCTACATGTTTCCATAGAAACTCCCGTGAACACCCACAAACCCTAGCAATTCCAGGAAACTCCCGCCTTCTTTGATCCTCTTCTTGTCACCATGATAGGGTTATATATTAATCCTAAGTTTTAATATAAATCCCTTGGGTTTATAACAAATTGTGTTTATAATATAAATTCCTAGGGTTTATAATATTAATCATAGGGTTTAATATTAAGCGTAGAGTTTACAATAGTAATCCCTTGAGTTTATGAGTTTTAGGGTTTATATTCCTATTGTTTAATATTAGTCACTTGGGTTTAAAATTATTCCCCTTGGTTTATAATCTATTGCGTTTATAATATTAATCCTATAGACTTATAAATTCCTTGCGTTTACATTCATAGGGTATAATATTAAGCCTAGGGTTTACAATATTAATCCCTTGGGTTTATTAATTTTAGGAAATGGTCGAATGCCATATTGTGACAAAGCTTGTCAATATTAAAATCAACCATGGTCCAACATCACATTGTGACAAAGATTCTTTCAATATGAAAATCAATAATGATAAACCATGTTTGTTTTAGGGTGAAGAATATTTATCATGGGTTTATTATTATGATTATTGTTATCCAATTTTAAGGTCACGACCAAGCTAGACACCAAATTGGTGTATGAGACTCCCTTGTTTGTGGGACAAAGGAGACACCTTCATGCAATGTTTTGACTGCTAAGTCTATGAAGGCATACATAATATACCCCACTCTCATTTTGAACCTGTGAACTTTTAAGAGGACACACATGCTCTTAACCATTAGGCCCACTAAAGGTGTATCTTAGCGTTTATATACCTTGGGTTTACAATATTAATTATTTGGATTTTCATTATTAATCCATTTTTTATGAATGTCTTTTGATTATAATATCAATCCCTTGCATTTATTAATCTAAGGGTTCATATTCCTAGGGTAGAATATTATGATAATATTTATATATTAATATAAATCCTTGGGTTTATAATCCAATAGGTTTCTAATATTAATTCTTAGGGTTTATATTACTAGGGTTTAATATTAAGCCTAGGGTTTACAATATTATTCTCTTCGGTTTATGAGTTTTAGGGTTTATATTCCTAGGGTTTAATATTATTCTCGTGGGTTTAAAATTATTCCCTTAGATTTATAATATTAATCCCTTGGATTTAAAATTATTCCCTTAGGCTTATAATATTAATCTCTTGTGTTTAAAATTATTCCCTTAGTTTTATGATATTAATCCCTTTGGTTTAAAATTATTGCCCTTGGCTTATAATCCACTCAGTTTATAATATTAATCCCTTAGGTTTATAAATTCCTTGGATTTATAGTATTAATCTCTTGGGTTTGTAGTATTAATCCCAAGGTTTATAGTATTAATCTCAGGGTTTACATTGCTAGGATTTAATATTAATTGTAGGCTCTAATGCTATTCCCTTGGGTTTATAGTCTCTTGGGTTTTTAATATTAATATAATGTGTTTATTAATCTCTTAGGTTCATAATATTGATCCTAGGGTTTCTAATATTAATCATAGGGTTTATATTCTAAGGGTTTAATATTAAGCCTATTGTTTATAATATTAACCTTAGGGTTTAATATTATTACCTTTAGTTTATAATCCCTTGGGTTTATATTATTAACCCCTCAGTTTATTAATCTTAGTGTTTATGTTCCTAGTTAGTATTAAACCTAAGGTTTAATGTTATGTCAACCATGGTCGAACATCACATTGTGGCAAATATTGTCAATATTAAAACCAATCATGGTCAATCATGATCAACCATAATACTTACCTTAGGGTTTATATCCCTTGGGTTTATAATATTAAACTTTGGTTTTTTAATATTAATCCCTTTGGTTTATTAATTTCATAGGTTTATAATGTTAATCCTAAAGTTTATAATATTAACCTTGGAGTTTAATGTTTATTTTAAGGGTTATAATATTTACCTTAGGGTTTATATCCCTTGGGTTTATATTATTAATTCCTCATTTTTAATATTATTCCCATGTGTTTATGACCCCTTAGGTTTATGAGTCCCTTGTGTTTATGACATCAATCTCTTGAGTTTATTAATCTAAGGTTTCATATTTCTAGGGTATAATATTATTCATAAATTTTATAATATTAATCCTAAGATTTGATTTAAGTCTCTTGGATTTATAATCCATTGGGTGTATGCTATAAATTCCTTGGGTTTATTAATCCCTAACATAGATGGCTTTGCATTATGGTCTACCTGGAACAAGGGATCCCCTCGTAGAGGCATTGGCGATATAGCTTGTTACATTAAGAAGAACATCTCCCCCCATGCTAGGATTTATAAAAATGACCCTTACAACCAATATAGTTGGATAGAGAGTACTGACATTAATGATAAAAAGACCTACATAGCAATCTGTTATTTCCCCCCATCAATTATCACTTCTATAATGAAAAGAATCTACATAAAAGTAGTCCTTACAATGGTTTAGAGAATGATATTTCTAGCCTAAGGAATGAAGGTAATATCCTTTTAATGGGTGACTTTAATGTTCGAACTTAAGAAACCAAGCTATTCTTCTAAGCAATCATTTCAACCCTAATCCTCTTTGGTTAGACAAAGACCTTACTCTGGCTAGCTGGTACAAAAGGAGCTCTAAAGACTTTGGGGAGAATTTGTTTGGGTCGGAGCTAGTCAAGCTCTGTAGTGCTCAAGATCTCATAATTTGCAATAGTATAAATAAGTGGCCCAACTCTAGCCAGATAACCTACATCTATGGGATTGGTAGTAGTGTGATAGACTATGTTATTTCTAATCTCCCTTTATACAATGAAATAATAAATTTTGACATCTTAAACGACCATGATCTTGACTCTAATCATAGGTCTTTACTTATAACTCTCAATTTTGTCATGCATAGAGATCCCATAAAATATAATTGTTATATCCAAAAGAACTTAATCTTTGATAGAAATAAAAACAATCTCTTTCTAAATGAATTAAAAATTAATTTGCTTCCTTTATCGAGTATAGACAACATAGAAGACCTCTATCATAATTTTATTACAACCCTCTCATATTCTATTAACGATTTCTCAATTGAAGTTTTAGGTAATAATAGAAATAGAAAAACCAACCCATGGTATGACAAATATTGTAAAAGTGCAAGGAGATAAATTAAGGAAGCTGTCAATATATATCATAGAATTGGCAAGATAAAAATATACAAATCCCTAACTAAAAGGAAAGAAAAGCAGTGTATTCATAAAAGACAAGAGAATCTCTTACACCTCTCTAAGGTAGCTCCTAAGAAATTTTGGAGGCAGATTCTAACTAGGAAAATTAAAGATAATGATAAAATTTCCTTTTATCCAGGTTATCTATTGTTTATAGATGCATTAAAAGAATTAAATACATAGTTTGTAGCTTAACCAAAGAGAAACTTTAAATGTGCACATATGATAGAAAAAAGAAGAAGAGCATAGGAAGACAAGAAGACAAGAACTTGATAACAGAGTTCATCCCTCCTGAACTACATCTCTGGGCCCTACTTGATCAATGGGGAGGCCTTCATTCATTAAAAATGACATCAAAAGAAGTTACATTCATCAGTTACAAAAATGGAGCATTATACCTCCATGCTGAAAATGCCCGAAAATTAGATATCTCTATTGTAGAAGCTAACTCCACCATTGGATTCCTATTGCTGAGACATGTAAAATTGATATAAAACTTGTCCAATTCTGAGACTGGACCCAAATCACCCTCCTGCAAAAATTCAGCCAAACATGGTTCCAGTAGTGTTTTCTGAATGCTCAGGGTTCCACTACCTTTGTCTCGGTTTTTGTGCCTAGGCTATTGTACCTCCGCTGATCCACCTTGTTTTGACAAAATTCTTATTTTTAAATAATAACATGGGTGGACTTACCATGGTTTGGTTGTTATGGGTTATTTTTAATGAATACATAAATAGCATATGTTATATAACAAACCCAACCGTATCAACCATATATAACCCATATATATATATATTTATATTACATTGGAGGGTGGGCCCGTACTTCACGGGACCCATACCCTTCCCCATCCCAACCACCAAGATCCACATTAATCCTTTTAGGTTGGCACTGTACATGTTTCGTTGGCTTTGGGTGGCGGGAAGACCACATGGTCGGCTACCCAAGTCATGCTCGTTCAAGAGCTACCGTGGTCAACGGTTCATGCGTTTTGGTAATATGTGTTATATAACCATATAATATCTCCCCACCATATACGTTGGTTTTGTTTTTTTAAACCATGCCATATATGGTATAACCATATTACCTTTTGACTATAGTTTTTTTTTTTAGATTTATAAATTTTATATAGTTATTTTAATAACTATAAAACAAGATTTTGTTATATAGTTATTTAACCAAAAATGATTTTTGTTCTCTTGTGCAGGTTTAGAAGGCCACTGGAGGGATGCCAAGTGTCAAGTTGCCATGTGGGTCCCATGTGCTGACTGGGATGCCATGTGACACACTGTGTGCCCCATTTTTCTCCTGCCATACCAATCTTTGAAGAGCTCTATCTTTTCCATACGAGCTCAGATTGACGAACCTTTCACGCCACCACGATTAGGAAGATGAGCCCTCTCAACTGATGCCACCAAATTATCCGTTTTTCCATTTTAAATTTCAAGCCTTATCCATCCCCTTAGTGTCTTGAGATCCTCCTGGATCAATCCTCCCCACTGAGGAGCTTTTGGTCCTCCAAAATCATTAGCACACTGTCAATCCACACTGTCAATCTCCTGCATGCGAAACTAGTACATTCTTGCAATCATGCACACCACACATGACTCAACAACCCCTCCTTGCCAAGAGTTCATAGCACGCACTTATTGGCCAATGATTACTTAAAAAGTAATTAATGCCTCATGTACTAATAAGGAAAAGGCCAAAATATCATCATTGCGTCTTGAAGTGATGGGAAACACCCCACGCCATCATTTTTACATTGCAATATATGATTTACAATGGTGGCCATAACAAGCTACTACCCTAAAAAAGCCATCTTAATAAAGAAGACCATCATGAATGGTGCAGATTCATCTGTTGAACATGTTCATCTTTCAGCTCCTCTAGCGATGTTTCCGGAACATGGAGCATTGGACACATGGTTTGTTGGTGTCCCCTTTGTTGCAATGATTACAATGATTCTTTCTCCTCCAAACTTTCACAACTTCCTTGGGGTGCTTCTCCTTGCTTTTTCTTCGAAAGGTGTTCATGGAGCCCTCACTATCACTGGATTGTGAGGAACTAATTTCATTGTCTGTTGTTGGCTGGTTACTAGCTATATTGGAACTTTCCCCCATTTCCTTTTTGGTGTATCCAATTCCTATAGTATGGTTTTCAAAAGCAGCAAATTCATCATCATGAAAACCATATGAAATTGGAGAATCACTTTTTACCTCGTGATAGCTATATTGCGGTTGTTCCAAGGCCTCATCCTTGGCTTGCAACTGGAATAGTAATCTTTGGTTTTCATCCCTTACATCTTGTAGAAGCCTCCTTAGCTCAACATTCTCTGCTTGGATGCGGTGGTTGATCTCTTGAAGTTCTTGGAGTCCTGCTGAGGGAAGTGTCCTTTTTGATATATTGGTTGAAATCCTTGATTCATAGCCAAAATCAAACCCCAAATCTATGGGCCCTCTTGTCATGACCCCCAGGGCTGTAAACTTCATCTCATCACTGGAGTCAGACCCCAAGTCAACGGGCCTACCTCATGCAAATCCTGTAGCTGTGACTTTCTCATCTTCCTCTGACTCATAATCTTGGCTTTGTTGTATAGTGGCGACGTCCTTCTGTTTCCCATTTTTGTAATTCCTCTCAGACCTCAGTTCAGGGTGCATCTTCCAACAATTCTCTTCATCGTGCCCCTCTTTCCTACAATGTGTACAAGAGGGCTTTACTCCCCTTCTCTTGACTGCTACCATTCTCTTTGATTGGTAATCTCTGTCATATTGCCCCTGTTCTTAATGTGAATGGCCTTTATGCTAGCCTCATCAATGGTGGTTGGTTCAATAAATAATAATGAATGCCTAATATAATTATGTAACGATCCAATGTATTTAGTTACAATTTCAGGTGTATCAAGCGCAATACCCAAATTTAGTGCTTGCTTCCTAAATTCTTCTGTAAAACTCTGAACATCCTGACCTTTGCCTTGCCTTAAATACTACCAGTTCATTAAAGTTTTTTGCATGTAACCCAACAGATAACATTGTGCTTTTAATGTAGAAATGAAATTAGGCCAAGAGGAATAAAGATTACCCACATCCTTATTACTTTGTACTTTTCTCTCCCACCAAACGACAGTGGTGCTAGTTAATCGCAAAGAAGCCAACTGAATCTTTGCTTCATCCTCCATGACCTGCTGAATCCTGCAGTAGATCTTAATCTGCCTAATCCAATTCTTAAGTTTTTTTGCATTGCTCTCACCATTGTACATGGGGAGATCAAATTTAACATCTAATTTAAAAAGGGGCTTCTTAGTTGTATCTTTTGAATTTCGATTATCATTATGGTGAGAAGAAGAAGAAATTTCACTTGTAGAAGGAGAATGAGGTGGATCTCCTCCATCACCTCCATGTACTGAACGTTATCCTTCTAGAGTTTTCCCCTCTGCGTTGTCTAGGTTTTTGAGCTTTGAGAATAACTTCTCAACATGATCTGCCATCATATAGAAAGTCTTGTGAAAATTTTTCTCCTCATCATATCGAGTCTCGTCATCTGCCATGTTCCCTCTTCAATTTGCACATCCTTCCTTGGGATCGAAAGGTTGTAACTCCCCTTCACCTCTTTGGAGCATGTTTTTCATTAGCATACAAACATGCCATTCACATCTAAAAACACCTGCTCTAGTACCACTTGAACTAGGTTATCTTTTGTTTATAGATGCATTAAAATAATTACATACACAGTTTGTATCTTAACCAAAGAGAAACTTTAAATGTGCACATATGAGAGAAAGAAGAAGAAGAGCATAAGAAGACAAGAAGACAAGAGCTTGATAATGGAGTTTGCCCCCCCTGGACTGCACCTCCAAGCCCTGCACGATCAATGGGGAGGCCTTCATTCATGAAAAATGGCACCAAAAGAAGTTACATTCATCGGTTACAAAAAAGGAGCATTATACCTCCATGCTAAAAGTGCTCGAAAATTAGAGAGCTCTATTGCAGAAACTGACACCACCGTTGGATTCCCGTTGCTGAGAGGTGTAAAATCGATATAAAACTTGTCCAATTCTGAGATTGGACCCAAATCACCCTCCTGCAAAAATTCAGCCAAGCATGGTTCCACCAATGTTTTCTAAATGCTCAGGGTTCCACTGCCTCTGTCTCGATTTCCATGCCTGGGCTATTGTAGCTTTGCTTCTCCACCTTGTTCTTATGTTTAAATAATAACATGGGTGGACTTACCATGGTTTGGTTGTTATGGGTTATTTTTAATGAATACATAAATAACATATGTTATATAACAAACCCAACCGTATCAACCATATATAACCCATATATATTTTTATATTACATTGGAGGGTGGGCCTGTACTTCACAAGACCCGCACCCTTCCCCATCCCAACCACCAAGATCCACATTAATCCTTTTAGGTTGGTGTTGTACATGTTTGGGTGGCTTTGGGTGGTGGGACCACCACGTGGCCGCCTACCCAAACCATGCTCGTTCAAGGGTTGTGGTGGTCAATGGTTCATGCATTTTGGTAATATGTGTTATATAACCATATAATATCTCCCCACCATATACATTGGTTTTGTTTTTTTAAACCATACCATATATGGTATAACCATATTACCTTTTGACTATAATTTTTTTTTCGATTTATGATTTTTATATAGTTATTTTAATAACTATAAAACAAGATTTTGTTATATAGTTATTTAACGAAAAAGGATTTTTGTTCTCTTGTGCAGGTTTAGAAGGCCGCTAGATGGATGCCAAGTTTCAAGCGTCCATGTGGGTCCCACGTGCTGACTGGGATGCCATGTGGCGCACTGTGGACCCCATTTTTCTCCTGCCATACCAATCTTTGAAGAGGTCCATCTTTTGCATATGAGCTCAGATTGATGAATCGTTCATGCCACCGCGATTAGGAAGACGAGCCCTCTCAATTGATGCCACCAAATTCTCCTTTTTTCC
Source organism: Pinus tabuliformis (assembly GCA_031772625.1). Lineage (NCBI taxonomy): Eukaryota > Viridiplantae > Streptophyta > Pinopsida > Pinales > Pinaceae > Pinus > Pinus tabuliformis. The sequence continues at coordinate 1,413,859,048 of CM062820.1, read as the reverse complement.
ATTTTTAATTTTGAGCCTTATCCATCCCCTTAGTGTCTCGAGATCCTCCTAGATCATCCTTACATGACTGGAATTCCTATCTTAAAAGCTTGATGAATCTCCAAATGTCATGGATAAATTTGAAACCCTGCTCACAACGAAATAATTTTTCTCATTAGAAGACATTTATTTTGGGCTTAAAAGCCTGGAAATTGGGAAAGCTAAGGACATTGAAGGTTAACAGGTGGAAATATTAAAAAATTGTAGGTCCTATCCTCATCCCCCACATCCACAAACTTTTCAATCAAGTGGTCAAGCAAGGGTTCCCTAAACCATGGAATCGGAGTCTCATTATCCCTATTTTTAAAAGTGGGGATACAAATAACCCCTCTAATTATCGGACAATTATGATCAGCCCTCTCCTAGCCAAGTTATATGGTATTATTTTGGAAAATAAGTTGAGCATATGGCTTGAAAGTGATGGTAATCAGGCTAAAGGCCAAGCAGGTTTTAGAAGGCAACACTCAACAATGGACCACCTCGTTACGTTTAGGATCATTATGGGGGAATGTCGCAATCATAAATCCAATCTCTTTTGTCCCTTTGTGGACTTTAGAAAGGATTTTGATATAGTTCCTAGAAACAACCTATGGAATATATTAGAAGAGCTAAAGGTTCCTTTCGAGTTGAGAGCTGTCGCTATAAGGTTATACGAGAATACAATTTCCATGTTAAAGAGAAATGAGGGGTGGTCGAAAGATATTAAGTGTAATATCAGAGTTAAACAAGGTTTCCCCCTCTCCCTTACAGTATTTGTCATTTACATTAACAAGCTAGAAGGTTGTTTAGAGGAAGCACGTTATGTTGGTACGATCTGTTAGGGTCCCACCCTAACCCCCTTATTATGTAATGGGATCACGTCATAGTCAAGAGTCAATAAAGCCCATATTAATATTGTAAGTGGTTAATCCACAATTAATGATGGAACCACAGTTAGTTGCAAATGGGCCGTAGTATTAGATAGATGGTATTAATAAAACCCACGGTATTGGCCCGTGGTATTGCATGTATGAGTCATATATAAAGGATAGAGACTCCTTGCGAGGAGCATCGTGTCTTATTTTGTAGTCAAGCTCTGCTCTATTGGAGGTCGCCCCCTCGAAGAGGCAAGTGAACATTACTCTCTGAATAATAAAATCATTGTTATTCTGTGTTCTGGGTATCTTTTCTTCGCATATTCTGTATTTGGGTATCATTTTGCAGGTTAAGAGCATAACAAGTGGTATCAGAGCACTTTCCAGGGCCGGTGGGATCTCCATTTCTTAGCAATTTTTTTTTTTGCTAGAGACGTGTTCCGGCGTCTTTAAACCATGGGATCTGTCGTTGAGCGCATAAACCTGTGGATTTGGGGAGGCATGCACGCAGGAAATACAAGAGGTGGTCACGTCTGTTGGACTCCCTTGTAACCCCTGTGGGTACCCCTTCGAGTAGTAGCGCATTAGACAGAACCGCACACGGATTGTCTTCCACGTACCCTCTGGGTATATCAGAAGCCCCCTAGGCTCCCTTGAAACCTCGCCATAGATAAGCCGTCGGCCGTCTTGCAGCTACAGTACACCGAGAACGACACTCGGGGAGATTACTCGCCTGTACGACAGGGTAGTCGGGTTGTACGGCTAAGGGTACGGTCGATCCTCCTTAGTTAGAGCCCTGAAACATTGGGCCGAGTACTACTGCCAAACCCTTATGTATATTGCGATCTGTAGCACCTAACACTCCTCAAGACCTTAGTTCCCTTTTCTATCGGGGGATCACACAGCATCTCTTCCAGATCCGCTTGTGCAAAGGCGTGCAGCAGCAGCAGGCATCAGTCCCGCAGTCTCGAGTTCGCAGATCAGCCATTCTGATCTATTAGATCCATCAGATCCGCAGAAGCAATCTGTTCCGCCATTAGATCCGCCATTCATATCTCTCAGATCCCTCAGATGAGAGTCGTTGTGAAGGGTTCCTATACCAGGGTATAATTTTCGCAGGACTTTTGGCCGCATTGACATTTTGAGGATTTGGACAAGCTGGGGGATCTGAGAGATCAGGACGACGAGCTGAGCACGGTGGTACCATTCACTTCTTAGTGAAATTCTTTTTTAGGCGGTCCCAATTTTCAAAAACCCTGGTTGGTGTATGGTAGAAACTAGAGCTCAAGCGATGGCTAATGAAAGGATGGACAAATTTGAAGAATCAATGCACAACCTCCACCTTCAGCTTACCGGACTATGTAACATGGTCGAGAAAATATTCCCGAAGGGCAAGGAGCCAGCCCACGAGGAGGAGTATAATGGCACTGAACACAATGAGGGTGAGTCTAGCCACTCTCCTCACGTCTGGCACACCCACCCACAACCCAGTGAGCGACCTCCCAAGTTGGATATGCATAAATTTGACGGCTCTCACCCGTTGGCATGGATAGCACAAATGGAGCAGTATTTCAAACTGAATCGCATCTTCGATGATGAGACTCAGCTTATGTTGGGGAGCATGTACTGGACAATGAAAGGTGGCAATGGTGGGAATGGCATCAACGTTGCACTGGACCTTTTAAGACTTGGACCAAATTCACCAAAGCTCTTCAAGACCGCTTTGACCAGGAATCATGTTTTTTGGGTCGTCTTACTAAGATCCAACAGACTAGTACAGTGGATGAATATATTACAGATTTTGAAACCTTAGCCTTCCGCACTTGGGTCTCTCAAATGTGCTCTACACTGAATGTTTTATCAGCAGTCTTAAAGAAGCTATCAAAGCCCAAGTCCTACTAAACTACCCTCCCACATGGACGGAGGCTTGCAAGGTCGCTCGTAACGTGGAACGTGAATTAGAAGCCCAATACAGTCACCCAAATTTCTCCGCTAAAGGTCGCCCCCCAGAGGCTCACAACACGACTCAAACACTTAAGGTCCAAAAGGTGTCACCTGCGGAAATGGCTGAAAGAAGAAAGCAAGGCCTATGTTACTACTGTGATGAAAAATACTCCCCAGGTCATAAATGCAAGGAGCCCAAATTTTTTCAAATTGATGCCACTGACTACAGCTCAACAGAGGAAGATCCACCACTGTAGGAACATGAGCCGCTAGAAGAAGACAAAAAGGAAAATATCTTTGATGAACCAATTATTTCGTTGCATGCTTTGGCAGGGATTTCTTCCCCTCAAACTCTAAAAATCAGAGGTTTTATTAAACATCGCCCAGTAGTAGTCTTGATTGATAGTGGAAGTACACATAATTTCATCCATCAAAAAGTCACAGAAGTAGTGCATTGTTTTGTACGAGCAGTTTCTAACTTCCAAGTTCAAATTGCGGATGGAGGCACAATGAAATGTTAAGGCCGTTGTGAAACTGTCAAGCTTCAAATGGGGGATTATCAGTTGAAAACTCACATGTTTGCCATACACGGGGTTGCAATATTATCCTCGGCGCTGAATGGCTCCGCACTCTTGGGCCAATCACAATGGATTTCCAGGAGTTATATATGAGTTTTAAGCAGAACAACTACACAAATACCCTCTGTGGACTCCAGGCAGGAGCCCCCTCTATCATCAGCTCGCATAGGATGGAAAAATTGTTAAAAAAGGGCAATCATGGAGTTGTAGCTCAATTTAATGCCATCCAGGCAATCGAAACCAAGCCTCTGCCAATTCATCCTGAGATGCAATAGATTTTAAATAACCATCTTCCGGTCATTGACAAGCCTCATGAGCTTCCACCCTCGTGAGGGGAACATGATCATAGCATCACCTTGGTTCCAGGGGCCCAACCCCCAAATGTGCACCCATATAGATATCCGTTCACCCAAAAGAATGAAATAGAAAAAATCATCACGGAACTTTTGGAAGCAGGTGTCATTTGTCCCAGCATTAGTCCTTATTCATCCCCAGTGGTCATGGTGCTCAAGAAGATGGGGAGTGGCGGATGTGTCCCAACTTCAGGGCCCTCAATAAGTTGACAATCAAAGATAAATTTCCCATCCCGGTGATTGATGATTTGCTGGATGAACTCAATAGGGCTCAATTCTTCACTAAGCTAGATCTTCGCTCAGGCTACCACCAAATTCGCATGAAGGAAGTCAAGATCCCCAAGACTGCTTTCCGAACTCATGAAGGCCGTTATGAATTCCTGCTCATGCCATTTGGTCTTTGTAATTCCCCCTCTACTTTTCAGAGCCTTATGAACCACATTCTAAAACCATATCTCAGGAAATTTTCTTCTTCGATGACATCCTCGTCTATAGTTGCACTTCGGCCGCACATCTTCAGCATGTAGATCTACTCTTGCAACTGCTTCGCAAGCATAAATTATTTGTCAAGATGTCCAAGTGTTCGTTTGGCATGGCTGAAGTAGAGTATTTGGGCCACATTGTGGGGCATGAAGGTGTCAAGGTGGACCCCAAAAAGATCCAAGCAATGAATGGATGACCTCAACCTAAGTCCTTGAAGAGCTTGAGAGGATTTTTGGGTCTCACAGGCTATTATCGTAAATTTGTCCGCAACTATGGTCACATAGCGAAGCCCCTCACCAACTCCTAAAGAAAAATTCATTCTTCTGGAATGAGGAAGCACAGCAGGCCTTTAAAGCTCTAAAAAATGCCATGTGTTCCACTCTAGTATTAGCACTACCTGACTTCACCAAATCTTTTGTCATTGAATGTGATGCTTCAGGTACAGGTATTGGGGCGGTCTTAATGCAGGAAGGGCGATCGTTGGCCTTCACAAGCCAACAACTCAGTGGGAGGAATCTGGGCCAATCTACCTACGAGAAGGAAATGATGGCCATCTTACATGCAGTCGAGACCTGGCGACCTTACTTATTGGGGTGACGTTTCCAAATCCGCACAGATCATCACAGTCTTAAATATTTTTTGGAGCAAAGCTTATCCTCCCCACAACAAAATAAATGGCTAGCCAAAATGCTGGGATATGATTATGAGATCATTTACAAGAAAGGGAAAGACAATAGTGTAGCAGATGCATTATCTCGCCAATTTGAGGAGGAAAGTACTCTGCTAGAAATCTCCCTCCCCATTCCAGAATGGATTGAAGAGGCTCGCAGGGAATGGTTTTCACACCCCGGGCTCTCCCAACTCATTTCTCAATTGTAGGTAGATCCAAATTCCACCAAGGGCTACTCGTGGCAAGATGATATTCTTCGCTACAAGGACAGAGTCGTAATATCACCAACATCCACCCTCAAAAGTCGCATTTTGGCAGAATTGCACTCATCTCCCATTGCAGGACATTCGGGCTTTCAGAAGACGTATGCTCGCACCAGAAGATCATTTTTTTGGACATGCATGAAAAAGGACATCCTTACTTTTGTAGTAGAATGCGATGTCTGTCAACGCCACGAAGGGGAAACCGTCAACACACCAGGAACATTACAACCATTGCCCATTCTGGCATCAATTTGGACGAAGGTTTCTATGGATTTCATTACAGGTCTTCCAAAGTCAGGGAACAAGTCAATCATCATGGTGGTTGTGGACCGACTGTCAAAGTATGCTCATTTCTATGCCCTACCCCACCCATTTACATCACCTTTGGTTGCTCAATCTTTCATAGATCAGATCTTCAAATTGCATGGCATGCCCACTTCTATTGTGTCCGACCGCGACCCAATCTTCACTAGTAATTTTTGGCAGGAACTCTTCAGAATACAAGGCACTCAACTAAAACTCAGTACTTCCTATCATCCGCAAATAGATGCTCAAACCGAAGCCGTCAACAAATGTCTAGAAACCTACCTTAGGTGTTTCACTTCAGAAAAGCAACACCTTTAGGTACAGTGGCTACCTCTGGCTTAATGGCGGTATAACACCAACTATCATGCCACCACCAAAATGACTCCCTATGAAGCAGTATATGGTCAACTCCCGCCTTCACCTACTTCGTATCTCAAGGGATGCTCAAAATTACAAGCAATGGATCAACTCCTACAACACCGCGCCACCATGCTCGCCCATATTTGAGAGAATCTTCATCAAGCTCAAAACCGGATGAAGCAACAGGTAGACCAGCATCGCTCAAAGAGCCAATTTCAAGAAGGGGATCAGGTCTTTTTACGGCTCCAACCATATAAGCAAACATCACTCAAAGACAAGGGGTGTCAGAAACTCTCTCCCAAATTCTACGGACCATATCAAGTGCTTCAGCGCATTGGAGAAGTGCCCTACAAGTTGGCCTTGCCACCTACTGCAAAAATCCATCTAGTTTTCCATGTCTCATGCCTCAAGAAAGTGATTGGGAACAATTGCAGAATTCAGACGAGTCTACCTGAATTGGACGAAGAAGGGTCCATCTGGCTTCAACCCGATCAGGTCCTAGACACACGAGACAAGCAACTGTGCGGCCACATGATTAAGGAAGTCCTCATCAAATGGAAAGACACCTCTTCGGAAGATGCAAGTTGGGAACCAGCCACTATTCTTCAGCAGTTTCCACAGCTTCAGCCTTGAGGACAAGGTTAGTCTTAAGGGGGAGGGCATGTTAGGGTCCCACCCTAACCCCCTTATTTATGTAATGGGATCACGTCATAGTCAAGAGTCAATAAAGCCCATATTAGTAATTGTAAGTGGTTAATCCGCAATTAATGATGGAACCACAGTTAGTTGCAAATGGGCCGTAGTATTAGATAGATGGTATTAATAAAACCCACGGTATTGGCCCATGGTATTGCATGTATGAGTCATATATAAACGATAGAGACTCCCTGCGAGGAGCATCGTGTCTTATTTTGTAGTCGAGTTCTGCTCTATTGGAGGTTGCCCCCTCGAAGAGGCAAGTGAACATTACCCTCTGAATAATAAAATCATTGCTATTCTGTGTTCTGGGTATCTTTTCTTCGCATATTCTATATTTGGGTATCATTTTGCAGGTTAAGAGCATAACACGATCTTAGCTGGGATAGTAATCATCCTTCTTCTCTATGCTAACGATATTGTTCTTCTAGCAAGGTGCCCATCTGATCTTGATAATAAACTTAGACTTCTTAAGGATTTCTTCTCTACCATGGGTATGACTGTTAACACTGACAAAACAAAAGTTATGATTATCAAATCCAAGAAGGACACTTATGCTAATTTTATGTATGACAATAGAAACTTGGAGGAAGTGTCTTCTTATAAGTACTTAGGAATTGATTTTCATCACAAGCTCAACTGGAACTATAACATTGAGAAAAGGATTAATGGGGGGTGGAAAGCTTATTTTGGTCTAAAAAATGATTGTAAAACGACAAACCTTGTAATGTGGGATAGAAAGAAGCTCCTCTTTGAAACTTTAGTCACTCTTGTCATCTTATATGGATGTGAGGTTTGGGGTTGCAACAACTATAAAGAATCCTGGAGAGAGATTGAACAAATCCAGAAGTCGGTCTTTCCCCGATCGAGAGCCTAGCTATGAGTAGGCTTCTGTTGTACAAGCACAAACTCAACAACATAAGAGAGGATAGACTTCCTAAGCTAGCTTTAAATTCTAGCCAAAACCATCTAAGGCTCAAACAAGGTTGGTATAAAGACACCAAGGCTTGGTTAAACCACTAGGAGATCGATGAGAATGTTGCATTGCAAAACATTAATAACATTAAAAATATTGTTACTTCTAAGTTCAAAGAAAAAATATGGTGTGAGAAAGATTTAGCAGCTAAAAGAAAATTAAGATATTATAAGGAGGTCATCAACCCCACCCTAGAAGATCAAAAGTATCTCTTTGTTTTAACTATATCAATGAAGAAAATTAATATAGCCAAGATTAGAATGAACTCTCATGAGCTCCATAGTGAAACGGGTCGTTGGAAAGTTCCTAAAACACCATGGATGGACATGATTTTCCATCTATGTGAGAATTTGAACATTGAGGATGAAAATCACTTCCTCTTAGAGTGCCCCACATACAGCCACATTAGATCTCAGTTTCATAATCTTTGTTGCAATACTGACCTTCCTAGCCTTTTACGATGTCAAAATTATAGTGAGCTTGGGAGGCTTCTCTCCAGGATTTTTGAGCACAGGAATAAAATCATAAATCAAACTAAATAATTCGTTTATTTGGGTTCGATAAACCAAATTTTGGTCCGAGTGGATGTTAACCGTCATCATCATCGTCATCATAATATTAATCCTTCAAGTTTATAATATTGGGGTTTTTAATATTGGATTTATAATATCACATTTAGTGTAAGAGTTTGAAATGTTGGATTTTAATATTGGGGTTTATAATATTGGATTTTATAATTTTAGGGTTTATAATATTAATATTAATATTAATACCTTAGGTTTATTAATCTATTGGTTTTACTAATCCTAAATGTTTATAATATTTATCCCTCGGGTTTATAATATGAACCCAATGGGTCTATTATTCCCAAGGATTTATAATATTAATCCCTTGGGTTTATTTTTATTAATGTTGAATTTTAATACTCTCTTATGGCTTATAATCATAGGGTTTATATATTAATCCCTTGGATTTGAAATATTAATCTCTTAGGTTTATAATGTTAACATTTATAATTGTAGGGTTTGTAATATTAATCTTACGGTTTTTTTTTTCCAAGGAAAAAAACGGTAACCTTTTATTAAAGAATTAATGAAAAGTTACACAAGCAGATGCATTGAAGCATTCCATAAGCTGCCACATGGGCTCGAGTGCTTTCGCACCCCACGCAACGTTAGAAGACTAACGTGCACAAAGAATAAGAAAAGAGAAAGAGAGGAGAGAGAAAAAAAAGGGCAAAAAAACTGAATTCCGGCTGTAAGTAAAACTCACGCTTCAAGTTTTTCTCCCCTTTTTCTTTTCAACCTTGCGCCACTCTCCTTGAGTGGGCTCGATCGAAGCAATGACTAACTGTGTTTCTGCATTCTGTGGGCCTGTTTCTTTGTCTGAGTCTGAAGTATCTGAGTGGTGATGCCGTTTGATGCCTCCCATGCTTGGATCCACGCTTGTCATCTCTGCCTGATTTTGGTGAATCTTTGTGTTCTTGTTTGCTGATGTAGTAAATTTTCCGGAATCTGAGGACAAATGTTCCTGATTGTTTGCCGTGGGGGTGGCAGCCGCGGCATTCTCCCCAATAGGATCATCATGTTGTTCAGGTGGGGAGTTAAGCTCCCCCTCATCCTCTATTTCTTCTTCTGGATTCACTGTGCATTGCCAGCCTCTTGGTTTGTGAACTTGTTTCTTGTTCCTTCTGTTTTCTCTTTTGTTTTGCGGACAGTTATTACGTAGATGTCCTGTTTGTTGACAGCCTCGACATCTGAAGGCCGTGTTTTCATAATCAAGAGGTTGTTTCCACTGAGAGTTGTTATGGATCAGAATTATATTGTCAGGAAGCCCTTGACTAAGATCAACCTCCACACAGATTCTGGCAAAAGTATGAATGCATCTTTCTATTCTTTCCACATCTTGCTTGATGAATGAACCTATGGCATTCCCTATCGCTGCAAAAACATTAGGAAACCAGAAATGTAATGGTAGGTTGTGGAGCCTGACCCAAACCGGCATTTTGGAAACCACCATAGAGGAGGGGTCAAATCCCGGGAACCAGGGGGTCATGAAGAGACCAACATTGCCCCAGAACCATGGCCCCTCATGGAGGGCAAAATCTTTTTCCTTAATCGAGTCGAATTTTACAATAAAGAAACCCTTGGAGCACAAATGGATGTCACAATTTGAGGTCCATGTGGAGAAGATCCATTGTCTTAAAGCATCTGTTTTAGGCCAAAACCCGTTGAATCTGCATATGACAGCCAATGAAGAAAAATCAGAATGAAAATTGTTTACCTCAGGCAAGTCGATTTGCAGAACAGGAGTCTGTGATCTTTGCTCCACAATGTAGGGACCAGGAAGATCTGGTGTTGGTGATGGCTTGTTTTTGGCTTCCCCCTTCCCTTTGACAGCATCTTTAAAAGAACCAATGCCTTTAGGGCCGGAACCAAAGCTTCCTCCTCTCAGCCTTGTGCTTAGAATGATAGTTGAGTCTCGACCAATGCCATAGTGCTGTACTGTAAAATTATCCTGCAGGATTTTACCTGCATGTATCAATCTTAGCAAGTTTGATGGGATGCCTATATCTGCTTGTATTTCATCCTTTATATTTTTTATCAGCATTCCTGTCCAGATTTGCTTGCAGATAGTTTTTCCTGACAGGGTTCTGATGAAAATTTGAGTTCGATCCTGTTCTGGGTCCTTGAGGGCTAGCTTAGATTTTTTACCCCCTGAAACTACTGCTATTTGGGTCACAAAGGCGTAAAGGGGGGCAGGTTCCCCAAGGCTATTTCTCCTTTGCTCAAGAAAAATATCCACAGGTCCTGTGCGTAACAGGGGAATCCTGTCCTCTGGACTTGTGTCGATTTTGGAGGGGATGACCCATGGCCTTGTAGTCTTCTCCGCCTGGGGATCTTGCTCTCGCATCTGTTTGGATGTGAACAGGGGGACAACGAAACACAAGAACCACGAAGCAATGCCCATGCCCCTTCCTTGTTTATCGGTCTTTCCCTTAAAAAAATTCCAGAGAAAAACAGTTCGATTTTCCCTCCCCAATAAAAATCTTGAAACAGCATCCAGGTGAGAATAATCCCCAACACGAAGATGCTGCAGAAGGAAAAAGCATTCGTATTTCCCCACTGCTAAGAGCAGACACATTCGGGGAAACCTAAATAATAGACATCGGCAAAGGAAAAAACGCGGAGAGAAGGTTACCCACGCACCAGCGGCTTCATCATTTGTCGCCCCCAACAGCAGATGAAAAACACCCTTCTCAGCTATGGGCTCGGATCTTTGAGCAACAGCAAGAATGCCCTTCTCGGTTTTTTGACTGTCCACAAAGCAAGGTTCATCCATACGCTCCCCTGCTTCATGAGAAAAGCTCGAAACAGTATGCCATATTTCCAAAAATGTCTCCGTCAGAGAGTTCGTTCTAAGGCCGCTTAGGCAGATGTTCTTTTTAGAAATTTCGGAGCCCAGAAACCCCCGGCCGCCATAGGCCGCGACAGAGGATGGAGCCCAGGCGATGGGGCCGAACTGCCGGGGGAGGAGCGCAAAACCCTAGCAGGAGCGAGCGCCATTTTTTCCCTTATCCCTTGATCAATTCTTAATCTTACGGTTTTTAATATCTTGAATTTGTAATATTAATACTAGGGTTTATAATCATTTATGCTTACAATATAAATATTAGGGTTTAATATTTTTCTCTTGAGTTTAAAATATTAATCCCTTGAGTTTATAATATTATTGGACGCTTCTCTTTATTACTCTCTATTAATATAGTTAATATTATTAATATACTATATTATTTATATAGGGTTCAATATTATTAATATTGTGATTATAATGTAAGTATATATAAAAGATATTGATAGTTATATTAATATGTTAATAAATGTAAATTAATCATTAAGATAATGGTGAGAAATAAATAAATATTATTAGTAATAACCATATACTATTATTATATTATGTTAATTTTATTATATATATATATATATATATATATATATATATATATATATATATATATATATATATATATATATATGTGGGGATTGTTATTATTAGTCCCTGTCTTCAGCAAGACTATAGCGATGGATAGATCGTTAAATTACAATTAATTCATTTGTTGACCAATTTTTTTTTGAGCTTTATTATAGTTTAACCAAAGTTTTACGGTCGCAATTGTTATCCATCCAAATTTTAACCAAAGTTTCTTGGTGGAAAAAAAACTACCTCTTATTGCAGGCCTCCCTTATCCCAATGTTAAAATATCGTGGCAAGTGATATTTACCCCAAGTTTATTTTCGGCTTGTTTTGGTCTTTTTTGTTTTATCTGAAATGGTTGTTATCTAAGATTTATTTTTGATCCAGGTGGTTTTATCCAAAGTCTTTCTTTAGGTTTCTGTTGGTTTAGTTAGTTGGCAGTCGAGGGCTTCGTGGCAAGTTGCATGAAAATATTGTGGCAAGTGATATTTACCCAGTCCCTGTCTTCAGCAAGACTATAGCGATGGATAGATCGTTAAATTACAATTAATTCATTTGTTGACCAATTTTTTTTTTGAGCTTTATTATAGTTTAACCAAAGTTTTACGGTCGCAATTGTTATCCATCCAAATTTTAACCAAAGTTTCTTGGTGGAAAAAAAACTACCTCTTATTGCAGGCCTCGCTTATCCCAATGTTAAAATATTGTGGCAAGTGATATTTACCCAAAGTTTTATTGTCGGCTTGTTTTGGTCTTTTTTGTTTTATCTGAAATGGTTGTTATCTAAGATTTATTTTTGATCCAGGTGGTTTTATCCAAAGTCTTTCTTTAGGTTTCTGTTGGTTTAGTTAGTTGGCAGTCGAGGGCTTCGTGGCAAGTTGCATGAAAATATCGTGGCAAGTGATATTTACCCCAAGTTTATTTTCGGCTTGTTTTGGTCTTTGTTTTTTTATCCAAAGTGGTTGTTATCTAAGATTTATTTTTGGTCTAGGTGGTTTTATCCAAAGTCTTTTTTTAGGTTTCTGTTGGTTTAGTTAGTTGGCAGTCGAGGGCTTCGTGGCAAGTTGCATGAACACATCGTGCATGCTTATTACAACTTGCATTTCCTATTACAGCTTGCATTGCAGGGACTCTATGTATTTTAGAGACCTCTCTCTGTCTATTTTACAAAGCTCTCTTCTTCCTGGGCTTCGGCTCCGCCATCATAGTCATATCCTATCTAGCTATGGAGAAGGAGTTCTGGAACTTTGAAAGACTTTCTTAGTAGGCATGATTTAATTTTCGCATTTTCGCAATAGACCTCCATTGATGGCAACAAATTCCCACATTGCATTTTAGGAATGATTTAATTCCCACATTGCATTTTAGGAATGATTTAATTTTCGCAAGTAGACCTCCATAGATGGCAACAAATTCCCACATTGCATTTTAGGAATGATTTAATTTTCGCAGATAGACCTCCATTGATGGCAACAAATTCTCACATTGCATTTTATCCATATTGCATTTTATCCATATGTCTGTTACTAGAGAAAATGCATAAACTCTAGAGCAAATACATAAACTATGGGTTTCGTACAGTCTTAAGGCCTAGGCCAGTAAGTTATAGCATCTTCATGCAGCGCTGGTAACTATAAATTATTTTTTTCACATTGTATATCAATTATCTAATTTTGTATCTCTACTACTTCCAATATGATTTTTGACTATGCAATTTTGCAATTCCAATATTATTTTTCACTCTGCAGGAGCTGCGATGATAACTAAATGGCAAAATTAAGATATCTCTACTACTTCCAATATGATTTTTGACTATGCAATTTTGCAATTCCAATATTATTTTTCACTCTGCAGGAGCGGCGGTGGTAACTATAAATTATTTTTTTTCACTTATAGACTCCGAAGAAAATGGCAAAATTAAGATATCTTACTACTGGTAAGATGATTGTTCAGGGGATTAGTAGATCGAGTCAACCATCATACATTTTAGGCATTCAAGAATAAGAAGCAGAGAGCCAGAAAGAAAGGTAAAAGCAGAGGCTAGGGTAAAAGAGGTCAAGGTTGGGATAAAAGCAAGGGCAGTAAGAATAAAGGCAATAGCATAAGCAGACATACCTTACCATACATGACAATTGATAAAGTGAGGGCATGTCTTGTCTCAAATCATCATTTCCCATGTTCAAGTACATGTGGTGATAGAGCTTTTGAGTTTTCAACTCCAATTCCTTGAAACAATTTTTTTTGTTGAATCACATTTTTTTAATGTTTAATTTTGTTTTTATGTTTAAATTATGTTTTGAACGTATAAGTCAGCACCCTGAAAATTTCAAACACTCATCAGAATTTACAAATTTAGCAAAATTTATAAATGAAAATGACAATTCCAACAAATTCACCAATTTCTTACATACTCAGCAGAATTTTCAAATGAAACTAACAATTCCAACAAATTTGGTTTCACCAAATTATTACATATTTCGCAATATTTTCAAATGAAACTCGCAATTCCAACAAATTCACCAAATCCTCACTTTTTTACGACATTAAGCATCCATACCACCAACATTGATAGCCTAGCAAATAATGGCATACCTTACACATCAATAGGCATAGCCATAGCTAGCAGCAAACCCCATTCAGCCAGAGATTGAACTAGCCCCAACGTTCCTTTATATGTATGTATCTATGTGGTTCCAGTTCCATATCAATAATAACCACCAATTCTAAGTAAGTGCCCACTCAATCCCTTCAAATTATCTTCGGGGTTTGTTGGCTCTGTATTGAATAAAAGAAAGAGGGCAGTTAGTGAAAACGATCCAAGATTGTTGGTAGTTGTTGCAGAGAAAAGTAATGACTTCAAAATATAATACAACTCTAAGTGCCCACCCAAACAAGCACGTAAGATATCATAGCCCCACATACCCCGTGCTTGAAAAAACAAAGCTTAAAAACCTGTGTATTGTTCCTCCATTACATGCATGTCGTCCTTATCACATTATGGACAAGTGGCACATTATGGCTAAGATAAGGACCCCATATTTAGTTATCAAATACCCGTGTCATTTATATTTAATTAAATTAATAAAATATTATTTAATTAAATTAATTGTAATTTGCTAATTACTTTATAGAGACTTATGTAAATTCAAATGATACGATATTTAATTAAATTAACTAATATATCACACTTTTTTAATTACTTCATAGATGCTTATGTAAATTTATGCATGTAGTACACTTAGCCCACTAGATTTCATAGAGGCTAAACGTATTATTATCTTGTAACTTTATAGGTTTAGTTCTTGATTTATGGAAAATATAATAACAGTGGGGTAGAAGTGATTTTACCATGGGGTGTACAGTTTTCAGCGTGAATGTATGAAATGCTTTTGGAGCTATTTTGTTTGAGCTGCTAGTGAACGTTGGTGGAAGGTCTCTAGTTGGAGTATGTGGGAGCCAACAAATCGGACCAACTAGTCTGGTTTCAAAACTAGTCACGCACTAATTGGTACGATTTCAAAACTGGTCACGTATTTTCATTAAATATTGATAAACCAACTAATTTATTCTGTGCTAAATTTCATTATTAAAAAAAATCAAAAGTCATTTTGTTGTACACAAATTTTCATTATTGAAAAAAAAAAATAAGAATAAGTTTGTCATATTGTGTTTTTAAAATCTAGTTCTCTGGTGAGAGCCAGATGGTGAGAGCCAGAGTGAGTGAAACTAACCTTCTTTAATGATATTCAAGTAAAAAATTTGCAATAGGGTATAGGCAGGTGACCAATATAAAGATCAAATTGAGACCCACATTCTAAATAACTTGCAGGTACCAGATCAAGAGCTTCCAGATCCAATTAATCAAGATCAATATTCTGGTTTTCGATAGCAATAATGGTCACACAAGTAAAGTGGTTATTTTCACACAAGTAAGCTGGTTCTTCTTCATTAATAAATTATCATGAGTTAATATAATTGTCTTGGCCCCACTTTACCTGTTGCAGTAAGGGCGTTGTTTCAAAGAAACAATATTACCCGGGCAGGGACTTCCCGCTGCATGTAGCTCTTGTTTATATAGTTATTAATAAATATAAATAGTCATTTTCTAATAACCACATTAACACTATACATCTAATAATTAGTAATCTGATCGATAAATTCTTAACCACATTGGTAAATGTGGTTGTGCAGTTATAATTTGCAATCAACTATATTATCTGCCTTTTTTATAACAAAACTATATGCCTATTAAAATGTATTTACATTACTTCTTATGTTTTGAATCTGTTGCATTTAATCTCATGTGGCCAACTTCTCCAGAATTGTAGATAAATTGATGGGTGTTGTCCTTGGACAACGTGAGGTGGTATGGGCAAATACAACCAACAAAGGCTAACGAAAAACATGCAAGTGACCAAATTTGTTGTTGAAACGGTCAAAAGGAAATGAGTATCTACCACCATATAACTCATACTATAACTCGTTTAATCTAATGGTGAAATTATATTCCTAATTGTTGACGTTGGTATCTTGCATGGATGAGTATATTTAGTCCACAGGAAACATTGAATTGAATGTTTGAGCGACACAACTCAATTTTCTGCAGTGCCATTCTATAGACCTTGGTTAAAGCATATGCGAGCGTACAAATATTTTAACCTCTTGTGTAGACAAACAGATGAAGATATTAAAACTGTTCTTGATCTACTAGTTGACTATAGATGAATATAGCGGTCTCTACAAAGCATACCAACAATGCCGAGGATGACAATGCTGAGTTTGAGCAATGTGGAATATATATTTGCATGTCTTCCGCACTCTGCACAACGAACTTCCTTCCAAATGGCAATGCAATACAGATACTAATCACAAAACCTCTATGCTTTGTAGGGACTATTATTCTGAACAACAATATGGTTCCACGTAGCCGTCGAACAATAAGTAAAGTAGATTAGGTTAGATTAACTTGGTCGTTAATTTCATTTGGGTCAATCTAATTGTAGGTCGACATAATTTGGACAAGGATGGAAATAGTCCTATTTCCCTTTTCCTCGTGCATCGGAGGACGATGGATCGATAAACACTAACTGTAATATCGAAAAAATACAATGGTTAAAAACCTGCGGGGTTGCATTTACCATTCTCTCGTTACCCATTTACTCTTGTTTTTGTGTCACGGGACCACCTTAGGTGTGCCACGAAAATTGATTTCTTTGGCTGGAATCTATAATTTTGTTATTTGTCAACCAACTTTTGGAAATTTGTGTAGGCAAGCATTTCTCTATAAAGGCACAAAGGTGGTTTTCATTGTGCGGAGCTCCACACGCTACATGGCATTTCACATATTCTATATCATCATATAGATATGGGGTACTACAACGAGAAAAAGTGGGTGAACAAGTCGGTGAACGTACTAAATTCTCCACTTAATCACATATCTCTTACTCGACCCAAACGATGACCAAAATAAATATTAATAACTCAATTTGTTATAATTCATCGTCTTTGTCCAACAAAATTACCTATCTTTACCTATCTTATCCATAGCCATTATGAATGGAATACTTTGAATAAAAGAGATGGTACGAAGATTGGAAATGAATATTTACATATAGAGCTATGGAGAACATAAGCTATGTTGAGTAAAATTTAGTTATTTCGAATCCAGCGGAGAATCGGGTTTTAGAGAATTCTTCCAGAATGGACGAAGTTACAACTACTGGTTCAGAAAATTGTTGGGATGCGCTTGAACAATTTAGAGTTGCAAAGGGAATGGTTATTAATGGGTGTTCATTTTCCACTTTTCTCTGCTTTGATTCGTCTTCGCTTGAGGTAGAGCTAGACCTAATAGGACTCAATCTATGGCTACTACCATAGCTATTGTTGCTTGAACTAGTTCCACTACTACTTGAACTTGATCTCCTACTGCAATCCCATTTTTTTTTGTCAGTTTCACTGTTATCACTGTCATCATCTTTTTTTCCATTTTTGTTATTTTCAAGGCCATTTCATTGCTTTCGTGAGAAGAATTTACTATGACAACCTCCACCATTTTAGGTAGGTAAAAAGAGTTAGACTTTTGTTGGAATTATGAGCAAAGGTAGACCTAGCAGGGCTCATAGTATGGCTAGTACCATTGCTACTCTTGCTTTTCCACTACTATTTGAAGTTGATCCGCTACTGCATCCACTTTTCTGTCACTTTCTCTATTATCATTGTCCTCCTATTTTCATCCACTTTCATTATTGTGAAGGCGATTTCCATTGCTTTCCTGAGAGGATCTTACTATGTCCACATCCATATTTCTAGGTAGTCAATGTGAGTTATATTTTTGTTGGAGTTACGAATTCATGCAGTTTGAAATAATGACGATGCCGATAATTTATGTGTACGCATCGAACTAAGTGAATTGATCATGTGAAACCGAGACTAGTTACGTCCACCCACTTTCCAATCGATTCACAGATTTGGTTTCAGACTGGTCGCATCTGTTTAATTTTTAAGTGCTTCTAAGATTCGGATTTTGACTGGTCATGTTCACTTGCGAATGTTTCTTTCATTTTCGATTAGAGTGGTATATCCATCAATGTATGTATCCCATCATAATCACTTTTAAGATTTAGGATCGTTCCATCCAACAACAATATATTCGCGACAAATTTGCAGAGAGAAATCTAGAACATAATAATGGTAAGTAGTTTGTAGACAAAATAGATAGTAGGCCCGGGACGCTTGTAACCAAGTGGGTTTTCTAGGAGGTTTTCTTTCCAAGATCATTTTTTCGTATTATATTTCCCTTTTCTGAATTATGTTTGTCGTTGTAGTAGTTGAGAAGAAGGTTTAATAGATATATATAGAAATCACATGGCTATATTTGGATGATGTGTGTGGAGTGCGTAAGAGGGTGGAATTTGAATTTTCCTTTACCTGTCATACAATTTTATTTTATTTTTACGTTTTGGATACTTATGCTTCTCATCAAGAAAACATTATGTTTAAAATTTTGTTTGTGATGTTCTCATACTAAATTAACACTTCATCCATAAAAAATGACTAAATATATTTATTTTAACGAAAAAATCCAAAATAGCCATAACAATATAATCATCTAACAACAATAAAAACAATATATCACTAGTCAAAAGAGTCATTACTCAACAAAACTTATTAGCAGTTTTTAATAAGAAAATTCAATTCTAAGTGTTGACACCTTTGATCATAGATGTTAGGTATATGTTTCAAATATTCTGTTTGTATTATTTTTTCAGAATTTCAAAATCTTGATTTAATTTGTTAAGATAGACAAATTATAGTAATGCGACATCACATTTGTAACATAGAGATAAAGTATACTGAAAAGACTATAATTCATGTCTTATCAAATATTATACCCTAAATCCTCATTACATTAATATAGTTACTCTTGTTTAGAATATATCATAAGTATACCATCTGCTTAGAATAGACATATAGCAATATTATATTGTCTGGCCATACTTCTTCCACATCATTTTTTAACTCATCTTCATAGGATTAAGAAAGACTAATTGTGTACTCTACTCCATATTGAATCCTTAACTGCATTGCAAATACAAAATCCAAAAGATAATTCAAAAGTGTCAATTTCATAAGAATGATGCTACACTTTTATTGCCCAACTTTTTAAACTTATTTAAGGATTCTGAATTCTAACCATCAAAATTAACATGGGCCATGTCAATTGAATACATACACAATATTGACAATCGTAATAAAAATTAAAACTTGGAATCTGAATCATAAAATCCATTTAAATTGGCAATCGGGCTTGAAGTGAACGAAGCGTTCTCACTGGCACTTTCGATCTTCAACCCGGAATACCTCAATATCGACCTTGATGTGTACAACTAGGGTGCATTTTGACAATGAATTGATTTATTTCAAGGCTAATCAATTTAGCTAGGGGTCAAATTGATTTAAACAATTATATTAAAATTAAAATTTAAAATATTTTATAATATAAATATTATATAAATCCAAAATAAACATAATAATATTTATTAAAAAATTAAATTTTAATTAAAATAATTTTGCAATAAAACCAACCATAACCGGATTTATTGGCCGAAAAAAATTAAAGAGCTAGCCATGAATACCAACCTTCCCGCGCAGGATGCATAAATAAGAAAGTTGTGATCCTTGCTTAGAGTCAGCCCGTTTGGAAAATGGACACCTTCCACCAGAACCAGAGTTTCTTTTGTTTTAGAATTATACTTTAACACGCGCCTGGATGACTCCGCCGAGAAAACAGCTTGAAGGGAATGGTTGCAATATGGTAGAACCAGGCTTAATCACCCACAAGTTATGAAGAATTGTTTCAGGAAAACAAATCACCACAGATCATGCATGAATTTACTGTCATTAGATTGTGGATTTTAGAATATCTGGGACATGCGTGAAGTTAACTATTTGAGATGAATAAATTAACTATTTAATTCTGCTAATAAATTTCTGAAATCTGCGATTAAATTACTACTCAATAAAATTTACTCACCTTCTCTGATATTTGAGACTGCTGTCAGTAAAATAAACGTTGTCATCGTCATGGATGATTCGATGTCGAGATCTTTGCCATTTGGTGAATCTGAGAGGGACTCCTCAGATTTAGTGGTTTTACTTTAAACTTGAGTGCCCCACTGCCCTCTATGCAGTAAAGAATTTCAGTCGACTGCCCCATTGCCCTCTATGCAGTAAAGAATTTCAGTCGACAATTGCCTGAAAGGTGAATGTCTCCCTCTTTTTAAATGTTTCTCTGGGATTTTTTTACTGGTAAAACTTAACTTAACAGTAACTAAACAGAATTAACAAGTTTCCATAGAAATTTCAGGTGAAAATTTTGGTACTTCTAGATTTTTGGTATATGATTTATCTAATTATTAATCTGGGGGTTTGCACCTGCATACAATTAAGGGGATCACCAATAAGAAATGCAGGAGCATGTGGATCGCCTGCTTCCTAAAATGGACTGAATCTAATGGCAGTCACAGCCTGTGGATTGAATACTTAAGTGCGGTTACAGTTATATTCTTGTTTATTTAATAAGAAGCAAAATTTTAGGCGTTTTAGAAGATTAACTGTTGTGGTACTACGCTTCCTATTTGATAGATAAAAAATCCTTGACAATGGAGAAGAGTTTTTGTCGGATTTAAGCCGGGACTCAGGAGGACGGCCACATACTCAATGTAACTTTACAGTTTTTAATCCAGTGGCGAATAAAATGGGTGTAAGAACATTTTGGAAAAAAAATTAAATGTCAAAATTACGTGTTACATGGTTGGGCAGCAACAAATTCGAACAGTCAAATACAGTCAAAATGTCCTATTACGGGAAAAATGACCGTCAAATTCCATCCCAGTAAGTCGGCACCCATGTGCGGAGCGGGTGGAGTGCGGAGGTGTGACCTGAATGTGCAGGTGTGTGGAGTGCAGAGGAAGGAATGACAGGCTGGGCATTAACACTCTGGATATGGCTCTCTCTCATACATCAATATGGTGTGGAGGAAGCTCATCGTCACAGATTGTGGAGCTTCTACACTCCTGCACAATGACTTTCGGCTGCACTATATTGATGAAATATATATATATATATTCTGGAAAAAAGTTCCACCTACTCATTTGGAAGGTCCATGGTATTTATCACATGGACGAGCATTTCTATGATTAGAGAGATATTGTGTTAGTTGTTTTATGGACATAATAAATAATCGAGCCTAAATAGCTGGTTACATATATCTGAATTAATAAGTAAAAATGGCATAGTTAATGATCAGCCAACTTTGTAATGTATTCATTTGATGCTTCGATCAATGTGTTGTGTGAAGTCTTTCGTTGTGCGGAGGTTTAGAGTAACTCCGTACAATGAAATTTTCCACTGAGTTGGTTCTTAAAGTGAAAAATGTAAATAATTTTTTAATTATTAAAAAAAAAAAAAATATGGGGAATCATTAGCATTAAACACTCTAATTATGTGTGGATTTGTTTAAAGAGCTTTCATTGTTTATAAAGCTGTGTGGAGAGGTTTTATTGGAGGAACACAAAAAATTACATATATAATGATAAATACATAAATTAAATAGAAATAACAACTCATTTTATTAATATTAAAACACTGAAATATGCCTATAAATAGTACTGAAATAAACTAGCTCGGGGATGGTAGCTTATCTCTAGAAGAGATGTGGTGGCTACATGCCTTTGAGTTGTGTTACAATGAGGCTCCAGGGAATATTTATTACTGAATAACAAGAGAAAACCCTAAACAACCAAAACCGTGACACTAGGAGATGTAACACCAAGAGTTTGTGGGCCTTTTTGGGTTAGTTGGGCAACCAACTTCACTGGGTCATAACTTGGTCATATTATCTACGTTTGGCACATACGATACCTTCTTGGAAAGGTCTCTCTGAATACTACATGATTTTTTACAGACCCCTACCTATGGTTACTGGCCTATTGTAGACCTCAAAGAAATGTCATTTACGGGCTCAAAACTACTCTGAAAGTTCAAGACCCAAAAAACTGTTAAAAATAGTAAATGTTGAAATAAACAAGAAAACATATGAAATTGATTGGAGGTCTAGGTGGAATATGCGGGTGGCCACCAATATGCAACTAGATCATTCCTCCCCCTCAGGAAGCCATAGTCCCCATTGCATGTAGAGACTCCATGAGGTGAGGGAATTTCTGTTGAACCTGGTCCCTAGTGAACCACTTGCCCTTGTGAAGGAGTTCTTGTGCTTTGACAAATCAATATAGTTGGATCCTCTATTGGAAAGTGTTCTTGATCTATGTGTCCATGTGATGATCAGTTATGGCATGTTGCATGCAATCCGGATTGAGCTCTGTTTGCGTGAGTTGTTCTACAATATCATATTTGTCCAACAATGGTGGAAACTATGGTCGAAGATGATCTACATGGAAAAATGGGTGCAAGCCAAGGAATGGTGGGATGATGATATTAAAGGCATTGTCAACTACAACCTTGGTGATGGTGTATGGCCCATATCAGAGTGGGCGAAGCTTGTGGTGGGGTCCAGCAAGGTGCTCCTTCTGTAAATGTATCCAAACTTTGTCACCCACCTCGAACTTGTGCGACACACGATGTTGATCATTGCGTTGCTTATACTTACCATTAGCTTTGTCCAATATATCATGGACCTACTGGCGGATGTGTTGAATGTGCTCAATGAAGTTGTTATCTGTGTCAACTTCAGACTGGATGGGAGCCGAATATTCTTGAGTAGCTGCAAATGGTTTGGTCACATCAATGGGACATAATAGTTGAAATCCCAACCCTACTTGGAAGCGGTTGTGGCTCATCTAGTTGTGGAGAAATCTGTTGTAGCTATGTTGGATATAGGGGAGGCTTTCATCCTATGTGTGTGGATGCTTTCTGTTGTGTTTTCACCTGGATTGACCCTCAAGCTGAAGGAAGGCAATGCCAAGGTCCACAAACCACGCTTAGCCAAGTAGCTAGCCCTAGTAGATCGGGACAGGACTCTCTCTGTAAGGATCTCAACTATGATGAATGGATCAGGTAAAGAATATTAGGCTAGGTATAGTAGTACAAAAATTTTATTGGATTTTGAAGGGGTTTTGCCGAATTAGGAGGAGCTGGACAGTTTAGATCTAGGGAATTAGGTCAGAATTACAGGGTGTTCAATGGGGCAAGGTAGGCATAAGGTTTAAAACTCTAGGGCTTGATGGTGTGAGATGTTTAAAACTGGTGAGAATCTAAGAAGATCATGTGAAAACATGGATCCTTCCTAGACTGCAGAAAACATGAATGGTGAATATTTTTCCAAAGCAGAGCATTGAGGTAATGAATTCTGCCTATCAACTTGAAAGCATTCACTTAGAAGCAATGAAATGATTAACGAAGTATACAAAACACATTAACATATTACCACAAAATAAGAAAATGTACTAAAACTCCAAACCACATGGATCCCATAAAAATAGGTGCAATTCTTATTAATCTCCTGCTAAACTACTACAAAATGATGTACAATCAAGGTCTGAGCATCCAGCTGAGTCCAACCCTTTACAATGAGAAAGAATAAGAAGATATAGACATGAATTCAACCTCTTCCCATCCTCAGGGGTCGAATCCTTAAGATGAGGAACTAATCTAACCAACGCTGAACAAGAAACAGTCATATAGGCAACTCAACAACTTGCCCCTAAAAGTGAAAAATTGATTCATTTGAGCTCAATTTGATTTTAAAGCAATGAATCTACCCTCTAGTACTAATTACTAATCATATTTACATGCCAAGTCATCATTTAAAATGTTAAAACATCCTCCATGAGAGAGAATCCATGAACACAGTCAAAAAATGGAAAAATATGCATCATGTGCAAAAACTGCCCTACGTGCAGCGCCACTGACCCAATGCACAACACCACTTTTAGGTCCCTTTTGAAGGCCTTCGCGGCATCCAAAGTGAGCTCAAGATAGCTCATTGGAATTTCCAAAACACCTGGAATTTCTACATTTTAATCTCATTTGACCCCTCAAAACTTGATTCTCCCAAGACTGCTTCTGTGTGTCCAAAAAGTGGCAGAAGGGTCATTTTTTAGGGTGTTTTTTGACCTTTTGGTGGACCAGTTCTGCCCCAAAAACTTAGAAAATCCATAGAGTGCATGTCCTCATCACTCTAAATCCAAAAATGCAAACCATTTCTCCATTGGGTGCCCCTATGAAAAGCGCAATGCTGGCGGCATTGTGGGTTGAGGCAAATTTCGTGTGTATAAAATTTCAAAATTTGTAAGTGACAAAAATTCTTCCAAACTTGCCCAAAATTGGTGAGAAGCACCATAATCAAGTGTCCTAATGAGCCAAGGAAGCTTCAGCAAGCAACCTAAGCCTATCCTCCTCCCTTTCTCCTTGTAAAGCCTCCCTTAGCCTAGCTTTCATCTTTTTGACCCTCATGTTGCAAATTATGTTTCGAGTCTTGTAATGATAAGCCATGTGCCTGATCATATGATTGTCTCTATTGGCCTTCTGCAATAGCTTCTCAAGGTGAAAATTGACTCTCTCAAGCCAAGTCTCTCTATCATCTTCAATCTCCTTCTCAATGGGAGTCAAAGTGACCTGTGTCTCTTTGTCACTTTGTCGTTTTACCTTAAGCAGTTCTAGTTCCATAAGAACTTGCTTGTCACTCAACTGCTTGTTTTATTGTTCCAAATATGTAATGAAATTCTTGGCCCTCTCCAAATTGTCCATCAGTTCTTGGACTTGAGGTTGTATGAAGGGAATGAGTGAAAGTGTTTTAGGAGTGAGGAGATGGGAGATGACCTCATGGGCTAGAAAATGAATGAAGGAGTAGGAATCATAAAATAAGAGGGAGGGCTTGGTTTGTTTGAGATTTTTCTTTTTGTGAAGAGGGATAAAGGGATGGGGATGTTATGGAATAGGGATAAAGGGATGAAGGGATAGGGAAAGAGTATAGAGCTATAGTGATAGGTCATAGGAGGAACAATGGGGGTTTAGGGTTTTAGGCATAACTAGGGGCAAATTTAGGGTTTCATATTTACCATCGAGGATGATGTTTAAAAGTTTGAAATGCAAACCAAAACTATAGTGAGGGAGGTTAACTTACTTGCAATGAAGGTAAGAGAGAGTAATTTTGAAGTTTCTTGAAGTTTTGAGGGTTTTCTGGCCCTTTTGCTCAACGCACAGTGCCGATGCATAGATACGCAACACCGGTTGTAGAAGTGCAGTGCAGTGTAAATTTACATTGCTCGCCCTTCTGCTCAATGCGCAGCGCTGGTGCACATACGTTTAGCGCTGATTCCAGAAGTGCAGCGCAGTGTAAATTTAAACTAGGAAATTTCCGAGATGTGCAGCGCCAGACCTCAACGCACAACGCCAAGTTCTCAATGTGTAGTGCCAACCTTGCCTTCCTGAAACGTGTAGTGCTAGTCTGCCTATGCGAAACGTCACTCCACCACTACTCCAAACGCGTAGCACCACCCTCTAGAAGTGCGACACCAACTCTCTTTTACCCAAAACTCGCTCAACCTTCTCCTCACTTTTTGACTTTTTACTTGCCAAACGAGAATGATAAACTTCAAAATGAAATGTGAGGCCTTATGTAGGAGTAAATTTCAATTTTTCACTTGAGAAATCCACTTTCTAATGTTTCTTGACCTTTTCCAAAACTCTGTTTTTAATGCATTTTCTTCTTTGTTTCTTTTCAGGTGGATAATGCTCAACTTGAACTGATTTTTGCAGTGTTTCTTTGTCTTGCAACAAGGAGAGATGCTTTGGTGCAACTGGGATCATTTATTACATAAAGTGATTTAAAATTACATAAGAAATACAAATAAACTCAAAATACTCTGTTTTCACCTCAAAAACATTTTTTTGAGGTGAAAATTACATTAGGTTAAAAGATAATGATATAGTGACTATGACCTACAAGCCATCATGCTTGACTTATTTATCATCCTCATACCCTTGCTACCCTTTATTTACACTTTTAAATCAGGCTCTTGACCTTGGTAATGAAACCCTAAGACCTAATGAAACATGCCCCATGACCTAGTGAAAACATGCCAAATGACCTAATGAAGGCATGATTGCAAATTGACCATGAAACCATAACTGAAGACAACCTAAAGAAGGGCTAGCAAGTATATTCTATGAGGGAGAAATTAGATTTTCTGAAGAGAAGACAACCATCATTGGATCATTTTGACATGACCTAATGAAATGATATAAAATTTTCAGTATGGGACCCCTAAAATGAAAATGCAAAGATAAAATTTTGATCCCTGATGGAAGTATGTAGATACTGACACTAACACATTGCACATGTGAAAAATGTGTATGATTATTCTATTGACAACCTTTGTTTGGCATCAGTTTGGGGATGGAAGGTTGTGGACTTAGTAGGTTTTGCATCCAACATCGACCAAAGACTTGACCAAAATGAACTCAGGAATTTACTCTCCCAATCTTAGATAGTGGACTGTGGGATCCCAAAGTGTATCCACACTTGCTCAAAGAAGAGCTTAGCAGTGGCCTCTATTGCGATACTCTTCTTGTAGGTCGCCATGATGGCCATCTTAGAGAATATGCCAGTGACCATAAAAACATAGCCGTTTTCGTGCTTAGTAGAAGGAAATCCAGACATGTAATCCCTGGAAATACATGCATAAGGTTGACTAGGAGTAGGTAGAGGAGTATAGAGGCCTTGCGTCTTGATGATTGGCTTGGAAATGGTGCAGGAGGTGGAGGATCTAATGTATTTCCCAACATCATGATCAAGTTTGGGCCAATAAATATACCTCTACAGTGCCACCATTATTTTCTCTACTCTAAAATGTCTAGTGACACGATTGTAGTGTGTTTCACAAGTCATCTTGGAACACTTGCTTGAAGAAACAAAAATGTGTTCTAGGTAGCATAATAGTGCATCTTGAAGGTGAAAATTTGGAACTCACTTCCCTTCGAGGAGTGTCTCATATCTACTACCGAATTTTAGATCACTCTTGTAAATATGTGGCCACCCCAAAGTCTCATGCCCATAGGAGTCGAGCACAGTGATCAATGCCATGACTACTGGTTGGCTAAGGTAGCTTGCAACATTATTGGTACTTCCCTTCTTGTACTTAATATTCAAATGGAACTATTGCGAGTAGGTGTACCGTTTATGATGGTGATCGTTCTGCAACTTCCCTTGCGTTTGTATGAACTGCAGGGATTGGTAGTCTGTGTGGATGACTATTTCCTTCCCCAAAATGTAGTGCTTCCATTAATGACAGGCATGCACAATGGAATACATTTATTTTTCATAAGTGGGATAATTTTAGACCATGTCTAAACGTTTCTCACTATGGTAAGCCACTGGATGCCCCTACTGTGTAAGAACTACCCCAATAGCATAGTCAGATGCATCTATCTAAATCTCCAATGGTTGTTGCAGGTCTCATAATGTGAGAACTAGTGTAGAGTAGAGGTGATGCTTCAACTCAAAAAACACCTTATGTTGGGTTTTAGACCAAAAAACTTTGATTTTGCTCTGCCTTTGGTGACCCAACTTAAAGGCCAAGTGATATGAGAGAACCCCAACACGAACCTACAGTAGAAATTAGCAAGACCCAGAATGTTGTAAAGCTCTCTTAGAGTGGTTGGGGCTAGTCAATTCCAAATGACTTGTATCTTGGTTGGGTCAACATGCATACCATGATCATCAATGATGTACCCCAGATATTGAACCTGGGTCATGCCAAAAGTGCATTTCTCCAAATTGGCACGCAACTTGTGGTGTCGTAGGGTTTCAAGGACCTGTTGAATATGGTGGAGATACTCTTCCCAATTTTGGCTGAAGATCAATATGTCATATAAATACACCACCATGAATTCATTGGTGAAGGGTTGCAATATGTTGTCCATAAATCTCATGAAGGTCGCGGGTCATTCGTCAATCCGAAAGGCATGACCAACCATTCAAAAATTCCCTCCTCGACCTTGAAGGTAGTATTCCACACATCAAAGGGTTTGATAGGCACCTGGTGATAACCAGACTTCAAGTCAATCTTGCTGAAATATTTGGCCCCCTTGGGTTGGTTCACAAGCTCATCTATTCGTGAGATTGGTTACCTATTCCAGAAACTGATCTTGTTCAACGCCTGATAGCTAATACAAAGTCTCCATGTCTCTTCCTTCTTCTCTAGCAATATAATTGGGCTCCCAGAGGGTGATGAGTTGGGCCTGATGTGCCCTTTCTTCAAAAACTCTTGAATCTACCTCTTTATCTCATCATTCTCTAGAACAGACCATTGATAGATCGTTCCATTAGGTAGTGGCACGCCTGGGGTCATATCAATGGAGTTCTTGACCTCACAATGTAATGATACCCCTATGGATGAGGTGAAAATTTCCTTGTACTCCTCCATGAACTTGTCCATCTGCTACCGCTATGCAGAGGAGCCCTGTTCTAAAGCTGTGGCCACAACCTTCCTCTTGCCCTAAGGGCGAATCATAAGGAAAAAAAATTCCTAGTTTGGGAAATGATCTTACTACATTTCTTTGTAGTGATCAAAGAGATGGCGATAGGTGGGACTACCTCAGGTACCCTTTACAAATTATTGCCCAAAGTAATAATCACATATCGAGGTCTAGACTCATATACAACATGTCGCTTCCACAAGTATGGTTGTCATAATAATACATCACCAACTTCAAGAGGAGAAACATTAGACATTACCTCATCCGTGAAAAGATTGATGTTGTAGGGAAGGCAACACTACTAGCTGATGTGGAGATCTCATCCTTGGTGATTTCATCGATAAGCCCAATAGCTTCATGACTTCTACTGAAATGAGGCTCTTTTGGCTCCCGTTGTTGACAATGAATTGCAATGGAGAACCCTCCACCCACATCTGTGAGTGGAAGAGGCGTTCCCCCTCCTCTGGATATTCATGCTCATTCTTCTGGATCTTGGTGCTGACCACGATAGCACCGGGCTTCGTGTCAATGATTTTCTTCCCTTTGTCATTCCCCTTGTTGGGTTCTAACTTAGATTCAGAACATGTTTCTGAATTGGAAGCCTTCAGCTCGACTACCAGTGACTGCTTGGCCACATCATTTTCGTGGAACTCGCACCATTTTCCCATGTACTTCTTTGTCTCCATGGTGTTATTCTTTGCTTGCAGCTTCTGCAGATTGTTCTATGTTGCCCCACCTTGTCTTTCGCCTTTGCTTCGTGGTTTGGGGCCACCTTTTCCTTGCTTCATATTCGCATATCCAGTCTCTCTTCTTTTGTTTTATGATGCAGGAGCGTCCAACTAGGGAGGCAATAGTTGGACAAGTTGTTTTGATTAAGTTCACTTTTAGTTAGTTTTTTTTTTTTTTTAAATGAAGGTTGTTATAGCCAATGTTTTTATCTATAAACTGAACAATAGTTAGAATAGGATTTGTTTGAAAATAGAAATGAAACTGAATGAAACTAGAAAATAACTATAATGTAACTGAGGGTGGTTCGTCAACTGTATGAGGCTTCCAGCAAGCATAAATAAGCAACCCAAAATCAAAAGTGGGGTTGCTACCATCTAGATGAAAAAAGGGAACGAAATCATAACTCGAAACAATTTTTTTTTTATGAATTTGAGGAAAGCTTACAGGTATTCATTGTTTCAAAAGAAACAAGCATAAATTATTGTGCATAGCAATTAAACAACAAATTGTGTGATTCATTGAAACTACACACCGAGACTGAAAGGATCAAATACGACAGAGACAAACCATCCAGGTACATTACCAAATACATACTATTTGATTTAAATTATAAATTTATATATATATATATATATATATATATATATATATATATATATATATATATATATATATATATATATATATCATCAGGCCCACGGAAGTACAAGACAGAACTTCCAAATTCCACACAGGCCTCAAGATACAGAGCCCTCAAAAAATAACCAACAGTCCTTCATACCAATGAGATAGGCCGAGGAGGGTTTCCACAACCCAGATAGACCAAAGTGGTATGCAGACGAAACAACAAACACGACAACCAACAGCAGAAGGCTGAAACACAATCCCAGAACATAAAACAAAATCAACAGGATGGGCTCGTTGCACAGGAGGCAACCAAGTATCAACAGACCAACAAACTAAAACCCCAAGGGTTAAACAACTATAGCCTGAAAGCAAATTGCAACCACAGAGCACAGTCAAGGAAGGACCCTAACTGATTTAAGCACATCGGACCCAAATCTTCAAGGAAGAGATCATGACATTTCATCCCTGAGAGCCAGCCCCTTGTAGCCACAGGAAAGACGAGAGGGATACTTGCACAATGACAAGAATATTCTCAGAGAGGAAGCATAGCTATATAGCACACAACAACATTAGAGAAAAAATAAGGAACTTGACCCACGACGAATACCTGAAGGGGAGGCCGGAATCCACAACTAAGCCACAAGTTGAAACCACAACCAACAACCGACGTGCCATGATACCATAGCCTGTTCACCAGGAGCAAGGTCGTTAATAAAAACTATAGGAAGGCGAAACAGTGGAATTAGAATAGGGTTTTTAGCTGTCAAATAAGCAGCCAATCCATCGACGAGAGTAACAAGCAGAGGGTCTGTGAAATGTGACCAAAATCCAACTAGAAAACATCACCTGCAAGTTGTAAAAGAATCGTTCACAGACAGTCGAAATAAGGCATACCCAGAATGACAAAACAAACCTAAGACCTCCATGAAAAACCAGGTGTACAATAGCCACCAGGTGCAACGAAAAACATTCATATAACTAGAAAACGATAGAGGACCGGAACCAGTGAAGAACTAAGAGGATAGTAGGCAACAAAGACCCATATTCTTCCAGAGCTAAATTAGATGAGCCACAGAGGAACGAAAGCATAACTCAAACGAACAACAATGCAAATGAGCCCATGTCAAGCC
The DNA here is from genome assembly GCA_031772625.1 of Pinus tabuliformis. Lineage (NCBI taxonomy): Eukaryota > Viridiplantae > Streptophyta > Pinopsida > Pinales > Pinaceae > Pinus > Pinus tabuliformis. The sequence continues at coordinate 1,413,828,067 of CM062820.1, read as the reverse complement.
ATACCATATATGCCGTTCTCACACAAACGAGACGAAACTCGGGTCGGATGTGCATTGAAGGCACCATAAACCCTCACTAAACCTTGGTGTATGCCAGTGCGGGAAGGACCAAGGATGGGACATCTGCCACATAAGCCTTGCCATGCAACTGTCTCAGGATCACCATCAAATTTTGATATCAGAGGAAGTTCTTCTCTCAAAATAAAGAAAATGGAAGTAGGAAGAAGAGGTCGAGGTAGAGCTATCAGGAGAGTAGCCAATGAAGGGTTGCAAGAGCAAATCAGGATCCTAAGTTCCCGATTGGTAGTAGTGAAAGCAGGGAGGCATAGGGATCCAGAAGGTGGTGATGACAATGAAGAAGAAGTTGCAACCACAATGGATGGGTTAGACGAAGAGGGACCAGAGATAAAATTATTGAGATCAGTTTTGTTGGCAAGTAGCAAGCCAAAGCCAGAGCTTTCGAATTATGGTGATAGTTTATCTATGGAGGTATTGTTGGACTGGATTAGTGAGCTAGATAAATATTTCGAGTGTGAAGAAATCAGTGAAGATAAGAAGGTCAGGCTTGCAGCCAACAAACTGAAGGGACATGTAGCACTGTGGTGGGACAGTGTGCAGGCAAAAAGGAGAAGGTCAAATAAACCATTGATCAAAAAGTGGAACAAGATGATTGTCAAGATGAAGAGTAATTTTCTGCCCAAAGGTTATCAGATTGCTCTATATAAGCAGGTGCAAAACCTAAAGCAAAGAGCAGTGACTGTGAAGGAGTATACAGAAGAATTCTACAGAGTGAACCTGCGAGCGGGTTATGTTGAAGATACCCCGGAGAAGACAGCAAGGTTTGTGAATGGATTATGGATGGAGATACTATATGAGATTAGTATTCTTTCTCCAAAGTCCATATAGGAAGCCTATCAAAGTGCTTTGAAGGCAGAAGGAAAGATCGCCAGAAAGCAGAATGCCGGAAGAGGACATGGATCTGGAAGAGGAAGAGGACATTCTTTTGGAAGAGGCAGAACCATCATCAACAATGAAGAGGGCAACAGTTCAAAAACTGCAGGACCAACTGAAAAAGAAGGTAACACTAGAGGAGGAAGGCCTTACAAATGAGGAAGAGGTAATGGCAGAGGTAAAGGAAATTCCTATCAGTGTTACAAGTGTCTCAAGTGGGGACACAGGTCTTTTGAATGCCCTGAAAGTGATCAAGCATGGCAAAGAGGAGCATATATTGATCAACCAAAAGAAGCAGAGGCACTGTCACAAGAAGTGGAGAACATACCTGAAATGGGAGAAGCTTTAGTGTTAAACAAGGTATTGTTGAAACCGGCTAAAGAGTTAGCTGACCAAATACAGTGGAAACCATTGTTCCAAACTATGTGTAAATCACATCGGAAATGCTGCAATTTGATTATTGACAGCAGGAGCACTGACAACCTGGTAGCCACTAAAATGGTAGAAAAGTTGGGTTTAAAAACATTGAAGCACCCAACGCCATACACAGTGTCCTGGTTACAAAAAGGACACCAACTGCTCGTTGATGAGTAGTGCGAAGTGGAGTTTCACATTGGTAGGTATAAGGATAAAGTAACTTGTGATATCATGCCGATGGATGTGTGCCATATATTGGTGGGAAAACCATGGTAGTATGATAGGAAAGCTGTCCACGATGGGAAGACAAAGTGTTACAAGTTTGCTAAGGATGGGATAAAGCATACGCTAGTACCCACGAAAGAGGAGGATACAACAGAAAATAGTGGAACAAAAGAATTATTGTTAGGAGGAAAAGAGTTTCTACAGCAGATTGGAGATGATGAGGTAAAATATGAAATTGTCCAAAGGCCAAGAGTGGTGTTAATCCATACTGAGATTACTGACTTACTTGAGGAGATACAGGATATGGTGCATGAGTTTAGTGACATTGTGGTGGATGATCTACCAGATAAATTGCCACCAAAAAGGAGTATCAGTCACCATATTGATTTCATTCCAGGGGCTAGTTTACCAAACAAAGTTGCTCATTGGATGAGTCCAAAGGAGAATGAAGAGATCAGGAAGCAGGTACAGGAGTTGTTGGATAAAGGCTTGATTCGAGAGAGTTTAAGTCCTTGTGCAATCCCAACTATTTTAGCTCCCAAGAAAGGAGGTGAATGGCAGATGTGTACTGATTCTCGAGAAATTTACAAGATCAATATTAGGTACAAGTTTCCTTTACCACAAATGGACAACATAATGGACTGTTTGAGTGGAGTGGCATATTTTTCGAAGACTGATTTGAAAAGCGGATATCACCAGATTCAGATTCATGAAGAGGACAAATGGAAGACAACTTTCAAGACGAATGAAGGCTTGTATGAATGGTTTCTCATGCCATTTGGATTGAGCAATGCACCCATCACATTCATGTGCTTGATGAATGAGATGTTGAAGGAATACATTGGAAAGTTCGTGATTGTATATCTAGATGATATCCTTATTTTCAATAGGACAGAGGAAGAAAATTTCCAACATCTCAGGTATGTCCTGGAAAAGTTGCAGCAAAACAAATTGCTGTTAAATTTGAACAAGTGTACTTTTTTTAAGAAATACTTGATTTATTTAGGGTTTATGATTTCATAAAACGAATTAAAGATGGATTCAGAAAAGTTTGCAGCCATAGTTAGTTGGCCATCCTCCAGGAGTTTGTTTGAAGTGCAGAGTTTTCATGGTTGGTGAGTTTGTATCGAAAATTTATAAAAGATTTCAGTGGGATTTGTGAACCCATGGTGGATAACATTAAAAAGGCAAATCAACCTTTTCATTGGATGGAGTCAGCGGAAAAGATTTTTTAGCTGCTGAAAAAGAAGATCACTGAAAGACCAATTTTAAGGTTGCTAGATTTCAACAAACTTTTTCAAGTTCGTTGAGATGCCAGTGGGACAACCATTGGAGCAGTACTCAGCCAAGAGGACAAGCCAATGGCCTATTTTAGTAATAATTTGAATGAGAGTAGGCAAAAGTATACGTCTTACGACAAGGAATTTTATGCAGTGGTCCAAGCACTGAAACATTGGAGACACTACTTGATGGGGAATGAATTTGTTTTGTTTTCAGACAATTCTGCATTGCAGTATGTTATGAAACAAGACAAGCTTAACCATAAACACGTGAAGTGGGTGGAGTACCTCCAGAGTTTTACATTGGTATTGAAACAAATCAACGGTCAAGCCAACAAAGTGGCAGATGCGTTAAGCAGGAGAAATTTGATTTTGCAGGAAAGCAGAGTGCATGTGTTAGGATTTGAGCATCTTAAGGATCTGTATCAAATAGATGCAAACTTTAAGGAAGCATACGAAGCTTTCCAGAATCCGTTGTTGAGAGACAACAGTTCATGGCTAGACTATAACATACAGGAAGGTTTGTTGTTTAGGGGAGGACAGTTGTGTATTCCAGAATGTTCAATGAGGGAAAACTTAATCCAGGAAAAACATAGTGGGGGTTTAGTCAGACATTTTGGCATTGATAAGACTTTGGATCAAGTGAGCCACTTCTATTATTGGCCGAAAATGCATAGATACATACAAAGATTTGTGGCTAGGTGTAAGATGTGTTAGCTTGCGAAGGGACACGGTCAAAATACAAGATTATATACTCCCCTGCCTATTCTGGACAGACCATGGGACTCAGTTAGTTTAGACTTTGTCTAGGTTTGGTAAGAACACAAAAGGGGTTCAATTCAATCATGGTGGTGGTGGATTGCTTCACCAAGATGGATCATTTCATTCCATGTAGGAAGACCAGCGATGCCACACATGTAGCACACTTGTTCTTCACAAAGATTGTCATATTACATGGCTTGCCAAAGTCTATTGTTTCAGATCAGGATGTGAAGTTCACAGGTCATTTTTGGCAGACTTTGTGGAAAAAGCTAGATACCAAACTAAACTTTAGCTCAACTTATCACCCACATACTAATGGGCAGACTGAGGCGGTGAACCAAAGTCTAGGGAATCTATTACGTAGTTTGGTTGGTGAAAATTCACGACAATGGGATCACGTACTCGCACAAGTAGAGTTCGCTTATAATGATTCACCCTACATGAGTATGAGAAAAATTCCTTTCCAGATCCTATACAGGATGCACCCCTGTGGTGTGCATGAGTTACGGGATTTGGGTTGGTTGGAATGAAGGAGTGCTGATGGTGAAGACTTCGTGAAGGTGATCAGTGAACTGTATGAACAAGTGAAATCCAAATTACAAGACAATAGCCAAAGGTATAAAAAGAAAGAAAATTTAAAACCGCAAGAAGTGCAATTCAATGCAGGGTACCTGGTACTAGCACATCTACGCAAAGAAAGGTTTCCTAAAGGTGAATATAACAAACTCAAACTGAAAAAAAATAGGGCCTTGCAGGATACTGCGAAAGTTCTCTATAAATGCATATGAACTAAAGCTACTGCTGGGTATAGGGATCTCGCCCATCTTCAATGTGGCAGACCTGTACCATTACGTTACTGCTAATGTGGAGGATACTTTGACAGAACACACACAGGACACCCAGGGAGAGACTGAGTCATGGGTCAAACAAATGTCTCCAACCAAGCCTCTAAAAGTCGAACAAATCTTAGATACTCAGGTGTCCAGGCAGAATTAACGAAAAGAGTACTTATAACACTTGGTCAAATGGAAGGACCATCCAATTGACAACAATTCTTGGTTGGATGCAGGTTAGATTCAAAGTGTTGGGTACTCAATTGAAGAGCTCATCGACAGGAGCCATGAGATTCATTCAACTCGGGAGACTGATGCAGGAGTATCCGACTAGGGAGGTGACAAATGGACAAGTTCTTTTGATAAAGTTCACTTTTAGTTAGTTTTATTTTTATTCTTAAGTGAAGGTTGTTACAACCAATGTTTTTATTTATAAACTGAACATTAGTTAGAATAGGATTTGTTTAAAATAAGTTAGAAATGAAACTGAATGAAACTGGAAAATAACTATAATGTAAGTAAGGGTGGTTCCTCAATAGTATGAGGCTTCTAGCAAGCATAAATAGGCAACCCAGAATCAAAAGTGGGGTTGCTGCCATCTAGATGAAAAAACAAAAGAAAGCATAACTCAGAACAATTTTATTTATTTTTAATGAATTTAAAGAAAGCTTACAGGTATTCACTGTTTCAGAAGCAACAAGTATAAATTACTGTGCATAGAAATTCAACAATGAATTGTGTGATTAGCATTCAAGCTGTGCACCGAGACTGAAAGGATCAAATACGACAGAGCCAAACCATCCAGGTACATTACCAAATACATACTATTTGATTTAAATTATAAATTTACAGTGTGTGTGTGTGTGTGTATATATATATATATATATATATATATATATATATATATATATATATATATATGATCAGGCCCATGGAAGTAAAAGACAAAACTTCTAGATTCCACACAGGCCTCAAGATACGGAGCCCCCAAAAAATAACCAACAGTCCTTCATACTAATGAGATAGGCCAAAGATGGTTTCCACAACCCAGATAGACCAAACCAGTACACAGAAAAAATAACAGACATGACAACCAACAGCAGAAGGTTGAAACACATTCCCAGAATAGAAAACAAAATGGACAGGATGGGTTTGTTGCACAGGAGGCAACCAAGTATCGACAGACAAACAAAATGAAACCCCAACGGTTAAACAACTATAGCCTGAAACCAAAATGCAATCGCAGAGCATAGTCAAGGAAGGACCCTACACGATTTAAGCACATCGGACCCAAATCTTCAAGGACAATATCACGAGATTTCATCCCCAATAGCCAGCCCCTTGTAGCCACAACAAAGAGGAGAGGGATACCTACACAGTGACAAGAAGATTGTCAGAGAGGAAGCATAGCTATATAGCACACAACAACGTGAGAGAAAAAACAAGGAACTTGACCCATGATGAATACCTGAAGGGGAGGCTGGACTCCACAACCGAGCCACGAGTTGAAACCCCAACCTGAGTGCAACCATTCACCAAAGTGCCATGATACCACAACCTTCTCACTAGGAGCAAGGCCATTAATAAAAACTACAGGAAGGCAAAACAGTGGAATCACAAAAGGGTTTTTACCTGTCAAATAAGTAGCCAATCCATCAATGAGAGTAACAAGAGGAGGGCCTGTGATATGTGACCAAAACCCAGTTAGAAAACATCACCTGTAGGTTGTAAAGGAATCGTTCACAGACAGTCAAAATAAGGCATACTGAGAATGACAAACTAAACTCGAGACCTCCACGGAAAACCAGGTGTACAACAGCCACCAAATCCAACAAAAACATTCATATAACTAGCAAACGATAGAGGACTAGAACTAGAGAAGAACCAAGAGGATAACGGGCAATAGAGACCCATCTTCTTCTAGAGTCGAACCAGATGAGCCACAGAGGAACAGAAGCATAACTCAAGCGAACAACAATGAAAATGAGCCTAGGTCGAGCCATACCATAGACATCGTGCTCACACAAATGAGACCAACCTTGGGCCAGATGCGCATTAAAGGCACCATAAACCCTCACCAAACGTCGGTGTGTGCCAGCACAGGAAGGACCAAGGACGAGCCAACTGCCACGTAAGTCTTGCCACCCAACCGTCTCAGGATCACCAACATTTTAACTTTTTCTCAATATTGACAACACATCAATATGCCATGTCGAGCGACGAGATGTCTAGGAACTCCATCTTGTCCTAGATGTACTTGAGTACCAAATTCTTTTCAAAATCCTTGATATCCAATTTCGTGCAGAGAGTATGGAAAACATTTGTGAACTCCGACACATTTTGGTCCCTTCCCTATCATAGCATGCTCCATTTTATGTATTTGCATTCATAGCTCCTGACAAGGTAATATTGTAACTTGATGGCACCTTGGAAAGAATCACAAGTGAGTATGACTGAAAATAGTGAGGATTCTCTCTTGTCCTTTTGTTCACAGCAGGTTTCCCAACAGTCCTTGATGTGTGGTGTGACTTTGAGAAGTGAAAAGGTAATATTTTCTCGATTGGAAAAGTAATGAACTAAAAAATATCCTTCCAACAGATTCAACCATTTATCTATAGTGTCTGCATCTAACTGTCCCTCAAATATAGTAATAACAAATTTAATGTGTACCTTAAAAGGATTAGTGCCTCCAAAGTGGCTGCTCGATGAATATGTGTTGTCTGTGGGTAGCCGTCGGAGGATCTAGGCAATGTTATCCATCATCACATTCCTTTGTCACTTGAGAGCTTCATCATATAATATTTTGAAAGGATCTCCTACACTCTCATCTTTATTTTCTTCTGTGATGGGAGAGCTTCCTCATATAATATTTCGAAAGGATCTCCTACCCCCTCATCTTTATTTTCTTCTGCTATGGAAGGTCGTCGAGGTTTGGGAGGCTGGTTTGGAAAAGGTTCAACTAGTTTGATCCCTAACTCCTTATACCCTGATATCGTTGGGGACATGCAAAGAAAAAAAGAGAAGGAGAAGACCGCTTTGATACCACCAATCCCAACTTAAACAGGAACAAAAAAAGTTATAGATATAACCATAAATACATAGATGCAACATAAATAACACTTCATTTCATTAAAAACAAAATACTAAAATATGGTTACAAACATAACATGAATAAACAAGCTCCAGCAATGGTAGCTTATCTTTGAGAAGAGATGTGGCCACTAAATGCCTCTGAATTGTGTTACAATGAGGACAAAGGGCCTATTTATTATTGAACAACAAGAGAAAACCCTAACCCTAGTATATGTAACACAAAGAGTTTCTGGGCCCCATTCGGGTTAGTTGGGTAGCTAACTTCCCGAGGTCGTAACTTGGTGTTACATGTAAATTTGTCACCCTGACACTTGATCTTTTTATGGATATTTTTACCATCCATGAACATGTTTGAACCAGCTCCCTCAGAAGTCAAACAACCCAAAATATGTTAAAGTACATGAGAAATTTTAGTAAAATAGTTTTCACACCTTGTTAAGTTCCACATGTGCCAATTTCTCTAGAGTTTCTGTTGCATGTGTTGAAATTGAATCTAAGATCAGTGCAGAGCTTTGCTATGTCTGTAACTATAAACCCACACAAGTGAATTCTAGTGAAAATAAAAAGTACACTGTAGAAACATAATGGTCGAATATTTCGCAACTGACAACTTCTAAGTGATGATTATTTGAATTATAACCCTCAAAAGGTGCATCTCCATCCCTTTTCTCATGGTAACATAATCCTTAATAAATGAGTCTCATCCTCCTCTCATGGACCTGAAACTTCCTCCTCTTAGACTATAAAATGACTAGAGGGTAGAGGGATTGAGAAGGTCAAAAGTGAGAGAAAATAAACTTATGTTGTTGGTTTGAGGTTGGGAATATTGTCATCTAAGGAGAAGATTGAAGGAATTTGGGAGGGACCTCGAGGCATCAACGCAAAGGTTGTACGGATCCTCTTATTTTCTGATTAATACAAATGAACTCTTTCTCCCACTTATTTTGTCTTATGTGAATGATGAATTGTTGATAAATTTTTATAATGTTTATTAAGGAAAATTCAATCCCTAATTTCCTTGATCATTACGCTAAGTTGTTTGGATTATTGTATCACATGTGCTTTATCTTTTTATGGTCTATGTTTGTAGATGTTATTAAGCATTGAAGAATTGTGTCAAGTCACAAAATGGGATCTTCATCAGGAATTTTGTGAAATAGGTAAGAGGCTCATCCATTAGCTATATTTCTTATAATTCGAACAAGTTCAACTTAGGGAAAGAGTTAGTTCAATTGTCATGATTGTTTCTAGTTTCCATTTAGGATCTAGGGAGATCGCTCTTGTCTGCAAGAGGGATTGTCCGGTGTAACACTTGGTCATATTATCTCCATTTTGTGTGTACGATACCTTGTTTGAATTGTGTCTCATAGTACTTATATTTGCAGAAGGCCTTTGCCTTGAAGGCTATTGCAGACCTCAAAAAAATGTTGTGTAGGGGGTCAAAATTTCTCAGGAAATTCAGGACATGAAAAACTCCTAAATTGTAAATGCTGTAATAAACAAGGAAACAAATGAAAAAAATTGGAGGTCTAGGTAGTGTAGGAGGGTGGCTACCAATATCCACTTGGATCAAGACATTTGATTGTTTAGAGTTTTCTCTACCCTCTGCACAACCTTTTATCAATTAATTAGTGGTAGAGGCAGGCACTATATTTCATTGGAGTTATTACCCTTGTCCATTAATTCAGTGAGACACGAAGGAATTCCTTTCTAATTAAAAAAACATTTCTAACTACAATATCGTAGGTTTAATTCTAGTCCAGCTAGGCAATCTTAACTCACTCAACCTTGGGAGAAACAAAAAGCTACTAACCTTTGACTACTCATGTGATAAGCTCATTGGCCTCATACCGTACAATCTCTACATGGGTGGGAATATTCAGAGCATTATTTTGATCAGAATTTTATTCTTCAGCCACACTCTGACAAATTTTGGTTCCTACAAATCATGTTTATTGGTATTTTCCTATCTTTCCATCTTGCTTCTATCACCATCACCAAATATAAATATTTGAAGAAGATTAATGCCTCAACATCGCAAAAGCTAACATGATTCCAAAGGCTACACTTCACCTATGAAGGTGTCCTAGAGTGTTTGAAAGAGGATAATATTATAGGGAAGGGAGTAGCAGGGGTTGTATACAAGGGCTCGATGTGAATCGGGTAGGAATTAACAATGAAGGGGTGCCTAGGATTGGAAGAGGGTCTCCTAAAGACCATGTGTTTGCTACAAAGATTCAAAATTTTGGTAAGATTTTACATCGCCATATAGTGATATTATTGGGGCTTTACTCAAGGTAAGAAATAAATATGATTGTTTGCTACTATGTGTGAGACATACGCTTAGGAGAGTTACTGCATGAGAGGAAATGTGGGAATTTGCAATGGGCTACCAAATACAATATGGCCATTGGGAAAGCTAAAGGGCTTTACTATTTGCACCATGATTGCTTACAAATTATAATACAACATGATTTAAACTCTAATTTTTTTTTCCTATATTCCAATTTTAAAGCCCATGTAGGTAATTTCAACATTGCAAATTTATTGTAGGTTCTGAGTGCTTCATAATGTATGTGTTCCATTGGAGGCTCATATGGCTACATTTCTCTAGGTAAACAATAAATCTTATCTCCATGCCCTTTATATTATTTCAATTTGAAATTTTCATGCCCTATGTTTCTCTTAAGAGAATTAGTTAGATGAAGCCTATTGATGGATTTCTTATATTTAAGTTGTCATATAGTATTTCTCCTTTTTTTTCATCAAGATGTTCACACACTGAAAGTGGATGAAAAAAGTGTTGTATGTAATTTTGGAGTGGCGTTGGTAGAACTAGTCACATGTAGAAGGCCTATGTGGAAGTTTGGAGGTGGTGTGTATATTTTTTTTGGGTAAACCATATACAACTAAATCCAAATAGGAAGGATTTTCAAACATTTTTGGTTAGAGGTTGTCCTTAGTGCACTTGCAAGAGGTTATCCATGTTTTAAATGTGGCAATGACATGTGTCGAAGAATGTAGTGTAGAGAGACCTAACATGAGAGTGGTGTTTCATATGCTTAGTCTCATTACAAGGATAATTCCTTAAGAGAATCCTCTACCTACTCCAGGAGTGTAATCCCTCCAACCAACTAGTGCTTCCCACCCTCCTAATATTCTCTTTATTTTTGTCCATTTTCAAATTTTCACTGTTAGGTCACATGGTCAGTTCTAAACAATACCCTCATAACTCATAAACAAAATATTAGTTAATAGTGACCACCTCAAAATTCCTTTTAGGAGGGTAAGTAATTTACTAATATGCATTGTAAGACATATTATTGTTTTGGAGAGGGAAATTTGTTCCTCATATACCTCTAGTGAGACTCCACTTCTTAGTTACTAGGATTGTCTCCATAGCCTATGAGATAGAGATAAAACCTCGTATTGTCAATCACTTGCACATGAATGTGTGTTGATTGATCACTTGAAATATGAATAAAACTAGATCTAGATGTTATAAGAATGTTTTATTTTAAATACATGTAAGCTACCTTCATGTGGGAAATTAGCCTTGTTTTTCTTGTCAAACAATTTCTCCACTGGTAAAATAACATCAACCTTCCCAACACTTTTATCTTCATAAAAATGACTTCTATAAAGAAGGAATACATGCATCAAGGTAAATATTTCTTCAATAAATTAGGAAGAAAGATTTCTAGAATGTTGAAATTTATTTCTTTCCGACCCATTTCTCCTATTTTTCCTGGGCAAGAATTTTGATTACCATTAACTAGAAATGTGTTGTTGCTGCGACAAACACCCTCCAAATTTTTTCATACACTCGAATTTTGAAACCTACTAGGGATCTTGCGATTGGTCATTCCATAGTCACTTCTTGGTCAGATGATGCTTTTGAGCTCCCTTCTTCGATTGGAAGGGTCGAAGTCACTTTCTCACACATTCTTAGTCTATAACAGGTGCATGAACACACTCTTTTACGTAAGATTGGACAAGCATAGAATGTTCCATCAAGACCATGCCTATGCGATTTTCAATCCATGTCGACAGTAAGTGCACATTGACAGTGAGATTTTATCACATTATAGCTTCATTTGCACTTCCATTTCGGTGAGTTTTGCAAAATCTAGCTCCCGCGTACCTTTATTTTCGAGAGTGTCATTTCCATGTTTTCGGTTGTCTCTTTTTATTTCTTTCATTTTAATTAATATCTTTTTCATGATTATTTGCTCTAGAATGTTTTTATTTCACTGGTGTTCACATATTGCAAGAGTCACTCGCACTTTAGAAATTGTCTTCTTTTCGCATGTTAGTTGTCATACAATGTATGTATGCTTGTTCTGGTGGTTTCAAGGGGTTATCTTTGTGTAAATGATTTTCTTTAACCTTGAAAACATCAGTCACACTCATTCCCAAAGTTTTAAGCATTGTTGTATAAGTGTCGTCATGGTCGTCACAAAGTGTACCTTTAGTGTCGCACTTGTCATAAAGTCATCACAAAGTTGTCACATTGATGGTATATGTTGTTAATGTGTTCAAAATGATATTTATTTTTGTGTCATCAAACTATTTCAAATGTGTGATCATAGTAAATTCATATCATTGTTAACAATAGTCTCTTCGGTCCCACACTTAGGAAAAATTTGGAAAATTCCAAGAAACCTAGCCTCATCCAGCCCTCTTGAACTGCACATTATGCAGTCTCATCCCTCAAGAGGTGACGTTGTCTCTTGGAACTGCATATGCATAGTCTCTTCCTCCAATAACTACGCATTCCACAACCACTAGTACAAAATGGCTAATTAATTACTAAAAAAATTGACTGAAATTTCCATATAAACAACCATTTTTCAATCAGTGACCAATAGTAGATAATTTATAGTATTTTATAAAACAACCAACTTTTAGTCATTTTTTTCTTAGTAATCAATTGGTTATCCCAATTTTATTGTCGAGTAGTATATTTAGTCATAAATTTGGTCATTAATTTAGTCATTGATTTAGTCATTAATTGCCACAATTAATGACCAAATATACAAAAAAATATATTACTATATGATCACCCGAGAAAATGAATTAATGACCAAAGAAATATGACCAAAATGTTGATCGTGTTATAGCATACTGTAAATTAGCTACTAATAGTCATATATATGTAAATTTTAGTCATCATTTGAAACCAATTAATGACCAAATAAATATGACTAAATTTTAGTCGTGTTATAAGATGATGTAAATTAGCTATTAATAGTGGTTTATTTGCAAAATTTAGTCATCATGTGTAATCACAAATTTATCATTTGCAGTAGACATTTATCTTGATTTGGTAGTTTCACATTCATTATATAAATTAATGATTTAGTATTTTATAATCATTTCATTTTCTCTAATTAATAATCATTATAAACAACTAATTTAGTGGTTGAATATTCATTTTATTCGTGTTCATTATTAATTAAGATAAACTGCTTATTTAGTAGTTTTATATTCATTTTATTTTTGTTCATTTTTAATCAACACAAATGAATTAGTATGATTTTGCAACTATATGAAAAATATCATACAATATTCATGCTAATCTATTATGAAAACACGAGAATCATGCAGTCTCATAAGTTGATAACAATACAAAAAAATATCAAATGCAATCATAAATAATTTGAACCATAATTTTTATTATATGAAAAGCCAAGTATTACAATATGAGTTCCCGACTAAATATTGATTGGGCTACAATTTACACATGAAATATTGTTTAATCGCTTCAAAACATTCCCCCTATATTGTCAATGCATTGCACATGTCTTTCCACCTTTCAAACCATTCAATAGTTTTCCTCCAAAATTTGTGTAACCGATAGCATCCACCAATCGAGAGTTATGGTAAAGACTAGAAGCTCAATTCTTTGGATAGCCTAAGACTAGAAGATGTCACCAAGGTCTTCATTCTACAACCAATATATATTCATTTAAATACTAATAATATGATTTCATCTGCTTTTTCAATTATAATATCTATTAAAACTCTTATCATTATTTGCAATATAATGAGACTTTAGAACTTCCTTTAAAACACATGTAAAAGTTCACAAAAATGCGAAATACAATGGCGCCACGTAAACACATCCTCAATTTGTTCTCTATAACAAAAATTAGGAAACATTGGGATCTGCAAATTCATGCTTGAGGTAGGACTTCATGCACTTCATAACAATTTTTTATAAAAATATTGATATTTCAGTGAAATGTTCAATCAGAGTATTTGAAACAAGTAAATAAGTTTCTCTTTGACATGATGAAAATGAAAGAAAATAAAAAGAAATAAATGAGAGAAATTACCACCAAAATGTCAAACTCTGCACCATAAAAGTATTGTGTAGAATTCTTTCTATGAGAAATAAAAAGGTCAAATGTCCAATGCATGGTCACATTTGAAGCAATAATTAGGCACAAATAACTAAAGCAAAGATTTTTAAATGCACATACACACCTGATATAAGAACACATCTTACAACTTGTAGCTAGAAACTTAGTTTACTTTTAAAAGCTATGGAGAATGATTGCCTTATGTACAACAAATGCATATCATTTTTATCTAACTGTTGACAGAGTTGAATGGATAAAAACACATTTCTACTCCATTGTTTGTTTATGTGTTTAGCTTATTTTATAGATCCTTCATATTTTGTGTCTTAGAGATTGTCCATTCTATATTTTAATAGGGTAACACATAAAATCAAGATTAACAAAAAGATGCTTCAACCAAAAACAATGACAAAACCATACGATATTCAAACGCTACATGCAAAATCTAGGAATTCGAGGCCAAAATGACTTTCCAAACATTTTTTTTGAAAGTTAAAGGAAACTCAATTTAAGATACCAAATGTGAAAAATTATAAAAATAGAAAAAAACCAAGATATTTGAAACCCGAGTCCAAGTCCTTTTGGGGAAAAGGAAAAGTATCCTCTACATGAAAGGGAGGGACCTTAGGAAATTAATAATCTAGAAGGCATGAATTTTCATGATTAATCTCTATGCTTGTGGCTGGTGGATTTTGGGGCTCGAGAAGCCATGGATCTAGCTATTTCATATGCATTTTACATATGTATGTTTTGTGCATAACTCTAGATTGGTGGATGATAGTATTGGAGGATATTAGGGTGGGAGAATTTGAAAAGCAAGCTATACCACCACCACAATATCCCCAATAGTTAACCCAACATACTAAGAATGATGTAAAGGCTAGGAGGATTATTCTAGAAGGGCTCAAAGATCATATAGTTCCTCATATCCATGAGAAGAAGTAAGTTTTTTAGATGTTCAAAACTATTCTAGAACTATATTAGAGTTCTAGTGATACTAAGTTTTCGAGATGTTAAAAACTAATTTAGAACTATATCAGAGTTCTAGTGATACTAGGGAAGCTTACTCTCAAGGAGAAGCTAAGGAGTATCTAGATGAAACAATTTGAGCCCATCATCTCATATCTTTCTAAGTTCTCTCAGGTTCAAGATTATTTAGGGGCGTAGGTGTGGAGAAGATGAGTATCTAGATGAAACAAGGAGAGCCCATCGTCTCATGTCATTCTAAGTTCTCCTAGGTTAAAGATACGCTAGGAGGTGTGGGTGTTAAGTATTTGATCATGACCTTGTGATATTTTCCTTACAGGGACTTCATAAGTCTTGGTATGGATTCTAAGATGTTATCAGTGGTAGAGAAATTTTTCACAGTTGGAAAAGGTTGTGGACTAATTTCATTTAGGAGGAGATTCAAAGACGAACCTATGATGGTAGATTAACAAAGATCAATGATGAGAAGAATTTTTCTTTTGCAGGCAAGGTAAAAGGCAAGAAAGGAAAATGAAAGGTTGAGTCTAGTTAGAAGGGTGAGAGTAAGAAGAAGAATCTTAGTAAGATCAACTGGGAATTTGCATGTTTTGAAATGGCTTCCAGGATGTTATCAGTGCTAGAGAAAATTTTCATAGTTGGGAAAGGTTATGGACTAATTGCATTTAAGAGGATATTCAAAGAGGAACCTATGATGTTAGATTAACAGAGATTGAGGATGAGGATAATTTTTCTTTTATAGGAAAGGCCAAAGGCAAGAAAGGCAAAGGGAAGGCCGAGTCTAGTCAGAAGGGCAAGAAGAAGAAGGATCTTAGTAAGATCAAGTGCTTCCATTTCCATGAGTTTGGGCACTATGCTACTAAGTGTCCAAATTTGAATAACAGGTCTATCAAGAATCATGCAGTTACATCATTTGACGTATATTCACTTGCTTCTCTATGAGTGTTGACCGTTGCGCCACCTCTACCTTTGAACAATGCATTAATTCTCTGTTGAATTACTCTCTATGTTTCATTACTCTCTGTTTGAATAGTCCAACTATGGTAGAAAGTCGTTGGAGGGATGAATACAAAGGTGGATTGTTAACGCAGTTGACGCAATATTTTTGGGAAACAATAAGCAGTGATATTGCCAAAATTTTCACCCCTATCTTGTCCTGTTAGTAAATGTAACAATGTTCGATCTTCATTAATGTAATTGAGTCATCATGTAATGTACTTATCAAAAGAATAAACAAAATAAATCTTATTAGTATTATTGTGACTTATTAAAGCATGGGTTTCATGCTTGGGTCACCATGTTTAAGGTCAAAGTCCACATTAACGACTTCTAGGATTTATTCTGAGTCAATAGAGTCATTATAATTTTACAGATACCCTTCTAGGGCTTTTGAATCATGTAAAAAGGATTAGTTTTGGGTCAAATATGATTTATGCATCCTCCACATCAAGTCGGCTTAAGGACCCTAATTTGACCCACAAGAAGTCTATAAAGACAAGCTAGTTGAAGTCATTTGGAGAACCATCTATCAGGATAGTTTGATAACTCAAGAGTAGATGGAGTAGTGTGAAGTTTGTTTCAAGGAGGCTAAAATAAGTGCAAGTTTGTGGAAGTCTAAGGAGAGGAAGAAAATAAAACTTTTGGTGCCTCTCTCTCTGTGATTCATGCTCTTAATAGGGAGATCGAAGTGTTGCAAGTTTCATTGTTTCTGGAAGTTGTTGCCTAGTCAAAGTTGCTAGAAGGGGACGAATATCTAGGAGGCTGACTTGGTGTGGAGGGAAGGTTTGGTCTTGGTCTAGAGTGAAGAGTCTCAATGAATATGATTGGAAGGAAGAATTATCTTGATTGGGTTTTCCCTTCGAGGGGGGTTTTTCCCTTACATAGTGCCTATATCTTGTGTCTCTTATTTTTTGATCTTCATACTTACATAATATGGTAATTTCTTGATGAAAAATAATATAATAAATAAGTAAAAGAAGGCAACACACTCACAAGTAATTATCAAGAAAGGAGAAAATCATAAAGGCAAAAATATTTTCTTAGATAGATAATTACTTGTGATTCATTTATATTTATGTTCTTATTTTATCTTGTAGTACATCAAGAAATTACCAAAAAATAACACAAGGACAAGAGATGTAGGCAGACAACTAGGGGAAATGCTTATCACGGGTAAAACCGAGTCAACAATTCTTCCTTCAATAGTTTCTTGGGATAATCCTAGACTCTAGACACAGACAGAGACACCCTTCGCACCAAGTCATCCATCAATCCTTCCTGCATATGATAACCCTTCGAAATGATGTTCGACCTAGCAGCATCATAGAAAATTCAACCTGGAAGAGGTAGGAGTAGCAACTTAGACCAAACTTCGAAGACTTCAATCTCCATTGACACACCTCGAAACTAAGTGAGAGTTGTCCCAAAATTTTGATCTTGAGGCCTTCTATCTTGCCCCAAAAAATCACACTTATCTCCATCTCCTTTTCTAGCCCTTAATCAACTTCACACTTATCCAAATTATAGCTTCATAGATCGAACTATGTGTGAGAGAATGAGATGCTCTGAATGAATTTGAACTGTCTTGTATTTATAACCTTTCAAGGAGGTCAAATTAATTGTCTTGAGTCTGACTTGATCTTCTTTAGACCAACTTGGTGTGGAGGAGACTAAATTCATTTTTCACTCAAAAATAAGTATGTTTACATGGTCGGAAAGCCCAAGAAGGGTCTATTTTAATGTACAATGACTCTCATCACTCAGAATAAATCGTAGAAGTCATAAATGGGGACTTTTATCTAAAAATTGATGCCCCAATCATGAAACCTATGCTTTAATAAGTCATAATAATGACAATAAAAATATTTTCTTCACTTTTTTGATAAGTAAATCTCAAATACATTTATGAAGACCAAACCTAGTTACAAATTTCAACACCTTTTTTGTAGGTTAAATGTATGCTAGCTCATCACTACACATTTATTGTTGTAATTTCCTAGTTGAAGCTCTGTACACATGAATTTAGAGGGTTGTTTGGGCTGAATAAAAGGTCAAGTGGTAACTATGACTGGCCACTTATACATATTTACGTAATCATATCTGAATGAAGATTGTTGCTAGCCATTTATTCTATTATGAAATTTGTTTTGTTTTTCTCTTTCACCTATGATTACATGGTATGACTACACAACTTGACCTGAATATGGAATTTTGTCATTTGTGAGAATTTCATGTTACTTAGAACATCAATCTGATTGATATTTCTCGTAGTGACTATTATTAATGGATTTACTATGTTTTTTATGTTCAAACTTATCAGTTTCCCTAATTCCATTTCTATAAATGCAAGACATTATTGTCCCTAAATTCCACCACTTATTCACTGAAAATTCTTTTAAATGCATCATTCACTAGTCTTATTTTCAAATATGCTTTAAAGGGAAAATTATTATCTTATTTGAGATATTTCTCCTTTGTCCTAGAAAAGAACCATTCCAAAGAGAGAGGTGTTGTGAAGATAAATCCCCGTTGCAAACAAAGGCGATCCCTCTAGCCCAATGAGTGGGTCTACCAATAAACTAAACAAACTAGCGTACAATTTCCTATTTTATGATTAAAAAATGCGGAGAGAGAGAGTGACCTACCTCTCTCTGATGCTAATCGCTTAGCCCTTCTGAAGATGATTTTGATTCTTTCACTCTAGGCCTCGCTCCTTACTTGTTCATCACATTCAAGTTGCTGCAAGGAAGATCAAAGAGACATGCAAGATACGAGAGCATATATATCATACATCAAACATAGAATACTTAATAGATCAAGGAATATTAGGCTAAAATCATAAACATTTACACAATTATGAAAAGTGAACATCAAATGTATGTATTAATAAGCTAAAAATGGAAACATACAACCTATGCCTTGCTGTTGGAGACCTATTTTTGGTGGATTTCCAAGTCCAAGAAAAGACTCTTCAAACACTCCTTATTCAAGCTAGAATGGGTAGCATGTAAGTATAATCTTCGCATAGGGATGCATCAATCAATGACCAACCATTTTCGGATGGAAGGGAGACAGTGCTAGGGATCCACAAAAGATGCAGGAAGGTCCACATCTCAAGGGGAAATCCCGTGATGATAAGATCAAGATGTCCAAATGGGAGAGCTTGACCATACCAAAAACAACCAATATCCATCTCGTTGTTCCTGAAGGTTCTATTGCACGAAGCTTCTCCTCTAGTTTGGGAAAACCTGCGAGGAGGTCCAACACAGGTTTTCGTATCAAAACCTGCGCTGGTAGCGCTAGTGTTTAACTGTGAAAACTGCCATCAACACAAGTAAGCAGTGGAGAAAAGTGTGCTGATGATAAAATTTAGGTTTTTAGTTAACCTTCTTTGGAATGGATTTAGGTTAGTTTTCCTTTGATCTTTTAGGGATATTTTGATCTGTATATCATGATGGATATGCTGCATAGTAGTCAATGTTTTGGAACTTTGGGATATGGAATAGGAAGTGAACATGAGATATGACAAAATAATGTGTAACATATTCCCCCTAAAGCATGAAGGTAGAATAGGGAGTGATGACAGAGATGCTTTACATGTCAGTGCAAGGATGGGAACAACACTGTTAGGAGACTTGGAAATCAAGCATATACATATAAATATACATATACATATACATATATGAAATCTCTGATGATCATGCCTAATGAACAATGAATAGGCATCTAGTAATACATGAATCCATGGTATGGAAACAACCATACAAATAGAAGGGATAATTTGTATGGATCCTTCGTATGGTCATAGCCATCTGAATAAAAAATATCATGAATATGGATCAACAGTATGGTCGCAGCCATCCGTCCAGAGAAAACATGTGTATAATCATGAATAACTCATAACTCCACACAACATGGACTTTATCATACAAAATCCAGGGTCTTATGCTCTGTCTTGATTCAATCAATGTACGGATTCTAACATGTGAATAGATGTGTCGAAGTTGAACAAGATAGAAAACCACCTGATAACCAGTCAAGGATGTAAACCATTAACATGCACGAGACAAACCATTAATAATGATAATGGTTCTCAAGGTACAATTAGCACAATCCAAGACTGTGAGTAGTGAAGCTAAAGACAAACACCCATGGAATCATCCGATCGAAGGTTAATAATGTAAAATTGTCGCCGATGAGTTGAAGTCGACATGAAGTGATCCATCGAAGGAGGCCCATAATGAATCCCGCATCATCGACATGAAAAAAAGGATGTAGTAGAGTAAACAAGTGTGGTCCAAGACTATGGCTGAAAGTCAGACAATGTATGAGTGGTAAAGAACTGCAGATAACACTTCTCTTGAAAATATCAGTGACACAACTCTAGAGTTTGGTAGCATTTGACTCAACATAGGATTAGAGCTCATGAAGATGAAGTGGTATAATCAAATGAGAAGAAACATAGATTTACCAAACCCAGGAAGGCAAGTGACTAAGTGAGGATGTCCCAAACTAATCCAGGTGGATACTGGTGGCCACCTGACTATTCCACCTAGACCCCCAGTCAGTTTCATCTATTTCCTTCTTCATTTCAGCATCTACTATTTTTAGCAGTTTTTCGGGTCCTGAACTTTGAAGCAGTTTTAGCCCCCTAAACGACGTTTTTTTGGGGTTCGCGACAGGCCCATAGCCATAAGCAATGGCTTGTGGTGAAACCTATAGTAATCGGATAAACCTTTAAAACAAGATATCGTACGCACAAAATGGAGATAATATGACTAGGTTACAACCCTGGGAATTTGGCTACCCAACTAACCATAATAGGGCCAACAAACTCTTGGTGTTACATCTCCCAGGGTTAGGGTTTTGGTCTTTTAGGGTTTTATCATGTTTTCCAATAATAAATAGCCCCTTGAGCCTCATTGTAACATGGTTTAGAGGCATGTAGCCAACACATATCTTCTCAGAGATAAGTTACCATCGCCCGAGCTATCTTATTTCCATTCTGTTTGTAAGCATAGTTCAATATTTTTGTATTAATGAATTGAATTTTTTCTACCACATATTTGTGTTTACGGTTATATTTGTAAGTTTTTCCATTCTTGTTCAAGTTCGAATTAGTGGTATTAGAGTGGTCTATTGTTTCTCTATTTTTCTTTGAATCTCCCCAACGAGTTCGGGGTCTAAGGAGTTAGGGCTTGATCTGGTTGAACCATTGAAAGATCAACCTCACAAAACCCAATGACCTCCCATGGAAAAAGAAAGTAAACACAAGGGGGCAGGAGATCCTTTCAAAATGTTTCTCAAGGGAACCGTTAAGCGACATAGGGATGCAATGATGGATAAATTTTCCCAGATCCATTGACGGATATCCACAGGGGATGCATCTTCATTCAATAGCCACTCTAGAGGCACCACTCCTTTTAAGGTACAAGTTAAGTTTGATATTCCCATATTCAAAGGCCTAATAGATGTAGATGTCATAGATAAATTATTAAATCTATTGGAAAGATATTTTTCAGTTTACGACTTTTCTAATCAGGAAAAGATTACTTTTGCACTCCTTAATCCACCCCACATGTCAAGGATTGGTGGGAAACCTACTATGAACAAAAGAATGAGAGTGAAATCTTGCTATTTTCAGCCCAACCCACTTGGAATTCTTTCTAAGACACCATCAAGGAACAATATTACCCTTTCAGGAGCTATGAAGACAAATACATATAGTGGAGCATGCTACGACAGGGAAGGGACCAAGATGTGCTAGAGTTCGCAAATAGTTTCCATACCGTTCGTACAAAGTTGGGTATCAAGGATACTAGGAGACATTTGGTGCTCACGTATTGTGGCTATCTACAAAAGTACATCTGGGACGAGATGGAGTCCCTGGACATTTCCTTACTCAGAACGGCGTATCGGTACGCTATCAAGATTGAGCAGATGTTTAACAAAAGAAGAGGGACTTCGGATCTATAAATCCAAATCAAGGAAAAGGAGCCCCAAAACCATAGAACAAGGGACAAAGCCAAGGTGGCACTACCTAGGACAACCCGCCAAATCCGTAAGCAAAGAATAACACCCTGAAGATGAAGAAGGACACAGGAAAATGGTGTGAAATTCATAAGTGCTCCACTCACAATATAAGGGAGCATCGGGGCAATTAGTCAGTGGTGGTCGAGATGAAGGCTTCTGAATCATATGCAAGCATGCAAAATTTTAGGCGCTAATATTCATAGGTGTGCTAAATTTCCATGTTTTTTCTAAAAAAAATTCGTGAATTTCCATTTTTTTCTAAAGTGTTTCGCCTAAATTTCATAGTATAATTTTCTTTTATCCTAAAAATCGTCAAAATTTTATAGAGACTATATAAATTGTCATTATAAATTTGTATATCTTTAAAAAAATATCACCAAACTTTTATAGTCTGCATATTAGGGACTCGTAAGGTTCGCCAAGGTTTCTAAACTTTAAGATAAATTTCCATCCTTAAAGTTTTCCATGTATGCAGGTTTTGACTCTAAATCAGAACCCGATAATGGAACTGACAAAGGGAAGTAGATCTTTGATGCAGAGCCCAGTGCCATTGTGGCCACTACCAAGATCTAGAAGATTGAGCTTGAATATCCAGAGGAGGGAGAACATATCTTCCACTCAAACATGTTGATGAAGGGTTCTCTGCTGCAGTTCATTGTCAAGAGTGGGAGCCAAAAGAACCTCATTTTAGTAGAGGTTGTGAAGCATATAGGACTAAATACTATAGCACATCCACATCCATACACCATCAAGTTTCTTCACCAAGGACGATATCTTCATGTCACCCAGTAGTGTCACCTTCCCTACAACATCAAGCCGTTCACGGATGAGGTATTATTTGGTGTTTCTCCTCTTTAAGTTTGTCATGTATTGTTAGGACAACCATACTTGTGGAAGTGACATTTTGTATATAAGTCTAGACCTTGCTATGTGATTATTACTTTTGCTAATAAGTTGTACAGGATACTGGAGGTAGCCCCACCTACCGCCATCTCTTTGACTAGTGCAAATAAATGCAGTAAGACCATTTCCTCGATGAGGAAATTTGTTTTCCTTATGATTTTCCCCCATGGCAAGAAGAAGGTTGTGGCCACGACTTCCAAGCCGGACTCCTCTGCACAACAGTAGCAAATGGACAAGGTCATGGAGGAGTACAACGATATTTGCGGCTCACCCATAAGGGTACCTCTGCACTGTGGGGTCAGGGACTCCATCAATCTGACCCTCGAAGCATCATTGCCCAATGGACTGATCTATCAATGCTCTAGTATGGAGAATGATGAGATGAAGATGCAGATTAAGGAACTATTGTAGAAAGAGCAGACCATGCCAATCTCATCACCTTGTGGGAGCCCAATTGTATTGGTACAAAAGAAGGATAGGACCTAGAGGCTCTGAAATGATTATCTAGTGAGAGCCAAGATCAATGTCCAGAATAGGTACCCAATCCCACAGATTGATGACCTTTTGGACCAACTTAAGGGGGAAAAATATTTCAGCAAGATTGACTAGACGTCAGGTTTTCACCAAGTGCATATCGAACCTTTTGATGTGTGGAAGATTGCATTCAAATACAAGGAGGGCCTTTTCGAATGGTTGGTCATGCCATTCGGATTGATGAACTCTCCTGCAACCTTCATGAGATTAATGGATGACATCTTGTGACCCTTCACCAATGCATTCATGGTGGTGTATTTGATGATGTCTTGATCTTGAGCGAGATTTGGGAAGAGCACCTCCAGCATATTTGACAGGTCCTTCAAACCCTGTGCCAACACAAGTTGTGTGCTAAATTGGAAAAATGCACCTTTAGACTGACCCCAGTTCAATATCTAGGGTACATCATTAATGAGAAGGGTGTACATGTGGACCCGTCCAATATACATGTCATTCGGGATTGGCTAGGGCCAACCACTCTAACAGAGCTCTGCAGCTTTTTCGGTCTTTACAATTTCTACCGTAGGTTCATCTTGGGGTTCTCTCATATCACTTGGCCTTTAAGTCATGTCACCAAGGGCGGAATGAAATAAGATTTTTGTTTGCTCGGAAACCCAAAAATGAGCATTCTCTCAGTTGAAGAATCGCCTCTTTTCTACACCAATACTCACATTACCAAACCTACAACAACCGTTTGAGATTGATACAGATGCCTCTGACTATGCTATTGGTGGAGTTCTTAATTAGCATGGGTATCTAGTGGCTTACCACAATGAGACACTTTTAGACACAGTCTAAAAGCACCCCGCTTATGACAAAGAAATGTATTCCATTGTGTAGGCCCATCATCAATGGAAGCGTTACTTTATAGGGAATGAAACGATCATCCACACAAACCAACAACCTCTACAGTTCACACAGACATAAGGGAAGTTTCAGAACGATCGCCATCAGAAATGGTCCACCTATTTGCAACAATTCCATTTGAACATTAAATATAAGAAGGGAAACACCAATAATGTTGTTGATTGCCTCAACTAATCACTGATCATGGTGTTGATCACTGTGGTCGACTCCTATGGGTACGAGACATCAAGGTGACTGCATATTTACAAGAGCGATCGAAAATTTGGAATCATATACTAGACACTCCTCGAAGGGAAGAAAGTTCCAAATTTTCACCTTCAGGATGCATTGTTATGCCACCTAGGACACATCTGTGTTCCATCAAGTGAGCGTGAAAAGATGATTTGGGAGGCACACTACAGTTGGGTCGCTGGACATTTTAGAGTAGAGAAAACCATGATGGTATTGAAGAAGTATTTTTATTGGTAGAAACTTCATTCAGGATGTTGGGAAGTACATTAGATCCGGCATCGCTTGTGCCATTGCCAAACCAACCATCAAGAATAAAGGCCTATATAATTCTCTGCCTACTCCTAGCCAACCTTGGGAATTTTTCTCCATTGATTACATGTCGAGCCTTCCTTATACTAAGCACAATAATGATTTCATTTTCATGGTCATCTACAGATTTTCTAAGATGGCCATCATGGCAGCCTGCAAGAAGAGTATCACATCAGGGGCCACAACTAATCTCTTGTTTGAGCAAGTATGGGTACACTTGGGATCCCAAATTCCATTGTATCAGATGAGGACAACAAATTCTTGAGTGCATTTTGGTCAAGTCTTTGGTCAATGATGGATACAAAACTTACTAAGTCTAGGGATTTCCATCCCCAAACTAATGGCCAAACATAAGTTTTCAATAGGATGGTCGTACACATTCTACGCTTGTACAACTCGAAACATGCACCCACGTGGGATGAAAGTCTCCCCTATGTCCAACACAGCTACAATGGAGCTCTCCACAAATCAACAGGCCACATCCCCACTTAGGTAGGGCTAGGATTTCATCCATTATGCCCCATTGATGTGGTCATACTATTTGCAATCACTCAAGGAGATTCGGTTCACATTCAGTCCAAAGCTGAAAGGGATAATAGCTTCATTGAATGCAATCAACACATCTACTGGCAGGTCCATGAAATATTAGATAGAGCTAATGCTAAGTACGAGCAGTGCCATGATCAGCATTGAGTGTCACACAAGTTCTAGGTGGGCGAAAAAGTTTGGCTAAATTTGCAGAAGGAGAGCCTTATTTGACCCCACCGCAAGCTTCGCCCACTCCGATATGGGATATACACCATCACCAAGGCCATCACTGACAATGCCTCTGAGTTCAACATCCCGCCATTCCTTGGTATGCACCCATTGTTCAATGTATATCGCGTTTGGCTATATGTTCCACCATTGTTGGACACATTTGGCATTACAGAACAACTCACACCAATAGCGCTCAACCCGAACTACATGGAACAGGCCACAACTGATCAGATCATGGACACACAGATGAACAACACTCACCAATAGAGGATACAACTATATCAATTTGTCAAAGCAAGCCAGCTCTTTCACCAGGGAAAGTGGTTCACGAGGGACGAGGTTCGACAAAAATTTCCTCACCTCATGGAGGCTTTGCATGAAATGTGGAAAATTTCTTCCTAAGGGCGGAGGAATGATCTCGGTGGATATTGGTGGCTACCCGACTATTCCACCAAGATCTCCTAGTTAGTTTCATCTATTTGCTTGTTCATTTTAGCATTTACTATTTTTAGCAGTTTTGTGGGTCCTGAACTTCCAGAGCAGTTTTGACCCCCTAAACAACATTTTTTTAGGGTATATGGCAAGCACGTGGCCATAGGTAGGGACTTGTGGTGAAACCTGTAGTACTGAGAGAGACCTTTCCAATAAGGTATCATGCATGCCAAGTGGAGATAATATGACCAAGTTATGACCCCGGGAAGTCGTTTTCCCAACTAAACCCAATGGGTCTCACAAAGTCTTGGTTTTCCATCTCCTGGGGTTAGGGTTTTGGTTGTTTAGGGTTTTCTCATGTTTTCCAATAATAGGCCCTTCAACCTCATTGTAACATAGTTAAGAGGCATGTATCCACCACATTTCTTCTCAAAGATAAGCTACCATAACCAGAGCTATCTTATTTCCATTTTGTTTGTAAGAATAGTTCAGTATTTCTATATTAATGGAATGAAGTTTATTTTTTCTACGTCTCTATATTCATTATTATATTTGTAAGTTGTTGCATTCCTATTTATGTTTGGATCACAAATCCGACACGAGAAACAAATGAGTGTCATGTTAAAGAATGCCATTACAAGATATGATCACTTTCACTTCTTCCCCTGCCATTTTTGACATGTAACCCATGTATTTTTTATCGCAAGCTTGTAGGGGATAACATATTCTTTCCATATAAGTGCATCCTTTGGATGAATCCATCCTAGTAAGTTTTACAAGTATTAAGAAGGAGAAACTCGGTCTCCTCATGGTGACAAGTCCTACATCGTTTATGTTTTACGAGTCCGATGAAGGTCAAACTCGATATCTTTTTCATGTTTAGAGAGTTTGAAAAAGAAGCAAAAAAGAAAACTCCAAAGGTCCCTTTTCGTAAATCACCTCTTGAACCCAAAAAGGTAGAAAACAAAATCCAAGAAAACCTCTTAGTCATATTCGACTAAGGTATTCATGTTTTATACAATAGTCTATCTCAGTTCGAAAAAGGGTTAAACTTATACTGAGTAGATGACATTTCATTTACTTTAATGAGTTAGAAATCATAAATACTTGACAATCTTTTAATTTTTTGAGAGTCAGAAAAGAGCTTGAAGACGACTCAAGGGGGTCTCTTTTTCATTTATTTTTTATGAGTCTGAAAAAATGATAAAATAAAACTCGTTGAATGAGTTAAGATAAGTCCTCGTTATCAAGAGTATATGACATGTTGCTGCATAAGGAAGCGCACATTACCAATCTCGAGGAAAAATATTAAAAAATAAGCGAAATATGCGGTAATTTGGTAAAAAATATTATTTTAAACTTATAAACAGGGAAAAAAGTAAGTCATTTTTACCATTTTACCAATTTGCAATTGTGACAACATTTTTACCTCATTTCAACTTGATTTTCAGGCAAGGAGCATGATCAATCCCGGGAACCATTCGCTGAGCTGCTTGTTGTAGGTAAGAGATATGTCCCTTTCCTTCATTTTGGTAGCCATTTCATGCATTTTCATCTATAGAATACACTGTAAGGAGGACTCGCAAAAAAATTATATCCTGGGTGACTAGCCCATGTTTTAGCCATCGGACTCATCCTACTCACCCTGTGATCAATTAGGCCCTCACGTTGGCAGCACGAGAAAATTCATAAACAGTGGTGCTGGCACTGAGGTAATTTTTGTTAGGTGAAATCCTCCATGTAAAATTGTTTATCTTGGATTTTGTCTCCATGGAAGCTCATGAAATGTTGTTTTATTGATTGTCCACCAGATAATCATTCCAAAATGGTGATTGAATGGAAAGTAAGGGGGCATGAATCTGAAGACCATCAGGCTGATCAGGATCAAGATTGTGTTGATGCCCTATGAGCATGTGGATTTCTCAAGTTCTTCATGATTCCCAAGATTAGATCATAGCCTGAGGTATTGCAGCATCTGATTAGTTGGTGGGATGTGGATCACAAACTACTCATGATTGGGAATCAAGACCTCGAAATAGAGGTCGTGAACATTTATTTCATTACCAGGTTGTTTAGAAAGGGACAAATAGTGTAGTTGTCTAGATTATGCACTGGAGGAGAGCGCATAGATATGCTCATTGCAAGGCATTGTCCAAGGACCAAAAAGACCCAAAGTTGGGAAATTGACATAAAGATCATTACAAATATCCCACTACTAACAATCATGCACACCATGGTCCGAGTAGCTAGAGCTCAAGCATTGCATGAGGCAACAAAGTCTCATTTTCAGTATGCAATCAAGTTTCTGAATCCCACTCTTTTCAATTCGAGTGAGGGTTTGTTGGTGTGCATGAAGCGACAACTTACCAAGTGCAAGTCAAGGAATCTAAAACAATTTGGTTCTGGATCCATTTTGGTGATGTTTAAATCCTAGAACATGTTCCACTATTCTGTTATCATTGGTTAGAAGTGGATCCACCAGCGCTGAGAGATCCATGATTACTCAGATGGGGAGAGTTGATACCTCGACATGAAGGTGACCAATAGATGTCATTCCCTCCAGAATTTTTTGGATGGATGCATCATAAACTAATCATGGTTAGGGATTGGGCATATGCAGGAACAAAGTTTCGAGGAGATCCATATCTTCCACTTCCTCCAGGGGCACAGTGGATCGATTCAAGTAAAAAACTATTTTTTGAAGTTTTTGAACTTTTCCAAAATAATTTTTTTTGTGTGATGTTTTGCAGATGTGGGAACAGAGAAACCTCTATGGGCTTCTCCAATAGGTATGCGAGTGGCATATGAGATTGAGGAGGCTCCTTATGTGGAGGGATTAGATCCTATCATCGAGGTAGAGCGTAACCTAGAATGTTTAACCAGGGGAATTCCAGAGTATGCCTCGATCGGTGAGGTGCCATTATGCAACCAGAGGCACACTGTCGGGGTTTCTTCCAAATGGCGTCGACTGTTGGGCAGAGTAATTAGGGCTATTTTGTGATACCATGAGCACCATGTGGGACAATAGAAAACTGTAGTTTACATTCTGCATTGTTGTAGTCTTATAAAACCATGTGTTTGAAAACACATATTTTGTCATTTTGATGTAGAAAACTCTTTTGTAAACACACGATATATATATATATATATATCTCTCTATATATATATATATATATATATATATATATATATATATATATATATATATACAGCTTTTTTATTTACCATGTCTGGTATGTGATGCTTTATGATTTACAAATTTTGTAAATATCTATCCAACACATAGTTAGCCAATGCATATGTTAATGTGTTCATGCATCTCGGAATGTGATGATAAGTAATAAGTTCAAAGTCTCATTCCAATGGATGAAATCAGAAATACATTTTGAAAATTTGAGGGTTTCTAACTGAATATTGTCCATTAAGCTGTAGTTCAATGTGCTGTGAATCAAGTTTTACAATTAACTCTCTAATGCCAAGAGCAATAGCTTCTGACAAAAGTTCGATGACCACACTATATTTGGCAATGTTATTAGTCATATGCCCTAAACATATACTTTTTAAATTCCCTAAATCACCATTATGTTCATAGATTGCCCATGCAACGGAGGATAGATTCCATGTACTATGATAACCACCATCAGCAAAACTAACGTAAGGATTGGATGGCATCTACAAACCAAGTAGAGAACGAGACAAGCAAAGCAAAACATTTGCAAAAGAAATCTAACACACCAAAACCACATTGCACACTAATGGAAACACACTAATGTACATAAGTATTTACACAGAAAATCATGCATAATACTTCTTTAGGTAAAGCTCATTTCAGGGCTTAGCCAAAGGATTTCCTTCATAGTCTACTAACTCATAGGAACCTTTTTGTAAAATGTGTTTGACAATGTAAGGCCCATGCCACATAGGTTCGAATTTCCTAGCTCCCAATTTGTCACTGGCTTGATCATAAAGCAAGACCAAGTCACTTTGAGAAAAAATGTCGGGAGAAATAGTTCTATCATATTGAGCCTTAACTTGTTTCTTCTAGGGTTCAATTACTAACACTGCAAAACAGCGAGTTTCGTCGAGCCTTTTGAGGTAAAGTAAACATTCCTCCTCAGGTGAGGTATCAGGGAGAAATTCGAAAACTAGTTTCAGTGAAGGAATTTCACAGTCAATTGGAAGAGTTTCCATTAGGCCACACACCAGATGAAAGGTTGTGAATCTAGTGGCAGTCTTAACTGTGGTGTGGTAAAGCCAAAGAGCTTAAAATAGCATAAGATGCCAATTTTGTTTATGCATCCAAATGGTACATTGAACCATGGTAACCAAGAATTCCTTGACTACCTAAACCTTGCCATTGGCCTGTGGATAATAAGGAGTTGAGTTTTCATGACACAAACCCAACTAAGCAGTGAGCTCTACCATCATGTAATTTTGGAAATGAGATCAATGATCAGTAATGATGGTTTGAGGGACACAAAATCAATCTATGACATGGTTCAAAAGAAATTGAGAAGAAGTTTTACCATTAGCGTCACGTGTGGACATCACCTCGACCCATTTAGTGAAATAATCAATGACGACGATGATACAACCATGACCCCAGCTGAGTCAGTGTTATGTCATGAAATCAATACCTTATTTAGTAAAGGGGTCGATGGTAACAACTGGGTTTAGGGGTGCGGGTGGGGCATGCTTTTTACGATTGTAAATTTGGCAGGCGTGACATTTTTGGACTGCTAAAATGCAATCTATAAAGATTGAAGGCCAGAAATAATCGACACGAAGGATTTTATGAGTAGTGGCATACCCTGACATGTGACCACCACAAGCCCCCGAGTGACAATCATTTAGGCCTCTCTCAGCTTCTTCGAGTCTCAAACATCTACGAAGGATAGAATCGACACAAACATAATACAAAGTATCGCCAATGATTCAATATGGTTGGGACTGATGTTGAATGTGACGACGTTCAGAATTGGACAACTCTAATTGAAAATTTTAGGTTTGGAGATAGAAAATAATATCCCCATAACATGGGTCAAGAGCGTTGATGAGAAAGAGAGTCTTGTTAGGAATGAGGTCATCTAAAGTTGTAGATGTGGTTGTGGAGGGAAGGTCATAAATTAACTCAATGAAAACTAATGATTTCTTTGCTTTGGATGTAGTAAAATTCAAATCAAACTCCTGAATGATAAAAATTCAATTAGAATATTTCCTTGCTAGCAACTTATGAGTCAAGATGTAGGTCATGGGGTTGCAATTGGAAATCAGAGTGGTTTTCCGCAAGAGAATATAATTTCAAAAGCACTGAACAACGTGAAAAACTGCTAAAGCATGTTTCTCGAAATGGGCATATCAAGTTTCAGTATTGATAAGATTTAGGATTAAGTAGTATATCACATGTTCATTTTAATCATCATCATCTTGCACAAGTACCTGTTGAGAAATGGCAATAAGAATTTCAAGTTTAATTTGTCCTTGAATTAACTGAGATTTAAAATCTAATTATATTCTCATAACAACTTGTAAATAGTTAATTGAGTTTAATTAACTTAATTTTCTTACGAATTTCGTGTTGGAAGTCTTTCTTAAGTCATGTATATCTTCTCCCTATGTTTTAGGGGTCCAGTATGAGTTTAAATTGAGTTGTAAATTAGATCACTCAGTTTACTGAGTTATGTTTAGTTAAATTAGTTCCAAAACTGTATGAGGAACTTATAAAGGACTAACACTTAATTGGTGCACTAATTCATCCAATATTTCTACTCTAGTTAACTAAACATTGCCTCATGAGAAACTCATGCATGTCAGTTTAGAGAAAGACATAGTTGAGACTAAAGTCCAGGGACAGTGTACTATCAGTTGTGTGATTCACTGAGTTGTAAATATCATGCATGCAATCAAAGAAGAATCTATGTTTGGATTGCATGGTTTTGGAACCATGAATTGCTTTAAATACAAGCTATTCATCCCAAGAATTACACAAGAGATTAGGGGCTTGGAGAGTTGTTGAATAATATAAGGATTTAGCTTGAGCTAGCTTGTGAGCTGAGAGAGTTGAGCATACTTGTGCGGAACTGTTCTAATGAGAACAGGCTTTGTATATTCACTCATATTTTTTATATATGCAATACAGATAGCGGGGTTTTGAGAAGTCACCAGATACATATTGTGTTATGTGCCATTAATTTATATTCTTCTTGTTCATATTGTTTGCATTGATCTATTGGATTTCGCTGCTTAAAAGTAGAATTAGATTCTTTTCTTGTGCTTTAGTACATTAAATGAGCTTGTGAATCTACAGGATTTTGTACGTGATATCGGAGCTGAGAATAGTATACTAGATGATATTTCAAAGTTTTTAGTTTTGGGTTACAGGTGAAATTCGAATTTTCAATACATACTTCAATATCGGCAGATGGCGTTCTATAGTTTGCAGCTCGAGTGTGCCTTGGAAGGAAACTCAAATTTTATTTCCTAGAGGGAAAGAATGGATGTTGTAATAGAGAATAATGGCTTCAAGGAATTCATTGATCAAGAAATTCCTATGCCAGCAGCATCAGATGCATAGAATTTGGCCAAATGGAAGAAGCGTGTGGCAAAGGCGAGGGGGATAATCCTTGAGGGAGTTCGAGACCACATTGTTTCGAGTATCCATGGGAAGGAAACTTCATAAGCTATGTGGAAAACATTGATGGACTTGTATATGAATAACAACAACCTAAGGAAATTGACACTGAAGCACAAACTTCGAAAAATAAAAATGGAGAAAGGTGGGAGGATTCCAAAATACTTGACCAAGTTCACTTAGTGTCATCATGAACTTGGAAGTATCGGAATCACAGTTTCCGAGGATGATATGGTGAGTCTTTTTCTTCTAGGAGACGCAAAGACTTGGCATATTTAATAGGAATCTATCAGTGGTCAGGAGAAGATACTGATTGGGAATGATTGTGGTCAGATTTGATGCGGGAGTAGATCAGGAGGAACACCAGGGATGACTCTTCATCAAACACTGATGATGAAGAGAATTGTGCCTTAGAAATTAAGGTTAATAAGGTTAAAGGGAAAGCTTCCCATTCCAAATCAGATTCTTATCATGGAGGTAAGAAGAAAGACATGAAGAAAGTTAAGTGCTTTCATTGTCATGAGCTGGGCCATTTTGTTACAAATTGTCCACTCAAGAATTCCAAGAAGAAGTCCTCAGGGGGAGCGGTGGGTGAGGCTTT
Organism: Pinus tabuliformis; assembly: GCA_031772625.1. Lineage (NCBI taxonomy): Eukaryota > Viridiplantae > Streptophyta > Pinopsida > Pinales > Pinaceae > Pinus > Pinus tabuliformis. The sequence continues at coordinate 1,413,794,855 of CM062820.1, read as the reverse complement.
GGCCTCTCAATTTGAATTGGAATTTCCCATCATTTCATGAATGGTGTCATCAATGAAGGGAAATGTATGGTACTTATATAGTGGAGCTTCATTCCACATGGCTGACGACAAATATTTATTCAATGACCTGGAGGAGAAAGATATCGAGATGCATCTCTAGATGGTTGACGATGGGAAATATAGTGTTACTATATTGGGCATGATTAATTTTTCAAATGGAGCATGGGGATACACTCACCTTGAAGAATAGTATGTATGTTCCAAGGCTGAAGAAGAACTTGGTATCTATTTCCATGCTTAAGGATAGAGGCTATGGTGTGATCTTCTCGAAAGGAAATGCATTCCTTCGACACATAGCCATGGCTCAAGTAAAGAAGATAGGGATTCGGGTCAAGAATATCTCTAAGTTGGAGGTAGAAGAGTGTGTTGCTTTAAGAATAAAATAAGAAATGGTGTAGAGATGATATGTTCATGAGTTGTGGCACAGGTGATTGGTCCACTTGCATCATGGGGCTTTGAATATATTGCAACAGATCTCTACCAGTGTTCCTAAAGGTACACTTCAACAAGTTAATACATGAAAGGGGTGTATTTTGGGAAAATACACCAAGTCTTCCTTTCACAATAGAGACAATCGAGTAGAGGTTATTATAGAGTGAGTCCATTCAGATGTGTGTGGACTATTCTTGACACCATCTAGGACCAAACATAGGTATTATGTTATATTTGTTGTTGACTATTCTTGACACCATCTAGGACCAAACATAGGTATTATGTTATATTTGTTGTTGACTATTCTTGTAAATGTTAGATTTTTTCATGCAGAAAAAGGATCAAACTTTCACAAAGTTTTGTGAGTTTAAAGCACTGGTGGAGAAAGAGTCGAAAAGGAAGGTTAAAACTCTATAGAGTAATAATGGTGATCAGTATGTCTCAAATGAGTTTATGAACTTTTGTGCAGTGGAATGGATTAAATGGGAGTTGACAACACCTCATAACCCTTAGCAGAATGGGGTGGCTGAGAAGAATAACAAAAGCATAGTAGGGGCAGCGAGGGCAATGTTGCATGATCAAGGCTTGCCACTATAGTTGTGGACTAAGGCATGCAACACAACAGTTTATGTCCAGAAATGTAGCCCACATCGGATACTTTAGATGACAACACAAGAGGAGGATTATTCCGGAAGAGGCCAGATGTTGGTCACTTCAGGATTTTTTGGTCATCTGTATATTGCCATGTGACGAAAGATGCACGGAAGAAGCTTGAGACGACAGTAGAGTTGGGTATATTTTTGGGGTACATTGATACACCTCACAACCATCAAGAGAACTTTCCAACCAACAGGATGATAGTGGTTCGCAGGGATGTCAGATTCGATGAGGAGAAGGCCATGCGCGTTTCCCTTGAGAGGGAGCTCGAGCTACATGCGGATGAGGATATTTTAGATCCTAAGGTTGGGGAGTCTTAGATTGATGTGTTATGGCCACATGTAGAGGGTCTGGGAGTGGAGACATCCACTCTGGAAGAGTCTTCCAAAGAGGGAATAAAGCATACCAGAGAGGCTAATATATTGTTGCATGATGCATGAGAGAATGTGGGAGCACCCACTTCTCAGTGTAGGAAGAGGAGGTCACCTAAGAGGTACACTCGATACATGGTTCTTATGGGTGAATGTGTTATGACAGAGCCATCTTCCTTTAAGGAAGTAGTGTAGCAGCCAGTTTGGGTTGATTACGTGTTGGAGGAGTATAACTCCATAGTTCGTAAAAGTGTTTGGGATGTGGTCCCAAGACAAGAGGACAAGTCAGTGGTGAGCTCCCGTTGGATTTACAAGGTAAAGCACGATGTAGATGGTAGTGTGGAGAAGCATAAGATGAGATTTGTGGCCCATGGCTTTTCACAAGTAGAGGGGATTGACTATGATCAGACCTTTGCTCCTATTGCAAGGTACTCGTCAATCAAATCTATATTGGCACTATCTGTTGAAATATGGAAACAAGAATATTCCAATTTGATTTGTCCTTGAATTAAATTGTGAATGAAAATAGAATTTAGCCTTAAGAGCTACTTGGAAATAATTAATTAATTAATTTAAAATTAATTAGTTGGAGATATTCAAGTTAGAAGTCTTTTTGAAATCATGCAAGAGTTATCCCTTAAATTAAGGAGATAAGATTGAGTTATATTTGGGTTGTAATTACTTAACTCAATTTACTGAGTTAAGTCTAGTTAAATTAGTTCCAAACTGTTTGAGGAACTAATAGTGAGTTAACAATCATTTAACGTATTAATCCACTCAACTAGTGGTACTCCAATTAACTAAAGATTCCCTCATCAAAAACTCATGCATGTCTATTATGAGAAAGACCCAGTTGAGATTAATGTTCAAGGATAGTGTACTATCAGTTGCATGTGTTTTCTCATGGAGAGAACTCATGCATGCAGTCAAGGATTCATCCTTGAGGATTGCGCAATTTTGAAGGTTGGTTTTTCCACTTGGTAATAGTCTAATCATCCACAAGGAAAAGCGCAAGGAAATAGGAGCTTGGAGGGCAAAGAGGAAGGCTAGCGAGAAGCCAAGATTTCCTGTGAGCATATGTGAGGATTGCACTGAGAGCTGGCTAGCTATGAGAGCTAAGGCTTTGTATAATTCCTATGTATTTCCACCATGTATGATAATACAATAGTGTGGGGTTTTATCTGAGACTTTCCGCAAAGTATTTTCTTGTGTATTGTGCCATTGATTCTTCTTCTTCTGGTTATATTGTTCAACTCGATCTTTAGGCTTCTGCAAATTGATAGTAAAAGTAGGTTATAGTATTCTTCTTTGATTTATATTGCATCATCAGATTAACCTATCACATATTTTCTAGATGGTAGCAGAGCTGTGAACAGTATACTAAGAAGAGAATTCGATGTTTGAAGTTCGGGGTTGTAGGTGCTAATTGAATTCATATCATACTTCAAGGTTGGCCAATGGCATTCTATGGCTTGAGACTCGAGTATGCCTTGGAAGGTAGCTCGAATTACATAGCATGGAAAGATAGAATGGAGGTTGTATTAGAAGAAAATGGCTTGAAGGAATTCATTGATCAAGAAATCCCAAAGCCAGCTTCAACTAATGCACAAGAGTTGGCTGAGTGGAATAAGTGTGTGGCGAAGGCGAGACGGATCATCCTTGAGGGAGTTTGAGACCATATTGTCTCGAGTCTCCATGGGAAGGATACTCCATTTTCAATGTGGAAGACATTGAAGAACCTCTACCAGAATAGTAGCGACCAGAGGAAATTAGCGCTCAAGTATAAGCTTCGAAGAATCAAGATGGAGAAGGGCGATACTATTTCCACTTATTTGAACAAGCTCACCACCTGCAAAGATGAGCTTGGCAGTGTGGGAATAACTACTACCAATGATGATATGGTGAGTCTCGCTCTCCTTTGCCTTCTAAAGAGTTCGAATAGCTACTAGGACTCTATGAATGGAAGGGAGAAAATGTCGGATTGGGAGTGACTGTGGTCAGATCTTATGCATGAGGAGATCAGGAGGAGCACACGAGATGTTTCTTCATCCAAGAATGATGATAAAGAAAATCTGGCCTTAGTAAGTAAGGTAAGGAAAGGCAAGGGGAAGGCTTCCCATTTCAAATCAAAATCTTCTCATGGAGGGAAGAAGGTTGACATGTCTAAAGTAAGATGTTTTAATTGTCACAAGATGGGAAATTATGAAACTAATTGCCCATCAAATAATTCCAAAAAGGGATCCGCAGAAGGATTGGAAGGTGAGGCATTAGCCTCTCATTTCGAAATGGACTTTACCCTCATCCCATGCATGGTGTCATCGATGATGGGTTGTGTCTGGTATCTTGATAGTGGATCCTCATTCCACATGATCGGTGATCAAAATTTATTGAGTTCCATGGAGGAGAAAGACCTCAAGATGTGCATAGAGATGGATGACGATGGAAGGTATGGTGTTTCAGGAGTGCGCACGGTTGCTTTTTGGAGGGAGCATGGAGCTTCTCTCACCTTGACAGATGTGATGTATGTTCCTGGACTAAAGAAGAACTTGGTATCGGTCGCGACATTGGAGGAAAAATACTACAATGTTGTCTTCAATAAAGGAAAGGTGTTCCTAAGACACATAGCCACGGGTCAAACCAAGAGGATACGAATTCGGATGAAGAATATCTATAAACTAGAGGTAGATGATTGTGCAGCATTGAGTACAAAAGAAGAATTGGTGCAAAGCAAAGACATTGGTGAGTTGTGGCACAGGAAGTTGGGACATTTGAATTATGGAGATTTGAAGATAATGCAGCAGATATATATAGGACTTCCCAAAGGTAAACGTGAGCAAGTTGACACATGCAGAGGCTGTACCTTGCAAAAGTACACCAAGTCTTCCTTTCATGGTCAAGATAGTCGAGCAGAGGCCATCTTAGAGTGAGTTCATACTAATTTGTGTGGACCATTCTCAACGGCATCCAAAGTGAAGAAAAGGTATTATGTGATTTTTATTGATGAATATTCTCGTAAATGCTGGATTTATTTCATGTAGAAGAAGAACGAAACATTCACAAAGTCTTTTGAGTTCAAAGATTTGGTTGAGAAAGAGTGAGTGAAGAGGATCAAGGCCTTGAGAAGGGACAACAGTGGAGAATATGTCTCTTAAGAGTTTAAGGACTTATGTGCAACGGAAGGAATTAAATGAGAGCTGATGGCACCTCATAACCCACAACAGAATGGGGTGCCGAGAGGAAGAACAAAACTATTGTAGGGGCAGCATGGGCAATGTTGCATGACCAAGGCCTACCACTTCACTTGTGGGCCGAGGCATGTAACACAGTAGCCTATTTGTAGAATAGAAGCCCGCATCACATACATGGGATGAAGACACTAGAGGAAGCTTTCTCTGGTAAGAGATCAGATGTGGGTCACTTCAGGATCTTTGGCTCATTGGTATATTGCCATGTGACAAAGGATGCATAGAAGAGAGTGGTTCACAAATATCTCAAGTTTTATGAGCAGAAGGCCATGTGAGCTTTCGTTGAGAGGGAGCACCAACTATAGGCTATGGAGGAACTGCTGGTTCCTAAGTTAGACGAGCCTCAGGCTGATGTGGAGTAGACACATGCAGAGGTTCCAGGAGTGGAGACATCCACTCAGCCAGAGTCTTCCAGAGATGGACAAAAGCGACCAAGAGAAGCTAATAGATTGTTGTAGGATGTGAGAGAGAATGTGGGAGCACCATCTTCTCAGTGCAGATAGAGGAGGTCACCTGAGAGATACACTGGATACATGGACCCTGCTGGGGAATGTGTTGAGGCCGAGCCATCTTCCTCTGAGGAAGCAGTGCAGTAGTCGATTTGGGTTGATGATATGGTGGAGGAGTATGACTCCATAGTTCGAAATAGTGTTTAGGATGTGGTTCTAAGACTGAAGAACAAGTCAGTTGTGAGTTCCCATTGGCTTTACAAGGTAAAGCAGGCTGTTGATGGTAGTGTGGAGAAGCATAAGGCAAGATTTGTTTCCTGTGGCTTTTTACAGGTCGAGGGGATTGACTATGATGAGACTTTTGGTCCTATCGCAAGGTACTCATCTATCAGATCTATGTTGGCAATATCAACATAGATGGGTTGGAAGATCCATCAGATGGATGTGAAGACTGCATTACTCAATGGCCAGACTGAGGAAGAGGTGTACATAAAGCAGCTGGATGGTTTTGAGACCTTCGATTGTGAGTCACATGTGTGCCGACTCAAGAGAGTGTTGTATGAGCTGAAGCAAGCACCTCATGCTTGGTACACTAGGATAGAAAACTACTTCACTGAGTTGGGCTTCACAAAGAGTGAAGCAGATGTGAACCTGTACCACATCATGCTGAGAGGTAAGCTGTTGATCATCGTACTTTATGCTGATGATCTCATATTGACTAGTGATGATCAGTTGATCGTGTCTTGTAAGGAGGACCTTGCAAGAGAATTCGAGATGAAAGACATGGGTCTCATGCATTACTTCCTTGGCATGGAAGTGTGGCAGAAGGATGGGGAGTTGTTTTTGTCTCAGGGTAAGTATGCCAAAGAGATACTCAGGAGATTCCACATGGAGAAGTGCAAGCCCATGTAGACTCCTCTAGCAGGTAACTAGAGGAAGGAGGTTGCTACTTTAAGAGAAGCGGTAGAAGCTACTATGTACAGGAAGCTTGTGGGTTCACTTATGTACTTAATGAACACATGACCAAATTTGTGCTATGCAGTGAACCAGCTGAGTCAAGTGATGGTTCAGCCTACCAAGATGTTTTGGAAGGTGGTAAAGCATGTATTGACATACCTTAGAGGCACATCTTAGTATGGATTATGGTACAGACAAATAGAGGGAGTGAAGCTATAGGACTTCATTGATGTAATTTAGGAAGGGAGTCCATCAGATCGGAAGAGCACATCAAGAGGGATTTTCAACCATGGGTCAGTGGTAGTTTCTTGGTACAATAGGAAACAAATGTAGGTTGCACTCAGCTTGGCAGAGGAAGAATACATGGCTACAAGTCAGGCATCATGTGAGGCCATCTGGATGTGGAAAATCCTAGTTGGTTTTTTTGATCATAGGATGGATCCAACTGTGATCTATTGTGATAATTAGAGTTGTATCAAACTCTTTGAGAATCTAGTATTTCATGATAGGACCAAGAACATCGAAATTCGGTATCATCATCTCAGAGACCGTGTAGCTAGCAGGATCATGTTGCTGCAGTATATTTCGACAGAGGAGAAAGATGCCAACATTTTGACAAAGGCATTGTCAAAGTGTAAATTCGAGTTCCATAGAGACAGGATCGGGGTGGCAGATAATCCCTTTCTTGTTTAGAGGGAGTCTTTAAATATGGCAACAAGAATATTCCAATTTAATTTGTCCTTGAACTAAATTGTGAATTAAAATATAATTTTGTCTTAACAGCTACTTGGAAATAATTAAGTAATTTATTTTAAATTAATTAGTTAGAGAAATTCAAGTTAGAATTCTTTCTGAAGTTGTGCAAGAGGTATCCCTTAAATTAACGAGATAAGATTGAGTTATATTTGAGTTGTAATTAGTTAACTCAGTTTACAGAGTTAATTCTAGTTAAATTAGTTCCAAACTGTTTAAGGAACTAATAGTGAGTTAACAGTCAGTTGATGCATTAATGCACTCAACTAGTGCTACTCCAGTTAACTGAAGATTCCCTCATCACAAACTCATGCATGTCTATTCTGAGAAAGGACAAGTTGAGATTAATGTTCAGAGACAGTGTACTATCAGTTGCATGTGTTTTCTCATAGAGAAAACTCATGCATGCATTCAAGTATTCATCCTTGAGGATTGCGCAGTTTTGAAGGTTGGTTTTTCCACTTGGTAATAGGCTAATCATCCATAAGGAACAATACAAGGAAATAGGAGCTTGGAGGGCAGAGAGGAAGGCTGGAGAGAAGCCAAGATTTCCTGTTAGCATCTGTGAGGATTACACTGAGATCTAGCTAGCTGTGAGAGCTAAGGCTTTGTATAATTCCTATGTATTTCCACCATGTATGATAATACAATAGTGTGGGGTTTTTATCTGAGACTTTCCCCAAAGTATTTTCTTGTGTATTGTGCCATTGATTCTTCTTCTTCTGGTTATATTTTTTAGCTCGATCTTTAAGCTTCCGCAAATTGATAGTAGAAGTAGGTTATAATATTCTTCTTTGATTTATATTGCATTATTAGGTTAACCTATCATAGATTTTCTACACTATCAGCACAGATTGGTTGTAAGATATATCAGATGGATGTGAAGACAACCTTCCTTAATGGCATCATTGAGGAAGAGGTGTCCATAGAGCATCCAGAAGGTTTCAGAACCTTTGACCATGAGTCACATGTATTTTGGCTCAAGAGAGCATTTTATGGGAAGAAGAAAGCACCCCATGCTCGGTACACCAGGATAGATAGCTACTTCACCAGGTTGGGCTTCACGAAGAGCGAAGTGCATGAAAACCTATACCACATAGTGGTGCATGGTAAATTGTTGATCATTGTACTTCATGTTGATGATATCATATTCATAGGTGATGATTAGTTGATGAAATATTGCAAGGAGAGCCTTGCAACAGAGTTTGAGATGAAGGACATGGGGCTCATGCATTAATTTCTTGGCATAGAGGTATGGCAAGCAGATGGGGAGTTGTTTGTGTCTCAGGGCAAGTATGCCAATGAGATACTCATGAGATTCCGCATATAGAGGAGCAAGCCTATGGAGACTCCTCTAGATGGTAACTAGAGGAAGGAGGATGCTCCTTCAGAGGAAGTAGTTGAAGCTACTATTTATAGGTAGCTTTTGGGTTCACTCATGTACTTGGTGAGCACACTACTGGATATGTGCTATGTAGTTAACGAACTTATTCAAGCGATCGTTAGGCCTACCAAGCTGTATTGGAAGGTGGAAAATCATGTGTTGAGATACATTTGGGACACTACTCAAAGTGGATTATGCTACAGACAGACAAAGGGAGTGAAACTTCAAGGCTTCATTGAAGCAAATTGGGCAAGGTGTCCGGCTGACAAGAAGAGAACATTAGGAGGGATCTTCAGTATTGGGTCAGCGACAGTTTCTTGGTACAATAGGAAACAAAGATTGGTTGCACTTAGTTCGGCAGAGGCAGAGTACATGGATGCCAGTCAGGCAACATGTGATGCTATATGGATGAGGAAGATCCTAGTTGGTTTGTTTGGTTAGTAGATGGATCCAACTTTAATTTATTGTGATAATCAGAGTTGTATCAAACTCTCTGAAAATCTATTTGTTCATGATCGGGCCAAGCATATTTATATCCGATGTCATCATCTCAAAGATTGTGTATTGAGGCAGATTGTGTAGCTAGAGTACATTCCCATGGAGGAGAAAGATATTGACATTTTTACAAAGGCATTGTCAAGATGTAAATTTGAGTTTCACAGAGACACGATCAAGATAGCTGATAATCCCTTTCTTGTTGAGAGGGAGTGTTGAGAAATGGAAACAAGAAATTCCAGTTTAATTTGTCCTTGAATTAAACTAAGAATTAAAATCTAATTCTATTCTCATAGAAACTTGTATTCTCATAGAAATTAGCTTACAAATTTCGATTCAGAAGTCTTTCCAAAGCCATGTATATCTTCTCCCTAAGTTTTAGGGGTCCAATATGAGTTTAAATTGAGTTGGAAATTATATGACTCAGTTTAGTAAGTTATGTTCAGTTAAATTAATTCCAAACCGTCTGAGGAAATAATAGAGGACTAACATTCAGTTGGTGCACTAATGCATCCACTAGTGCTATTCCAGTAACTGAATATTCCCTCATGATAAACTCATGCATGTCAGTTCAGAGAAAGACCTAGTTGAGACTAGAGTTCAAGGAAAATGTACTATCACTTGTGTGATTTACTGAGTTGTAAATATCATGCATGCAATCAGAGTAGAACCTATGTTTAGATTGTGTAGTTTTGGAAGCATGAATTCCCTTTAAATATGGGCTATTCATCCTAGGAATTACACAAAAGATTAGTGGCTTGGAGAGCTACTAAATAGGCTAAGGATTTAGCTTGAACTAGCTTGTGAGCTGAGAGAGTTGAACATACTCATGCGGAATTGTTCTAGTGAAAACAAGCTTTGTATCTTCATTTTTGATATATGCAATACAGATAGTGGGGTTTTAAGCAGTGGCTTTCCCTAGACATGTCTTGTGTTATATGCCATTGATTAATATTCTTCTTCATCATATTGTTTTCATCGATCTATTGGCTTCCACTGGTTGAAAGTAGAAGTAGATTATTGTCTTGTGCTTACTACATTGCATGAGCTTGTGAATTTACAAGATTTTCTACAGTAGCATGGAAATAGTAATATCAGTTGCGACCAAGTACAAGAAGTAATCGTGGTGATAGTTGCGGGGATGCAACAAAGGAGCACTAATGAGGGTGTTATTTAATGCATCAAAATATTTTTGAGCGAGTTCATCCCAAATAAATCGGATCCCCTTTTTCAACAAATGAGTAATCCCCTGGCAAGTTTAGCATAATTGGGTATAAAATGACGAAGGAAATTAGCTTTCCCTTGAAAGATCTGCAACTGATGTAAATATGATGGAGGGGGTAAATTCACAATGGCCTCAACATTGAGGGGCTCAAATCGGATGCCTTCCTTATATACCACAAACCCTAGGAGACGATGAGATTAAATGCAAACGACACACTTATGCGGATTTAGACAAATATTGTAGTGTCTACAGCAAAGAAAGATTGCTCGAAGGTGGTTAGGATGATCGTGACACTTAGAAGAATGAGTTAGTAAGTCATGAAGATATGGTTGAATGATGTGTTTGATGTAATGAAAAGCATAATACATCACTCATTGCAAGGTTGCACCAGCATATTTCATATCCAAAAGGGAGTTTTTTTGTAGGCGGTAAGAATAAATTAGAAAAAGTTCATGAAGGCTTTCCAAAATAAGTAAACTTAGAAACTTCAACATCCCTTTCCCTTAGATATCATTTTTGGGATTCAATTGTGTTAAGTAAGTCATTCATCTATGACCATTTCCATGATAGGTAGTCGTAACTGACTAATTTCTCATGATTTTTGAGCAGTCCACTTAGTACTCATTGCATTGGGTGATGCTCATAGGGGTGAAGAAGTGCGTTTGAAACTAGTGAAATGGAATCACAAGCATCAATCATCACTTTCGAGTCTTGCACCCGGTAACTAGGACTTCCTGGGAGGTCACCCATCCCAGATCACCTCTGGCTCAAGCACGCTTAACTGTGGAGTTTTTCCCACAATCAAGCCCACTTAGCTTGCTGCCCCATTTTCAAAACCTTAGCAAGTATTATTCCTCATTGTTGTGGGGAAAAGTATCCGATGCGGATGACACTAACCGTTTCTAAAGGTGACAGACTTTATCAACAACTGAATGACAAAGTTTTCATGTTCATCTTTATAAAAGCACAGAGAGAATAGAAAGAGGATCAACCAACCTGGTGTCTTGCGCTTAGTCGATCCTTGTCCTTCTTGCTTTGTATCCCGTTCCCAGCTCTTTACTCTCCAAGCCGATCCAGCTACACACAGAATCTGCACAACAAAAGGGAGCAAACTACGAGATACAAGCAATCATAATTGAAGCATGGATTAGGTTGCATCAAATATACATGTAAACACAAAAGCATCTATGTAAAACAAGTATATAGAAGAACATGCAAACTTTATTGATAGAAAGTAACAGGGTTCCAGAGGAAGTTACAACCAATGATGTTGGCCCCAATCCAGCAGCACCTCCTCGGCAGCAAGAACTCTCTTCTTCACCTCTAGTAAAACAATCACCCAATAATCCTGGCAGTATACCAACAGCACCTCCTTGCTTATACAAAATTCCAGCCCGTTTAGACCTCATAGAAGAGCTCTATATATAGGAGAGAAGAGGAAAGGATGAGTTAGCTTGAGACTGACATAAAGCTGCCTTGTGTCCTCTCCATCTTCAGTTAATCTTCAGTTCCTGTGTCCACTTGGAGATCCTTGCTTACACATGGTGATCAAGTACCTCTTACTCATCACAGGGCGAATCTCATGACCCAAGTGTCAGTTTGGAAGCTTCCTGGGCAATTGACACCTTGCAGGATGACTGTGCCACTTGGCCAATCTCGCCCAGCGCAGGTAGCCTTCATTGTTTTTGACTTCCAGCACAGGTACAGAGTGGGACAGTTGCAATACAGCGCAGAAGCTCAGTTAAGCAGCTGACATGATCCAAAATAAGCCTGTTCTGAAGTGTTTTCAGGTGGAGAACTGATTGGAAGTGCTGTTGATTGATGACCTTGTTCTTTTAGGGGTAAGAACAACATGTTTAGGGACTGAGGATCCCTGTAATTATCGACATTTCCTGCTCCTTGACGCGAGGCACAAAAATGTCTATAACAGTTGCCCCCTAAAGTATGAGGCCGTTAATCGGGTGAAATGCTTTAGCTAGAGGGTCCGAAGTTCGTTCCAGTGCTGAGGAGAGTGCCCTGTAATACAATACAATACAATACATTATCTTTCATTCATCATTATTCTCATGATCTAGCTGAGGTGGGTATTCCCATGCTCAGCTTTCTATAAATACATTTTGGTACATATGACAGACGATCGTCTGAAGACAGACTGATAATCTTCCGCTAAAATTATCATCCTTTGAGGAGGATGATCATCTGTTGCAATGATGTACATGGCAAATGCTTTTATATTTCCTGAATATATATCGCAGCCCGGATGGCTGAAACTAGATCCGGGGTCTTCAAACTCGTTCGATCTTCACTCTAAGTACAAGTCGATCCATGTGAGAATTACGCTGAAGTCGAACATGGAAAGACATCGCTTGATTACCGGTCAATAATGAAAACCATTAACAAGCGCGAGAGGAATCACCAATAATGACGATGACCCTCAAGGTACGGCAGTACAATTCACGTGGCGTGAATAAAGGACTTGGCGTCGAACGCCACGCAAAATCTTCTGGTCGAAGGTCATTGATGTATACCTGTCGCCGGAAGTGAGAAACTTGCCATTGAGGCATGCAAGCTTCAAAGTACTGATGGGGGTGTTCCTAGATCGACTTCTTGGATAATGAGCTGAAGTCGACAAGAAGTGATCCGTCAAAGGAGGGCCTTGATGAATCCCACATCAATGACACGGAACGGAGCTAATGATTTAGTGGAGGTGAAACAAACTGTGACATATGATTCAGGGTGGCGATCATGAAATGGATGAAGGAAAATGTATGGTAGTGGATGGGACACGGTTGACACTTTCTGAATGACCCCTCTTGAACATATAACGACACTGATGTGATGGATCGGTAGCATTACCCCGAATGGATGGTGTGGCGAGGACCATGGTGATGAAACCGGTGAATGAGACAACCCAACCCGATGTGATACGGAAGAAAAGTGTCATGTTCAAGAGTGACTTGCTACCTCTAAACTTTGATGTTCTCCCAATTTTTCCCCAGTCATTTCTGACCAGTACCTCTTTATTTTTGTCAAGCTTGAGGAGGATAACATATGCTTGTTCTATAACCTGCCCTTCGGGCAAGCCCATCGCTAAGATTTAACGAGCCTAGCGATAGGGAAACTCGTTCTCGTCTAAAGACAAGTTTGTCGCTATTTAATCATTTTAACGAGTCTAACGACAAGGAAAACTCGGTCCTTTTCATTTTTAGAGAGTCTAAAAAGGTACAGAAAGTCAACTCCATAATTCCTTTTTCGTCAGCTAATCCCTTAAGTCCGAAAAAGTATAAAACAATACAGAAGGGATGGTTGTTCGGTATTTTAACGAGCTGAACCAGGCAAGCGCTCGATCCTTTTGTGCAATAATCCCTCAAGTCCAAAAAGATTAAAATTTAGAGGAGGGATAGCGTTCCGGTCATTTTAACGAGCTGGAAGGCCAAAACTCGGCAAACTTTTCATATTTTACGAGTCAGTGAAAAGAGCTGAAAGAAGACTCGTCTTTTGAGGAACGAGTGATAAACAGGGATAGCTACAGATTCCAGGTACAGGTTGGAAATTCCAATCACGGCAGTGTCACAAGGATGGCTAGATGAAATCACTCTTCGCAGCTGTTTCTCAAAAGAGGTAAACACACCAATGGAAGTGAATGATCGGCCAAATGAACGGTGGAGGTGGTGGATGAAAACACGATCAAGGTTCTTATGGCTAATGAATTTACGATCTCAAACGGTTATTTACCGGTTCATTTTTTCCATGAGCTTGAACTCTGGGGGAAACATTTGCTCACACTTTTCTATTTTTTAACGAGCATAAATTCAGGCCTAAAACTGCTCGAATTTCGCGTTTATTTTTTAACGAGCATGAACTATATGCTAAAACTGCTCGATATACCAGTCATAAGAATGCCTCCTATAAGGACCAATTTTTATAGAGCTTATGCCTTACTACAGCTATGCTCTTATTTTGGCAAATTTTACTTCTGCCCCACAGGCTTTCTTTCATGTAAGTTTGGAAACGGCTAATCTTAAAACCAGATAAATAACCGCCCCTAGCTTGCACTCCAGAAAGTTTGCATGCCCCCAGGTATAGGATAGAATTTCGAGGTTGCCCCTCCTCTCTCCTACTTCTGCTTTTCTTTGGGTGTTCACAGTTATTTGTCATCTTGCTAATCTAATGCTAACGATACTTGTCTTCTCGTTATTTTAAGGGGTCTTACGCAGTACTCAGACTTCCTGTCGGCCCACTTTTAACAAACAGCTATTGTGACAATAGAAGAACACTACTCAAAGATAAAACATTGGTATTATCGAGGGAGGCTTGCCTCTTTCTTATTATCCGAAGAGTGGTTCTATTCGCTGCCGCAAATCAATCTCTTTCTTCGGCGGTGTCTATCATTGGGTTGTCCAAAGATGGTTACCCTCTGTCACAACAATACGGTCTCCTTCTTAGTTTACTGCCCCTGCTTATCCTTCAAAACATATGTTTCGATGGGCGAGGCTTGAATTTAAAGATGGTGACTACTTGTTATAATAAGGGAATTCCTACTTGGGCATTGCCCACTTTTTTAGACAAAGGTGAATGATTCCCAAACACATAACTTTAACAAAAGATCATTATTCCAGAACAACCCCACTTCCTTTGGACGGGGTACGGACTAGTCATGTTCTCCTGCGGAAATTCTTCCTTATACCCGGAGTTTCTTCTGCCCGAAGCAGACCAGGGTGCATGCCCCCTGGGTCCTAGTCTTTCTTTCCGAATTACTCGCGCTCATCGGGAAGGAGGACTGGGGGCGGAGGCGAATCTTGAGTGAACAGACCATTTAGGATTGGTATTTGACTATTTGCGATGCGAGATCCCGGAAATGAAAGCTGGTCTACGAGCTTGACCACCCTTCCTTCGTGTGGAAAACACATTACTCTAAAGAGTGAGGAGACTATCGCTCCCATGCAATAAATATAGTCGCGTCCAAGGAGTAGGTTATAATCCAAGGGTCCTTGAACTACCAACACGTTCATCCTGACGGTCTTCCCCTTCAATGTAACAGGTACATCGGGGAGGATTCCTAATGGTCGACTGGTTCCTTTATCAAAACCTGAGAGATTTCTCAACTCAGGTAAAAGCGCTGGGGAACCCAGTGCTTTCCAAGCAATAGAGGAAAGGATACTCACAGACGCCCCTTCATCAATGATAGTACCAGCCATAACCATTCTATAGATCTGGACAATGATTCTAAATGGTGTACTGGCTAGTAACCGGGGTCTGCCTAGTTGATTCCAATCAAAGGATACAACCAGGTTGCTTGGTGGTGGGACCGAATATACGGCCGGATACGACTCAGATGATGTTCCTTCCTGCGATAAAGGAATGGGCGCATTGCCCGGATGCTCGTCGGAGTCGGTGCTGATAAAGAGAACTTGGATGGTGTCATCCTTGTTCTCATCAGTGAGGGTGTCACATGAAGACGACACTTCGGTGACGGTGTCATTTGAAGACGGGTCTTCAACGACGGAGTCATTGGACGATAGAACCTTTGAAGGAAGAACCGGGTCAACTGCCGTTTCGACCTTTAGACTTTCGTCTGGTCTAGATTCGGTAGGTTCACTCTCAATGACTGACACATCAGCTGACCACTTGAGTGGTTCAACTAGATTTTCAACTATCGAGGGATTAGGGGCGAGTTTTCGGTATCCAGGCGGAAGTTGCACCGGTGACACCGGGCGATCTTCCAAAACTCTCTTTGCCTCATCTAAGAATGGACATTTGTGGATGGCATGGTGACCTTCACACAATAGACAGGGTGATCTTGGTCCCCTTCTTCGTCCTTCACTCTCGCTAGTTGAGGGAATGCAATCAACTTGACAACCAGAGGTTGATGCTACCGGATTGTGCAACCTCGGGGACCAGTCCCTTAGTATCCGGGGAATACAAGGACAATCACGATGGAAATGGATCCCTTTGCAAATGACACATGGCGATTTAGGCTCGGTCGGTGCAGTGTGTGGGTTTTTGTCAGTTTTCTTCTGCTTGCCCCCAGTCGCCTTCGCCAGAGGCTCCTTCTGCTTCTTCCCTTTCTTCTTCTTTTCCTTCTTCTCCTTGGGAGGCTGACTTTTGCCGGCTCTACCTTGCGAAGATGAAGGATCAGAGGAAGTATCACAAGAGGTAGAAGGCTGGTGGGTAGTTCTAGATTGTTCTGACAGTTGATTCGACTGCTCAGGATTAGTGGCGATTTGGACAACATTAGTTGAAAAGAGCCAAACAGGAAGGCCGATTGTCAATCCTGGAAGTGACAATGTAGCCATATGAGGCGCACCAACATCTCCCCAAGAGGAGAAGGGATTTGGACTTCCGCCAAGGTTACTTCCTTGGTTGGTGGGCTCCATACTTTTCAACTGAAAGATCAACGTGGGAATAACAGGTGATTATGTTCCGCTTTAAAATAAGTTTTATTTACGACGCTTTTAGACACAAACTTGCTTTTTCATGTTTTAAGAGTCGAGAAAAAGCTAAAGATGACTCTAGTCGCCTTCGATGTATTAACGAGCCCGAAGTGACAAATGCTCGGTTGGACCTTTTCAGTTATAGAGTTTGAAAAGGGCCAAAAGAAACTGCTCTGGAGATCTAGGCAGAGGGTGTGCCAAACCTTTCGCGAAACCACATAATACGTTTTACGGTACGGGTGGTCGATCTTCGTGAATGCTGTGTTCACTGCATCGCGATCAATAGGGCGGCCGACACAGTTTCCTAAGGATAAAGGATAAAAGCCTATAGGGGTCTCCCAATATACGCGACGGTACGCGGGAGCTCAAATCCGTGTTAGTGCCACCGACTCTCAGGAGGAATCACCCACCTTCGTAGAGATCGACAGTCACTATGTTTAACGA
The DNA here is from genome assembly GCA_031772625.1 of Pinus tabuliformis. Lineage (NCBI taxonomy): Eukaryota > Viridiplantae > Streptophyta > Pinopsida > Pinales > Pinaceae > Pinus > Pinus tabuliformis. The sequence goes on along the minus strand of CM062820.1, from coordinate 1,413,777,949 downwards.
CGCCGGAACACGTCTCTACCTAGACCTCTAGATGTTTGCGTTAAATTCCAAAGCGTTGTTATGTAAATTGAGTTTATTTTAATGTTGATCTTCCTTAACAATTTGCCTTTCAGGTTCGCCACGAGATGTATATATACAACTTCCTATATGCAATCTAAGAATGAGAAGCAAAATCTTTTCAATCTTCCAACTTTGAAAAACCTTAATCTACTTGAGGAAAGAGCAAGACACAACTTTTTCCACAGATCAAAGAACACACACTAAAATGCACATTTTCCTAAATCGTCAAGCATACAGTCAAATGCAAAATGCACAATGCATGTATTTCTTTTCGTTATCCTTAATGTTGATGCTTAACAAAAGGAAACCGTTGTATGATTTTTGAATCAACTTTCAAGTAAAAATAAACAAGCTTGTCCACAATCAAAAGAACACCTTATGAAAGACTTGTTTTAAATACAAGAAAAGTATAGATTCAAACCATAAAGTGAGAAGCAAACCAATCCAAAACAGCTATGAACAGCAATAACACTAACTCATAAGATCGCAATCTAAGAGGCCACAGCTACTAGGTTCGCTTTTCACAATGGGAAATTGTAACTGAAACAAGAAATACTGAAAGAACGTTTACAATTTCATCACACAACTGAGGCGGAATAATGTCAAGGAGATAAGGTCTACAACAAATACAATAACCAGCAAGCAATCAGCCAAAAACAAGTGCAAACAGGGCCAAGACACAAAGGAAGAGCTGAGCTAGACTAAGGCCAACTGGACCAGCGCAGGCACTGGTCTGCCAATCTCACTCTCAGCGCAGTTCCCGAAGGGAGCACCTGCGCTGTAATGCAGACTGCCTGTGGACAACCTGCACTGACTTGCGAGAGTTACGTCTGCTAAGAATTCCGGGTCATAAAAAGCTCAAAAATGTACTGTTTTGACTGAAATAAAATGCTATGGGTTAAGTACAGGCTAAGGGATGATCAAGAGGATAAAGATCTATCACAAAGAGTAAGGATTCATCTGTAGATTAGCTCTTTAAATCTTGAATTTGCTCAGCAAAGGAGCAAGAGTAGCAAAACCCTCTACTTCGCTTTTGATAGAGTCAAAAGCTTTTCGATTCGGTACTCCTTTCTTCAAGAAATGAATAGCAAAATACTACAACAACAAGATACTAGGATCTCCCCAGTGGAGTCGCCAGTTTGTTGTGGGGAAAAGTATCCGATGCGGATGACACTAACCCTTTCTAAAGGTGACAGACTTTAGCAACAACTGAATGACAAAGTTTTCATGTTCATCTTTATAAAAGCACAGAGAGAATAGAAAGAGGATCAACCAACCTGGTGTCTTGCGCGTAGTCGATCCTTGTTCTTCTCGCTTTGTATCCCGTTCCCAGCTCTTTACTCTCCAAGCCGATCCAGCTACACACAGAATCTGCACAACAAAAGGGAGCAAACTACGAGATACAAGCAATCATAATTGAAGCATGGATTAGGTTGCATCAAATATACATGTAAACACAAAAGCATCTATGTAAAACAAGTATATAGAAGAACATGCAAACTTTATTGATAGAAAGTAACAGGGTTCCAGAGGAAGTTACAACCAATGATGTTGGCCCCAATCCAGCAGCACCTCCTCGGCAGCAAGAACTCTCTTCTTCACCTCTAGTAAAACAATCACCCAATAATCCTGGCAGTATACCAACAGCACCTCCTTGCTTATACAAAATTCCAGCCCCTTTAGACCTCATAGAAGAGCTCTATATATAGGAGAGAAGAGGAAAGGATGAGTCAGCTTGAGACTGACATAAAGCTGCCTTGTGTCCTCTCCATCTTCAGTTAATCTTCAGTTCCTGTGTCCACTTGGAGATCCTTGCTTACACATGGTGATCAAGTACCTCTTACTCATCACAGGGCGAATCTCATGACCCAAGTGTCAGTTTGGAAGCTTCCTGGGCAATTGACACCTTGCAGGATGACTGTGCCACTTGGCCAATCTCGCCCAGCGCAGGTAGCCTTCATTGTTTTTGACTTCCAGCGCAGGTACAGAGTGGGACAGTTGCAATACAGCGCAGAAGCTCAGTTAAGCAGCTGACATGATCCAAAATAAGCCTGTTCTGAAGTGTTTTCAGGTGGAGAACTGATTGGAAGTGCTGTTGATTGATGACCTTGTTCTTTTAGGGGTAAGAACAACATGTTTAGGGACTGAGGATCCCTGTAATTATCGACATTTCCTGCTCCTTGACGCGAGGCACAAAAATGTCTATAACACTCATGAACCATTCAAGTAGAGTTCCCTTCAGTCTTTTGAATTTAAGTATTAGGGGGTTTTTGCAATGCAAGCCTTGAAAATGATGATTGACGCTAGTGATTCCATTTCACTAGTTTCAATCCCACTTCTTCACCCCTGTGAGCATCACCCGATGCAATAAGTGCTAATTGGACTGCTCAAAAATCATGATAAATCAGTCAGTTATGACTACCTCTCATGGAAATGGTCATAGATGAATGACTTACTTAACGCAGTTGAATCCCAAAAATGATATCTAATATATTTGCCTAAGGTTCCCCATCGAAAATAAAATAAGTTTTATGCTAATCATTGGGAAGAATATTAATATGGTTGTAACCAGAAAAATGGTCCATAAAATAAAAAATATCACTAGCAGAACATTCATCCATGATTTGGTCTATAAAAAGAGATGGATATTTTCCTTTCGGACACGTTCAATTGATATCATAGTAGTCAACACAAACAAGAATAGTCCTTTGTTTTTTAGCCACAGGGACAATGTTCAAAGCCTATTCTATCAATGGAATGGGGTCAATTAAACCTGCGTTTAGAAGTTCTTCAACCTCTCCCTTTATAGCGGTTGCCTTTCTATGGTGCACTGGACGAAGTCGCTCATGAAGAAGGTTCACATTTGGATAAGTAGGAATTTTTTGCCCAACTATAGTCGGACATATTCCAGACATTTCTTCATATGACTAGGCAAAGACATCGTGAAATTCCTTAAAGAGGGTAGTGTAAATGTTGATCTCATCCAGAGAACAAGAAACTCTGACATGGATGTTTTGGACAATGCCTGGTTTAACATAAATTTCTATAGGCATCATAGTAGTAATGTTACCCATGTTTCCCTAAAATAAAACTTCATGCACCAAAATGGGCATTTGATGTGGATGGGTCAGTGTATGGGAAACAAATCTATCTAAACAAGATGAAATCTCTCCAAGACTTGGGAGAAATGAGGAATGATGATGAGAATCATTCTAGGGAGTTTCATCAAGAGACATAACCTCGGTGATACTCTTGTTAGTGGGAAAATTTGTCATTCAAGGGATACGAAGAATACCAAGAACCAAGCCAAGGCAACTATGAAGACACATCTAGACACATAATAAGAGTAGCATGACTTTCATAAGTGAACTCCAAAGCCAAAACAACTCCTTGATAGGCTTTTTCTGTTGGGCTGAGCAGCATGACATTGCCAAAACAATCAACTTGATCAGGGTGAGGAACAATCCAAGGATCGTGAGAAGTGGATATCATGTTGATGGAAGTGATGTTCGGAGGTGGGAGGGAAAAAATTCTCATAAGAATAGAGCCTTTGAAAAGACCCGCCCCAACATTATCATAAGGGATTTCAGTATTTCCCACATATGGCACATTTCCATTCAAAAAGTTAGAAGAGAAAAAGGATAACTGACCAATGGTGAGTATTTTCCCCTCATGAGGAAAACAGAGTGCACGGAACAAAGAAGAAGCCATGCAAAACATAGAATGAGTACAACTTCGACCAAGTAAAATCTTATAATTCAAATTTGCATCAATGGCTTCTACTTCTAAATCAACGGTTTTCGCTTCCAACGTTATGGGAATGTTCATGAGAATACCATAAGGAAGAGATCCTTTCCATCAAAGGCTTCTAAGGTGTTAAGAGACTGGTTGAGTGGTAGAGAGCCTATAGATTTCCAGCATGAGATAGACATGATGCAGGTGGAAGCACCCTCATCAATCATAGTCTGATGAATCATCTTCCCTTTAATAATGACATGGATTAAGAAAGAAATTTGATGGGTAAAACGTGGAACATGATTTTCCAGGTCAAAGGTAATCAGATTCAAATCCATAAGGTCAATTCCTCCTATAGTGGATAGTAATGCTTTCCAATATGATGGACAAATCTGGAGAACTTCCAAGGAAGACATCGCCAAAGGCACCTGAGCTAAATCTTTGACAATATTTTAATGCTTGGTAGCTCACACATTCGGATTGTAAGATGTTTTCTGAAGGAAACCCTTGGGAGGTGGTCTTATAACAAAGGCATTACTAGGTCTCTCAATATGAAGAGGACCATAACTGGGTGGAGCATAAGTGGAAGGTGTATCAATAACTTCTTTCTCCACAACCTGTTTTGGAGGATTCAAATAGTATTTTGACCGAGTAGTGACATAAATAGGTACCGTTCCACTCATATAAACATGAGAACCCAAATATGTAGAATATTTCAATTATTATACCAATTGGGTCTTTTGTGTTGGAAAAGGTTCTTTTAGTACATCCAGTGTCCCTTGAGTGACTTTTAAGAAGCGACTAACTTCCGCACAATGGGGAAAATCCTTGGTATAGTGATATTCCTCACAAATGATGTAAGGATATTTTCTCTTACGTTTAGATGTTTCATCATGAGACAATTATGGAGGATCCTATTTTGGGGTATCAGATTTGGCTTTTCATTTACCCTTATTTTTACCTTTTGTGGCTTTGTTTTCTACGATAGACTAAATGACATTAACCTCAGAGGTTTTACCAGGATTTGGAGAGGGATTCGAAGGAGGATTGGATGTAGTAGTTGAAATGGATTTTTTCTTCGAAGAAGCTTTACTGGAATTTTGAGTCACTAGCCCAATAATAACATCGACAGGTGGTATGGCTGGAGGTTTAGAAGATGCTAGATACATAGATGGTCTCAAAGCATCAGGCAAGAGATAATATAACATGCCAAATTGGGAGTATACCAAATATAAATATTGGGCATGACCAATGGCTTGATCTTCCAAGGTCAAACAAACACCCATAGCTATTGCCTTGGAAATGTTTTTGAGGAATGATTTCGTAAATCATTCAATTAACAACTCATCAAGTATACCAAACTTGATAAGGTGACATTGATGTCTCCACTCATGGATATGATCAGAGATGTGGGTAGAAATATTATATTGAAAAGAGTAAGAAGATGGGTACTAGTGTCATTTTGAACTGGTAAATAGAAGTTACTAAAGAAGGCCATTGCCAAAGAATTGAAGACTTGATAGACACCTTGAGGTAACTCGGTGTACCATTTCATGACAACACCTGTCAGGGTTCGCTGGAAAAGTCATAAATGAACAGAGTCTTCAACAAAGGAAATTGATGACACCATATATGGTAAGTCTTAATGTGTGCCTCAGAGTCTTCTCCATACTTTCCTTTGAATTTCGGACAATCACTGGAAATCATAGTAGGAACCGGAGACCAATACAACAAATGGATTATTGGATCATTGGTGAATCTTGACACATACGATAGTTCCAATGTTGATAGAAATGGAAATTATGGATTGAAAGGGACGGGAAGCCCGTTGTAAGGCCCAACTTGTGGATTCCATCCTTGTTTGTATGGGTTTTTCCTCCAAAGTGGAAGATTTTGACCATAAGGGGCTTGACATTGCCCCCATTGTGAGGTATTCTGACCATACAAAGATGGATTTTGACCCCACAACCATGGGTTTTGACCAACGTAAGGTTGATATTGACGCACCATGGGCCGTTGAGAACCATAAGGTGGATAAAAAGCTTGTGAAGCATATGAATCATAAGGTTTTTGTTGCAACTTTTGACCCTGGTGGTAAAATTCTTGACCCTGCTACTGCAGGGGTTGACCTTGTTGCTGTAACGCTTGGCATTCTGGATACAAGGGTTGGTTTTTCTACTGCAAGGGATGTCCTTGCTGCTGCAACAACTATTGATAGAGCCCTTGTTGCACACAAGGTCCTTATTGTACATAAGGCTATTGTTGTTGGAAATTTCCTTGTGGAATTTACAGAGTTCCAAGTGTTGGGTGCTAAAAGGTGTCTTTTAAAACTCCTAATTACCTCACATTAATCATCAACCCGGGAAAGTCCTTTTATAACAAGAGTTTACAAAATATGTGCATGCTATGAATCCAGAGAGTAATGTTTCTTCAAAATGAAAAATATAAAGCTTTGATACAAGAGTAAACAGATGCATTTATAAAACTCAAATTGCAACTGTTAAAGGAAATATTACATCTAAGCATGAAGACTTAATCCTCTACTAAAATCGTAAACAAATATCAAACAAGCAAGTCAATTGACAATAGCATGTAGCTTATTCTATCTAAATCACACTCAATCTCAATTAAGCAATCCAAATGAAAATGATGTCAATCGAGATTTCAGTAGTGGTAACCAAACTCTTTCAGCTGATTAAATCAATAAGGTTCACTGTCTTAATGGCTAATTAATGTAATCTACAATAAGCATAAATAGAATCAAATGAAAATGTTGCGAAACATGTAAAGAAAATGTACTAACATTCAATATAAGAAATCTGTAAATAGAAAATAAGATAAACTTACGAAAAATGGGAAAATATCAAACCAATCAAACTTGCATGAATCAGAAATATATAACACAAAGGATAGCAGTTTGATCCACCAGAGGTCGGGCCCTTAGCCACTAGTGAATACTGCCAAGCTACTTCAGAGAATATGAATGAACAACAAGGTAAATTATATATTAACCATTGGACTCAAGTCTCATTACAATACGGTCATGTTCCTCCAACAGCATGAGTCCGTAAATTAAAATTACAATTCGAAATAAACAGAGATCGATCCCCTTTCCTCCTATAGTCTTTTGCTTTTATAGTCAGAAAGAGGTAAAAGATAAATGCGATCGCAATCCTAAGGGATAACTGAATTCTATCTTCTGACACCCTTCATATTTAGTGTTGATCCTCTTGATTCATCCTCTGACCTGACTGCAACCGACGCGCCTCATTATTCCTTTGTTGGGTTATGTTGTTCCATCTCTAGGGAACAACAACTATTCCTTTCATTGTTTCTCTGCATAAAAAGGAATACGAGTTAGTTACGGTGGCTAAATATTAATCAAGAGTAGTTCATCCATTTCTTATCATAATCCATCAAAATGTCAGCGTATCAAGATATGAAAGAGATAAGAAAAGAGGAAAAAGGTGATGGAATTAAGAGTAAATACATACCCATTTCGTAACTCAACATAGTCCCCTACTTACCCTGTTTCATGTCCTCATGAAAAGTAAATAGTTCTTATGCAGTGCAGTTAAAGAGTAGGCTAGAGAGAAAGTGTTAAAAATTGGTCTAAAGCCATGATGTTGAGTGAGGAGCACAACGGCGGGCCCTTCCTTTCCTTCAGGCAATTCGTAGTCAGACCGATACCCTTCAGGGGGATACCAAATAATGGGGCTTTGAAACCAGCATCCTAACTAATAAGGTCCCTCTCTCAAAATAATATTGCTATAGGTGACCATACGGGCCGTAGCAGCTTTAAACCTTCTGTAATTAAATGGTTCCCTATATTTCACACTATTAGTGGAGATCGTCCATCTGGGCTTAAAAGCAGTCAGAGATCTTTCTTGAATGGAGATCGTCCATTTAGGCTTAGATGCAGTCAGAGATCTTTCTTGAATGGAGAGGAAATATGACATTCCTTTCTGCACAATCTCCTTATGTATGGGCCCTAAAGTTTTAATCACCCCTTCTCGTTTCATTTGACTCTTATGGTTAGAAAACATTTGCAAGGGGTGCTTAGGTTCACTTCTCACCCAAACATCCAATCCATGTTCCTATCTTTGAAATGATTTAAGCTTTAAACCATTTGAGTTGGTTAACTAAAAACAAAATAAAACTGTGGAATTGAACATCTCCTACAAAAGGGTTAGAGTTCTTTTCCATCTCATTCTCTAATATAAAATTGTGCAGATAAAACTCACAAAGAAGCCTTTGGACCTTTACACCATGTTGCTTGCAGGAATTTATAAAATCTTAAATTGTTCCTAATTCAATTGGTTTAGCAGCTCTTATGGCTTTAATTTTCAATAACATGTACCATTCTAATAAAAACAAGGCATAATTGGTGGCAGGAGACCTGCATGCGAGGACATCTGAATACAGTGAGCATATGGTTTTCTTTTTACTTATGACTCTGTCTAGATTGAACTTGATTTTCTCCATTTTTTCTTTCACCTTTCTACACATGTCAAAAGTCTTGCTCTCTATTATAGTCATTTCCCGAAGCTATTTCTGTAGCTCATGATATTTTTTCCGGGAAACGATTTTTTTTTCAAATCATTCCAAAGCGAGTCGGGCTTGTGCCAATTCCCCCTGAAGATTTAGTAGAATGTGGTCATGGTGCGCCATAATGTATTTGGCTTATATGTTCGTCTAAGTTCCTATGCTATAAGAGGGGATATATTCTATCTGTACTTCTTTATTGTAGGAGGTCCAAACCTTTGTCTGAGTAGCTACATCTACTAAATCTGCATGTGGTCCTCCTTGAGTGATGATTGTTTGAGTAGGCATGAGCTCAGTTTGAGTTCCTGCAGCCCTACCTTCATATAATTCCATTTGCATAGCCACATTTACTACCTCAGGGGTATTGTTCGGAACCTTTCCCATTGTGATTTCTTTTATTTTTCTTTGGAGCCTCTTGACCATCTTACGAAGCTTCCGGTATTCTTTTCTTAGCTTCTTCAATTTCCTTCTGGCTCTTTACCTTTTCTGAGGAGTAACTCAGCTGCTAATAGTCTCCTTAATAGCTTCTGTTTCTAAGGAGCCCGATTGTTCACCCTGGCTTTGTTCCAATAAGATCTTGTCTCTAGATTGATTATCAAACTCCCAAATAACCTCTGTCTCTGCTTCCTCTTCTTGGCCTATGTTTTCTGTGTCTAGACCCTCATGACTATTTTCCATTGGTAACGTGTCACCAGATTGGTTCTCTAATTCCTGAATAGCCTCTATATCTATTTCTGCTTCGTGGTTTGTATCTTTTGAGGAAGATAGAATTCTGGTATAGCCAGAATTCCCTAGAGATTGGGTTTCTCCTAAGTTAATATTAAGCCTTTCTTCAGGCTACATGTAAACATTCATGTTAGCCAGGACCTGGTCCATCCCTACCTTGAAATTGTGCAAAATATTGTCTTGAGAACTCATATTTGGTGTTGGAGGAGGCCCCACTTCATTTCTTCATTCATCGTCAGGATGCCCTGCCCCTTCCTCAGATCTGGTTTAGGGTTATCTTGTCCTCCTGACTCTGGTTGCAAGTCTTGTACATTTATCGGGCTGGATAATTCTATGGGTTGACTAGCATTGCCTTGAGGATTTTCAGACGTTCCCTAGTTTGGCTTCAACCTTGTAGATAGTCTGCATTTGTGAGGTATACTTCCTGAAAGGGCAGTCCTTTTTCTTTTTGGAACAGGGTTATGTGCTAGTAGGTTTTCACCTCTTTCGAGGGCCACTATGAGATCATCCCACATTGATTGTTGTAGGGCAAGGTTGTGACTAACTATTAACCTGATTAAAAAATGGTGGCTAACTACTATTTCTGGATGTTGAGACCATATCAGCCTCTTGCAGTGTCACGCAATAGTGAATTCAACAGTGTAGGAAAATTAATAGAGTATTTTTGTTTTAAAACTATTAAAAGTTTGAGTTGTCATGGCCTTACCACGTCTCTATGCTCATCACAGGTAATATAGTTCTGGACAATTCGTACCAATTCTCCCCATGGCTCTCCGAGAGAAGATGGCTGAATTCCTTTACCCTTCTTTATTAGCTCTTGTCCTTTGTCATTAAAAATCTCTACAGCGTCATGTAGCCTTAATCGCTTGTCAGCCCATACTGGTCCTTTTGTCGGAAACCCAGACACTTCTACTATCACAGCATCTGTTACAGTGATTTGTCTACCTCTTACCAAGGGTTGTCAATTCTGTAGATACTGTAAAAATTGGATGGTGATTTCCTCATTCGGGGGTTGAAATCTTGTAAAATATGTTGTCCATCCTACGTGAGTTAGAATTTCCCTGGCTTCATCGGAGACAGCCAGTGTTAAAGGTTCTCAGTGCACTGTTCTTGCTCCCATGATGCTTGACTTCTGTAAACGATTAGTGCAGTGGAGAAAGCATAGCAACGAGCAGAGCCGAGAGATGGAACAACAAATGGTTGTAATGGCTCTATCGGGTGATGTTTTATAAACATAAATACCGTTATCGAGGACTGTTATAATGCCACACGCTCTGTGATTATGGGATGTCGTATTATTCGACAAAATCAAATGAAAAGATGATAACGCATGCATGAATATATTGGAGGTCCTCACCCCCTCTCGAAATGATAGGTCCCCTACAACCGAATGGATGAAAAGATGATGCACTGGCGGTGAAGTACAGGGGCGATGGATTGAGTAATGAAAGCGACAGGGTACGTACATTAATGAAAGGATCATAAAAGGATATTGGAGTAATGAAAACAAGGCATGGAAGGAGAATTATTACTAAGTGATAAGATGTCGTGAGGTGATGCGATAAAGAAAAGGGACATCATACACAAGAGATGATACTTTACCGCCATTATTCCACTTGAAAATGTTGTGATTGATTTTGAAAGATTAACTCTTGCATAAAGGTTCAAGGTAAGTTAGGGAAATAATATCTCAGTAGAAAAATATAGAAAAATAAGAAGAGGGCATTGTAATAATTATTGATGTACAAAATAAAACTTCAATACCATAAGCAGAGCTTCTATTGCCTATAGGCATCCATATCCTTGAGAGAGTTGCTTTCTAACCCTTGGGAGCCATGGTCCTCTATGTATAATTGGGGAAGTGCATTACGATGTACATAGTAGAGACCAGTGTGCTGGCATGGTAACCAGATGAACACATTGCCATTCACTAGGAAGTAGTGAAAGTGGTTAGGCTGGCTCATGATGAGACCCCCTATCCTCCATCTGTGGAAAAATATCATAAAATTGTTAGTGAATATATATATATATATATATATATATATATATATATATATATATCTATTAAACACTCCCCATTTTATATATAGAGGGTGGCTCAGTACTCTTTAAGAGTAGGGATGGTGGAAGAAGTTTGAACATATCAATAGAAAAAAAAATATACCCATAATCTTATTGATAATAAACAGAGAGAATTATATGAGACGGGGGAGAACCAGCATGGTAAAGATAATCAATCAGTTTCATTTATAGCAGAAATGAGGACAATGAAGTGATATAGATAATTGTGTCCTTTCTTTTTCGATCATCACAAAGAAATCTTGTTAAAGATGATAATATTCAAGATATTCACTTGCTTCAGTAGACTCCATACTTGTTGTCCTTAGATATGTATTATACTTTTATGCCATAAAGAGGATCATAAAGAGTGAACTGGGATGGGCTAGGAATGATCATGCAAGGGGGAGAAAGGGTGTTCTCAAAAATACTCACAAGGTGTTGTTCCCTAAAGGGAACAACAAAAGAAAACACATGCAAAAAGTGTTGTTCCCTATAGGGAACAACAGCTGTTCCCTGTAGGGAATAACAAAGAAAAACACACACGAAAAGTGTTGTTCCCTAGAGGAAACAACAGTTGTTCCCTATAGGGAACATCAAAGAAATATATACACGAAAGGTGTTGTTCCCTACAGGGAACAACAAAGAAAAACACACATAAAAAGTGTTGTTCCCTATAGGGAATAGCAGTTGTTCCCTATAGGGAACAACAAATAGAAATGCACATGAAAAGTGTTCTTCCCTATAGGGAACAACAAAGAAAAATTCTCATGAAAAGTGTTGTTCCCTATAGGTAACAACAAAGAAAAATACACATGAAAAGTGTTGTTCCCTATAGGGAACAATGGGAACAACAGTTGTTCCCTGTAGGGAACAACAAAGGAAAATAGGAAAAAAACCAACAAACAATCATCTCTACTATTCTAAGCAAATACAATCAAATAGAAATAAAATATAAAAACAATTGTATGTACAAGTTTCAAAAATAAATTCTTTACTGGATTGATGTTGTCAAAGAGTTGCCTTCTTCAACAAGAATTTGTATCGTAGAATCTTCGCATGTTTGTTGGCAAAAGGATTCCCTTGTAATCGGTTTGTGGTAGAGGCATACCCAATGCCCATTTGCTTTAAAAGAGTAGCCAGAGCCATCAATGGTGGCTAATGTAGGGGTGCCATTATCATGCACCTCTTTTATCTCATAGGGACCTAACCATCTAGTTTGGAGTCTGTCGGGGAAATCTTGGAACTTTGAATTGTACAGAAGTGCGTAGCCACCTTCATGGAATATCTTTTTCATGATGAGGGTGTCATGCCATTTTTCTCTTTGTTGTTGAATAAGTGCAGAATGCTAAAGAGCTTATAGCCGGATTTCATCCAATTCATTTATTTGTTGAAGTCTGTTAATCTGTGCTTCATTCAAATCCAGCCCTACTTCTTGGGCTATCCTCAATTTCTAGATTTCAAATTCTATGGGGAAGATAGCTTCCTTACCAAACACCAGCTGATATGGGGAGTATCCTGCGGTACTCCTCCAAGTCGTGTGATATGCCCACAGGGCTTCTAGTAATCAAGTAGCCCAGTCACATCTATGCGAGGTGACTGTCTTTGTTAGAATGGCCTTGATTACTTTGTTGGTACTTTCTACTTGGCCGTTTGCCAGCAGGTGGTATGGAGATGTGATTCTGTGTAAAACGTGATGATTTTTTAGTGTTGTAGCAATCTTATGGCCTACAAATTGTGGCCCTCCATCCGTAATTATTTCTCTGGGCAATCCATACCACATGAAAATTCCAAAAAAGAAGTTGATTACTATGTCTTCAGTTGCCCTTGGTAATGCTACTGCTTCCACCCATTTAGTCACGTATTCTGTTGCAACTAGTATATATGACTTTTAATTAGATGATGGATTTATTGGGCCAATGAAATCTAACACCCAGCGTTCAAAAGGTTCGATGACTAACTGTGGATGTAGGGGCATCTCATCAGACTGGCCAGGGCGGCCCATTATTTGGCAGTTGTCGCATGCCTGGACAATTTTCTTGGTGTCCTTAAAAATGGTTGGCCAATAATAGCCTATCTATAAGATTTTATGTCCAGTCCTACGGTTTACAAAGTGTCCACCACAAGGTCCATCGTGGTAGGCATTTAGGATATCGTAGATTTCATCTACCCTGATACACCTACGGATATGCATATTGGCTCCTGTGTGAAAGAGGTATCCTCCGATCCAGGAGAACCGAGTGCTGCGTTGCACTATTAATTTTCTTTCTTTGGGCATCAGGTGTTTGGGTAGTTTTCCCACTGCTAAGTAATTCGTGACATCTACGTACCATGGTGTTTTCACGGTCACAACAAATAGGTGCTCATCGGGGAACTGGTCTTCTACCACCACTACATCATCTATTCTTGGCACACGTGAGAGGAAGTCTTCCACCAGATTTTCCTTTCCTAGTCGATCCTTGATCGTTATGTCAAATTCCTACAAAAGGATTAACCATCGTGTCACTCTTCCATTTGTAATAGGTTTATTAGCTAAATATTTGATAGCAGAGTGATCAATATATAGGACAACAGGGTATCCGGTTATATAGTGTCTGAATTTGTTAATAGCGTAGATAATAGCTAGAAACTCTTTCTCAGTCAGTGTGTAATTCAACTCAGCAGGAGTTAAATTTTTGTTGATGTAGTATATAGCATAGGGTTTATTGTCTTCTTCTTGGCTAAGAACTTCTCCAATGGTCGTATCTGATACATCGAATGAAATTTGGAATGGTAAATCCCAGTTCGGACCCCATAGTACTAGGGCTATTGATACTAGTTGTTTTAATTTTGCAAAGGCAATGTCACATTTTCTAGTCCATATAAAATCAATATTTCCTGTGAAAGCATATAACAGTCCAGCAATTTGGGAGAAGTTTTTTTATAAATCTTCGATAATATACAGATAATCTCAAAAAACTACGTACCTCTATTTGAGTGTATGGGGTAGGTAGTAAGAGGATTACCTGAATTTTTGGTGGATCTACCTAAATTCCAGTCGCTGAGATGTAATGACCTAGGATCAGGCCTTCTGTCATCATCATGTGGCATTTCTCGTGGCTTAATTAGAGCCTAGTAGCAATGCATCTTTCCAGGACTTTCTCCAGTGTCTGTAATGCCTTCTTGAATTCATCTCCATACGGTGTAAAATCGTCCATGTACACCTCTAATCCCTCGTTTATCAAGTCTGCAAAAATACTGAGTATGGCCCTCTCGAATGTAGCAAGTGCATTGCATAGTCTGAAAGGTAATACCCTGTAAGCAAACGTCCCCTAGGAGCAGGTGAAGGTAGTCTTATCTTGGTCTTCAGGGGCAATTTGGATTTGGTTGTAGTGACTGAAGCCATCCAGGAAAGAGAAGAATTTTTTACCTGCCAATGTGTCTAGAACCTGGTCGATAAACAGAAGGGGAAAATGGTCTTTTTGTTGCTTTGTTAAGCTCTCTGTAATCGACACATATACGCCATTTCCTATTCTTTTTAGGAACCAAAACTAATGGAGAAACCCATTCACTATCAGATATAGGATAGATGAAATTTACATCTAACAGTTTCTATAGTTCATCTTTAACAACATCCTTTAGGTGAGGGTTTAATCTTCGCTGAGGTTATCGAATGGGTCTCGCATCATTTTCAGTGTAGATGTGGTGCATACATAATTGGGGGTCAATCCATTTCATATTTGGGTAATCCCAAGCGAAAGCCCCTTTATATTTCCTAAGGATTTGAACAAGCTTATGCTACTGGCCATCACGCAAGTTTTTGTTAATGTTAAGGACTTTCCCTGGCTCAATTTCAATAGGTTTGCTATTATAGATAGTTGTTGTTAGTATTGTTTGGTCATTGATATCTTTTAAAGGATCTTCTTCAATTTCATTATCAGACCGCTTCAATCATGTGACATTTTAGATTAGATACAACAGCTGGCTGTTTAATGTAAGTGTTAATAATATCATCTTCTGTTTGGTTCTTAAATTCAAGAGCATCTATGACAGTTAGTGGTGATTGAATATTTTCGATTAAATATGTTACAGGTTGCTTCCTAGTTTTTATTATGGTTAGGCTTGGCTGAGTTGGAGGGTATAAAGCTAGGTTATTCACATCATTTCCTCTGGCTATAGTCATACTGCCTATTCGACAGCTTATATAAGCATTTGCGATCGCTAGCCAAGGTCTTCCTAATATTAGAGGATGTCCATCTAGCCAATTTCTAGGATTAATAATCAAGAAATCTACTGGTTACTCCTAAGAATATACAAACACCATTACATCCTGTAATGTCCTTTCTGGTTGAATAACTGAATGGTTAGCAAGTTCTAGCAAGGTCATAGTTCGATCTAAGGCTGTGATGCCAAGTCTCTAACAGGTTGTTGTTGTGATAATATTAATGGTTGCCCTTAGATCGACTAACGCATTGGGAAAGGATCATCCATTTATTTCCACAGTGACAATAGGGTTTCCTGGGTCTTCATATTTCATCGGTATCTCTATGCCTAATAATAAATTAGATAGAGTTCTGACTACGTGGACAGTTGGTGTTACCTTCATTTTCCTCATAGGCTTTTTGTTACACAATTCCTTAATGATTTTTGGATAGATTGGAATGTCCTGAAAGCCTGGAGGATGGTATTTTTACACAAAGATTTTTTAACTCTCCCAATAGATCGATGTCGGGATATTCGATTGGGTGAGGTATAATAAATCTTTCTAGGAATGGCAGAGAAGAGGTAATAGTTTCTTTGTGGCTTTTTTGCTTGATTGTATTCTCCCTTTGAGGTGTTTGTTCTATAGCTAGTGGTTCTTCCAATTGTATATTTTTATCATCCTCTGGTGCGATTATTTACCTCAATTTGAGATCATTACATTCTCTCAACTCGGTTTCCAAATCTAGACCTTCAATAATTTGTACAGAATGCACTGGTCTGTTGTTAGGATTTGGGTTGGGCTAGGCTGGGAGTTGCGGTCGTAAATTGGGTTGAGGATTCTGCTGCAATGTGAAAGGTGCTGGTAGCATAGGTTGAGGCAGGGGGATTGTCCCTACTGGTTGGTTCATAGGTCTTTGCCAACTTGACTGCCAGTTTTCGTTCTTTAAAGTGGAGGGGGACCATTGAGATGGATATGGATTGTTTTGCCAAAATGATGGAAAATAAGAGGAATTTGGCCAACTCTTATTCGGATTTGACTGATTGGACCAAGGTGGCATAAAAAATGGTTGTGGTGCCCAATTAGGAGAAGGTGGTTGGTTCTACCATGTATCTCCTATGTATTGTTGAGAATTATATTGTGAAGATTGAAAGAATGAAGATGGGTCGGTAGGCATACCTGTTTGTTGTGCTTGTCATTGGCTGCTGGTTTAATAGGTAGACTAGTTCTGCTTCTTTCTCAGCCTCCTTGAAGACCACTTATAATCTTGGGAGCAATGGGAAATTTTCTGTGGAATGTTCTTTAGTTCATATGGCACAGGTCTATACGATATCCAGTGGAAATTCTTTATGAGTATGTTTCTTCCTGCATCAAGGGATAAAAATAACCAAGTTCTATTCTACTTCGACCTACTTCTGCTTGGCTTTCATGATGTCTAATTGTGTTGTCAAGGTTCCTAGGATATCTGTTTTGAAATCTTC
Source organism: Pinus tabuliformis (assembly GCA_031772625.1). Classification (NCBI taxonomy): domain Eukaryota; kingdom Viridiplantae; phylum Streptophyta; class Pinopsida; order Pinales; family Pinaceae; genus Pinus; species Pinus tabuliformis. The sequence goes on along the minus strand of CM062820.1, from coordinate 1,413,761,164 downwards.
CAGTAGGCTTCTAATTTTAGTACAAGTAATACTTCTGCCAGAGATTTTTCTATCCCTGGTGATTATATCGTGTTCAGCTGGTTTCAGTCTTGTGCTGCCCCTCGAGCACCTGATACACAAATCAATAATTTTAGCATAGTCTTCTTGATAGATATCACCTTTACCCATGATATTTAGTGTCTCTATCCACTTGTCTTTCATCCCCTTAATCATTGTGGTTTTTAGCACATTATCAGGTAGATTTGCATAGAAAGACCTTTGGAGGTTATATTGGAAACGCTCCACATACTCTTCCAAAGTTTCACTAGGTCTTTCTAGCATTTGGAATATCTCATCTTGTAGTTCTCTAGATCTACAATAATCTTGATATTTTTTAAGGAAGGCAGTTTTCATTTGGTCCCAATCATTGATGGTACCTCCACCGAGTCCCATAAACCAAAGCAGAGCTGCTCCCTTTAAAGCGGAGGGAAATAGCTTCAGTTTTTGGGGGTCGATGGTGTAATCATAACCTCGACATAGGATGTCGAACTCAAATAGGAATGCATCTGGATTTTCTGAGGTGAGTCCATGAAAGGTGGGAATATTTTGTAGAGGGATAGCTTTAATGGGGGTGTTGACATGTGTGTCAACAATAGGATAATGTAAAGTAGAGGTCTGGGGTGTTTGTGGATTATTGGCCATTTGATCAAAGATATGTCAGTAATCTTCCGAGATCTCTGGAGCTAGAGAGATTTCCCTAAGATGTCTAGAAGAGGCGGGAATGATCCTAACAACACTACCTTGATATGGGACACTGGGTGTTATCTTCTTAATTACTACCTCAGGAGATCTTGGTTCCTCAGATTCCATTATTTATCCTTCTCCTTCACATATGTTGCAAGAATTCCCTTCTTGTGTGGGAATTAATCACGAACTTTCAATATCTGTAAAACTTTGTTCAATCCCTTCAGTTTTACTGTCGACCTTAGCATAGGCTATAAATGGTGAGCCTGTGGCCCGAAGGGAGATAGTAGGTTGTCTAGAAGGAACAGTTTGGGGACCTACTAATGGCTGAGATTCATCTTTTCTTAAGATTTCGTTGATAAAAGTTGATCATCCAAGGGTCACCGGTTCCTTAGATTTTTCAGGTTTGGGGTGTGGGATTGTATTGTTTTCTGCTCTTTTCTTCTTAGTCATTCATGCAAAAATTCAAATGTTTATTTCTACCTTAAATTCCTAGCAATTCTGTTGGAAAGCGGGTGGGGGAGTAGGCATTTTACTTGCTCCGTATGCAGGTACTTACCTTCCATTTTTAATACCCAGTTCTCTCTCAGCAGACAAACACCTACTTTACTTTTTTGTAATTGTACTAAAAAGTGGGTGGAGGAGAAAGCACTTTACTTGATCGTTACGTAGGTTCTTACCTTTTGCTTTCAATACCCAATTCTTTCCCAACATGAATTATCAAATATACATCACACTTTGTAAAATGGTGACACTCTCCTTGGCAACAGCGCCAAAATCTTGGGTGCTAAAAGGTGTCTTTTAAAACTCCTAATTACCTCACATTAATCATCAACTAGGGAAAGTCCTTTTATTCCAAGAGTGTAAACAATATGTGTATGCTATGAATCCAGCAAGTAATTCTTCTTCAAAATGAAATTTAAAGCTTTGATACAAGAGTAAATGGATGCATTTATAAAACTCAAATTGCAACTGTTAAAGGAAATATTAGATCTAAGCATCAAGACTTAATCCTCTGCTGAAATCGTAATCAAACCTCAAACAAGCAATTCAATTGACAATAGCATCAACCGAGAGCATAGTAGCATTAACCAATCTCTTCTAGATGATTCTATCTAAATCGAACTCAAACTCAATTAACCAATCCAAATGAAAATTATGTCAACCAAGAGTTTAGTAGCGGTAACCAAACTCTTTCAGTTGATTAAATCAATAAGGTTCAATGTGTTAATGGCTAATTAATTTAATCTACAATGAGCATAAATAGAATCAAATGACAATGTTGCGAAACATGTAAAGAAAATGTACTAACATTCAATATAGGAAATCGGTAAATAGAAAATAAGATAAACTTACAGAAAAAGGGAAAAATATCAAACCAATCAAACTTGCGTGAATCAAAAACATATAACACAAAGGATAGTAGTTTGATCCACTAGAGGCTGGCCCCTTAGCCACCAGCAAATATTGCCAAGCTACTTCAGAGAATACAAATGAGCAACAATGTAAATTATATATTAACCATTGAACTCAAGTATCATTACAATATGGTCATGTTCCTCCAACATCATGAGTGTAAATTAAAATTACAATTTGAAATAAACAAAGATCGATCCCCTCCCCTCCTACAGTCTTTTGCTTTTATAGTCAGAAAGAGATAAAAGATAAATGTGATCTCTCAGGATCAAGATATCTTGAGGGATTCACAACTGAATGCTATCTTCTGACACCCTTCATATTTAGTGTTGATCCTCCTGATTCATCCTCTGACCTGATTGCAACCGACGCGCCTCATTCTTCCTTTGTTGGTTTATGTTGTTCCGTATCTAGGGAACAACAACTATTCCATTCGTCGTTTCTCTGTATAAAAAGGAATAAGAGTTAGTTATGGTAGCTAAATCTTAATCGAGAGTATTTCATCCATTTCTTATCATAAGCCATTAATACATTAGCATATCAAGATACGAAAGAGATAAGAAAAGAGGAAAAAGGTGATGGAATTAAGATTAAATACATACCCATTTCGTAACTCAACACCAGGTTGGTACTGATGGGTTCTAGCTTGAAATTGACTAGATGCCACCAATGAGAGATTTGAAACAGGTTGCATTTGGGGGCCTACCTGTTGAGTAAAAGGTGGATTTTTAGGATGTTGTGAGCCATACGAAGGTTACAGTTGCTAGTAGGTTATCTAGGACAAAAGAGGTTGTTGATATGGGATTTGGCCTGATCTAGAGGGAATTGATGATCCACTAGGATAAGGTACACTGCCAACATTTTGACTAGCTCCGGTAGTTGAGTTTTAGATCCACTCCCATAAGTTCCACCAAAAACAAGAGGTACATATGCAAGAGGTGGTTATTTCCCCCCATGCGGTGGGATAGGTGGTAGCAAATATTGTCCACTTAATGGAGGACCCAAGGAACCTATAGGTGTTGGCATTATGAGATAAGTGTTGTCCTTGATGGCAAACCTCACTGATGACAAATCATAGTACAGAAGGACAGCAGCAAGGAATTGATGATCAGACTATAAGAAGAAGAGAAAGTTCATACACGCAGGTTCGTTAAGCCCAAGTCGCGTGTACATGCAGGTTGGCTTCAGCAAAAGCGCGTGTATGTGGAAAAGTACCTTTGGTCCATGGCGGTTATTCCTTGGAAGTTGTGCCTATGGTTTTGGACCTTGACGTCTCGGCGGACGTGTTGATCCCTAGTTTTGAAGTTGATGGTATTGGATTTCTATGGTTTTGGCTCTTGGTATTGAACAAGGCCTAAGGCTATATAAGGAGAAGGAAATCATTAGGCAAGAGTATCTGAAATGTCTTGAATATCTGATGAAGCATTAGATCCAGAATGCAGGTTATGGGTTGATGATGCATTGCTTGATCTGAGCTAAGGAGAGATCTCATCGGTTGATGGAGAACAAGATCTAAGGAGAGATCGGGATCAAATGGTTTGAAATGAACTATCTTTATGATGCTTATTCTAGATCTACATACTGACGCATGTATTGTTCTATAAGTATTATGAGTATGATTGATGTCTGGTACAGCTGCAAGTTATGAGAAATTATTTTTAGATCTGTACGCGGGTTGTCTTTGGAAAAAGCGCGTATACACGCGGGTTTGATTCATCAAAGTAGCGTATACATTGTAAAGCTTGATACTTGAAGTTGCAGATGGGTCTGATGGTTATTACAGAGTTCTGTGTCTGCTCTGTGATCTGGTAACAGGGTTTCAGTGATTCAGAGTTTGATGATTGTTTTGAGCTTCAATGATAGTTATGGGTCCAGTATGAAAATTGGATGAAATGTGGCCTTTCAGATTATGTGTTGTGCTTCAGTGTATCCAGTCTGAAAATTGATGAAACGTGGTACCTGGAGGAGAGAAGATTGTAGGCAAGCACCTACGTACTAGTATCTAAGCTAGTACAAAAGCTAAGGGAGATCTTTGGAGCATTGTAGCAGGTAGCAGCTTGTGTACTAGTAAATGGATCGGCTAGTACAAAAGCAAAGGGGGTTGTAGCTCCCGTACTGGTATAAGACTGCACCAGTACAAATATTGTAAAAGTATTTTCTTATTAAGAAGAAGATTGAGATGACTTGCAGCAGGTGGTTTTCACCCACATTGGGTTTCCACCTTATATCTTTGTGTTCATGTGTGTGGCTTTTGTGTGATGATCTGTTCTGTTATACTGCACCTGTTTACTGTTAATATGGTTAATAATGTTCTGATGCATTTACTGAAGATAAGCTAACTGAATCATAAGATCTCTGGATATACGCTAGTTTCTGTAGACACAGTAGCGTGTACACGCGGGTTCACTTAACTGAAGTAGCGTATATGAATCTGAGTATGAAATTAAAAAGTTTTATCTGATCTGATAATACTGATTCACCCCCCCTCTCAGTATTATTTCCAACAATTGGTATCAGAGCAGGTCCTTTGGTAGAAGCTTGATCGCTTGAAGGAGATCCGTGGAACAATGGGAAAGAAGCTTAAGAAGAAAGCTCATAAGAAGAAGAAGACATCTCAGAAGATCTATGACAGTGGGAGAGTCGATTGGGGATTAGGTATAAGAAGTTCTTCAGATTCAGAATCAGATTCAGAATTAGATTCAGAATCATTATCAGGTATGAATGTGTTATCCTCTGATGTTCCTGCTATATTTCCTTGTGAAAGTGATGGAAGTGATAGTGAAACTACTGAACATGCTTTTATGGGTGAGCAAGAAAAGTATCAAATAGAGGCAGTATTTAGAAGGCTTACAGACAAAGTTAAAGATCAACAAGATCTATTGAACAAAGGGGAATGTGCTTTCAAAGAAGAAGTTACCAAACTAAAGGCCCAACTAGAAGAAGGAAACAAGGTAAGAAAGCTACTCAAGGACAAGGAAGACCAATGTCAAAAATTGCAGCATGAAGTGACATCATTAAGAAAAGAAGTCAACGAAAGAAGCACAACCATCAAGAAACTCAAAGATAGATCCAGCTACTATGAAAATTTTGAAGCTACAATCCTCTCACTAAAGGGAGATCTTGAAGAATCAAGGAAGCAGAATGAAGATCTACATCAAGCTATTGCAAAACAAGAAAATGAAGTCATCAGCTTAAAATCTCAACTAGAATATGCCTTCCAAGTTCGTCAAATGCAGCAGGATCTGAATGAAGAACAAGAAAAGGAGATTCTCAAACTAAGGGAACAAATGGAAGAAGGAAGGAAAGCTGAAGAAGATTTGAAAAAGCAATCTCTTGAAAAAGAAGAACAGCTTCAGGTTGAGGTAAATATCTTGAAAGGTAAACTAGAAGAAAAGGATAAGCTTTTACGATTTCAAGATAGTTCTAAAGTCTTGGATGATATTCTTAGTAGTCAAAGATCTCCTGCTATAAAGACTGGTCTTGGTTTCCATGAATCTATTGAAGGTGAATCTAGTTCACAAGGTGAGGCAAGGAACTCTAAAGAGAAATCTAAAGTGATCAGTGAAGAAATGAAAGATCCATCTCATCATCAACCAAGGAAAGAGATTCTTCAAAGAAAATCTTTTACTCCTCCTATGAATAATGTTGAATGTTATGTATGTCATAATCTTGGACATGTTGCAGCTAGATGTAGAAGAAGAAGGGTTCAAGACCATCATGCAGAAAGATCATCACACTCAAGGTACTTTAATGGATATTGCTTTGCTTGCAATATGTTTGGTCACAAAGCTGCTGATTGCTACAGGAGGAACATGAAACATGTTAGATGTTATGCATGTAACAAGCTCAGACATATAGCAAAGGAATGCAGGAACAAAGGATGGACATCACACCAAAAGAAGAAAACCTCATCACACTTGAAGATATGGAGGAAAAAGGAAGTACAGTCAGCACAATGTACTGAGACACAACACAGCACAGACATATCAGACTCAGGGGGAGCTGAAAGTGTAAAACTTCAGTGTCCTGAATCTCATACGCAAGTTCCTTAAAGGGAAGTCGCGTATATACGCGAGTTAGACACTGCAAAGTCGCGTATATGTCAGTCTGAGGAAAAGCAGTGGGAACAGGATCAGAAAGAGGATCTGATATCATTCAGTCTATTATTTGCTCTATTGGTTACAGTCTGCTGAGGATGTGTGGAAATGTTTTGTTACTTGTATGATGTCTAGAAGTGTTTTGATCCTAACTTGAGGATGATGATGTTTTGATGCTTATTGCTGATATATGCATGATCAGATCTAACAGATGGCACTGGTTGAGGGGGAGCATATGCCTTTAGTAATTCATTGTTGGCATTATGGTTAATAATCCTTGGTGATGACTCTTATATGGCTAAATGATATATCTTTGCTATGATGTGGTTGTGAGTTGTCTATGATAAACTCTCATATGATTCTTGAAGTTACATAGAAGATGTTCAGATCAGATTTATGGTTGATTCTTTGGTGCTTACATGGTGATCTTCATAAGAACAAGGAGAAGTACAAAGCTTGAATACACATCTTCCTCACTTGATGATGAGTCACTTATATACTGCTGTTGTCATATGCACAAATATCATACAGTTATGATGCAGGCACTCATGCGGATAAGGATTGTTGCTGATGATGATATCAAGAATCTTTGTCAAAAGAATTTGAGCTCAAGATACATAGTGCTGATACATGGATGACTACTCAAGTTGCTTTATTGGAGACATGGTGATGAGTTCTTATCTATATGATGATAGGTTGATCCTTACATATGTTGATTGATGCAGATGTTCCCAAGTAATGATACTTGGATCATGTAGATCTTGACGTTGATGTAGTGGCTATGGTGGTTTCACATGTAATGTGAATGATTTCATGATGATGATTAAAAGGAGGAGTTGACATCTATGTTCAGACATACCTTGCTGCAGGACATTTACAGGTTGCTGATATGAAAATGGTTGTACGCGAGTTTCAGAAGGCCTATCCGCGTATATACGCTTGTTTATGTGGATGCAGACACGTATATGGAGTTTTTGAAGGAAATCAGCAGGGACAGATGTTGGTTGCAGAAAGTCTGATATGGATCTGACAGAGATCATCTGGCACAGGTTCAGAGGGAGCAGATAATCTTCCAATGATGCATTGTTGGCATTATCTTAAAGCTTTTGGTTCTGGTTCACATTTGTTGTTGGCTTCAGGTGGAACAAAGGCGAGAGGAGAACAGAAGGATCTCTTGGTTGCTGATCTGAATGATGATTATCAGATGCTTCTGGTGACTTTCATAAGTCTTGGTCTAGTTCTTTCGTCTCTATGTCATATATCTCTTTTGTGGTATCTCTTTCATGGTGTCAAGGTCATGTAATGACCTATTTTGGTTTCCCCACTATGCCTGGGATGATTGATGCAATATTATTGGTTGTCATATGTAAACTTTTGATGTATCCCCACTTGGTTGGGTGGATGAGTCATTTTTTTGTATATCCTCACCTAGTTGAGAGATGGATGTATGTATGATTTTTTTGGTGATAGGAAGGTCTTTTATGATGTATAGAGTCATGTTCTTCTTGAAGAACATCTTTTGCAGATCTCGCCTACAGTCAGGAAAAGCATGAACAGAACACTTCAGCAGTACAGAGACTCGGCATGTACTCAGGGGGAGCATTGACAGATTGGTACACTTTGGCATAAACAAAGGGAGAGATCATTCAGAGATTTTAACAGATACTCAGGGGGAGTATGGACAGCGAAATGTTCAGCAAAAGAAGAGAACATCTTGGTCCACCCTTTGCCCTTGATGTCAAAGGGGGAGAGTGATTTGGTGTTGTTGCCATCAAGTCCAAAGGGGGAGATTGTTGGCATTATGATGCATGTGTTGTACTTGATGGCAACCCTCTCATAGAAGAATATCTCACTTATGTATAACTGGATGAATCTTCAGAAGAGATATCAGATGTGACTGATGGAGGATAGCTCAAAGGAATCAGATGATAATTCTAAGTGTGACAAGTTAGCTTTGCCATCAAGTCCAAAGGGGGAGATTGTTGGCATTATGAGATAAGTGTTGTCCTTGATGGCAAACCTCACTGATGACAAATCATAGTACAGAAGGACAGCAGCAAGGAATTGATGATCAGACTATAAGAAGAAGAGAAAGTTCATACACGCAGGTTCGTTAAGCCCAAGTCGCGTGTACACGCAGGTTGGCTTCAGCAAAAGCGCGTGTATGTGGAAAAGTACCTTTGGTCCATGGCGGTTATTCCTTGGAAGTTATGCCTATGGTTTTGGACCTTGGCGTCTCGGCGGACGTGTTGATCCCTAGTTTTGAAGTTGATGGTATTGGATTTCTATGGTTTTGGCTCTTGGTATTGAACAAGGCCTAAGGCTATATAAGGAGAAGGAAATCATTAGGCAAGAGTATCTGAAATGTCTTGAATATCTGATGAAGCATTAGATCCAGCATGTAGGTTATGGGTTGATGATGCATTGCTTGATCTGAGCTAAGGAGAGATCTCATCGGTTGATGGAGAACAAGATCTAAGGAGAGATCGGGATCAAATGGTTTAAAATGAACTATCTTTATGATGCTTATTCTAGATCTACATACTGACGCATGTATTGTTCTATAAGTATTATGAGTATGATTGATGTCTGGTACAGCTGCAAGTTATGAGAAATTATTTTTAGATCTGTACGCGGGTTGTCTTTGGAAAAAGCGCGTATACACGCGGGTTTGATTCATCAAAGTAGCGTATACATTGTAAAGCTTGATACTTGAAGTTGCAGATGGGTCTGATGGTTATTACAGAGTTTTGTGTCTGCTCTGTGATCTGGTAACAGGGTTTCAGTGATTCAGAGTTTGATGATTGTTTTGAGCTTCAATGATAGTTATGGGTCCAGTATGAAAATTGGATGAAATGTGGCCTTTCAGATTATGTGTTGTGCTTCAGTGTATCCAGTCTGAAAATTGATGAAACGTGGTACCTGGAGGAGAGAAGATTGTAGGCAAGCACCTACGTACTAGTATCTAAGCTAGTACAAAAGCTAAGGGAGATCTTTGGAGCATTGTAGCAGGTAGCAGCCTGTGTACTAGTAAATGGATCGGCTAGTACAAAAGCAAAGGGGGTTGTAGCTCCCGTACTGGTATAAGACTGCACCAGTACAAATATTGTAAAAGTATTTTCTTATTAAGAAGAAGATTGAGATGACTTGCAGCAGGTGGTTTTCACCCACATTGGGTTTCCACCTTATATCTTTGTGTTCATGTGTGTGGCTTTTGTGTGATGATCTGTTCTGTTATACTGCACCTGTTTACTGTTAATATGGTTAATAATGTTCTGATGCATTTACTGAAGATAAGCTAACTGAATCATAAGATCTCTGGATATACGCTAGTTTCTGTAGACACAGTAGCGTGTACACGCGGGTTCACTTAACTGAAGTAGCGTATATGAATCTGAGTATGAAATGAAAAAGTTTTATCTGATCTGATAATACTGATTCACCCCCCCTCTCAGTATTATTTCCAACAATAGGGACATTAATTTTCCCGACCATAACTATCAGTTGTATAAGAACGAAAGAAACTACAGCCGGTATAGGAATTTGGGAGGCCATGTTTGAAACAAATGGACCAGAAGTAGGCATCGTGCCTGACGACTAAATGGGGTTGTAATAAAGTGAAGACACACTTGGAGTAGCTGAAACCAATTGAGCCAAAGAGGTATAAGTAGCTTGAAACAAAGGTTCACTAATTTTACGTAGTGGTGGAGGTGCTACACTTCCCACATATGGAAATCCATCAAGCATAAAGTCATATTCAGAATCATTGTCAACACCAAGAGTATGAGTGGCTAAGACTTCTGGAGGACCTCAAGGAGAGGTTGGAAACTCACCTTCTGATGCCATGGGTGGAATCAGTTGGTGACGGGGAATCTGAGATGATCATGGAGATAACTCCAAAGGCACATTAGGATTATTGTATGGACTATACAACCATTGAGGAGATATGACCAATGGATCAAAAATCAGATTCGGAGGGAATAAATCAAACCTCTATAGACCCTCAGGAGTTTCTGGATCAGATTCTTGAGATGATGAGTCTCGAGGTGGAGGACGAGAAGAAGGGGGTTCGATGCTCGTGATATTTCCAAGTTCAAGACCTTGCTCTTCAAGTGACCGTGAAATATCATGATGAAATCCTTGTGATGACCCTTCAGTGTCAAAAGATGAAGGGGAAATGTAAGGTGAACCTAGTGGTTTAGCCACGATGATCTTTTCTCAAAAAAATAAAAAGGGTGGTTGATTTGAGCCTATAATTTAAATTTACTATTAATAAATCAATATGAGGCCAAGGACAAATGAATAGGTAAGTCATGTTATCATGGACAGTTAAATTTTAGAGCTTAAAAATAGGAAATAAATCATAAAGGGTGTACTAGGCAAGCGGGTTTAGCAAGTATCTGTGAACTGGTATATACAACTCAGCTGAAATCGAGGACTTAATGTATGGCGATCTCCCCGAATGGTGTGTTCAATGTATCACATCTACAAACTGGCTAACTGGGTTACCTATGGCTAAATGATAGCAACCTAGTGGGGTCTCTAAATATATACTCAATGTTACAGGGAGAAAAAGTCCATGTTAGCATTGTCTAATGCATAACCTTTCAGTGAGAGAGTTCCCATATACTTGCCATACTAGAGTGCCTTTGATATACCCAAGAGTACTCGAGAACCTCTAATACACTTCCGTACTGGAACGAGATTTCATCCCCAGGATGCAATGCAGGCAGTTATCGATAGTTTCTTGGTTTATAGACGCCAAAACATGTCTCTAATCCAAACCTCTAAATGTTTTCGTTAAGTTTGAAATGTTCCTTAGGTTAGTTCAACAAATTTTAATGTTGTTCTTGAATTATGTTTCAATTTTGGGCTCAAAAAATGTCACCTGAATCCTAGAATGAAACTATATGAGAAAAGGAAACTTTTCATTTCAATGAATTCTATATTAGCGAGGGAAGAGAGTTCAATCAATTAATGCATCAAACAATATGCTTCTTTTGGTGCATTAAGATGTCTTATTACAAGCAATCTCAATACCTACATTCATTATCAACCCAGGGCAAGTCTTTTTATTTGAACGGTATCAGCACTATATATGCAGTGAATTCAGAGGTCAATCTATGTTGGAATCATTGCAATTGCTAATGTCTATTTCTCTAAATTAAATCCAAACACTTCTGAAAGGAATTCACAACACACTTTAAGAGCTACTTAATCTATTTTGCAAGCAACTGAATCAGAATGCAAATAGAAAGAATCACACATGACAATCTAACTAGTATTTAACATGAAGGAAGGCTATGATAATTCAACAACAAATAACTACATAAACACCTCATGGAATGCAATCACTCTAGCTTTGAAATATATGATATCATTACCTTAGAATTAACAGAAATCTACAATGAACACAACCAATTCATTAAAGAGCATCACACATATGAAATAACCATTTCAATAAAGAGCATCATGCATATATAATTACACAGCTAGATCTAGAATCCTGACTGAAGAACAATGAAAATCAGAATCATCAATCCTCAAAGTAATCAGAATGATACTAACTTTGAAAACTAATAATAATGAACAATGAATAATAAAAGGAAATGATTATAACATAGTTGGAGGAGTATATCTTCTATTGACTGGGCCCAGACTCTCCAGAAGTCCCCGCTGTTAAATACTCATAATACAATTATGAATTAGAAACAATCATCTTCATTAAAACCAATAATAGAGTTACAACATCACCGAGATGAATGTATTATATCTCCAAATGGAATGGTTACAATATGAAAATTCCTAAACTAGTTGTTCATCTCGCCTTTCAACTTTATATAACATTTAGAAAAGTAAATAGATAAAAGTGAATCCTCAGGATCAGGGGATCCTGAGAATTTCACAATACTCGATATGGTTTCATCATAAAATAAAATTCATCCTCCTAGTCTTCTGCTTTCTTCCATGCTCAGGACACTGTCTCTTTTCCCTCATTGGTTGATGTTATCATATGGATTGAACAACTATCATCCAATCTGCACCCCTGCATATAAAGATAGTGAAAGTCAGTTTTCTATGCACAGATTTATCTAATTTGTTACTATTCAATTTTACCCAACTTCAGCTATCATTTCCTCTATTTTTATCCATAAAACGAAGGTAAAAATGTGAATACAAATTCTTAATTAGGCCATTCACGAGGAGAAATCATATCTTTTCCTCATCCCAACAACTTCCACTAACTTTTCTAAATGCAACATGCAAGAGGAAAACTAAACTTCACTTTCACTATTGAACATGCAATCTATTGAAAGAAAAAATGGCTTTTACCTTACTAAGATTCACTTTAACTAAATGATGGTTACTTTGATTTTCATATGCTCTAATGCAATTATGCTTCAACTAAAGAAAAAAAATGAAATTTTTGATCCAAAATGCCCCTAATGCAAATAATACATCAATCAAAGTAAGACCTAATTAAATCCAAAATCACTTAATGAAAATGTATTTCACTTTCTCTTTTGAATAAATAAACGAATATGCTCTTTTCAGTTTGTGGCAAGTGGCAAGTGACAATCAAATGACCTATAAACCCTAAAATCAATCCAATTTCACTCAAACACTTGAAATTTTAAAAAGGTAAGAATTTTCTAATGAAATCAGGAAACGAATCAAAACATCAATAATTCTAGTCATGCAGGACAAAACAAGACCTTAGAGGCTCAGACACACTGGAGTTTGACAGAGAGACCCTAGCTTTTTTTTCCAATATCAGAGATCATCACAGTTGTTATGGGCAAACTGATGTTGGACAGGGGATCAACATGACTGTTTAAAGATAAAGTGCGCTAGCAGCATGACTATCAGAGCAAAAAGAGAGTTGGGCAAGGGGTAAGGTGAAAAATAAAAATATTTCCACAAACACTTCTAGACTTAGCGGTCTAAGGAAGCAACCAGTGATTGTGCAAACCTATACAGACCCAAACTAGCTGAGAACATGATGGTTGGTCAAACTGATCAAAATATTAGTTGAGAAAAGAGGATCAAAGGGCTATAGCTACTCAGTGGCCTACCTTTCTCTGATGTTAATCTCTCAATCGTTTTGAAGATGACTTTGATTCTCTCACTCCAGGCCTCGCTCCTTACTTGTTCTTGACGTCTGAGTACCTGCAAGGAATATCAAAGAGCTATGAAAGATACAAGAGCATATATGGCATACATCAAACATAAACTACTTAATAGATCAAGGAGTATTAAGCTAAAAGCATAAACATTTACACAATTATGGGAAGTGAACATCATATGTATATGTTAATAAGATGAAAATGGAATCATACAACCTATGCATTGATTTTGGAGACCTCCTTTTGGTCAGGATGTCCAAGTCAAAGAAAAGACTCTTCAAGCACTCCTCCAAGCTATAATTGGTAGCATGTAAGCATAATATCCACATAGGGGTGCAACAATCAATGACGAACCATTTGGATATGGAAGGGAGTGAATTTATAGGAAGGGAGAGGGAGTGAGGGATCCAAAAAAGAGGGAGGAAGGTCCACATATCAAGGGGAAATCCCATCATGATAATATCAAGAGGTTCAAATGGGAGAGCTCAACCATATCAACAAAACCCAATATCCAGCTTGTTGCTCCTGAAGGTTCTAGTGCATGAAGCTTCTCCTTGAGTTTGGGAAAACCTGCCAGAAGAGGTTCAACATGGGTTTTCATATCAAAACCCGCACTGACAGCGTTAGTGTAACTATGAAACATGCCATCAACATGGGAAGGTAGTGGAGCAAAGTGCGTTTATGCTAAAATTTAGGTTTTTAGTTAACCTTCCTTAGAATGGATTCAGGGTAGTTTTCCTCTAATATTGTAGGGATATTTTGATCTATAGATTATCATGGATATGTTTCATAGTAGTCAATGTTTTGGCACTTCGGGCTATGGAAAAGGAAGTGAACAAGGGGTATGAAAAAATGATGTGTAACAAGAGGAACCAATGTTGTGATCATAATGAGCAACATTCCTAAGTTTCCTTAGGGTTGCACTTTGTTCTTAGACTTGAATACAATTGAAGTGCAAATTTAGGAGTCAACAAGGATTTTTCCTGAAATGATCTACATAAATGTGTGTGTGTGTCCTGTTAGAGTTTGATCACCATTATGGGCAGTGTTAGTACATGTTAATTGTGTAACAAGAGGTATCAAAGTCAAAATATTGTTTTAGGAGGATCTGAAGCTAAGGTGCCTTTTAAAAGTAAGTTCAATTTGAATGGTAACATTGAAATTTTTTAATGTAAGGAGATATGCTATACTGGAGTACTATTTTAGTGGGAGATATACACTAGTTGATGAGATTACATCCACATCAGATAAGAATTTGATGGTGAAGGATTTAACCTATGGAATATCAAGATGGGGGATCCTAAATTAAATGGAACATTAGAACATTGTGCCAGGAATTAAGCTAAAGGGAAAGTGATTATGAATAGAAGTAACTAGATAATAGAAGGAAAAGATTAAGCATAATATGGAAAACTCAAAAGCACTTTATGATGCAGAGAGAAAATAACCAAAGGTACTTGGTTGGATATGTGGAATCATTTGGAAACTGAGTGAGAAAGAAGAAATAGTTGGCCATATCAATAGTACAATGGCTTTGGCCAATCCACTTGGAGTGGTTGGGGTCAATATCTCAAAGGAGGATAGAGCCATAGCCTTATTATGAAGCCTTCCTAATTTATATGAAAATGTTGTGAACTATCATGGAATCAAAAGGAAGCTAGGGTTGAAAATTTTGGTCGGTTTGTTCCTTCATGATGGAAACGAGACAAGATATGATTGCAGATTATGGTCATGGTTGAGGCAGTGGAATTTACATAAATCACCTCTCAGTTAGTGTCCTCTTTCTTCTTTGACCTCTTCAGTACATGGTACAAATATGCTGGAAAAACAGACTATATGAATCATTGGAGATGAATAATTACATGATGGGAGTAGAGACTGTAGGTATTTAATAAAGAATTTCTTGTATGCAGCATGATCAACCATTTTCAGTAATGATTGACAGTAATATAGATTTATAATTCAATGGTGAAGTTACCATTTCCATCATTATTTTGAGCACATAGGTGAGATATTTATTTCTTGTATAGTTTGTAAAAAATAAATTAAAGAATATATTTCAATATATGATCCACAAGAATATAAATCTGATTTGTGCTATATCATAATTTTTCTAAAAAGATATGTAACCACATGTAGCATTTCATTTCTTTGTTAATGAAAAATTATTCTTCATTACTAGTAGAAAAAAAAAAAAACCTGAAACAAAAATAAAAATTAACGCCACTCAATAAAGTCCTATTATTCTTTCTTAAGTGCCACTATTAGGCTTCTATTTTGCCTAATAATTCATAGTTCACAGACAAGAAATCACCTTGTAATCAAATTTGAACATCCCTTGTGAGTAATGCATCTCATTAGTTGAACATCCCTTGTGCAATTGGTGAGATTGACCTGCATGGACATCATTTGGTTATATGACCTGATTTCGATGACAGAGTAATTTGAGCTTATATTCCTTCATTTACAAAGTAAAAAGGAATGAATTTATTACAAAACCATCTTGTTTTTATGTCTACGAGTTCATTGGGATGCCCATGCAATGGACAACTTGATAATTAAGATGTGATTCTGCAATAGAAATGGAATGTCTAAAATTGTTCAACTCTCAATAGAAAAAGGAGCCCATGAGTCACTAAAACTAAAAAAGGAAGTCCATGAGTCAGTACCACTTGATGATTGAGCCATAATGTTGACTTTAGGACATAATATTGACATTAGTCACTTTTACAATTATGTCTTGTAAATTTGAATATTGAATATTGAGTTTAAATTTTAATCTGGCCATGAAAATCTCATGATTCAAAGTTACAAACCATCTTCCTTTAATTTTCTTAGCTTCCTAATCAAGTCTATGAAAATAGCCTCATCTCTTTCTTGTTCTTATTTTTGAAAACTCTTTTCGTAGGATTTAATTCCATAAACCATATACCAGATTGAGGCTATTTATATAAAAATTTAGATACCCTTTTCCTTTGACTAATTGATCTCAATTATATATTTCAATTTACAAGGTGTAGTAACTTAGGGTTATAGCCCTTTTGTATGGAATCAATTTTTTAAATGGTTTTTGTAGGAGAAATTGGCACAAGCTACATAAGAAAAGGATGATAAAATCAATATATTGAGGGACCAAATTCAGGAGGGAAATGCATGTATCTGAGAACAGTATTTATAAACTTCATAACATTGCCTAAAAAAAGTGTCAAGGCTATAGGGCTAGCCATATGTGTGGGTGAATTTTTTAGACAAAAATTTGAAGTTATACAGATTGAGAACCCATTTTCTACTTGGAAAAAGGCTTAGAGTTAAATCTTGTGAGAGATTTGTAAGAGTTATCAAGCTTACAGACGATATAAACTAAACTCCTTTTTTGCATTTGGAATATTATATTTTGAATCCTAATTGGGATGAAGAGAGAATCGGTAGGGTATGGTTTGTTATTGTCGATTCTTGGGAGCTTCGTTGAAGCCGTATCCACTAAATCAGGTCATTCTCATTAGAACATAGTTCCTTTTTTCTTCTTACCAAAAAGACTCGAGACCTAACTAGTTAGTAATGCATCGGAATTGAGCTGCGTGGAATCGATTTCAGTAAGATTTGGCCCAAGATAAGAGAGTGAAAATTTCTCAAGACCTAACTTGTTGGGATATGCATAGAGATTGACCTGCATGGAGAGAATTTGGTTGTATGACCACATTTGCATGCAAGAGAAATTGGAGCATATATTCCTTTATTTATGTAGTAAAAAGGAATAAATCTGTTACAAAACCATCTTGTTTGCAGGTCTCTATGTAAGTGAGAAATGACCTACCCTAAAAACGGATGGCCTGATCAGTTGGCAGACAAGCATTTTGAAGAATGAACTAGGTATCTAAGCCATAACTACCTAGAATGAATACTTCCTTTCCAAACCATCTTGCCTTCTTCCAAAGGACCACTTCAAGGTCCTTGCCTAATGCAGACAAGTGACTTCGTACCTTCATTAGAAGATAACAAACAACAATAACAATGATTCTCATAATTACATCACAACAATTCAATCAATCAGCTATCATATAATGAATGCAATGAATTCTTACTCTTAAATCATGCATCACTAACATATTCCACTTACACATTTTTATTTTTATTATTAGGGTTAGTGCAGGGTACCTCCCTCCCCCTCCTGCTATTATTTTTTTATTGTTTCGTTATTACTTCCTTATCTTATTTTTTGTGCCACTTATTTTAATTCTTAACAGTCCCTCATGGGCATTGGGAACATCTTCCCAAATAATTTAGCTTGATGCACATACTTACTTCTACCTCATCACTCAATTCACTCAGGCATTGTTTCAAAACAACCCACAAAGCCTACTCATGTGTCTTGTCTTGGAAATTTGGATGAATTAACGTAATTCTTAAATTAACACTCAGTCATCTCCCCAACACTTGTTTTATTATAAGTATGCCCTCCTTCTTTACCCAATACAACAATGGGTTATACCCTCTCAATTTTGGTAATGACGCTGCATCTTAGACCTCAACACAATAGGGAATCCATAGAATACTATGCAACACTTTAAGGCTTCAAGATCCAACAACTATATGACCTTACACCTAGTACTATAGGCATAGCATGAGTGTACCCACCCATTAAATCTGATTACTATCTCTTAAACAGTTTGACTATTACAAGTAGTCACATGTTCACATGCATAATAATGAGTGCATAAAGAGTTATATGCTCTTCTTCCTATACCACAATTTGGGTAGAGATCATTCTCATGGATTAAAAATTTACCGTGAACAAACTAACTCATGAATGGATTAAAATATTCTGACAATATTTTTATACCCGAGGGTTCGTGTCTTTACCATACCTAAACATGAATCACATACATTCATTCAATGGTTATTTTGTAGCAGCTACAAAACCCTCGAAAATTTTGGCTTGCACTTAATTTTCAGAGACTTCCTTGGCTTTTCCTTTATGGTTACAAACACTTGAGCTCATTCTGTGAGCTCCATTTGAGTCATTTCACTCGTTTTTCTTGTTTGACCAACTGTCATCTTTTGGCATGTTGATTGCTTTATCATGCTTGCGGTCATGCTCTGGTGATTTCTAAGGTTTTTATTTGTTTGTTTGAGTTGTCCTAGCTATGTATACATTAGTTGCACTCATACAAAATGTTTTAAGCACTGTCGCACAAGTGTTGTCACGGTCATCCATAGGTTTATCCCAAGTGTCGCACTTATCACTTTTAGCTCTAGATAGTATTGTTGGGTTGTGTTATAATCTTTCCAAGACTAGCCCCATTAGCGAGGGGGTTTTACAGGGGGCGACAGCCCCTCGGGAAATTTTTTTTTGTACCCTATATTAGGTGGATTGACCTACCTATGGTTTTGTGCATGGTTTTTCACACATGCTTTTGGGTGCGATGGTTTTCAGTCCATGGTATTGGATGCTTCAACATGTATATATATGTATTGTAACATTGAAATGAATATAATGAAAAATCGATCTGGTAGTCCCGATTTCGGGATCCAAAGGAAAATATATGTGTCTATTTGTTTTATGTGTTATGCTCTCACCTTTGTTTATTTTCTATTTTTTAGAATTCATATGTAGGTAATTTGTTAATGGGTTTAAAACCTACATTTGGTATCTGAGTTGTTTTTGCTTCAAGGGGATACCTTTGTTGCTAAGGGGTTTTGTTCAGGCCTATGGTAGACCCTATTCAGTGGGAGATCTATGGGATCAATTCTGGTGGTGAAAGAAGATGGTGAGCAGTGGAAAGATAGAGATCGATAAATCTAATGGTCAAATTTTTGAGTTTTGGAAACTCAAGATGGAGGATCTGTCAGTGGATAAAGATTAGTAGATCACAGTAGAACTAGTTACTAAACCAACGGGAGTGTCCGATGAAGAATGGAAGAATTTGGATTGGAAGGCAAAGAGCACAGTACAATTATGTGTATCAGATTCAGTATTACTGAATGTATCAGGGAAAGCTATGGAGAAGGCTTTGTGGGACAAGTTAGGGACTTTGTACCAATCTAAGTCTCTGATGAATAAATTGTTCCTATGGAAAAATATGTATAACCTAAGGATGAAAGATGGAGACTTGGTGACAGAGCATATGAACGCATTTAATATTGTGGTAATCCAATTATTATCTGTTGATATTAAATTTTTAGATTAAGACAAGTGCATTAGTTTGTTGTGTTCTCTGCCATATTCATGGGATAGTCTGGTTATTGCAATTGGTATCAATGCAACTGCCTTGCAATTTGATGGAATAGTCTCATCGTTGCTGGCGGAGGAGATGAGACAAAAAAATATGGAGAGCCAGAATGGTGATGTCTTGTTTATACGAGGATGGTCCCACAACAGAAACAGAAATAAGTCCTTGAGTGGGAGATATAAATCTAGAGGGAGATCTAAATCTCCAGGAAAATTTGTAAAGGTGCGTTTGAAATGCGGAAAGGAAGGACACTACAAAAGGGACTATAAATCTAAAGCTCCTGACAAAGGAAATTGATATAATGATGCTCCTTCTACAGAGGTTAAAAACACATCAAATGAAGGTGGGGATGTGTACTTGGATTCTTCTTCAAGTACACATGTAGATCATGAGGCATAGTTGATTGACTCCGGTGCATCCTTTCACTTCATTCCCCATAGGGAGTGGTTTTGCGAGTATGAGAAATACGATGGTGGTGATGTCTTCTTAGGGGATGATAGGAAGGCTAGAATCATTGGTCATGGAAAATTAAAGTTGAAGTTATAAGGTGGAAGGATTAGAACACTTCTAGGTGTTCTACATATTCCTCCATTGGCTAGAAATCTGATTTCTGTAAGCAAGCTAGATGATGCAGGTGTAAAAATAGTGTTTGAGAAAAATACATGTAAGATGTTTCAAGGAGCACTTGTATTGATGTAGGGAGTTTGGATTGGAACTATGTACAAGTTTCAAG
The DNA here is from genome assembly GCA_031772625.1 of Pinus tabuliformis. NCBI lineage: Eukaryota > Viridiplantae > Streptophyta > Pinopsida > Pinales > Pinaceae > Pinus > Pinus tabuliformis. The sequence goes on along the minus strand of CM062820.1, from coordinate 1,413,740,838 downwards.
GTAGCATTTTTATTAATGGGTACAACAGTTTTGTGGTTCCTGAAAGTGGAGCAAAAAATCTAGTGGACTCTTGAGAATAGACCATGCTATGGCATCAAAGGCTTGGACATATTGGAGAGAAGGGCCTTTGGATACTTCATGGTAAATGTGTGGTAGAAGGTATGAGTAATAGCTCTCTGGATTTTGATTTCTATGAAAATTGTGTATATGGGAAGCAAAATCAGGTGAGTTTTCCCTCTGGTGGTAAGAGGACGAAACATATATTAGAGCTTATGCATGGTGATGTGTTTGGACCTATGAAGGTTCTATCACTAGGTAAGTCTCTGTACTATGTATCATTTATAGATGACTTCTCAAGGAATATATGGATATATCTCCTCAATAAGAAATTTGAAGTCTTTGACAGGTTTAAAGAATTTAAGGCTCTGGTGGGAAACTAGACAGAGAAGAAGATAAAGGTGTTGAGGATAGATAAAAATGGAGAGTTTTTCAAGAAGGAATTTGAATATCTATGTAAGAAGGGTGGTATATTATGATAGAAGACTATTGCAAACACACCTCAGGAAAATGGAGTTGTAGAAAGAATGAACAAGACATTGATGGAAAGGACAAGAAGGATGCTCAGTGGTGCAAGGTTGGGACAAGAATTCTGGACAGAGGAGGTGGAGACTACATGTTACCTCGTGAACATACCACCTTGATCAATGTTGGAGGATAAGACTCCACTAGTGGTATGGACTAGCAAGAAACCTTCTCTTTCACATCTGAGGGTATTTGGATGTGATGCATATGTACATGTTCCAAAGGAGAAAAGAAAAAAGTTGGATAGTAAATCTGAAAAGTGCATCTATATTGGGTATAAGGATGGTTTAACGGGTTATAAGATTTGTAACCCAGTAACAAGGAAGGTTGTGTACAACCGAGATGTGCTACTCAGAGAGGTGAAATATGGTGTTAAACACAAAGTCCAACCTAGTGAACTTGAGAAGATACATTTTGAGCTTAAGGAGGAAGAATCAGACTCTACAGCAGAAGAGGAATCAGAAGATGAAGGGCCATGAACTCTGGTTGTGAGAAGATCAATTCATGAAAGAAGGGAGAAAGAAAGTTATATTCCATCTGATTTCTCTTCAAATTTTGCTTTATCTATTACAAATTATGATCCCAGAACTATGAAGGAAGCAGTAGATTCAGAGGATGGAAAACTCTAGAAAGAGGCCATGGTTGATGAAATGGCATCTCTTCACAAAAATGAGGCTTGGGATCTAGTGGAGTTATCGACTGGAAGGAAACCCATTGGCAACAAATGGGTGTTCAAGAAGAAGACAAATGTAGAAGGAAAGGTGGAGAAATAGAAAGTTTGGTTGGTAGCAAAAGGTTATTCCTAGGTGTCGGGAATTGATTTTGGTGATATCTTTTCTGCTGTTGCCAATATAGCTTCTATTAGATTACTTTTATCTGTTGCTACTTATTTTGATTTTGAGGTAGAATAGATGGATGTGAAAACAACATTTCTTCATGGGGATCTGGAAGAAGAGATCTACATGAAGCAACCTGAAGGCTTTGTTGTGAAGGGTAAGAAATAACTAGTATGCAAGTTAAAAATCCTCTGTATGGGTTAAAACAATGACCAAGGATGTGGTATCAGAAATTTGATACATTTATATGGGGACTTGTCTTTACCAGAAGCAAAGAATATCATTGTGTGTATTTTAAATTAATTGGTGGCCGTGTTATTTATTTGGTCTTCTATGTGGATGATATGTTGTTGGTTGGAAATGATAAAGAAATTATCCAGGATTTGAAGACCCAATTGTCCTCCAAAATCAACATGAAATATCTTGGTGCTGGAAACTATATTTTGGGCATGGAAATTAAAAAAGATTGGGAAAATAGGAAGCTCTGGTAAAAACCAGAGGAAGTATGTCGAGAAAATAATGCAAAGGTTTAAATAATGTCTGAAGACATGAAAAGAGGAAGAGGACATGTCTCGTGTTCCATATGCAAGTGCAGTCTATAGCCTGATGTATGCGATGGTCCATACTAGACCAGAAATTACACATGCAGTGGGAGTATTGATCAGATTTATGGAAAACCCAGGCAAGGAGCATTGGACAATAGTGAAGCGGGTTTTCAGGTATTTTCATGGTACTAGTGATTATGGTTTGTGCTACCAATGAAGACCAAGATTTGACATAGTTTTGGATATCCATGGCTTTGTTGATTCATAATGGGATGGAGATCTGGATCAGAGAAGATATAAAAGTGGGTATGTGTTTAACCTATTTGGAGGTGCAGTTAGTTGGATGAGTAAGAAACAATCTGTAGTGTCACTATCAACTATAGAGGCAGAATACAAGGCAGCCACTCATGCAAGCAAGGAAGAACTTTGGTTAAAGAGATTGTGTTCATGTATGGGGTTATTATAGGGAGCTATAAGGATATACTGTGACAACCAGAGTGCAATTTTCTTGGAAAATAACCCCGCTTACCATTCAAATACAAAGCACATTGATGCTCAATATCACTTTGTGAGGGATATGATAGAAGAAAAACGGTGTTGTTGGTAAATGTGGACACTTTGAAGAATACTAGAGATGCATTAACAAAATCTGTGAGCTCTGAGAATTTCTCTTGGTGTATAGAAACAATGGGTGTTGCAAGGTTGGATAAATAACTAAGCTTTCATGTCGCCCTCTCTGAAAATAAAACAACAAGTGGGAGATTGTTGGGTTATGTTATATTCTTTCCACGACTAGCGGGGGGGGCAAAGCCCCCGCTTCATTGCTCCGATGTGTAGTGGAGGGGTGACAGGGAGTTTGAGGGGGGCAGTAGCCCCCCTCTTCGAGGTCCAAAGTAGTGCCCTGGGAATTTTTTTTCGGACCTTATATTAGGTGGGCGAACTTACCTATGGTTTTGTGCATGGTTTTTCACACATGGTTTTGGGAGCGATTGTTTTCAGTCCATGGTATTGGATTCTTTGGCATGTATATATATGTATTGTAACATTGAAAGGAATATAGTGAAAAAACAATCTAGTAGTCCCGATTTTGGGATCGAGGGGAAAATATCTGTGTCTATTTTTTTTATGTGTTATGCTCTAGCCTCTGTTTATTTTCGATTTTTAGAATTCGTATATAGGTAATTTCTGAATGGGGTTAAAACCTACAAGTGTCACAAAGTTAAATTCTTTGGCTTGCTGTCCCAGTGGTCAGTGTTGTCATGTTGTCAAAGTATGCTAAGTGTGTGATGTTAATGTTGAGTCTTCAGAGGTACACTTGCTTCCCACGCTTAGTCATTTTCCTAAAACTCCTTCCGACCAAAGAACCCCCCTCTCACTGGAGCCTGACTAGGTTGCACTGCATAGTCTGAGACCTCATTGATGCTACTCCGCTGCAAGGAACTATGCAGTGCTTGAGGTTGTCCTCTAAGACAGTTGCACTACACAATATGAGAAGTGAGCAACTTTCCCTCCTTCCCAGAATTGTGCAAAAACTTCCTCAGAGCCTGACTTGAACTGTGCACTTTGCAAGATCAGTCATCAAGCCTCCTCCTTGACTGTAGGTTCCCTATAATGCATAGAGACCTTAGCTCACTTTTCCCACTTGAACTGTGAACAGTTTTTCTCCCAGTGTATTCCCTCAATCGGAACTCACTACTCTCAGAAGCTACGTAGAATTGTCCCCTCTGGTCCTACTGCTACCCTGTCTTGTCTTCCCTAAGAACACTACCTAGAGGTGCCTTCCAAGGCCCCACCTTCCAACTGTCATTGGCAACCTCAACTTCGGAACCATCTCTAAAAGTGGCAACTGCACAATTTTTCTCGATAGCAAATACTATACCCCAGAGTGCCCGTCCAAGACTCAGTTGTGCTCTGTGTAGTTTAGTGACCAGTCTCCATCCCTGTCACCTAAAATTGTGTAGTGCGCAGTTAGTAGGCCCATTTCCCAGCCTGTCATCTTTCATTGGCCTAGACCATGGAAAACAATGTATCATCTTAGACTAGGAGGTTTTGGATTTGATGTCATCTCGTAATGAGTGAATTGCAGGAACAAGTACACTAATAGATCGTGGCGATATGATGAATGGGATGAAGAAGAAGTGTACAAGCTAGAAGACTTGCTTACAACTGGATGGACAAAAGAAGCTCGTTAAAGGGAAAGAGAAAGGAACACATGCATGTAACCATGTTAGACAACCAATATTATTGAAGACCCTGCAACATCAAGCCATGAGGATAAAATGACAAAGCACATCCAAGAAGATATCCATCATTGAACAAAAATAAGAGCTTGACATTTCCACCACAACCAGCCAGTCCATGTCACTAGTGTTAGCTCAAGTTGTGTCATGAGTTTTCAAAGCCACATCACTACTATGGGCCATGTTAGTTGTAACCAAATGTAATGTAAAGTGAAATTCCAATGGACACACACATGAAGATGAAGAGTCATGTCAGTTGAAAATTCATAGGAAGTTGAATGGTCATGAGGGTAGTCCAAGAGACACAAGGGTCAAGCATCACCCTTGGCTATATATACCCCTCCCATTATATGAGAAAGGAATTTTCACCTTGGCTCTTGCCACGAAGCGTAGAGAATTTTAAGATAGTTCTTTGGGGAGTAAAGAGTGGCTCCAATGTCCCACTACTAGGGCTAATGATGTATGATATACATATGTGTCTTGGAAGTTTTTCTTAATACAAAATCTTGTTCAAGCCAGCACGTTTCCATCCATGTCTTGTAGATGTTTGTAAGACTATCCTTTCAACCATTGTAATTCATGTTTGTTTCACATGTACTTAGACAGTTGAATTATTTTAGTTGTTTTAGTACTTGCCTTGTTTGGAATGTACTATATTGTTTATCATTGTTTTCTCATCCTTGTGGACTAATCCAAACGATACTAGATAGACCTTCCTTGCTTACTAATTATAATGACTGTCACATTCGTTGTGGACTACTTTGCTAGATGGTGGATGGTAATCCCCTTATACTTTGGTTTTAACAACTACTACATCCGTTGTGGACTACTCTTCTAGATGTTGGACAAACCGTTCCTAGTTCACATGTGTCTCTTCCAGGGTGGTACTATTACTTCTCAGTGAGAGGCTCACTTTTCTCCCCCTTTTGTAGTAAGAGAACCTTGAGACAATTATGTTACTCACTCACCATGCACACTTAGCTTGTTGTTTGAAGACACCAGCATGACACTCTCATGTGCTAACAACTAGAGCCAAGGAAGATGTTTGATTATTTGGAAACCTGGCCTTTATACCAGATGGGATTTCTACACCAAACGGTGTGATGTCTAGTTGGGACTTTATATTGGCGAGATCCCGTGAATGTTTGCGGGTCCAGCAACGTCAACATTTTTGGTACTAGAAGGAGGGATGCCAGTATTTTATGGCTAACTATCCCACTGACCCCACTCATCCATCATCTGGTAAAGGAAATAAAATTCATTCCCTCTCTCCTACAAAAATTTCTGAAGTTGGTCATTTCCCACCTCCCAGACCTGAACGGGAAATCCTGTATCATTGTATATGAGATGTTCATCCCGTCACCTGTCAATTTGAAAAGATGTTGGAGTGATTCTAGGAGTGTATTCTCTTCCATATTCTTAGAGGAAGCAGAAGACTATCTCCACGGGAGTGGTAGTTTCATTAGTGGAAGAAGTGATCTTCACCACTCTTGAAGAGCTAGTGGAAGTCGTGGAGAAAGAGGAGGAACCCCCAACCTTTTGAAAGGAAGAAGAAGATAACCTCTTACTCTCACACTAGATTTCTAGTGGAGGAGGCAGAGGGGAAGGAAATGAAGGAGGAGGAGGAGAGAAAGAAGGACCAATAGACTCAAAATAAGAACCATCAGATTCAGAAGAGGAGGAGGAGGAAGATGAAGAGGGAAACATAGAAGAACAAAATATGGAATGGATGACACTGGGCCCATTGGCACTCTTGAGTATCATGTACAAGATGTTGAGACACAAAGAGAATATTTTAATGAAATATGACCCTGCCATGTCAGTGAAGGCAAAAGATCACTTAAACACCTTCTACCTACATCTACAAACACTCGAGGTACGTTATGATGAAATTCTGTGCACATTGTTTCCATGTACCTTGGATGGAGGAGAAAATGTATGATACCACATTCTTCTACCAAACTTCATCCCAAATTGGGGGTTGTTCAAAACGATCATTCCTGAAAAAAAAATTTGAAGACAAGAACCCCACCATGTTGCTGAAAGCGCTGGGTAGTCTCAAGATGGAGCAAAAAGAAAAGGTCAAAGATTTCAATAAGAGTTTTAACCACATTATGAACAAGTTCTCAGCAAACACTAAACCTCATGAATCCGTCACCATTGCCTACTACGCATTTGCACTGTTGACCAATATTTCACAATTTGCCTGCAAGCTATGAGGCCAACATTGACAAATTTTTTTGAAGAGGCTATTGTCGTAGAGAAATACCTATGCACTATTGGAGTTATTTTAGATGATGAATCCACTAAGGAATCAAAAGACATGGGCAAGAGGTCTTAGGCCTCTATGAGTAAGTCTAAGGAAAAGGAGCAAGTGACATTGAGAACCTTACTCGTCTCCTCAAGTAATTGACCACCGAAGTTGCTAAACTTAAACAACAGATGAGTGAGAAAACTGTGAACATCACACCTCCTAGGTACCTGCAGAAGAAGAGTGTAGCTTCAGGTAGAAACAATCACTAGCTGGCCAAATCCTTGTAGAGCTCCAGTCTACTTCTGAACTTTGATCAGCTCATGACATACTCATACTATTCGCTTCATTGTGAAAAACATTCAGAAAGGACATGCATGGAATAGAAGCATGTGATGAGCAGCATGGCAACAAAACTATCCAACAATCTCACGGATAGTTAGCAAGCTGAGCCCAACAATGAATAAGAATAAGTTGCTACATCTAATGAAGCTCCAAGTATTAGGAATGTAGTAAACATGTATAAATGTACTTAGATAGCCCATAAGACCACTACCAAGAAGGAGCCTTTGAGTGTCGGTCTTACCCCGAAGAAAAACAACCAATATAACTTAAGATGCCAAGGGGTCCCTAATGTGTTTGAGATACCAAGAGATAAAACAAGACCAGATATGAATAGGAAAGTAGGTATGCTTGTTAAATCAACACAAAAAACTTAGAGCAAGACTGGGAAGACGAATTCAGTGAAAAGTGTTTCCACAAGCACCAAAGACAAAAGTAGTCCACCAGAAACCATGAACTCACTTCCACCCTTAGATACCTCAGTGAGTATCCCCGCTTTGGATTATAATGTTGTAGAAGATATGAAGAAGGCTCATGAAAACATATCTGTATATGAACTCACAAAAATCATGAGTCAGCGAGACATTCTTCTGAAAGCACTTGGGAAAACCTCTATAGGTAACATTGCCTCTTTCAACAAGGGATAAGGTAACTCTCCTAGCACGTTCACATCTATGGTCAATGCACTCCACAGGGAGGAGGCGAACTCACTCTTCCCGCCATTCTTATTATCATTTTAAATCTTCATCTTCAATGTTCACAACTGCTTGGTTGACTTTGGTGCATCAATTAATGTCATGCCACTCTCCATCGCTAAGAAGATCAATGCTCAATGGAGTAAGAAAAGTGCACAGATCATCTAACTAGCCAGGACATGTGTACCATCCATTGGTGAACTCAGGGATGTGATCATCTGGTTATCATTTGATGAATGAGTTCATCAATGAATCAATATTATAGTTATGGACATCCAGGAAGCATACTAGGTATTTCTTAGCAAAGATTGGTCAATCAAGTTGTAAGGATACTTTGCCACCAACTGGTCATACTTATCTCTTCCATATAAGGGCAGAAACAATCGGATCTGAGTATTGTCAGAGAGATACATGGAGCTTAGGGTGGCTCCCTTGAATGGAGAAAATGAACCATTTGCTTTCGCAGAACTTATGTTGATAAATTTCTTTCCAGAAACACAGTTGGAGTGCTATCTTGTAGAACCATCCCCTACCCCACCAGCCACACAGTTGGGCCTCCTTCCATTGCGAACTGGAGAAAATAAAACTTATAAACTAGTAGCAGTAGTGATAGTAGTACTGGTGTGGCAAGTGGTCCATGTAGAGATGTTATGTGGACCATGTACTCTGACGGATCCAAGACGTAGGCGAGCTCTGGAGCCAGTCGTGTTTTAACAGACCCATTGCAAAGAAATCACTTAATATCTAGCCACTTGGAATTTGAGTTTATGGGCAACACCAACGAGTAGGAAGCACTCCTCTTGGGCTTACAAAAAACCATCAACTTCAAGGTTGTTGTTCTAAAAGTGACATGTGATTCAGAGATCATGGTGCATCAGGGACGTAACTCTATACACTATGTGTCATGTTGCCTTAATAGTTATAAACAAGAAAGTATGGCAACTTATCTCTCAATTCCAATATTTTAATATTATTCCAGTACCAAGAATGCATAATGTAGTTGCAGATGCCTTGATGAATGCAGTTGATAGGATGTCACCGTTAAGGGATATATTTTCTATTGATACTTTTTATAAATAGCCTGTCCCAGACAACATCACTAATTTACATGTTTTTTATGATGATCAACAGATATTGCATTTCATGGCTAACATTGACATCTTCAAAAATGAAACAATAGATGAGGACGAGCACAAGCCGTCTCTACATGATGCAAATGATGCAAGCAAAGGAAACCTCATCCCCAAGGGTGTGCTATCACTTGAAAAGTTGTATGACTTGTTGAACCACTTTCATGGACTTGTGAATGCCAAAACCCTCAAATTTACATTATTGCATGAATAGATTAACCTGGGAATGGATAAGGATCTTAATTTTGTAAATCTCGGTACATGTTGTACATCACAAGTGTAGAAATCTTTCATCCGCCTTTTCAGACAATACCATGATGTATTTGTGTGGACGCATAATGATCTTAAGACACATGACACATGAATAATCCTGCATGGCATACCAATCAAGGAAGGGGCCGAGCCTTTTCAACAAACGCTAAGGAAATTTCACTAGTACGTGAGCCCCTCATTTAGAAATAACTAACCAAGTTGCTGGATGCTAGGATCATCTACAAAGTACAACATTTTACATGAGTTTCCAATTTAGTCCTTGTCAGGAAGAAGTCTAGGGAGATCCTCCTGTGCGTAGATTTCTGAAATCTCAATCACGCCTCGGAAAAGGATAAATACCTAATGTCATCCATGGAGAATATACTGGAGATAGTATCTACAGCATAGACGCTTTTTTCTTGACGACCTTTTAGGATAGAAACAAGTTTCCATAGCAGACCCTCATAGACATAAAACAACACTATGTACCAAGTGGGGTACATCTGCTTTCCGTAGAATTTCATTTGCATTGGTGAATGTAGGTGAAGCATTTCATGGCAGAATGAACATCACCTTTTGTGAGCTCATCAGATAGAGTGTAGTGGTCTACCTCAATGATGTGACAATATTCTCAAGACAGTGGTCAAACCACTTGCGCCATCTTAAAAAAAAATTCAAATAATGTCGAAAATATGGGATATCCTTGAATCCCAAGAAAAGAATATTCTCAGTGTCTAAGGGTAACCATCTTAGACACATCATTGCAAAAATTGGGATCAAGGTAGATCCAGATAGAATTTGCACCATCACACAGTTTCCTCACCCCGTGAACAAGAAATCCATGTAGTCCCTCTCGGGGAAGATCAACTTCCTTAGAAAGGTCATCTCTGATTATGAACATATTGTTAAACCCATTCAAGACATGATCAAGAAGGATGAAATTTACAGTTTGAGAAAGAGGGAAAAGGACATGTTCACTCATATTAAGAAAACAATAGCATAGGAACCAACACTATACAACCCAAAGTTCAACAAATTTTTCTTGCTATATACTTTTACTTCCGACAGTTCACTCGATGTGGTGCTCACTCAAAAGGACGATCTGAACAATGAGTGACCCATCTCCTTCATGAGTGCAACCCTTCAAGGACCAAAACTCAATTATCTCGTCGTCAAAAAACAAGAATATCCAGTGTAAAAGGTGGGGAACAATTTCAGACCCTATCTATTGAAAAACGATTGCATTGATCGAGCCAAACCATTGCAGTGACCAATCTCCCTCCATGTTACCTAGAACCATGCAAGGAAAAGTTACTAGGTCCTCTTCCCATCCTGTCATCTGTCTTAAGCCTAAACCATGGAAAACAATGCATCATCTTACATTAGGAGGTTTTGGATTTGATGTCATCCCATCATGAGGGAATTGCAGGAATAGGTACACTGATAGATCATGGAAAGATGACGAATGGGATGAAGAAGGAGCACACATGCTAGAAGACTCACTTGTAGCTAGACGAATGAAAGAAGATCATCAAAGAGAAAGCAAAAGGAACACATATATGTAACCATATTACAAGACCAAGACCATTGAAAACCCTGCAACATCGAGCCATGTGAAGGAGAAGACAAAGAACATCCAATAACACATCCATCACTGAGCAATAATAGAAGCTTGACATTACCACCACAGCCATCCAGTCCACGTCAACAATGTCATCTCAAGTTTTTTCATGAGTTGTTAATGCCACATCACTACTATGGGTCATGTCTCTTGTAATCAAATGTAATGTAAAGGGAAATTCCAACAGACACACACATGAAGATGAACAGTCATGTTAGTTGAAGAGTCTTAGGAGGTTGAACAATCATGAGGGTAGTCCAAAAGTCACAGGGGCTAAGCATCACCCTCAACTATATATACATCTCCCTTTGTATGATAAAGGTCTTTTCACATTGGCTTCTCCCATGAAGCATAGAGATTTTTCAGTCAGTTCTTTGAGGAGCAAGTGGTCCCAATGTCCCTCTATTGGGGCTAGTGATGTATGATGTAGATATGTGTCTTAGAACTTTTTCTTAATATAGAAGCATGTTCAGGCCAACCTGTTTTGATGCATGTCTTCTATCTGTTTGTAATATTATTCTTTCATAATTTGTAACTCATGTTCGTTTCACATGTACTAAGACAGTTGAACTATTTCGGTTTTTTTAGTACTCACCTTGCTGGGAATGTAATATATTGGTTATCGATGTTGTCTCATCATTGTCAACTACTCTACAAGATATTAGACATGCCCTCCTTTCTTACTGGTTATAACGACCTGTCACATTTGTTGTGGACTACTCTTATGGATGGTGGATAGGTCTCCCCTTGCACTTTGGTTTTAACACCTACCTCGTCTACTATGGACTAATCTGTTGGATGTTGGATAGATAATTCCTAGTTCACGTGTGTCTCTTCCTAGGTCATATTATTAACTATCACTTAGAGGCTCACTTTTCTCCCCGCTTTGCAGTAAGATAACCTTGACATAGTTGCATTATGTACTCACCATTTACACTTACCTTGTTGTTTGAAGATACCAACATAACACTCTCATATGCTAACAGCTAGGCCCAAGGCACATATTTGAGTATTTGGCAACTAAGCCATTAAACCTGTTGTAGCGGCTACAACCACCCTCCAAAATTTTTCCTTAGCTTCGTTTTGGAGCCTCCCTACCAACCTTTCACAAAACCATGTCTTGCTTCATCAAGTATGCAAGCTTCAATGATTTTCATGCAGAAAGACAGCCTGTTTATCAAATATTGATGCATTCCCCTCATAGGTTGTTCCTCTAGACTTGTTCTAGCTATAGGTTGAGCAACTCCCTCAAGAAATTCTGCAATTCTGGAGGGCAACCAACCTTCCCTCTAGAAATTGTGCAATTCTATCTGGCAGCCTGCTGGGCTATACAATTGCGCAATTCTACCAGTTAGGCTTTCGAAAATTCTGCAATTCTTCCTAGCAGGGCTTCTGACCCCATGAATTGTGCAATCCTAGGAAGCAGTTAGCTGCTCTGCCTAGAAATTGCACAAATCTCTTAGGCAGCCAGCCCATCTCCCTTTTGTAAATGCACATTTTCTCCTAGCTATTGAGCAGGCTCTTGCATGTGCAGTTGGGTTGACCAGCTCCACCTGGGACCAAGGAAACTTGCCTTGCATGCATGGCTTGATTTTTCCTATAATAGCAAAAGGTAACATGAAAAAAACATCTATTGATTTAGGGAGTTATTTTTAGTATCGGGAGCTTACATGCAAAGATCGTTTTAGAATATTTCCGACAAGTGTTGCTTTTTCCTAGATTTGTGGCATGCACGTCATGAGTGCAAACTTATTTATTCGACACATTAGAGCTCATTATTTCACATCGTTCTTAGAGCTTTAATGTCCCATAGCACATCCAAGAATATTCGACACATACAACTTAGCTATTCATAGGTAAGTGGTCTCAACTTGTCTTTTTCAACATTTCTGTCGCTTTCTGTGTGTTCTCTTGTGTGAGTGTTGTTTGCTTGATTTCTTTGAATGTTTGCTATCATTTACATGCATACTATCTTGTAATAGCACCATTTCATTTTTCGTTACCATCTCATTGTTGTCGCATGCATGAAACTATTTTTCACGAACGGTCATCGATTCGGCGACTCGCTTCACCCACATGCATGTTGTTCTATTTGTTGAATATTTCATTCAATTTTTGCATGCAATATCAATCACTTCTAGTTACACTTCGTATCATTGTGCATTCACTTTCACATTTTCTTTCAGTTTCTTGTCGGCGAGTTTGGCCAGCCTTGGCCCGACTCTGCCTCACCAAGGCAACATTGTGCAATCCGAAGAAGGAAGGCTTTGACTTCCTCTCTAGAAATGTGCATTTCTACCTAGTGACTATCCTCTAGGCTTGCTTTGCACAATTTTGAGGGAGAGTGACTGCTAGCCCAAAAAATTGGGCAATGCAATCACTAAGCTTACAGTCATTTCCAATCGGAATTGTGCATTGCATAATTCCAGCAATCAGCAGTCAGACTGGATTGTGAATTTCACAAATCGAGTAGCCAGACAACATCCCTAAACATCCTGAAATATTTTTTCTGCAAGCCTGGAATCCTATCTCCCAGCCTCCCAAAAGAAATTGTGCAATCCTTGCCTATCAATCCCCAGGTATGTGTTATGTCATTATTGAGTTTGCTTTGGTTTTTGCTGACATATTTCTTGCCATACATGTCAATTTGTCTCTATATATTTTAGGTGTTCATATGCCTCTTAGCAGTTCAAGATCGATGGCTTCTAAGAGAAAAGGATCAAATGACACTGACGAAAGTGCAACTCGGGCAACAGTTGAGCGGGTGTCCTCAAGTCTACCGATCTATGAAGATACAAAGTTGTTTCTAGACAAGGACATCAAGGTAAAATGGCAAGATCTCAATGATGCATTTGCAGGAACTTTTGGGGAAGACCTCGAGGACCGCCAAGCTTACGTGAACATTCACAAGTCCGGCTTGTATTGGATTGCATGTAGATACCCCGCATTCCCATGCACGGACATGATACATTGGATCATCTCGCACACTGATCCTGAGACTATGAATTTGAGCAGTGTCAGCGAGACGAAAATTGCAACCTTATAGGCACAGGATTATGATGAGATGTATCAGATTTCGGAGCCCATGACTATCATGAAGATTTCCTTTAGCTTACCCAGGAATAATGCCAACTCCATAGACATTTTGAAGAACTAGGTAAAGGAGCCGACTAGATTCAGGATGACACCCAACCAAATCTACAAGACAAAGATAATGCGGAAGACATGTCAATACTTGTTGATATTTACATGTCGAATGTATGGCCAAGAAAGCACAAAAATCTTCCCATAGAGTTGGGTGATTGTGCTGGACCAACTGGCTAGAGAAGGAAAACCATGTAACTGGTCCAACATGTTGGCTCATTAGCTGAAGGAAAAGGTAGTAAGGGTTCGACAATCACCCGAAGGTATTAAAGAATCGATCTACATGTCTGCCTACAAGTTGGATGCAATCTATGCCTGATAGGAGTTCCCGTGCTTGAAGTGGGCACGTTCACCAGTGGAGACTACTGCGAACACTTATTGTAAGTTATTGTCCAAATGTAGCTTCAAAGGAGTTATCGCACGACTCTCCGATCATTTTTTCACCCCAATTTACAAGATGATATTCGAACAAGATCCACCTTGCATGTCAGAGGCTACAATGGAGGCATTGATAGACATTTCTTATTGGTATGCCTCATCGTCCAACACCTTCATACGGATGTACAGTGCAGAGAAGCCTCTGCATGTTCTATATAATTCTTCCTTGGACATACTCATCATGTAGGTAGTAGCATATCACATCTCGACAGGATTGACAACTAGGCTGCACTAGAAGAATAAGGCACCTTGGCCCACTCTTCCATTGGGGATTTGGTTATACGAGATCCGAAGTTTCAAGAAAGAAGATGTCAAAGCAGAATAGATGAATAAGTATCCATTCGATGTATGAAGTTACAATCTGTATGACCCACATTATCTTGTGAAAGATCACTATGCGAGCGTACAGTTCAACTGGATCCACAGGGCATTTCATTGGGCAGAGAAGGACCCATGGAGATATTGCTATAGTTTCTCTAGACCGAATGAATAGGTTGGATTCATTGTGGAATGGTTAGTGAAGCAACATGAAGCAGCATCCCAGAGAGCACCAAAAGTAGCATAAGTGAGCATACTAGTGCATGACAAGGGCAAGAGGAAGATTGTTGATCGCATGGAGGAAGAGAAAAGCTGCGAGTTCTGACTAGATCCACTCTTGGAGAAAGCATCTATGTATATAGAGGCAAAGAGGCAGCAATGAAATAAGTGAATCACGCAAAGGAAAAGAGAGAAAAGGATAATGGAGGAAATGGAGAAGGAGTTGCATGAGTTGAAGGAGCAACTCTAAGAGGAACAATAGTTGTGCAAATAAGAGAGGGAAGTGCAGTAGCAATAGGTACAACAGGGGGCGCAACATGTGCAAACAGATGAAACAACGACCGTATAGATAGTGGACTCATCATAATAGCTAACATCAGGTAGATAGGGTGAACCATCATAGGATAATGGCTTTGCTCGTGAGATAGAGAAATCACTTCAATAGTTGGATACGGATATGGAGCAACAAGAATTGGAACAAGACATCGACCTCATGCCTCATCACCAAGAGGTCGACTTACCCACTTCACTGCATCCAGAATATTAGAAAGTTTCAAGTGACCAAGGAGGCACTGAGATCCTTGGAGATTAGCTAGAAGCAAAGACGCACAACATCTCATTTGACGAGTCTCAACATAGAGTTGTGCAGTCTCACAGAGTGTCTACTCCAGATGATCATACATCTCCTATGCAAGTTGAGGAATGAGTGATCATGTATGATGTGGGAAAATATCCAACATCCTTGGCCAATGCTACCAGAGTATATGCTGAAGACACTGGCTCAAGTGTTCGCTTTATGATAGCTGAGAATGAGCGAATGGCTAAGGAACTACAGACGACCAAGAAAAGAGGAGAGTTGGTGACATCGTCCACCTGAGCTGAACTGAAAAAGGAAATACTATATGAAGTATTGTCCCATGACACAGTTATGTGAGCATTGTCTTCCATGTTTGGTACCATCCATAATGTATTCGTCCATCTCAACGGATTGTAGCAACGATGTTCTAAAAGAGCACAAATCTTGGCGAAATTGCATGCTGTTGTTCATTACATGAAAACATGGATGATGAGATGCAAGGGAGTCCCACTTCACTTGCCAAAGATGATGAAGCCCATAGCAGTCAAGCTGAAGGCATGTATTTGGAGTCAAATTTGGAACTATGAAGAGCTCCTACATCTCATCACTAGTATACAGGCTTCCCATGCACGTGTATTCAAAATTATGGATGTTGTGCTACGTCCACATGCGATCACATCTATTAGGAATCTCACCTAGGCCAAGACAAAGGCACAGGTCTGACTAGAACTTGCCTTGTACTTTGATGAGTTCATGTACATTGCCACCAACCCTGACTTGCCCATTAGTGCAGACATCATGCACACATATGTTGTTGGTCTGGCCACATTGAAGACAATGATGCACATGATTTCAGACGAGTTGGATAGAGAAGCTCGAGCAGTGTACCCAGATGTTATGGAGGCAAGAGTCAGTTTCTAGAAATATGTCACCTAGGAGCATAAGGACACCATCACGAACTACCGATGTTGGCATCAATACACTACTATCAACCACAATGAAGATGTCAAAGACTTGGTCTTCCAACAGTTGTCCAAGTCATAGTGATGTGTAGTATGGATTTCTCAAGCCATTTTGTCTCACATGGGTACATGTTCATTGTAATGTAACATCTTCTAAAGTGTAAGGGAAGCGTCGATAGTAGGATGTAACAATCACAGAGTAGATGAAGAGCCATGAGGGTAGAGGAACCGTCACAAAGGGGAATGTCAAGGGTCACCCCACCCTTTTCTATAAATAGTCCGTCATAACTCATTGTAAAGGATTTTGTTCAACCAATCTTTCGATAAGACTATCTTGGAGAGAGCTTGGATAGTATTGTAATGAGTCCTGGCTCCTCCACTGTGTAGAGCTAGTACACCTCTTTAGTGGAGCAGGTAGTTGTGGCTGTAACATTCTACTGTTCAAGATATTGGTTGGACATGGATGTATTGTATGATTGGAAATTACACTTCTTAATATAACAAGAGCCAACATGTTTCATGGATATGTTGTATTGTATTCTATGCTATCTGGTTTACTCTAAATTATATATTTATATGTTTTCTTACAGATGCATGTATAGCTATCTGTGTATGTATGTATGAATCATTCAGAAATGTGTTGTTGGTTTAACCATCACTTTGGATCACTAGCTAACTTGCCTTCCATGTTGTGATGCATCTTTGCTCGTGTGTTCCCTTCTTAACTCCGCGCTATCACATGTTTCCAAAGGGTGCACTCATCTCAACCCCTATGTGTTAGAACCTCTCATGCACCTTCCTTGGCTTAGTGCATCTTTCACACCCTTGCTACCAACAGAGTTATCTTACTTACCTCTATGCGAAATCATTCTCCAGGCATTACTGTATGACCCACTGCTGGGACTCCTACACCAAATGGTCTGAGTTCTAATTGGGATTTCTTACCAGGGAGATCCCTTGACATGTTGGCAGGTCCAGCACCGTCAACATTTCTAGCACTAGAAGGAGGGCCAGATGAGAAGCTGTGCCCTCTCATGCCATTTTGAACCTTTGCATATTTATCATGGATTCTTGCACTCTTCTCCCTCTACGATGTTTTTCGAATCACAAAGATGTCACAATCATGAGGGATTTTTTCGATATCTTGTCCACTTACACGTATGATGGTGAAGGCAAAGTGGTCTGGCCTAAGTTATTGCATGAATTTCTTTCCATGATTCATGAGGAAGATGTATGTTCTAACGAATAGGCCAGCTTGATGCTTGAATACACACTTCACGAATCTCCACATCAGTGGTTGTGTAGCCTACCGACTAACAACATGAACTCACTTGACTACCTCTGTGATCTCATTGAAGACAATTTCTATCATTTTGATCTAGAACATCTTGACTAGAAATTGTTACAACAACGAAAGGCTTCGCATGAATCAAATATGGATTTTTGGCAGTGCTTCCGTGATTTGGAGTTTCAAGCTCTGAAGAGCCAGATGAAAATTTTATATCTTTGGTATAGATTCGAGTATTGCGTTAAGAAATGAGTTATTCATTGAAAATCCACTTGATATTTCATCTGCCTTTTCTGGAAACACAGAGGATGAATTTGTATGCTTTTCATCTACCCCTCTGTTTGATTCATTAGATCATGAGGATGCCGATGAAAACCTTGATTTTTCTGATCGCGGCTGTCATCATCCATTTACTTCCATATTTTTTATAGACATATTTGGGCGTTGCAACCCCAAACACATATGTCTATAAAAACAAGGGCTTCCAAGTCCCTAAAAGTGTTGTTTCATACCCTAAACGAGCAAGGTCAGCTGATTACATCATCTCCCAGAAGTTGTCCATGAAAAACTACTCAAAACTAGTCAAAATTGGACGATACAGACTGCTCAGTGCTAAGGGTGCAATGCATCTCACCTGCCACATGCAAAAAGTGTGATGCATACTGGAAAGCCCTTCTGTAGGGTGCGATGAGAAAGAGCAGAGAAATGGCAGAAGCGGTTTGCTAGGTGGAGACCCTGATAATCTTCTAGAAGCTGCTCATTTGACACTTGCCTCTCTGAATTTTCCCAAGGATGAGTAAGAGATCATGAAATATTCAAGTCGAACCAAGAGCTATCAGATAGATGACACTAATCAAAATCCCAGAAGCTGACTCACCCCCTTGCAAACATCTATTTATGGATCCCTCATCCTAGAGATCCAAAGGCTAGAATCCTATATTTTGTAAGGAAGTGTTGTCAGTTTCTCTGTGCAACATTGTATTTTTGGGTGATCTAAGTTTTTCATGAGTTGAAGAGGGCTTTCATGTTGGGAGGATGGCGCTGGGTCAGACCAATGGGTTGTAATCCTCTCTTCTACTACTTCTATCAATAAAGCTATTTGAGTTTTCCTCCATATTCTTGTATATCTCTGAATCTTGTATTGATATATGCATTTGTATGGTTAATATACATTTGATCCTTTATGGTTATAGATCTCTATGATTTGATGGTATTATGCTGCTTTGACTCTACAGGTGCTCTTTGAAGTGGGACAAGTAAGGAAGGAGTGGCGAAGTTCTGTCAAAGGGGAAAGGAAACAAGCAAGGAGCTAAGCGAAAGACTGAGGTTGGTACTCTCTGCTTCTTTCTCATCTATATCTCATAAAGGAAGACACAAGTGACTTTAGTTTTTTTGTTTCTAAGATAGCTACCTGTCTTTGTGGGACTAGTAGCTCTAAATGGACACTAGTTTTCCTGATAACAATATTCGAACATGATCATGTTTCTATTGCAGTTGATTTTTCAAAGCCACTGGTTTCTGATGATCTATCTGGCGATGAAGTTGAAATACCCAAGATTGTTGAGGCACTTCAGTTCGAGCTCATTTTTATGTCAGGCCCTCACTATCCTGAGGTTCATTTCACTTTCGATCAGGAAATTATCCAATCACCCAAACATCCTCATCACTCATCTGTATGCATTAAAGATCAATATCACACACAGAGCATGCTTCCTCCACTTGAACTGCATGATCCCATCGCTCATGCATTGGAGGAATCTTACATTGCAAGCACACGTGCATGACGCAATTTGTCTTTGTTTCTTTCATTTTCTTGCATGTCACAGTGAAGATTGTGCATATGCTTCAAAGCTTCACTCAGTCTAGCAAATCACTATGATAAGTCCAAAGATTGCTCGTCATGCACTTGTACTCACTTGTGTGTAGTGGGAGCTTTGAAACATGAACTGTGCTTGTGTTCATTGTTATATCTTTCTTTCTTACTGGTTCACACAACAGGGTTGCTCGCGGACCAAGCCTTCACAAACATGGGTCAACCAATGCATTGGTGGCTGCATTGGAAATATCACTTCACGTGATCAGGCTGATGCACCATTACCTTAGGAGTAGGAGTAGTGCTTAGTTTTAGTTGTTTTCTTGCATGCTTGTTTTCTTACTTGCTTTGATTGTTTGTTTGTCTGCTTGCTTGTTAGCTTACTCTCTTTTGTTTCACTTTTGCTTCTATTTCTTCTTTGCTTTGTTGTTCATTTGTTTGCTTTTTTTTTCATAGGTTAGTTTCGCATGAAACCATGTATGGCTCTTAAAACAAGCTGGGTAAAGTACAAGAGGCCTCATGCATCTATCACTACTTGATTATCTGTCATCCTGGCTTTCTATGAAGAACTTGTTACTTTTAGTCCATGATACGTCGACGGAAACTACATACTATTCGAATTGAACCTTGGTAAAAGCACAATGCTTGCATGCTAACTAGTATCACCTACTCTAGTCAGTTGTTTTTGGGTTAACCCTTGTTAGTTCAGTAAAGTAGAGTAAGGTGAGGGGGAAAACAACCTCTCAAAGATATAATAAACTACTTCTCTGCAGGAACAACCTCTTCTGCTCTCAATAAGTCGGGATACCTCTTCTGCCTCTGAAAGGAATAAGTGTTATGGACAGTTATAAAAATGAAAAAATGAAAATGAAAATTTTCAAAAAATGAAAAATGAATAAGGCAAAAGGAGAGAAAGGCTTCCTGCATAGAGAGGTGATGCAAATAACTCTGTCATGGGACTGACCAGGCTCACTAGCAACGAAGCCATGCTTGTGTTCCTATCTGACTCCGTCGGGGTATTGTTCAGGCCTACTCTCAGTGGAGCAACACTAGAGATGAAACTAAGACTCTGATGACTATACTGCTAGTGCACCAATATACCCCTCAACCCCGATCGAAACAAATATGTTGCCTTGGCTTGAAATGTGTGTCAATCAACCAAGAGCTTGGATTATGCTACATCTTACAATCAAGCTAGTGTGAAACCAAGACAAACTAAGAATTGAAAAAAACTTTTGGAGGTATTAGACTTGCTTTTCACGAACAAGGTCCATGCAGAGAGTTGGAGTTCTACCCTTGTGTCGCCAAGTATTGCAGCGGCTACAACTAGCCTCCAAATTTTTTCCTTAGCTTCTTCTTGGAGCCTCCCTAATAAACTTTTACAGCACCATGTCTTGCTTCATCAAGTACCCAAGCTTCAGTTATTTTCTTGTAAAAAGAGAACATGTATATGAAAGCTTGATGCATTCCCCTCATAGGTTGTTCCTCTAGACTTGGTCTAGCTACAGGGTCAACAACTCCCTCAAGAAATTGTGCAATTCTATAGGGAAACTAACCATCCCTCCAGAAATTATGCAATTCTGTCTGGCAGCCTGCTGGGCTCCAGAATTGCACAATTCTGCTAGTCAGGCTTCATCTAGAAAATTGCACAATTCTTCCCAACAGGGTTTCTCAGCCTAGGAATTAGCAATCCTTGGCAGCCATCAACTTCTCTACCTAGAAATTTCACAAATATCCTAGGTATCCAGCCCAACTCCCTTCCAGAAATGCACATTTTCTCCCAGCAGTTGAACAGCCTCTTCCATGTGCAGTTGGGTTGACCAATTCCACCTAAGACCAAGGAAACTTGACTTCCATTCATGGCTTTATTTTTCCTGGAATAGAAAAGGGAAAAATTCAAAAAGCATCCCTTGATTTAGGGAGCTATTTTTAGCAGCTGTAGGTTACATGCAAAGATCATTTCAGAATATTTCCTCCAAGTGTCGCTTTTTCCTTGATTTGTTGCATGCACGTCATGAGCCCAAACTTATTTATTCGATGCATCAGAGCTTGTTATTTCACATCAATCTTGGAGCTCTAACATCCCATAGTGTTGAGATTGCAACAAGATGATGGAGCTTAGTGAAAAGAGTCGCCTTCACTAAGTGGGCCCGCAGGCAAATTATGGCACAAGTTCTATTTTTGATCACAGTGTGGGTGATCACAGTGTGAGTGATCACAATGTGGGTGACCAAAGTGTGGGTGACCACAGTGTGGGTGATCAAAGTCTATTTTTAGACTGGCTGTAAAAAAAAATAGAAAAGTCAAATATTACTGTCTCATAATAATATTTGGACTATAAACTTGATCTTATTCTCTTGGAGCACTTTAGTTTGAGCTACAGATGTGGCCCATGCAGCTGTCAGAAGGAAGTACACTTTTCTTATGAGTCAGTTGAGTTGTTGCATGCATGACTTCAGTTCAATCAGTTGAGTTTGGTGGAGTTGATTGTGGAGTTGATGGAGTTGTGTTCAGTTTGACTTGGTTAAACTAGTTGTAGTTAGTCTAACTGCAAATAGACTAATGATGAGTTGTTAAACTAATTATTAACTCATAATACAACTATTAATACATCAGTTAACTCAGTTGCATGTCAGTGCATGTTCAGTTCAGCAGGGACAGGTGTTAGAGAATCAGATTGCTATCAGTTGTGACTATAGTTGTGCATCAGATCTTGCACAATCAAGGGATTGAGTATGCCAATGAGTTTGCTCATGTATTTTCCCAGGTTGTAGCTTCTGCTCACGTCTTACACATTGTGAGTGATTCTTTGGAGGTGAAATATGAGTTTGGTAGACCATTCTCATTCATTCTTGAGCAGGTATTGAGCAGTGGAGGCAGGCAAGCAATGGAATAGATTTGGAGATCAGATCTTAGCTATATTGTGTGTAACAGGGGGAGTTGGTACTAGATTGCTTGTGATAAGCATTGTACTTTGTAATGTTACATGGTCTCAATCATTAATATACAGATAGTGTGGGGTTTTTAGCGAGATGCTTTCCCCGGGTTACATACTGTGTTAATGTGTGAATGCTCTTGATGTTTTAATGTTATTGATGCTGCTATATTGATGATCAACATAGAGGAGCTTATGTATTGTGTATGTATTCCACAATAGTACATGATTAGGATAATCTCTGTTGAATATGTGTTAAATTATTCAAAATTTCTACATGGTATCAGAGCTGCTTGATTTGTAGAAGAGATTTTTACAGGATATCAAGCGAGGATTGATCATCAGATCTACTTTTCAGGAAGTGTTTACATTCTATTTATTTAGGCAGAGTCTGTAGTCGGGCCAGGTAGCCTCTGGATTCATCCTTCCTTTGGAAGGTGAGATATCTGGTGAATGCCCATACAGTCAATCTCTCTACGAGAAATATTGTGTTCTCACGAATTCTAGATCAGAAGAGGTTGAGTTGGAGCTGGTGGAAATTCAAATTTGCAGCAGTGTTGTTGAAAATGTCTTTCAACGGATTGCAAATGTTATTCCAAAGCAAGAGTGACCTGGCGCTCAAGGATAAACTCAGAAACAATAAAGGTGAGAATGGATCTTCATCAAAGGTATCTGATGAAGAGAATTGCGCTTTGGCTGCCAATGCAAAGAAGGGGAAGAACAAGAAAGCTTCTCATTCCGGTGCGAAAGGCAAGAAGCAGGATATGTCCAAGGTGAAGTGTTTTCACTGTCACCAGCACAGACACTATGCCACTAATTGTCCGCAGAAGAAGAAGAACAAGCAGGCTGCTGGATCTTCAGCAGGAGAGGCTCTAGCCTCACAGTTTGAGCTTGATTTTTCATTGATCGCATGCTTCGTTTCAAGTGTGATGGGATCAGTGTGGTTCTTGGACAGTGGTGCATCTTTTCATGTGACGGGAGATAGAGATTTGTTCTCTGATCTGGAGGACAAAGATCTTGGAGTGCACATGAAGATGGGCGATGATGGTAGATACAGTGCAACCGGTGTCGGTACCATTTCCTTTGAGAGGGAGTCTGGTAAACCCTTCGTATTGAAGGAAGTCATGCATGTTCCAGGATTGACGAAGAATCTCATCTCAGTGGTGATGTTATAAGACAAGGGGTATGATGTTGTTTTCAGCGAGTGAAAGGCTTCCCTACGCAGCAATACAACTGGTGAGACCTGGAAGATAGGGGTTCGAGTGAGGAACCTTTATCAGTTGCATGTAGATGGATGCGCAGCAATGGTGGGCAAGGCAGAAGGATTAGTGAGCTGGGATGATGGCGAGTTGTGGCACAGGAGATTGGGTCACCTTCACCATGGAGCCTTGAAGATACTGCAACAGATCACTACAGGGCTTCCTAAAGGCACACTTGCGCAGTCATATCAGTGCAAGGGGTGTACTTTGGGGAAGTTTGTGAAAGCCACCTTTCACGAGAAGGATAGTCGCACCACGATGATCCTTGAGAGAATTCACATAGACGTGTTTGGACCTTTCTCAGTTGCTTTGATAGCAAAACACAGGTATTATGTGATTTTTGTTGATGATTTCTCTCGTAAGTTGTTGTTGGGAAAAGTATCCAATACGGAATGACCCTATCCCACTCTAAGGGTGATAGTACCTCAGCAACAACTGAATACAAAGCTATTCAAGATTACTTCTTTATGAGATGAGAGAGAGAAGAGAAAAGGGATCCACTAACCGTTATCTTCCGCTAATGGTTGATCCGATCTTCCCTCTTGCTGCTTGCTCCTAGCTCCTTGCTCTTTCACCGGCCCAGCTACACAAAGATCCTGTAAAAGCACAAAGAAAAGAAACTACAAGAAGCATACATCCATAACTGATTCAAGGATTAGAATAAATCAAATATACAAGCATCAATTCACCATAGAGACACATGCATATAGAAGAACCTCAAATACTTTATTAATGGAAGAAGTAAAGTTCTGAGAGTGTTACAACCATAATAGGCCCAATCCAGCAACACCTCCCAGCAGAAAGAAATCTCCTCTTCACCTCCTTCAAAGCAATCACCTAATATTTCTATACACAAACCAACAGCACTTCCTTACTTGCACAAAATTCCAGCCTCCCTAGACCTCATGAGAGAGCTCTATATATAGGAGATTTGGAGAAAGGATGAGTCAGCTTGAGGCTGGCATGAAGCTGACTAGTGTCCTCTCCCACTTTAGTTATACTTCAGTTCTTGAGTCCACTTGGAGTTTCTTGCTTCCACTTGGAGATCTAGATCCTCTTACTCATCACAAGGCGAATTCCCTGATCCAAGTGTCAGTTTGGAAGCTTCCTGGGCATTTGACACCTTGCAGAATGACTGTGCCACTTGGCCAATCTCGCCCAGCGCAGGTAGCCTTCATTAGATTTGACATTCACCGTAGGTACAGAGTGGAGCAGTTGACATTCAGCGCAGATGCTCAGTGGAGCAGCTGACATGATCCAGAAACAGCTTGTTTTTGAGTGTTTTCAGGTGGAGAACTGATTTTCAGTGCTGTGGTTTGCTGACCTTGTTCCTCTAGGGGTAGGAACAACATGTTTAGGGACTTTGGATCCCTCAGATTATCGACATTTCATGCTTCATGCTGTAAGGCACAAAAATTTCTATAACAGTTGCCCCCTAAAGTATGAGGTCGTTTATCGGGTGAAATGCTTTATCAGGAGGATCCGAAGTTCATTCAATCGCTGAGAGGTGCCCTGTAATAAAATACAATACAATACATTATTTTTTCATTCTGCTTTCATGATCTAGCTGAGGCGGGCATTCCCATGCTCAGCTTTATAAATTCATTTTGGTACATAGAACAGACGATCGTCTGATGGTAGACTGATAATTCTCTGCTGAAATTATCATCCTTTGAGTAGGATGATCATCTGCTGCAATGATGTACATAACAAATGTCTTTATATCCTTAATATATATCGCAGCCCAGATGGATGAAACTAGATCCGGGGTCTTCAAACTCGTTTGATCTTCACTCTAAGTACAAGTCGATCCATGTGAGAATTGCGCTGAAGTCGAACATGGAAAGACATCGCTTGATTACCGGTCAATAATGTAAACCGTTAACAAGCGCGAGAGGAATCACCAATAATGACAATGACCCTCAAGGTACTGCAGTACAATTCACGTGGTGTGAATAAAGGACTTGGCGTCGAACACCACGCAAAATCTTCTGGTCGAAGGTCATTGATGTATACCTGTCGCCGGAAGTGAGAAACTTGCCATTGAGGCATGCAAGCTTCAAAGTACTGGGGGGTTTGTTCCTAGATCAACTTCTTGGATAATGAGCTGAAGTCGACAAGAAGCGATCCGTCAAAGGAGGGCCTTAATGAATCCCACATCAGTGACACGGAACGGAGCTAATGATTTTAGTGGAGGTGAAAACAATCTGTGAAATATGATTCAGGGTGGCGATCATGGGTGGATGAAGGATAATGTATGGCAGTGGATGGGACACGGTTGACTCTTTCTGAACACATCCCTTGAACATATAACGACACTGATGTGATGGATCGGTAGCATTACCCCAAATGTGGATGGTTTGGCGAGGACCATGGTGATGAGACCGGTGAGTGAAACAACCCAACCCGATGTGATACGGAGGACAAAGTGTCATGTTCAAGAGCGACTTGCTACCATTAAAGCTTTGAGGTTCTCCCAATTTTTCCCCAGTCATTTCTGACTAGTACCTCTTTATTTTTGTCAAGCTTGAGGAGGATAACATATGCTTGTTCTATAACCTGCCCTTCGGGCAAGCCCATCGCTATGTTTTAACGAGCTTAGCGATAGGGAAACTCATTCTCGTCTAAAGACAAGTTTGTCGCTATTTAATCATTTTAACGAGTCTAACGACAAGGAAAACTCGGTCCTTTTCATTTTTAGAGAGTCTGAAAAGGTACAGAAAGTTAACTCCAAAATTCCTTTTTCGTCATCTAATCCCTTAAGTCCGAAAAAGTATAAAACAATACAGAAGGGATGAGTTTTCGATTACTTTAACGAGCCGAATAAAACAAGCGCTCGACCTTTTTGTGTAATAATCCCTCAGGTCCAAAAAGATTAAAATCTAGAGGAGGGATGGCTCTTCCGGTCACTTTAACGAGCTGGAAGGCCAAAACTCGGCAAACTTTTCATATTTTACGAGTCAGGAGAAAAGAGCTCAAAGAAGACTCGTCTTTTGAGGAACGAGTGATAAACAGGGATAGCAGCAGATTCCAGGTACAGGTTGGAATTTTCCAATCACGGCAGTGTCACAAGGATGGCTAAGTGAAATCACTCTTCGCAGCTGTTCCTCAAAATGGGTAAACAATCATATGGAGGTGAACGATTGGCCAAATGAAATGGAGGTGGCGGGTGCAAACACGACCAAGGCTTTTATGGATAATAAATTTACGATCACAATGGTTATTTACCGGAATAGGTTCATTTTTTAATGAGCTTGAACTCTGGGGGAAACTCTTGCTCAAAAGCTTATGTTTATTTTTTAACGAGCATGAACTATGACGCTAAAACTGCTCGGATCTCGCTTTTCTATTTTTTAACGAGCATAAATTCCGCGGTAAAACTGCTCGATAATATGGTCAAATTTTGATTTTTACCATTACTAGCTTTTCTCTTTTTCAAATATAGTACTGCATTTTCAATTGCTGCAACAAACTTTTTTAGAAATGAATAATATTTGCATGAAAACGAGATTATAACCCTAATATTTCACTTTAAACTGTGTAAAAAGCCATTAAAAGGTGTTTTTACCTCTCATTTACCATTTCATTTGCATTTGGTTGGTTGGAGCTCTGGAGGTGCCTCTTCCCCCTTGATTTTCACCAGCTGATTCTGGGAGATTCTGCGGACGATTTTCGGTGCCGTCTGGACCAGGTAGGAGCTAAACCCTAGCTCTTTCTTTTCACGGTTTCCTTTTCCTGTTTTTTGCCTGTTTTCCGGTCTTTCTGAGCCCCTGGGGTTTTGCCAGGGCGCCCTAGGATCAGCGCAGGTTTCCCTTTCGAAACCTGCGCTAAAGGTCAAGCTGCCTTAAGGCAGCCTGACCCTCAGCGCAAGTGGGAGACTTCCTGCCTGCGCTGGGCTCAAAAAGACTGAGTTTTAAGGTTATTTTTGATGATTTTTTCGCCAGTTTTTCATCAAATCAGGAATTCACTCTATCTCTTGTTTGCTTTGCAGGGAACCTTGAACAAAATGTCCTTTACATGGCGAGAACGAGAACATGAAGAGGAGGACATGATTGCCCTCCATGACCCAGTCACGGTGAACGCGCTGCGGAACTGTGGCCTGCTGAAGTTCTTCCGTATCTCTAGCATGAGAGCACAGATTTCTTTACTGCAGTATATGCTTGATGCTTGGGATCCTGTTAACCAAATTTTCCAGATTAGGGGGAAGACCATCCCCTTGACCATAGAGGACATGTACTTCTTGACTGGACTGTCAAGACGAGGTGCCCCCATTTCCTTATCAGGTACGGCCCGGGGGACTGATTCCACCAGAGATTATGTCCGCCAGTATTGCAGGGAAGGTTCTCAGCCGAGCAGAGACGACAAGATTGTTATCCGTGAGATTACTGATCGGGCTCTCAGGTCCATTCTGTTCACTATTGGTAGGATGGCCGGCAGCGCAGCTTTACATGTTGCCAACAGGTCTTATATGCAGCACGCCTTGGAGTGTCTCCAACCGAAAGTATTCAACTGGTGTGATGCGGTACTTGTTCAGATGAAAAGTCAATTGACCAAGGTAAAGGACGGGAAGCTGAAGAACTTTGGATTTGGTTCTATTCTGACTGCCTTCGCCTTGGAGAAAATCCCACTGATGCAGCCTCAGTACATCATACTTGACTTGCCTTCTCCGACCGAGCCACGCATGCAGAGGTGGGTTGACCACATGTCTAGGCATGCAGGTCAACCTCAGATTACTTTTACTGAGGCCTTCTTTAGGTGGTTCGAGCGTCAAGAGATGGCGTTTTCTGAGTATCCATATGTGGGTATGGATTTCCGAGGTGATCCGGATTTAGTGCTACCGGATGGCGAGCAGTGGGGTGCCATTGGTAAACTCTTTGACCATATTACTGTTTATTGTTCTTACTCATAATGTTGCTGTGCTTTATTCTATCAAGACTTTTAATTGTACTCTTGGGTGCATGTAGATATTGGTCCTGTTCGTCCAGCAGTTCGTCCGAGATCGCCAGCTGCTGCCCCGGCAGGGGAGCCTGCTAGGAGAGTTGTTATTCGCGATCTTGACGACACCGAGACCCTTACAGCTGTGCAGGAGCAGGTTGAGAGCCTCACTCGTGGCCTTCCGGATGTACAGATTGACGAGTTACCTTTACAGATGCAGCGGCATACCATTGGTGTGCCTAGATGATGGACTCGTCTCTTGCGCATGATTGCACAGGCCGTGACGTACTATCATGAGCACCACTAGGCTAGGGTGCCCCCTAGCATCTTTTTGAGTTCTTAGGTCATATGACCAATTTTGTCTTGGTTACAGAACATTATGTATGAACTTATATAAACAGCTTATATATTTTGATTTTCGTGTTTTATTCTGGTTGATTTACGTGATCCATATGTACAATTTTTTGATGATGTGTCCTTTTTATAAATGTTGCAAATGTCTATCTAACACATAGTTTGCTAATGAGTCAGTTAATGTGTTTAAGTTTCTTGAAATATGTTGATATTGAATTGAATCAAATCGTCTTTCCAAGATCTTAACCCTTAGGAACATGCGATAAATAGCTGGATTGCGAACAGAATATATACCATTGAGTTGCAGTATTACGAGCTATGAGTCTAGCCTGACAATTAGTCGGTGTATTCCACGTGTGATGGCATCAGAGAGTAGTTCTATCAACGCGCTATACTCAGCGATGTTATTCGTTGATTGCCCAATACATACACCTCTGAAACTTACTAACTCGCCGCTTGGATCAAAAATGGCCCAGGCTGCGGAGGACAGGTTCCGCGAACTACGACTCGCTCCGTCGGCATATCCAACACATGTCTCCAGAAGGTTCGACATCTGCAACGGAAAAAAAAGTGGATCACTCGACCAGAACAAACACTTTAGCGAAAACAAAATACAACAAAAGCATGCAGGTTACTATTTAAGCATAGTAACGCTTGAGGTACAACCCGTTGCGGGGCTGCGCCAGTGGAATTCCATCGTAATCCATTAACTCGTAGGCTCCTTTTGCTAACACCCTTTTAACAATATAGGGGCCCATCCATAAGGACTTGAATTTACCTGCTCCCAATTTATCGGATTCTTGGTCATAAAGCAAGACCAAATCACCTTCTGAGAAGATACGGGGTTTGACATTTTTGTCAAACTGAGCCTTGACTCGTTTCTTATGAGCTTCGTTAGCCAAAGCGGCGTCACGACGGGTTTCATCCAACTGGATTAATTCCAAGAAATGAGCCTCTTCTTCTGAGGTTCCGGGGAGAAGATCAATTGCGAGTTTAAGCGACGAAATTTCGCACTGGATCGGTAAGACTGCTTCCAGGCCATACATCAATTGAAAAGGTGTGAACCCAGTTGCATTCTTTACCGACGTTCGGTAGGCCCACAAGGCTGAGTACAGGATTAGGTGCCACCTTCTTTTGTGAACCCCGATCATCCTTTGCAACATACGCTTCAGGACCTTGTTGATTGCCTCAACTTGTCCGTTGGCTTGCGGATAATATGGGGTAGAGCTGTCGTGAGATAGCCCTAGCTTGGCAGCTAATTCGACCATCATGTGATTGCGAAAATGCGACCCATGATCTGTGACTATAGCCTGTGGTATGCCGAACCTGGCGACTACATGATTGAAAAAGAAAAGGGCAGCTGTTTCACCAGTGTTATCCAATGTAGGCATCGCCTCGGCCCATTTGGTAAAATAGTCGACAGCGACTATAATATACCCATGCCCCCCGGTCGAGGTGGGGTTACATTGCATGAAATCGATGCCCCACTTGGCGAAGGGCCCAACAGCAACTATCGGCTGTAAAGGTGCGGGTGGTCGTCTGGTTTTGTAATCAAAGATTTGACAAGCATGGCAACTTCTGACTGCGGTTATGCAATCTTTGAACATGGTTGGCCAGAAGTATCCTGCTCGTAAGATTCTTTGTGCTGTTGCATATCCAGACTGATGCCCCCCACACGCGCCTGAATGACAATCATTCAGGGCTTTTTCGGCCTCCTCATGGGTAAGGCACCTCCTCAGAACTGTATCGACACCACGACGGTAAAGTGTATCACCGACGATCATGTAGTCTTTTGCTTGGTATCGTATACGTTTTTGTTCGGAGTGAGAGGTGTTAGGCCTGAACTTTTGGGTTTGGAGATAAACTATGATATCCCCATACCACTCATCGCTTACAGATATCAGAAACAAACTTTCGTCCACGATTGACTCTTCCGATGTTTCATCGTTGGACGATGATGGGAGATCGCACAATAATTCTGCGAAAACTAGGGCCTTCTTTGATTTGGATTTTACAAATTCCAGATCAAACTCTTGAAGGATCGCTATCCATTTTGAATATTTGCCCCCCAGCAACTGTCGCGACAGTATATAAGTCATGGGGTTGCAATCTGACAGGATGGTAGTTTTCCGAAAGAGGACATAATGTCGAAACCTTTGAATCGCTTGAACAGCTGCAAGCGCTAGTTTTTCAACATAAGAATATTTACTTTCTGTATCGTTTAAGTTTTTACTTAAAGAATAGATAGTATGTTCTATTCCATTGACTTCTTGAACTAAAACCATCGCAATGGTTGTATCCGCTGCAGCTAGATACAGGTTAAAATCTCTTTGATAGTCCGGGGCGTACATTAATGATGCTTTTATTAGACAATCTTTCAGAGCATCAAAAGAAGCTTGCGCCACCTGGTCCCAGACAAAAGGTACATCCTTTTTCAATAGACGAGTATAACCCTTAGCAAGTTCTGCGTAATTTGGAATGAACCTCCTCAGAAAGTTTGCTTTCCCTTGGAGTTTCTGAATCTGAAGCAAATTTGAAGGTGGAGGCAAATTAATGATTGCCTGAACCTTGCAGGGGTCGAGACGAATCCCATCCTTAGAGACTACAAAGCCAAGTAAACGACCAGAACCGACGCAAAACACACATTTGTGTGGATTGAGTCTTATCTTGTAGTGTCGGCAACGTAGAAATATCGCTCTTAAATGCTGCGGATGATCAGTCCGCTTTCGCGAATGAGCCGGAAGATCGTCGAGATAAGGTTGAATAATGTTCTTGATGTCATGGAAGGCATAATTCATCGCCCTCTGAAACGTCGCCCCTGCGTTCTTTAAACCGAAGGGTAATTTTCGATAAGCGAATGTGCCCCACGGACAAATAAATGCAGTCTTTGATTGGTCCTGTGGGCGGATATTTATTTGATTATACCCGGAAAATCCATCCATAAATGAAAAGATTTCACATCCGGCGCATTCATCAATTATCTGGTCGATGAAGGGTGTAGGGTAGTTGTCCTTCGGACAAGCTTGTTTTACATCCCTATAATCAACACACACTCTAATCGTCCCTTGTTTTTTCATAACAGGGACAATGTTCGATACCCAATCGGTTAGAGGAACCGGGTAGATGAATCCAGCATGGAGGAGTTTTTCAACTTCCGCCTTAATGGCAGCGGCTTTCTTCGGGTGCACCTGCCGAAGCCGTTGCCTTACTGGTCTGACATCAGGATACATTTTAATTTCATGTTCAACGATACTCGAGTCAATGCCTGGCATTTCATCATATGACCACGCAAAGACATCTCTAAATTCGCGAAAAAGAGCGTTATATATTTCCAGTTCTGAAGGGGAACAACCTTTGCCGACATAAATATTCTCTACAACATCTGTTTTGGTCGAGATATTTATGGCTATAGTCTCTTCAATATTGGATAGGTTTCGCTCGGAATCCACCGTATTTACAGTATTCGTTAGGAACTCAAATACTGAAGGGTGATAAAGGTCACTTTGAGTATCTTCTTCATATTCCGGAAGAAGGGAACGATGGTGGTGATCATTCCATGGTGCCCCCTCAATCATCATTGATTGTAAGATTCCTTCGTCAGTCCCATGTACTTTCGACCAAGGATCTAATGGGGTTCCATATTCTCTAGATCTATCTACCCAAACGCTTGATGAGCGTTGATTTGGGCTCGCCTCCCATGCGTGAAACATTGATTGCTACAATATTTCTAAAGGGCTTGGGGGCAAAACCATTGAATGATCCATGTTGACCTTCGTGGAAGATATCATGTTGCAGGTTGCTACAAACGATACATTTCCTATATAAATAGGAGGTGGTAGCGCGAAAGTTCCCATCAATGTGGGGTCTTTCAATAATCCTACTCCGATGTCTTGAATTGAATGGTTGCTCTCATGGATCATGGGAATGCTTCCTGTAACTTGTGAACCATTAGGGAGGAAATTCTGTTGGTCGACGATCGTAATCCCTCCTTCAAACGGGAATGTGATCTTCCTAAAATAAGTCGACAGGACAGCTGCCATGGCATAAATCCATGGTCTACCCAGTAGGATGTTATAGTCAAGATTTCCATCAATGACTTCTACATCAATTTCTACTGTCTTTCCTCCTAGTTCAACTTTCAAGTTATTAAGGATACCGTAAGGGGTATAAGTCCTTCCGTCGACGGCTTTTAATGTCATCGAGGATCGCGACAAGGTTGGAGATCCTAAAGTTTTCCAGCAACTCATAGACATAATACATGTCGAGGCTCCCTCATCAATTATCGTTCTGTGAACTGTTTTGTTGAGTGCTTTCACTTGAATAAGGAAAGCTAGCTGAGCTGGTAACTGAGGATCATGTCCCTTGTGATCAAAGGATACTAGATTGGAATCCTTAGGATCAACCCCACCAATTGCCGATAACAATGCCTGCCTTTGGGTTGGACAATTTTGTAGCACTTCAAGAGTCGACATAGCAGATGGCGATTGGGCCAAATCTTCCACTATATTATAATGCTGCGCCGCTCTGGCGCGAGGATTAAATGTCGACTTGTGTACTACACCCTTCGGCGGTTTTATTGTTAATTCAGGGATGGTGGGTGTTACAGCTTCTGTCGAAGTTGTTGTCGAACTACTTGGTTGATCTTTACCTTTTTCGTTCGACACCTGATGATTCCCATAATCTTTGTTCCTTGTCGAAATCAAAGCATCATTCTGCTGTTTCGAAACCGACAACATTAGGACTTGCGACGGGGAAGCATTTCCACTATCAACCAGATTTTGACCTGGGTTGGGAAATGGATCAGTTAACACAGCTGAGGTTTGGGAACTTTTAAAGAACCTCTTTAACTCAGCTTTGAATGGGCAATTCTTTGTGGTATGATCCTTATCATCACATATTAGACATGGATAATTTTGTTTCCCTTTGCCAGGAGGGTTTGAAGAATCTTTTCCAGGGGATGACTCACCCTGTTTCTTCTTCTTCCCTTTGTTTTGTTTCTTCTTGCTTCCTGGTTGATTGGTTTCTTTGCCCTTATCTTCCGATACAGCATTTACTTCCGAAGCAAGAATTTCTTCTTTTGCATTTTGATCCGAATTCTTACGGGCTTTCTTTGACGAAGCCTTTATCGATTTCGCGTTTGCTGTGCCAATCACGCCATCACCGGCATGAGCGTCACTGTTTGATTTAGGAGGGGGAGGAATTGAAAACTCTGGTCTAGGGGCGTCAGGTATTTTGTCATAGAGTGTGCCGGACTGAGTATAAACTAAGTCCAAATATTGTGCACGAGCAATCACTTGCTCCTCTGTTACGACTCCCCCCTTGGCCACATCTTCCGTAATAGCCGGAAGTAACGACTTTATAAACCATTCAGCTAATAGCTGATCGGGAACATATGTTTTCACCATCCTACGACGACGATGCCACTCATGTATATGATCAGATATATGGGTAGCAGTTGTCTGTTTGAAGTTGGTTAATATTTCTGTTCCCGTTTCATACCTTATCGGTAATTGAAAGTGGGTTAAGAAAGTCGTGGCTAGGGAACTAAAATTGTCGAAAGAGGCTCTTGGCAATTCAATATACCATGTAGCCGCTGGACCTGTCAATGTCCTCTGAAAAAGGCGAAGTCTTATCGAATCGTCGTTAAGGGTGTTCGACGAACACCACAGATGAAAAGTCATTACGTGATTCGACGGGTCTTCACCTGGATTTCCATTGAATTTAGGAATGTCAGATGGAAGTTTATGAGGAATCGCTGGCCACCAAGGGGCATAAGCAATCGGATCGTTGGTTAAACGGTGTAAATCGGGTAACTCTAAAGTTGCCACGAATGGTAACTGTTGATTCAGGTTAGGCGAAGCGTAACTAGGGTACGATGGAATCGCTTGAGCAGTGGGTCTTTGCATACCAGCATAATGTAATTGATGTTGGTATGATTGATACGGTTGGTGGACTTGACCACTGTAAAGTGGTTGGTTTTGACCGTTTTGGATATACGGCTGTCCACTATTCGCAAAGATCTGCTGCTCAGAACCTTGGTACACTTGCTGGAACTGCGGTTGTTGGTATTGTACAAGCCATGGTTGTGACGCCATGTTCTGTTGTGCCATGCTAACCATTGGACCAAGGTGTGGGGTAATTGTACCCGTTTGTACTTGTGTCGTCCCACCAGTTGGCGATTGTGGTTGTGACCCATGGTCAAGCGACTGTTGCATTACAACCTGAGAAATCTGAGGTTGACATGTAACAGGTATTGCTTGAACTTGCGACACGGTTACAATAGCCGGGGTGGTTGGGATGTTTGTCATAGGTACACACTGTTGCATAGAATATACAATCCTTGGTTGTTGAGGTAGCATAGGTACCCAACTACTCGATGCAATTCCAGTATAACCAGAATACTGTTGAGAACTGCCATATGGATATCCTCCCGGAGGAGGTAATGAAAGGGCATACTGCCCCCCATATGGTAGCAATCCGGAACTCAGAGGGATTGTTAGTCCTTGAGGACTAGATGGCCCAAATTGACCTCCATGAGGGTCAATCTCTCGAGTTTCAACATAAGAATTACCGGGTATTACTCCGGATGAACAAACTGGAACAGACCATACTGTCGAAATAGTCCCTTGGTGGACTCCTTCTAGCTGTTGAGAGCTAGTTGGGACAGCTGGTATGCCGGCAAACATCGTTGGAGTGACGGCAGGGGCTTCTGCTGTCGCTGTGTCATTTGACACAGTCCTAGATGATGACGGTTGTTCAGACATTTTAAGTCTATCCAATAGATTGCCTAGCGATTCTACAGGGACTTCCACTTGTGGTGGATTAACCTCTGATGAAGGAAAGAGAGTGACCCCTACTCCAAAATGAGTTGGAGTACTTGCTTGCGGATCCTCTGCAATTTCCTCTATCGCAATCAAACCTTGTGGAAGAGGAAGACCGTCAGGTCCGTAAAATATTTCTGGTGCCGAAGAAGTGGTTGTTTCGACAGCGACAGTTGCTTGGGGAACAAAACTTTCTGGACCGGTTACAGATGGAACTGGTTCAGTTACACAAGTATTTGCCCCCAGACTAGGATCAGTATTACTGTCCTTTTGTGGCTGTTGAACTTCTTCTATAGAGGCAGGGTTTCCAGAAATGTTAGGAGTAACCGGAACCTCAGTTGCAGTTGGAACACTTGTTCTAACTTTCAAAGGAGATTTTGAACCGGTTAAACGAGTTCGCTTTGCCCGTACTGTTTTCGATTCCGGGGACAAAGACGGTTGACTCGTAAGCCTCCGCGAACGACGGGTTTTCAATTGACTTTCTTCCACGATTGCGGATTACTCGATCAACTAAGATATTAAAAGGGGAAATTTGTGTTTCCGAATTGAATAAATTTTATTAGACGCTTTTAGACACAACTTGCTTTTTCACTTTTTAAGAGTCGAGAAAAAGCTAAAGATGACTCTAGTCTCCTTCGATGTATTAACGAGCCCGAAGTGACAAATGCTCGGTTGGACTTTTTCAGTTATAGAGTTTGAAAAAGGCCAAAAGAAACTGCTCTGGAGATCTAGGCAGAGGGTGTGCCAAACCTTTCGCAAAACCACAGAATACGTTTTACGGTACGAGTGGTCGATCTTCGTGAATGTTGTGTTCACTGCATTGCGATCAGTAGGGCGGCCGACACGGTTTCCTATTGGATAAAGGCTTTATTCCTATAGGGGTCTCCCAATATATACGCGACGGTACGTGGGAGCACAAGTCCGTATTAGTGCCACCGACTCTCAGGAGGAATCACCCACCTTCGTCGAGATCGACAGTCACTACGTTTAACGACGCCGGAACACGTCTCTAGCTTAGACCTCTAGATGTTTGCGTTATGTTTCAAAGCGTTGTTAGGTTCATTCAATATATTTTAAGTTGATCTTTTTAAAGTTTTCCTTTCAAGGTTCACCACGAGATGTATTGATACAAATTCCTAAATGCAGTCTAAGATGAGAAGCAAGCTTTTCCAATCTTTTCGACTTATGAAAATCTTAACTACTGAGGGAAAAGAGAGACAAAATCTTTTCACACAGATCAAAGAGCACTCGCTAATGCACTTTTTCCCTAAATCAACATACAAACTTATATGCAAAATGCAAAGATGCAGGTATTTCTTTTCTCTTTCTTAATGTTTGTGCGACAATACAAAAAGAAAGCTGTTGTATAATTTTGAATTCAATTTCAAGTGAAAGCAAACAAGCTTGTCCAAAATCAAAAGACACCTTAAGATTTACTTGTTTCGACACTAGAAATATATAAACTCAAACCAAATGACGAAAGCAAAAGCTCAATCAGCTATGAACAGCAAATAAACTAACTCTTAAGATCAAAACGACACTTTATCACAGGTCTAGATCTAAGAGGTCACAGCAAGACTAGTTCACTTTTCGTTATGGGAAACTGTAAATGTATAAGAAATACACAAAGAACAAACACAGTTTCTTTATACAACTGAGGCGGAATAGTGATAAGGAAAGTTGGTTTCAGATAGGCCCACTGACTGGTAACAAACAGCAAAAACAAGAGTGAAAACAGGGCAAGAAACAGCAGGAAACCCCAGCAGCACAAGGCAGGACTGGTCCAGCGCAGGTGGAACACTGCCTGTTTGACCTTCAGCACAGGTAGCCCCTTCGGGAACTACGCTGAAATGCAAATAGCCTTTGTACAGCCTGCACTGAAGAACGAAACTTTCGTTTCTGGTGGTTTCCGGGTCACAGATTGCTCAAAAATTCACAGTTTTTGCTCAAATCAGAAGCTATCAGTCAAGGACACACTAAGGGATGACAAGGAGGATGAAAAGCTATCACTAAGAGCTTATTAGAGTCCTTGTGGATCAGCTCTTCAAATCATAAACTTGCCCAGAAACTGAGCTAGAGTAGCTGCCCTCTACTTTGTATTTGAAAGATTCAAACACAGTTCGATTCGGTACTCCCTTTGTTTATGAAATGAATAGCAAAAACACAAACAACCAACAAGATACGATCCCCAGTGGAGTCGCCAATTTGTTGTTGGGAAAAGTATCCAATACGGAATGACCCTATCCCACTCTGAGGGTGATAGTACCTCAGCAACAACTGAATACAAAGCTATTCAAGATTACTTCTTTATGAGATGAGAGAGAGAAGAGAAAAGGGATCCACTAACCGTTATCTTCCGCTAATGGTTGATCCGATCTTCCCTCTTGCTGCTTGCTCCTAGCTCCTTGCTCTTTCACTGGCCCAGCTACACAAAGATCCTGTAAAAGCACAAAGAAAGGAAACTACAAGAAGCATACATCCATAACTGATTCAAGGATTAGAATAAATCAAATATACAAGCATCAATTCACCATAGAGACACATGCATATAGAAGAACCTCAAATACTTTATTAATGGAAGAAGTAAAGTTCTGAGAGTGTTACAACCATAATAGGCCCAATCCAGCAACACCTCCCAGCAGAAAGAAATCTCCTCTTCACCTCCTTCAAAGCAATCACCCAATAGTTCTATACACAAACCAACAGCACTTCCTTACTTGCACAAAATTCCAGCCTCCCTAGACCTCATGAGAGAGCTCTATATATAGGAGATTTGGAGAAAGGATGAGTCAGCTTGAGGCTGGCATGAAGCTGACTAGTGTCCTCTCCCACTTTAGTTATACTTCAGTTCTTGAGTCCACTTGGAGTTTCTTGCTTCCACTTGGAGATCTAGATCCTCTTACTCATCACAAGGCGAATTCCCTGATCCAAGTGTCAGTTTGGAAGCTTCCTGGGCATTTGACACCTTGCAGAATGACTGTGCCACTTGGCCAATCTCGCCCAGCGCAGGTAGCCTTCATTAGATTTGACATTCAGTGCAGGTACAAGGTGGAGCAGTTGACATTCAGCGCAGATGCTCAGTGGAGCAGCTGACATGATCCAGAAACAGCTTGTTTTTGAGTGTTTTCAGGTGGAGAACTGATTTTCAGTGCTGTGGTTTGCTGACCTTGTTCCTCTAGGGGTAGGAACAACATGTTTAGGGACTTTGGATCCCTCAGATTATCGACATTTCATGCTTCATGCTGTAAGGCACAAAAATGTCTATAACATAAGTGCTGGATCTTCTTCATGCAGAAGAAGAGAGAGACATATTCAAAGTTCTGTGAATTCAAAGCACTGGTCGAGAAGGATTCGGGGAAGAAGGTGAAGGCTCTTAGGAGAGATAATGGTGGTGAATGCATCTCGGACGAGTTCAAGGATTTCTGCAAGTCAAAAGGGATTCGTAGAGAGCTCATAGCTCCCCATAACCCACAGCAGAACGGGGTAGCTGAGCGGAAGAACAGAACGATTGTGGGTGCTGCACAGGCAATGTTGCATGATCAGGGCCTACCCCTTCACTTGTGGGCGGAAGCATACAATATAGTAGTTTATGCGCAGAACCGTTGTCCTCATAGGATACCTGGCATGAGTACACTCGAGGAGACTTATTCTGGTAAGAAGCCTGATCTTTCTCATTTGAGGATTTTTGGTGCTAACGTTTACATGCATGTGACGAAGGATGCCAAGAAGAAGTTGGAGCCGACCGCAGAGGTTGGGATATTTGTGGGGTACACTGATATGCCCCACAACTATCGTGTGTATTTTCCAGACAGTGGTAAAAATGTTGTGCGACGGGATATAAAATTTCAAGAGGAGAAAGCCATGAAGTGTTCGCTTGAGAGGGAGCTACACTTGCATGCAGATGAGGAGCTATTAGTTCCTAAGGATGAGCTTCAGGATGTGGATCAGCCATAGGACGAGGTTCATGGAGTGGAAGAGACCACTCATGCAACGCCAACCATCAGAGGGCGAAATCGCTTGACAGAAGCTGAGCGACTGGCTCAAGATGCAGAGAAAGTTATAGGACCACCTACAGCCCAACACAGGCAGAGACAATCACCTGATCGGTACACTGGATACATGGCTCTGATGAGAAAGTGTGTTGTGACTGAGCCATCCTCTTTCGAGGAAGCTGTGGAGGATCCCGCATGGGTAGACGCCATGGTGGAAGAGTATGATTCTATTGTCAGAAACAGTGCATGGGAGATTGTTCCTAGACCGGAAGGGAAATCAGTGGTGGGTTCGAGATGGATCTACAAGGTCAAGCAGGAAGCTGACGGGAGTGTGGAGAAGTACAAGGCAAGATTTGTTGCCCGAGGCTTTTCACAGATAGAGGGGATCGATTATGAGAAGACCTTTGCACCTGTCGCAAGGTATTCTTCCATACAGACGATTCTTGCTCTCTCAGCGTAGATGGGATGGCACATTCATTAGATGGATGTGAAGACTGTGCTCCTCAATGGAGTCATTGAGGAGGAGGTGTACATTGAGCAGCCCGAAGGCTTTGAGGTCTTCAGCAGCGAGTCGCATGTGTGCAGGCTCAAGAGAGCGTTGTATGGGTTGAAGCAAGCACCACGTGCTTGGTACACATGGATAGATAGCTATTTCACAGGACTTGGATTCTCCAAGAGCGAGGCGGATCCTAACCTATACTAGATTGTGGTGGAGGGTAAGTTGCTTATCATTGTACTGTATATTGATGATTTGATTCTAACGGGTGATGAGATGTTGATACTGTCATGCAAGAAGGATCTTGCTACAAAGTTTGAGATGAAGGACTTGGGCCTCCTTCACTATTTCCTAGGATTGGAAATATGGCAGCACAGTGGTTGATTGTTTGTTTCTCAGGGGAAGTATGCTTGGGAGATACTGGAGAAGTTCAACATGCATGGCTGCAAGCCTGTTGATACTCCTCTTCGTAAAGGTTGGAGGAAGGAGGATGCCACTTCGGGAGAAGAAGTGGATGCCACTGTTTATCGACAGTTGGTGGGGTCGCTGATGTATTTGGTCAATACATGACCTGATATATGCTATGCAGTTAACCAGCTTTCACAAGCTATGGTTTAGCCTACCAAGCTCTTCTGGAAGGCGGGCAAGCATGTATTGCGCTACTTGAGAGGCACATAGGGATATGGTTTGTGGTACAGACAGGAGGATGAGGTGAAGCTATGTGGCTTCACGGATGCAGATTGGGTAGGGATCCCAACAGACAAAAAGAGCACATCAGGAGGGGTCTTCAGTATTGGATCGACAACAGTTTCTTGGTATAGCAGGAAGCAGAGATCCGTGGCACTCAGCTCAGCAGAGGCCGAGTATATGGCAGCAAGTTTGGTTGCATGCGAGGCTATATGGACGAGGAAGATCCTGGTTGGTTTGTTCGGTTCTCATTTGGATCCTACTGTGATTTACTGTGATAACCAGAGTTGCATTAAACTCTCGGCTAATCCTGTATTTCATGATAGATCTAAGCATATTGACATCAGGTACCATCATATCAGAGATAGTGTGCAGTGGAGGATCATGTTGCTTTCATACATTCCAACGGAGGATTAGGATGCTGATATTCTGACGAAGGCTCTCACCAGGAGAAAATTCGAGTACCACCGAGGCAGGATAGGGGTTGCTGATAATCCATATCTTGTCGATAGGGAGTTTTGAGATTGCAACAAGATGATGGAGCTTAGTGAAAAGAGTCGCCTTCACTAAGTGGGCCCGCAGGCAAATTATGGCGCAAGTTCTATTTTTGATCACAGTGTGGATGATCACAATGTGGGTGATCACAGTGTGAGTGATCACAATGTGAGTGATCACAATGTGGGTGACCAAAGTGTGGGTGACCACAGTGTGGGTGATCAAAGTCTATTTTTAGACTGGCTATAAAAAAAAATAGAAAAGTCAAATATTATTGTCTCATAATAATATTTGGACTATAAACTTGATCTTATTCTCTTTGAGCACTTCAGTTTGAGCTACAGATGTGGCCCATGTAGCTGTCAGAAGGAAGTACTCTTTTCTTCTGAGTCAGTTGAGTTGTTGCATGCATGACTTCAATTAGAACTCAATCAGTTGAGTTTGGTGGAGTTGATTGTGGAGTTGATGGAGTTGTCTTCAGTTTGACTTGGTTAAACTAGTTGTAGTTAGTCTAACTACAAATAGACTAATGATGAGTTGTTAAACTAATTATTAACTCATAATACAACTATAGAATACATCAGTTAACTCAGTTGCATGTCAGTGCATGTTCAGTTTAGGAGGGACAGGTGTTAGAGAATCAGATTGCTATCAGTTGTGACTATAGTTGTGCATCAGATCTTGCAAAATCAAGGGATTGAGTATGCCAATGAGTTTGCTCATGTATTTGCCCAGGTTGTAGCTTCTGCTCACGTCTTACACATTGTGAGTGATTATTTGGAGGTGAAATACGAGTTTGGTAGACCATTCTCATTCATTCTTGAGCAGGTATTGAGCATTGGAGGCAGGCAAGCAGTGGAATAGATTTGGAGATCAGATCTTAGTTGTATTGTGTGTAACAGGTATAGCTGGTATTGGATTGCTTGTGATAAGCGTTGTACTTTGTAATGTTACATGGTCTCAATCATTAATATACAGATAGTGTGGGGTTTTTATCGAGATGCTTTCCCCGGGTTACATACTGTGTTAATGTGTGAATGCTCTTGATGTTTTATTATTATTGATGCTGCTATATTGATGATCAACATAGAGGAGCTTATGTATTGTGTATGTATTCCGCAATAGTACATGATCAGGATAATCTCTGTTGAATATGTGTTAAATTATTAAAAATTTCTACACATAGCACATCCAGGAATCTTCAACACATCCAGCTCGACAATTGACATGTAAGTGGTCTCAACTTGTCTTTTTCGGCATTTCTGCCGCTTTTTATGTTTTCACTTGTGTGAGTGTTGCTTTCTTGATTTCTTTGAATGATTTATATTGTTTACATTCATACTAGATTTTACTAGCACCGTTTAAGTTTTCATTACCATCTCAGTGTTGTCGCATGCATGCAACTATTTTTCATGAACGACCATCGGTTCAGCGAATTGCTTCACCCACATGCATGTTGTTTTGTTTGCGGAATATTTCATTCAATGTTTGCATGCATGAACAATCAATTTTTCTTACACTTAGTATCATCATGCATTCACTTTCATATTTGCTTTCAGTTGCCCGTCGTTGAGTTTGGCCAGCCTTGGCCCAGACTCTACCTCACCAAGACAACATTGCACAATATGGAGAAGGAAGGCTCTGTATTCCTCTCCAAAAATGAGCATTTCTTCCTAGCGACTATCCTCTAGGCTTGCTTTGGGAAATTCTGAGGGACAATGGTTGCTTTCCCAGAAAATTACGCAATGCATTCATTGAGCCTGCAATCATTACCAACTGGAATTGCACATTGAATAATTCCAACAGTCAACAGTCAGCCTGGATTGCACGTTACACAAACCCAGCAGCCAATAAGCCTCCCTAGACAACCCAAACTTATTTTTGTGCAAGTCTGGTAGCCACTCTCCTAGCCTCCCAGAACAAATTGTGCAATCCCTGCCTATCAATCCCCGGGTATGTGTTATGCCATTCCCAAGTTTTCTTTTACTTTTCTTTGACAGATTTATTGCCATGAATGTTGCTTTGTTTCTACACCTTTCAGGTGTTCATCTGCCTCTTAGTAGTTCAAGATCAATGGCCTCCGAGAGAGAAGGATCAAAAGACACTAACGAAATTCGCAACTGCAACAACAATTGAGGTGGTGTCCTCAAGTCTACCGATCTATGAAGATACCAAGTTGTTTCTAGAAAATGAAATCAAGCTGAAATGGCAAGAGGTCAATGATGCA
Organism: Pinus tabuliformis; assembly: GCA_031772625.1. Lineage (NCBI taxonomy): Eukaryota > Viridiplantae > Streptophyta > Pinopsida > Pinales > Pinaceae > Pinus > Pinus tabuliformis. The sequence continues at coordinate 1,413,697,384 of CM062820.1, read as the reverse complement.
TTTGCAAGAACTTTTGCAAAGTACCTCGAGGACCACTAGGCTTACGTGAACATTCACAAGTCTAGCTTGTATTGGATTGCATGTAGATACCCTGTGTTGCCATGCACGAACATGATACATTGGATCGTCTTGCACACTGATCCTGAGATGATGACTTTGAGTAGTGTCAGCGGGATGAATATTGAAACCTTCTGGGCACAAGATTACTATTAGATGTATCAAATTTTGGAGCCCGTGACTATCATGGAGACTCCCTTCAGTTTACCCAACAGCAATTCCAACTCCAGAGACATTTTAAAGAACTGGGTAAAGGAGCCAGCTAGATTCAGGATGACACCCAACCAGATTTACAAGACAAAGAGACTGCAGAACGTGTATCAATACTTGGTCATAATTGCATGTCGACTGTATGGCCGAGAAAGCATAGAAACCTTTCCATAGATTTGGGTGATCAGGTTGGACCAACTGGCCAGAGAAGGAAAACCATGTAACTGGTCCAGCATGTTGGCTCATCCGCTAAAGGAATAGGTAACAAAGGCTCGATAGTCACCTGAAGGTATGAAAGTAGAGATCTACATGTCCACCTACATCTTGGATGCAATCTGTGCCCGACAGGAGTTCTTGGGCTTGAGGTGGGCATGGTCACTAGTGGAGATTGTTGTGAACACTTATTTAAGTTGTTGTCCAAATGAAGCTTCAGAGAAGTTATCACACGGCTGTCTGATAATTTTGTCACCCCGATTTAGAAGATGATATTTGAACAAGATCCACCTTGCATGTTAAAGGCAGTAACGGAGGCATTGATAGACATTTCTGATTGGTATGCCTCACCATCCGGCACCTTCATATGGATGTACACTGTGGAGAAGCCTCTACATGTTCTACCGAAGTTCTCCTTGGACATACTCATCATGTAGGAAGTAGAATATCACATCTCAGTAGGATTGACCTTGGCCAGCTCTTCTGTTGTGGATTGGTTTATACGAGATCTAGAGTTTCAAGCAAGCAGATGTCAATTCTGAATAGATGAAGAAGTATCCATTTGACCTTCTAAGTTACAATCCATATGACCCACGTTGTCTTGTGAAAGATCACTACGCGAGAGTATAGTTCAACTAGATCCATGAAGCATTTCATTTGGCGGAGGAGGACCCATGGAGATATTGCTATAGTTTCTCCAGACCCAATGAACAGGTTGGCTTCATTGTGGAGTGGTTAATGAAGCAACATGAAGCAGCATCCTGGAGAGCACCACAAGCAGAAACAACAACAGAATTGAGTATGCCAGTGTGCAACAAGGGCAAGAGGAATATTGTGGATCACATGGAGGAAGACCAAAGATACAAGCTCCGAGTATATCCACTTGTGGAGAAAGCAATTATGGCTATAGAGGCAAAGAGGCAACAATGCGACAAGCGAGTTGTGCAAAGGTAGAGGGAGAAAAGGATAATGTTTGAAACGGAGAAGGAGTTGCATGAGTTAAAGGAACAACTCCGAAAGGAACAAGAGCTACGCAAAAAGGAGAGGGAAGTGTATAAGAAATAGGTACAACAGGGGGGGCAACATGTGAAAAAGAATGAAACAGTGCCCATACAGGTAGTGACTCATCAGAACATCTGGCATCAGGAAGACAGGGTGAACCATCGTAGGAGAAGGACTTTGCTCATGAGATAGAGCAAGCACTTCAACAGTTGGATATGGATATGGAGCAACAGGAATTGGAACAAGACATCAGCCTCATGCCTCATCACCAAGAAGTTGACTTACCCGCTTCGCCACATCCAGAAGATGGGCAAGTCTCAAGCAACCAAGGAGGCACTAAGATCCATGGAGATCAGCCGGAAGGAGATATGCACAACATCTCATTCGACGAGTCTCAACATAGAATTGTGCAGTCTCACAGAGTGATGACTCCATATGATCATACATTTCCTGTGTAAGTTGAGGAACGAGTGATTGTGTCTGACATGGGAAAACATCTAGCAACATTAGCCGATTCTACCAGAGTGTATGATGAAGCCACTATCTTAAGTGTTCGCTTCCTAATAGCTGAGAATGAGCGAATGGCTAAGGAACTGTAGAAGGCCAAGCAAGGAGTAGAGTTGGTGACAACGTCCACCCGAGCTGAACTGAAGAAGGAAATACTAGATGAAGTATTTTACCCTTGACTCAGTGATGCAAGCATTGTATTCCAAGTTTAGTATTGTGCGTAAGGCAGTCATCCATTTCAACGAATGGAAACAATGATGTGTTAGAAGAGCACGAATCTTAGCGAATTTTCATGATGTTGTGGATTACATGCAAACATGGATGATGAGATACAAGGGAGCCCCACTTCACTTTCTTAAAATGATGAAGCCTAGAGTGGTTGAGCTGAAGGCAAGTATCCAGAGTTAGATCTGGAACTATGAAGAGCTCCCGTAACTCATCACTAGTATACAGGCTTCCCATGCATGTGTATTCAAAATTATAGATATTTTGGTGTGTGCACATGCGATCCCATCTATTGGGGCTCTCACCTAGTTGAAGACAAAGGAAGAGGTCCGACTAGAGCTTGACTCGTACTTAGATGAGTTGATGTGGATTTCCACTGGCCCAAACTTGCCCATCAGTGTAGAGATCATGCATAAGTATTTTGTTGGTCCAATCGCATTGAAGACAATGATGCACATGCTTTCAGATGAGTTGGACATAGGAGCCCGAGCAGTGTACCCGGATGCTATGGAGGCAAGAGTTAGGTTCCAGAAATATGTCACCTTGTAGCATAAGGACACCATCGTAGACTACCTATCATGGCATCAGTATGCTACTGTCAACCACGATGAAGATGTCGAAGAGTTGGTATTCCAATAGTTTTCTGGGTGATAGTGATGTCTAGCATGGCTTGATGAAGCCATTTTTTCTCACATGGGTACATGTGCATTTTAATGTAACATCTTGTCATGTGTAAGTCAAGTGTCAATAATTGGATGTAACAGTCATAGAATAGATGAAGATTCATGAGGGTAGATGAACTGTCACAAAGGGGAATGTCAAGGGTTACCCCACCCTTTGCTATAAATAGTCCCTCATAACTCATTGCAGAGGCTTTTGGCTAGTAAAAATTTCGATAAGACTATCTTGGAGAGAGCTTGGATTGTATTGTAACAAGTCTTAGCTTCTCCTTTGCGCAGCTAGTACATCTCTTTGGAGGAGCGGGCATTTATGACTGTAACGTTCTGCTGTCAGAACAAGTGGTTGGACATGGATATATTGTATGACTGGAAATTACACTTCTTAATATAACAAGAGTCAACAAGTTTCATGCATATGTTGTATTGTATTATATTCTATCTGGTTTACTCTAAATTATATATGTATATGTTTTCTTACGCATGCATGTATAACTATCTATGTATGTATGTATAAATATTCCTGAAATGTGCTATTTGTTTAACCATCACTTTGGATTTCTAGCTAACTTACCTTCCATGTTTTGATGCATCTTTCCTCATGTGTTCCCTTCTTAACTTTGTGCTATCACAGGTTTCCAATGGGCCACTCGTCTCAACCCTCGTGTGTTAGAACCTCTCATGCACCTGTTTCATTGCAAGTAGTTGTGAATTTGATTAGTTTTCTTCCATTTGGGCATTACTTTAGTAGAAGCTTAGGGAGATCAAGGAATACAAAAAAGGATGATAGCAGGTGGATTTGGCCCCACTCCTCCCTTTAGGGACCATGGTTTGAGGAAAGAACTCCTATGCAACCCTAGAAAAAAAGAATTATGATTTCTTATGGAATTTATGGTTCTCTGCTACCTAGGCCAACATCTCTTCAGTGTTCAAGCATAGGTTTCAATTTTCATTTTTGATGTCTTCATCCTTGCATTATGTCTCATGGTGTTTCACAATATTCTGCAAGTATTTTGATGCATGAAATAGGCAACTAGGTAATGAAATTTTGTTTTCTTAAGTTGATTGAAAATATTTCTTGTCTGACATGATTCATTGATAAATTCTAGTGATGTATGTATTGCAAGAATTTCAATAGTGCAGGAAGGTCTCATGCTAGTAATCCCAACCTAACTGCATCCATCCATGATCATGAAAATCCACTAAGTTCCTCAACCAATTCATCATTCCATAAGAACAACTTTCCAGGTTTGTTGAGAAAATCCAACCATCTTGCAAACTCTGTTTTGAGCTTTGAAGAAATCTTAGCCAGTCCCTTGCCTTATCTCTTCCATCATTCACCTTCCCTGAGCCCTACCCCACCTTCCAAATCACTCCTATTGCTCTCGGTAGGATCCTGTAGGAATACAGGAGTTCCTGTAGGAGCATTAGGACATCATGTAGGAAGCATTAAGACATCCTTTAGGATGACCTATAGTGGTCTGTTTTGAGGACGATCTAAGGAAAACACATCTAGGAAGATAGAAGAAGACCCCTACCTACATCCCAAGTCATCTAACCTTTCACCACCATCCCCAACCCACCTGCCACATCACCAAGAAGATTTAACATTCACATTTTCACAAAAAGAAGAACAAAAAGACAAAAGGAGTTATTATGTTAATTCATATGCATAGGAGTATAATGTTTGGTTATTTTAGATTGCATGCTTAGGATACTTGGGATTACACATATGTTAGCTTAGAATCCTTCTGCAGCAAGATCTCTTAGAAATTAGTTAGATGAGTGGTGTGTTCAAATCATTTGATTTTAGTCTTTCCTTATTGCAGTAGACACTATTTCAATTCTCCCAATTAGTGCAAAATTCCCCTTCCTTAATTGGTAATCAAGCTTCTTCTGAATGAATAGAATGCTGGTTTGAGAAACCATAGTGGTCTATTGCCAACTCAACAGTGAAAAAGAGTGGACCCATCACATCTACTTGTGTATACAACACTATCACCTCCAAGTTTGTACGAATCTCGGGTTAATAAAGTAAAGTTGGTAGACCTAGGAGTTGCAACATTCTTGCTACAATACTGGTGCTCATCACTTTTTCGCACCATTGCTAAGGAGGTGCCTGAGTAGGATGTGATTTCTTCTTTCTTTCCTCCATTTCTTATCTCTTTCATTCTGCTATTAGCTTCATTTATGTAATATTAATTGTAAGTTGGTTTGATTCCTTTTCCATTCTGCAAGTGAGATTTCATAAAACAGTTAGTTTCCATTCAATTGTTATTTCAATTCCGCAATAGTCTCAAAGCTTGAAAAAACACAAAACAAAACAAAAACACTTTGTTCATGCCTCATGGGAATAGGGATAACTCAGGAAAATTTCTACCAAATACCCCACCACTTCAAGCAACCAACCTTCCCTCTTCTTCGGTGGTTGTGAATTGGAGGACCCCTTAGGAAAATAACCAAATATTTTTGAAGAGCCTACATGGGGAGAAGAAGAAGGATAACTCATTCCAACTAGCCTAATGGCTAAAAATAGAAATGAGAGGATATAGAGAAAGAATTGAGGGTGCTTTTCCCATCAGAGAAACTAATGGGGATACCAAGATGAAAAACATAAGGCCCTTTTCTCTTCCTCATTTCCATGGCCTGACCTCAGAAGATCCAGATACTTTCTTGTTTGAGTTTGCTATCATATGCATAACTTATGATTACACCACTGATGATCAAAAGTTGAAACTATTCCCATCCAATCTCAAGGATGCAACTTTGCACTGGTTCATGGGTTTACCTGGGGATCGCATCAAAACCCAGGCTCAAATTGTTGGGAACAGGTCCCCTAAGGTCAATTTTGGGGTCAAAAATGAATGTTTTGGGGCTAAAGGCCCAAGTTTTGTATAAAGAATGTAAAGTCTCTAGATTTTTTGGTTGTGGAGCATGAAGATGTAAAGAGTCAAAAAGGGTTTCTACCCTTACATTAGGTAACTTGTGTCGAGTTTATGAGATCCACCCTTGGTTCATGGACCATGGGATTATATAAAAAGGAAGTCTTAGAAGAGCCTAAGGTAGTTTAATTTAGTAAGTTTTTGGGAAATTGATTGATGTAATGGGTCTGTGAGAGCTAAAAGCAAAGAGTCTTAGCATAGGAAAGAGGCTCTACAGCTGTGTGCACAGAGGCCTAGGTTAGAAGTCCGCAGCTGAGTGTGCAGACCGCTGTGGCTATGTGCGCAAGGAAGTTAGAGTTTGTACTGAAGATCTGAACCATCAATAAAGAGAATTATTCTGGGGATACCTGTGTATGGGCTCTTTTACTTCTGTTATGAATGTATGTGGTTATGTTAGGTTGAATATTGGGTTTATGATTTTATTCTATATTGATGTGTGAACCTATGTGTTTTACTTTGTCATATGAACGCAAGTAAGCATATCTGTTTATGCAAACATAATCATAATGCATGATGAAGTTATCCAATACTTAAGCTAATTCGAGTAGACACAGAAGTAGGGGTAGTTACAAAGGCACGTAAGTATCTGAGTTTCCTATTTAGGGTACGCAAAGGACGATCATAGACCTTCGTTAAGGTCTTGAAGCCGAATAAGAAAAGTATATCGATAAGCCCTAAAGAGCTTATCAGTCTATGCGGAGGAAGGGTTAGGTTATAAAATGACATCACAACTATCTCAGGGTGTAGAAACTTGGTTCCTGCATCCCCCCATACTGCTTCGGGTGAGACTTCAGTCCATGCTCTGCAGATTGATGCCGAAAGGGCTAGTATTGTGGGGATTTTCTTGGCTAATTAACGTTGAACTTGGTTCAAGGCCCATCAAGCTAACAAATGGTTTCATTGTCAGGACCAGGATCTGCATAACGAGATGTGTGATGTCACATCACTGGAATCCAACTAAGAAGGAGATCGAAGACAATTTAGATAGAAATATCCATGAGTTCGTGGTATAAGAGAACAAGAATCCATGATTGATGAAAGAACCATGGTTGGATAGATACCTATACATGGAGATACATGAAATCTTCTTTTGTTCCTTCTCGTTCGAGTTGTACGAGTGGATCGAGAAATTGGCAAACGACCAAGGAAGGTGGAGGCTTGACTGTCCAATAGTCTAGACCTCCAAGTTAGTGTAGATATTAGAAGCCTTTGAAGATAAGATCACACACACTTTCAATCATTGGCTTGATCGTATCATAGGAGGGTTCATTACAAAGTTCACGGTCAATACCTCAATCAGTTACAACAAACCAAAGAACCACTTCTTCAAGGGGCAGCGAGGTAAGTATTTAAAATCATTAAATACCTGGATTAAGATGCTCTTGTGTGAAAAGTGGGTTATTCAACTACCTTGATGTTTGGGGTTACATGAAGTGGAAAGACATTTAGGAACATAGGGAAAACAGGCCGTGAATACATCTCTCTATTTGAACCTCCACTGAGTGAGACGAGGAAGTAGCATAGGCATCTCCACAGAGCATTGTTCAGTTGATAAAACAAGGGTTCCCATGAATTCCCTATCCACCCACACTGCCTCCATCTTCACCTCCACCACATACACCTTTGCCTACACCACCGCCACCTCTGCCACCATTCAATATGGCGAAATCAATAAAGCTACATGTGTTCAAGGGCATGGGAAATGAAGATCCAAACCAGTTCTGGTTCATCACAAAGGTTGTATGGGATGCTGAACGTATCATGGATGATCAAATGAAGAAAGAAACGTTGGTTAGTAATTTTTAGGATCATGTGCTAATGTGGTACATGAGGTACTGCACTGATAACCTGAAGTCTATGTTGGCAGATATCCACATTGCGCTGAATAAGGAATTCAGTAGACCTAATTCCGAAGCACAATCAATTATGGGATTCAAAGAGATCATGATGAAGCTAGGTGAGACACCGTGGGATCTGGATCAGAGATTGAAGTGTACAATCTATGAAGTTAACATGAATCTGAATAATGGACAACACCGGAAAATGTTTGTGGCTTCGCTCTTGCCTCGTATAAAGGTTGCGCTATCACAGCAAAAGATTGGGACCTAGGTGGAAGACCTGGAAATTTCGATGAGATCGCATGAGACACCGATGGAAGATGCTAGTCTAGGGGTTCAATAGATTCATGCGTAGTTGCAGAACCTTTTCCTAGAAATGCAAAGCCTGGAAAAAGATAGAACAGCTTGAACCAAGGTACACTAAGAAGTTTGGTGCCTGAAGTGCAAAGGCCAGGGGCATGACAAAGATCGTTGTCCACTTTTCAAAAATTATGTTGCAACAGGGGACCCAATGCCTCTCAGGCTGGAAGCTCCAGCAGGGCTAAGTATAGGGCCCATGCTATGGTGTGCAATCTGTTAGGTAAATGGAAAAAATGCGGCATACAATCTCCATTTGTCGTAGAAATTCGTATAGACAATGCAACAACTCTTATGCAACTACTGTGAATCGATGGGTCATGATGAGTGAAATTACCATAGTTACGAATTAATGATGGATAGAACAACCTGACCTCCGGACTAATGTACTGGGGGAGCACGAAGTGAGTATCAAGAGCACGAATGAGGCTGAGGTGGAGGAGGACCTAGTAGAGGTTGGGGGCAGTCATTTTTAACAACTACGAGGGATGAAGACAGTACGCGTGAGACTTGCCGAATCTGACGTATCTGTCATGCTGCTATTGTACTTAGTTTGAACATGTGATGGAGGATTTCCCTATATAATTAACTAAGATACGTGAAAAGGGAGCATAGACTTAATAGCCAACTCAAAACACGTAGATGATGAGGGCTGAGCCTCGCAAGGAAGATTCAAAGGTAAATATGGTGTTGCGGAGTGGAGCAACGATTGGTGAAGATAAGGGGAAGCAGCCTAAATAAGGTGAGTTGGTACGCAAAGTGCCATAAAAATGGATTGGTTTGATCTAGGACATGTAAGAGAAACATTTATGGAAGCAAAGAAAATCTTGGCTGAGGCCTCTACCTCAGGAAGTCAAGAGAAGCCGGCTGAAGAAATAGACCCATCCATGATTACTACTTTCTTAGAAACTTGTATGAACCTCCTACACAATAGCAAGGCTGTGAAGGGACTGCAGGCACTGATCAATAGGTGAACTGGGAAAGAAAACGCTACTGACAGACTTCATGTAGTCTGGAGGATTGGTAGGCATAAGGCGAGAACAGGGCGTGAGATGAGGCTCACTGCGCAGATAGGAGAATATGAGATGGATCAAGTTATTCTAGATCTATGGTCAGATGCGAATTTTTTCCCTAAAAAGACATGGGAAAGGATGGGGATACCTGCGCTACAGTGGTCTCCGATTCAGTTAAGAATGGTGAATTAGTAGAAAATCATTCCCATGGGAAGATTGCACGGAGTAACGTTTGATATCGAGGGCGCGAGAGAATTAGCTGATTTTGAGGTAATAGAGATTGTGGATGATAACAATCCCTACCCTACACTCCTTGGGATCGATTAGGCCACTGACATGAATGGGGTAATGAATGTGAAGAAGCAAAAGATGATATTTGAGAAGAAATTTCTCTACGTAGTGGTGCCCCTGAACCTTGCAAAAGGATCGTACTATACTGAATTGGTCTGCGATTATGAAAGTGATGATGATTTGGACCATATTTACAAGATAACAATGTGAGATTAGGATTGGGTGAATCTGACAGCAGATGGGCATATTGCATGGGACCGCGAAAGTTATTTCACATCAGATTCAGAGGAAGAGTTGGAGCAATGGCAGAATCGACAGAATGAAGTATCTACGTTACGTTGTAATATGATGACCAAGTCATTGCACTGTGTATCATTAGAGGTAATAAATATACCTTACTATGATGGTTTAACTGATGTTGATAAATTTTTGGATGCATTCGAGAGAGAAGTGCCAGAGAAGCATCGCTTCCAGGCCTTGTATTGGGCGCTACACCTAAGAGATGGTGGGGCACACACAAGGACAATTTTGATGATTAGCACGTGTACAGAAAGATGATGAGAGTGAGGTTTGGTCACCCACAAGTGCGACTAAGAGAGAAATATGATGGAAGGAATGACCTGCACGATCACTTGGCCAAATGGATTGAAGTGTATGGAGCAGAGCCTCAGCTGGAGTGGGTACATCTGTTTTGTCATACCTTGGATGTTATACCGATGAATTGGTACTTGGAGACAGAGCTTCACCATGGCACTGAAGAATGGGACCTTTTGCACCAAGGATTTTTTATGACTTTCAGCTTTCAGGATGGATTTGAGTGTATTGATGAAGCATTGCAGGAGGTTAAGGAAACGATCTTTAGGATACTGTAGGATCCTATCAATTTGATCCAACCTGATTGGACCACCCAGCTGAGCCACTCACTGGAGTGATACAATGTGACAGCAGCAGAAGAAGATGAAGATCTGAGGAAGATTAATATTCCAGAGACTAAAGGTCACCGTGAAGTTGAAGGACATCAACTAGAGAATTAAGACATCACCGTGTCGCTCAAAACTAGATAGGTGAACATTGGCACAGAAGCAGAGTCAAAGTTTGCAAAGATTGGGGACTACTGGGATGATGCAACAGTAGATAAGGTTTCCCAATTTCTCTGTGAATATCAAGATCTATTCCCTGTGAAGTTTTCAAATATGAAAGGGATAATAGGGGACTTGGGTGTCATGAAAATCACTCTAAAACCAAATGTGAAGCCAGTTAAGCAAAGGCCTTACCACCTCAACCCGAAGTATAAAGAAAGGGTACGTTTGGAGTTGGATAAAATGCTTGTAGTAGGCATCATCGAACCAGTAGAAGAGCCTGATTGGGTAAGCCTAATCGTATTTTAGGACAAGAAACAAAAGGATGAGATATGGATATGTGTAGATCTCAAGAAGTTTAATGATGCTTATGTGCATGATCCTTTCCCAACTCCATTCACCGATGAGGTGCTAGATAATGTTGGTGGCTAGGAAGCATATTCGTTTACTGATGGGTTCTCACGGTACCATTAGATCAAGATTGTGCTGGAGGACAGAAGTAAGACGACCTTCACAACTGAATGGGGATGCTTCATGTATATAGTGATGCCTTTTTGGCTGAAGAAAGAACTAAATATCTTCTCGTGTATAGTCATCGTAGCATTCAGATATTTCATTCACAAATTTCTCAAGGTATACTTTGACAATTGGACAATGTTTGGACTAGTAAAGCGCCATTTAGCAAGTCTACGCTTGATGCTGGATATGTGCTGGAGGTACAAGATCTCACTCAATCTGAAGAAATGTTTGTTCTATGTCCCTTTTGGGATCTTTATGGGTCACATGGTATGCATGCAAGGCTTAATGATAGACCCTATGAAGATCATGGTTATAATTAATTTGGAGGCACCAAGAAGTGTGAAACAGTTACGCGCAATGTTGGGGCATATAGGGTACTATAGAAAGTTCATCAAAAGTTATTCCCAGATTACCCCACCAATGGAGAAACTATTAAAAAAGGATGCTACATTCTGCTAGAATGAAGAATGTCAGAGGAGCTTGGATATGCTAAAAGAAAAAACGGTCACCGCATCGATCCTAGTCTTCCAGGATTGGAAGAAGGAATTTCATGTGCATGTGGACGTGTCATGTATTGCGCTGGGAACAATATTGACACAGGCTGGTGAGGGAGAATTGGATAATCCTATAGCATTCACAAGTAGGAAGCTATCTAAAACTAAGAAGAATTATTCAATGATAGAGCGCGAAGGTCTGGCTATGGTATATGCGCTCTAGAAGTGCAGGAACTACTTTCTAGGTGGACACTTTAAGATGTATATAGACCATTTTGCATTGAAGTACTTGGTGAACAAGCCTGTGTTGGGGGGGAGGGATATGCAGATGGTTTTTTCTATTTCAAGAATATGATTTCAAAGTTATTTTGAAACCAAGACGATTGAATGTCGGGCTGGATCATCTGTCGCTTATTGAAAATGAAGAGAAGCCTAATAATTTAGAGGAAGGACTACCTGACATGCAGCTCTCTGTGATGTGCGTTGTGGACAGATGATTTGAAGATATTATACACTTCTTGATGATAGGAACGACTCCAGAAGGATATACTAGCCAACAAAAGAAGGAATTGGTGGTGCATGTGATAAACTTTTCTGTCATTGCAGGGCATTTGTACAAAATGGGATTAGATGAAATACTGCGATGTTATGTGCCAAAATTTGCACAAAACAACATCCTCACTAAGGCTCTTGGAGGATCCGTGGGAGAACATTATGCAGGAAAGGAAACCATGCAGAAGATTCTACGCGTTGTGTTGTGGTGGCCGACACTACATATGGATTCAAAAGCATATTGTAGGGCATGTGATGCATGCCAAAGGATTGGCAGACCATCACGGAGGGATGAGCTTCCCCTGAATCCGCAGATATTGTTATAGCCATTTGAGAAGTGGGAAATTGAATTTGTAGGACCAATTTAGCCTCCAGGAAAGAAGACGGGTGCACGGTACATCATCACTGTGACTGAGTATTTAACCAGATGGGCAGAGGCACAACCTATGAAGGAGTCTACAAGCCCAAAAGTAGAAAATTTCATATTTAAGTATGTGCTAATGAGGTTTGGTTCTTGAATTCAAGCTTCTGTGATCCATATCATATTGTATAGAGAATTTTTCAGAAGAAATCACATTGAAGATTTAGGTTGACGCATTTTGAACCAGCGAGTGTGGTTCATCTTCAGGACATGATGAACTACACTCGCTGGTTTGAAACGCGTCAACCTAAATTTTCAATGTGTTTTCTTCCGAAAAATTCTCTATACAAGAGGTTTTGTTGTCTGAAAATTTTCATGAGAAATCGCAGTATGCATTTTCTTAATGAAACGATCAGTGCGTTGACAGAGGAATTTCATGTTTACCATTAGAAGAGTATGCCACATCACCCGTAGGCTAATGGAATGGTAGAAGCGTTTAATAAGATATCGGAGAGCATGCTGACGAAGGTTTGCAAGGCACAAAGAAATGACTGGGATGTGTGCATACCTGCGGTGCTGTGGGCTTTGTTATCACCTGGATTTAACTTCACGTTGAAGGAAGGCAATGCCAGGGTAACCACAAACCATGCTTAGCCAAGTAGCTAGCCCTATTATGCTGGGAGAGGGCTCTCTTCGTAAGGATCTCAGCCAAGATGAATAGATTCAGAAAAGGATATTAGGCTACATATAGTAGCATAAAGTTTTGATTGGATTTTGAAGGGGTTTTGCTGGATAAGGAGGAGTTGGATAGTTTAGGGCTAGGCAATTAGGTCAAAATTGCAGGGTGTTCAATGGGGAAAGGTAGGCATAAGTTTTAGCACTCTAGGGCTTGATGGGTGAGGCATTTTAATACTGATGAGAGGCTAGGATGAGCATGTGATTACCATGGATCCTTCCTAAACTGTAGAAAACATATAATGGTGAATATTTCCCCAAAGCAGAGCAGTGATGTAATGAATTCTGCCTATCAACTTGAAAACATTCACTTAGAAGAAATGAAATGATTAATGAAGTACACAAAACATGTTAACATATGATCACAAGAGAAGGAACTGAACTAAACTCCATACCACATGGATCCCAAAGAAATAGCTGCAATTTTTATTAATCTCCTGCTAAACTACTACAAATGATGTACAATCAAGGCATAAACATCTAGCTGAGTGCAACCCTTTACAATGAGAAAGAAGAAAAATATATGGGCATTGTTTCAACCTCCTCCCATCCTCAGGGGTCGAATCCCTAATACGAGGAGCTAATCTCACCAACATTGAACAAGAAACAGGAATATAGGCATCCTAACAACTTGCCTCTAAAAGTGAAAAATTGATTCATTTGAGCTCAAATTGACTTTTAATGTAATGAATCTACCCTCTGCTACTAATTATCTATCATATTTACAATCCAAGTCATCATTTACATCAGTAAAACATCCTCCATGAGAGAAAATACAGGAACACAGTCAAAACATAGAAAAATAGCCATCATGTGCAAAATTTTCCCTACGCGTAGTGCCACTTTCATGTCCCTTTTGGAGGCCTTCCCGACATCAAAATTGAGCTCATGATAGTGCATTGGAAAGGTCTTTAAGTCTACTTTATAAAACACCTAGAATTTCTTCATTTGAAGCTCATTTCACCCCTAAATTTGATTCTCCCAGGACTGCTTCTGTGTGTCCAAAAGGTGGTAGAAAGGTTAATTTTAGGGTGTTTTTTGACCTTTTGGTGGACCAGTTCTGCGCCAAAAACTTAGAAAATCCATAGGGTACATGTAATCATTGCTCTAAATCCAAAAAATGCAAGCCATTGATCCATTGGATTCCCATAGGAAAAGCGGAGCGCCAGTGGCACTGCGCATTGAGCGAGATTTTCTGTGTGTGCAATTTAAAAAATTTGCAAAAAGCAAAAGCTCCTCCAAGCCTGACCAAAATTGGTGAGGAGTACCACCATCAAGCATACTGATGAGCCAAGGAAGCTTCAGCAAGCAACCTAAGCCTATCATCCTCTTTTTTACCTTTTAGAGCCCACCTTAGCCTAGCTTTCATCTTTTTGATCCTCATGTTGCAAATTTTGTTTCGGGTCCTGTAATGGTAGGCCATGTGCTTGATCATCTGATTATCCCTATTGGTCTTCTACAACAACTTCTCTAGGTGAAAATTAACTCTCTCAAGCCAAGTCTCTCTATCATCCTCAATTTCCTTCTCAATAGGAGACAAAGTGACTGGTGACTCCTTATCACCTTGTCGTTTCACTTTGAGAATTTCTAGCTCCATGAAGACCTGCTTGTCACTCAACTGCTTGTTCTCTTGTTCCAAATATGTGATGACATACTTGGCTCTCTCCAAATTGTCCGTCAATGCTTGGAATTGAGCCTCCTTTTCCTATCCGATGATTTCCTTTATTGTTTCTTCAACCTGATCCTCTAAGTCAATTGTTTGAGTATAATGCTGATCCAGCTCATCATGATCTGTCAAATCAAAATCTCTCTTCCTCTTCATCATCAAAACCTTCCTTCCACATCTTTTCTTTTCCTTTGTGCAACTATAGCACCTGTACCTGTTATGTTGATGAAGAAGGAAAGACCCCTTCCACATCCTTTGGAGCTAGCATTTTCCTATGAGTTGATGAAGAAGGCAAGGTCCCTTCCACATCCTGTGGAGCAAACACTTGCCTATCAGCTGCAAACAATCTCCTCATGCCCCTCTAGTATGTCATGTAGGTCCCGGGCACCTCAGTAGCTTTAGTCTCTTTGGCTTTCTCATCGGTCTTCACCTGAGCACTACCAGAAGGTCCTCCTGATTCTTGAGACACTGGTGGAGGAATTTGAGGCCCCTGAAGATGTCATGAGCAATCAACGTAAACTTTGAAACAGGAACTGATACTATTACCTGTTTCGTAGAGATAGCAAAAAATTGACCGGATTTTGAAAAGGGGCATGCAGAACACACATATTTATTTTAGAGCATAGCTTTTGGCACTTTAAATAACCGATACGATTACCCATTTCATAGGGGTAGTAAAAACATGACCCGATTTTGAACAGTGGTGATGCAGAATACACTTCTTTTTTTTCGGAGCATATTTTTGACACTTTAAATTTTCTTATGTATCAAATATAAATATTTGTTTTTAAATGTTAGTGATTTTCATACTGATTTTTAAACGTTTAGATGCAACGTGTTGATGCAACATACCTTTTTTTAGAGGACTTATTTTTCACACTTTAAAATTTATTATGTCCAATTTTTATTTTTTTTAAATTATGATTTCTTAATGAATTTTCAGGTTTTTTTTTTTTTTTAATGTTGATTAGTTAAAAAAAACAAATATAAAAAAATACATAAAAAAAGACAAACAAAAAAAAAAATGTTAAAAATAATTTATCTCATAAACCATAAAAGAATTTGGAATATATATATATATATATATATATATATATATATATATATATATATATGAAGTTAAGCAACTAAAAATAGAAAGATTAAAAAAACATTAACAAAAACTAGGGGAAAAAAATTAAAAACAAACTAGATTAAACAAAAATAGAAAATTGACAAAAAAAAATAAAAATTAAAAACTAGAAAAAATAGTATTAAAAACATTTAAAAAACAAAAATAAGCTCAAATTATAGAAAAAAAATGTATATATATATATATATATATATATATATATGAAAATCTTAAAAATATATGTCTTTTCCAATTAAGAAAATAAAAGAGATTAAAAAACATTTTAAACTTATAAAAAAATGTGTTTTTGATTTAAAATAATAATAATAATAAATTAATTAATTAATTAAATTTTTTTAGTTAAATTTTCATTATTTATTTAAAAAAAACCTGTAAACAAATTTTAAATATAATTTTATTTTTTTACTTAAAAAAAAATATTTTTTTTATTAAATTTTCATTATTTATTTAAAAACAAACCGATAACAAATTTTAAATATAATTTTCTTTTTAAACGAAATTTTGTTTTTTTAGCTGGAAAAAAAATTATTAAACAATTTTTATTTTTATTTTTGTTTTTATTATAAAAACAAATAAAAAATAAAATAAAATAAAATAAATTACTGCCCACGACCACAGCACCACTGGGTAGCGGACGGGCCATTGGGCTATTCACGCAGCCATCCGCCCACAGCCACGCCACAACTAGGCGGCGAGCGGACCATTGGGCAATTCCCAGAATCGCCCAACGGCCCGCCCGCCGCTCGGTGGTGGCGCGACCATGGGCATTAATTTCTTTTTTTTAATAAAAACTAAATTTAAAAAAAAAATTAAAGTTGTTTACTATATATTATTTTAATTATTAAATGTGTTTAGTAAATATTTAATTATAAATTTATTTATTAAAAATGTGTTTATTAAATATTTATTTAAATATGTTTATTAAATTACTAAATACGTTTATTAAAAATTACTAAAAATATTTTGTTTATTAAATATGTTGAATAATTTTGATTAAAAATGTTTAATATTTTTTTTTCAAATAAAAAAACAAAATTTCCTTTTGAAAAAAAATTATATTTAAAATTTGTTTATTAGCTTTTCTTTAAATAAATAATGAAAATTTAATAAAAAAGTAACTTTTTTTTTTTTAATCAAAAACACATTTTTTTTTGTAAGTTTAAAATGTTTTTTAATTTTTTATTTTTTTAATGGGAAAGGACATATATTTTTAAAATTTTAATTTTTTTTAAGTTTTTTTTTAAATATAATTTGAGCTTATTTTTGTTTTTTTAGTATTTTCTAAATGTTTTTAATATTAATTTTACTAGTTTTTAATTTTCTTTTTTTTGTTAATTTTCTATTTTTGTTTAATCTAGTGATTTTAATTTTTTTTTCCTAGTTCTTTTTAATGGTTTTTTTTAATCTTTCTATTTTTACTTAGTTATATATATATAAATTAAAAAAAAAAAAAAAAAAATCTTTTTTCCTCCAAATTCTTTTATGGCTTATGAAATAATTCTTTTTTAAACATTTTTTATTTATTTTTTGTCTTTTATATATATGTTTTTATATTTATTTTTTTAAGTAATAAACATTATAACCTTAATTTCACTAGTTTTTAATTTCGTTTTGTTAATTTTCCATTTTTTTTAAATCTAGTTTGCTTTTAATTTTCGATTTTTTTTTTTTTTAATGTTTTTTTAATTTTTCTATTTTTACCTACTTAGTTTTATAGTTTTTTTTAACATGTTTTTTTTTCTTTTTCCAATTTTTTTGATGGTTTACATATTTGTTTTTTTTTCCATTTTTTTTAAATATGTTTTTTTACTACTTATTTGTTTATAATTTGTAATTTTTTTCTAGTTCTTTAATTATTATCTTCTATAGGTTAATTTTTTTTTTTTTTTTTTTTTTTTTTTTACATTTTTATGATTGATTTTTATTTTTGATGTTTGATTTTTTTTCGTTTTTTGTTTTTTTTTTTTAATTTTATGTTTTGTTTTTAGTATATATTTTTATTTATGTTTTGTTATTTTTTTTTTTACTTTTTTTTTGTTTTGTGTTTTTTCATTGTTTTAATTTTTTTTTTGTTTTTTATTTTTATTTTATGTTTTCATTATTTTTTTGAAATTTTAATGTTTTTCAGGGTCATGATAAAATATTTTACGCTATTATTTCGAAATGTTGAAATTTTACCCTTGAAAAAAAAATTGTTATTCCAGCATCAACACTTTTCGTTTTGAGGGTGTTTTTTGCACAAAATTTACCATTGAAAAAAAAATGTTATTTGAACATCAACACTTCATTTTGAGGGTGTTTTTTGGACAATTTTTGCACAAAAAATTGGTTTTCATCGCCATTTTTAAAACATGTTGAAAATTTACCCTAGAAAAAAAAGATGCTATTCCAGCATCAACACTTTTCGTTTTTAGCACTGTTTTTTATGTTTTTTCGGGGTTTTTTGGCGAGAGTTCCTGTTTTGAGTTTATAGTTCCCGTTTCAAAGTTTACATTGATAGCAATAAATGTCTCCAAGGAGATGTTGAGGAGGTATGACGGGGTATAGATGTTATGGAGTGATGTAGGGAAGGGGGTTAGGGTTTAGTGATAGGTGGTGGAAAAAATAGAGGTGATTAGGGTTTCTATAATGTCATTGAGGGAGAAACTAGGGTTTCACATTTGTCATGGTAAATTCCTTCAAACACTTCAATTGAAACTTCAATGATGAGGTATAGGGAGTGCACTTACTTGTTTCAGAGATGAGAGGGTTCTTTGGAAGTTTTTATGAAGTTTGGAGGCTTTCTAGTCTTTGCTTCTCAATGGGTAGTGCCAACTACAAATGCACAGTGCCACCTCTCAATGCGTAGCACAATGTAATTTTGCACTGCCAAAACTGGCCTACGTGCAACGCGCAGTCTCTACGCGTAGTGCCACCTCCTGAATGTGCAACGTCACTTCAAGATGACTTTTGACTACCTTCCTATTGTCCAAATTAGGGATGGGATAGCTCGTTGGAAAGATTGTCCTGTCTGCTTTCCAGAAAATTTTGAATTTTTCAATTTGGAGCTCATGTGCACTATCAAAAACTCAATCTCCCATGACTGGTCAAAATGTGAAGAATGAGGCTGCCAAAATGCAGAGTGCAGTTTCAGTCAACTTTTGGAGGTCTGCCTAAACTCCAAATTGAGCTGATGATAGCTCATTGGAAATCTCTCTATGTCTAGTTATCATCTGACTCATCAAGGAATTCAGTTGGTCACTCCATCTAGGAGAAGCCTTGATTTTGCCAAGGTCACTCCAGAAGTGCATCAACTATCCTGAGGCAAATGATGTTTTGGACATTTCTCCAAACCATGAGGCATGTGTAACAACTGAAGGAGGTTTTTCTTCTTGGGTCTATTATGGACAAACTCCTCTCTCACATTTGTCAAATTCATCTTTTATTCTCAGAAACATCATTTGAATAAAAATTATCCCGATATGTGGAACAGGGGATTTGTAGAAATGGAGGCAAATGAAGGGGATGAGTGGATTCTAAATTCTTGAGAAAATTTTGGAAGTAGGGAGTGTTATAGACATTTTTGTGCCTTACAGCATTGAGCATGAAATGTTCATAATCCAAGGGATCCAAAGTCCCTAAAAGAGTTGTTCCTACCCCTAAAGGAACAAGGTCAACCAATGACAGCTTCTCCCAGAAGTTCTCCACCAAAAACCACTCAGAAACAGTTAATTCAGGATCAATTCAGAGGCTCCACTAGCTGCCTGCGTTGAAATGCAGAAGCTACACTGGCTAAGTGCACTGCAACGCAGGTGGAAGCACTACCAGGGTGCACTGAGCGGGAAATGACAAATGGCAAACTCATTCAACAAGGTGGAAAGACCCTGGAAGCTTCCAGAATCTTCTCTAATGACACTTGCCTTAATGAATTCGACTAGTGATGAGTAAGAGGTTCTCAACCTCCAAGTGGAAGGAAGAACTGACAGAGAGAAGCCACAAGTCAAAGCATAAGCTGACTCATCCTCTTTGCTTACATCTATATATGGATCTCTCACCCAGAGGTTCAGGGGGCTGGAATTTTGTACTTTGCAGAGAATCGCTGTTGGTTTGAGATTGAGATTAGTACATTGGGTGATTTATGCTTTGTTGGAGGAGAGGAAGGGATTCCTTTGCTGGGAGGTAGATGCTGGATCGGAACTCACTTGGTTGTATCTCCTCTTGGACTTTATTATCATATCAATAAACTGTTTGAGTTTCTCCTACATGCTGTGTACCAATGATGTTTTGTTATGCTTACATGTTTAGCTTAATCTGGTCTTGAGCTTTTTATGAATGTATATCTATATCTTCGTGTAGTTTCTCTCTCTTGTGATCTTGCAGGAATTCAGTGAAGCTGGGCCGGTGAAGGAGCAAGGAGCTAAGAGCCACTGAAGAGAGGAGTGATTGGATCGACAAACTAGTGGAAGACACCGGTTAGTTACATCCTTTCTCCTCACTTACATTTCATAAAGAAGAAATACTCAGATAGTTTTCCTTGTTTGTTGCTAAGGCACTATCACACCTTAGAGTGGGATAGGGGCATTCCGAATTGGATACTTTTACCAACAACAAATTGGCGACTCCACTGGGGATCGTATCTTGTTAGTTTATTTGTGTTTCTATTGTTGTTCTTCTCATAAACTCAGGAGTGCCGAATCGAAATGCATTTGCCATTTTCAAATGCAAAGTAGAGATCTGCCACTCTAGTCCACTCACTGGGCCTGTTTTTATGATCTGAACAGCTGATCCACAAGTGCTCTAACAACCCTTTGTGATAGATCTTAGTCCTCCTTTAAATCATCCTCATAATTTTACCTAATTGATAGCTTTTATCCGGCCAAAAACTGTAGATTAAACTGGAAACCGTGACCCAGAACCCAGAGACAATTCTCGTTTCTGCTTCAGCGCAGACTCTGTGAAGAGGTTCTGCATTTCAACGCAGGTCCCGTGAAGGCTACCTGCGCTGAAGTTCAGTTTATCTGTGCTGAGGGTGCGCTGATCAACCTTTGCCTTGTGCAGCTATGGTTCCCTGCTTCCTTTTGCTCAGTTTTATCTCTGTTTTTTGCAGCCTGTTATCAGTCAGTGTACCTATCTGAAACCCCTTTTCTTTGCCTCAATTCTGCCTCAGTTGTATAAAGAAACTATGTTTGTTCTTTGTGTATTTGTTACATCATTTGCAGTTTCCCATTACAAAAGTAAACTAGTCATACTGTCGCCCTTAGATCTAGACCTGTCGTAAGTGTGGTTTTGATCTTAGGAGTGAGTTTGTTTGCTGTTCACAGTTGATTAAGCTTTTACTTTTGTCGTTTGGTTTGAATTTATGGATTTCTAGTGTCGAAACAAGTAAATCATAAAGTGTCGTAATCGTCTTTTTGATTTCGGAAAAGGAGCTTGTTTATGTTTTCACTTGAAATCGAATTCAAATTTGTACAACAGCTTTCTTTTTTAGGCATCAATATTAAGAAAGCGAAAACAAATACATGCATATGTGCATTTGCATTTTGATAGTTTGCATGCTTTGATTTAGGAAAAGTGCATTTACGGTGTGCTCTATGCTCTTTGAGAAAAGATTGTGTCTTTCTTTTCCCCTTGTAGCTAGGATTTTCATTGTTGAAAAGATATAAAAGCTTGCTTATCATCTTTAGACTGCATTTAGGAATTGTATCATACATCTCGTGGTGATCCAAAAAGGCAAACTTCTAAGAAAGATCAACCTAAAAAAATTGAATGAACTTAACAACGCTTTGTAACTTAACGCACAACATAGAGGTCTAGGCTAGAGACGTGTTCCGGCGTCGTAAAACCTGGTGACTGTCGATCTCGCTGATGGTTGGGTGATTCCTCCTGAGAGATGATAAGCGCCAGTACGGATTGTGCTCCCACGTACCATCGAGTATATATTGAGAGACCCCTATAGGCATAAAACCTTTATCCTTAGGAAGCCGTGTCGGCTGCCCTATTGATCGCAATGCACTGAACACAACATTTGGGAAGATTGACCGCCCGTACCTTAAAAAGTATTCTGCGGTTTTGCGAAAACTTTGACACACCCTCTACCTAGAACTCCAGAGCAGTTCCTTTTTGGCCTTTTTCCTTTTGGCCTTTTTCAGACTCAGTCATTTCGGGCTCGTTAAAACATCGAAGGCGACTAAAGTCATCTTTAGCTTTTTCTCGACTCTTTAAAATTGAAAAAGCAAGTTATGTCTAAGCGTCGTTAAAATTTATTTTAAACGGAACAATCACCCCTTTTTCCTGCGTTGATCTTTAGGT
This sequence comes from Pinus tabuliformis, assembly GCA_031772625.1. NCBI lineage: Eukaryota > Viridiplantae > Streptophyta > Pinopsida > Pinales > Pinaceae > Pinus > Pinus tabuliformis. The sequence continues at coordinate 1,413,675,226 of CM062820.1, read as the reverse complement.
TGAGAAAATGGAGCCCACCAACCAAGGAATTCCGCCTAGTAGAAATCCTAGTCCCTTCTCCTCTTGGGGAGATGTTGGTGTGCCCCATATGGCCACATTTTCGCTTCCAGGACTGACAATTGGCTTGCCGGTCTGGCTCTCTCAACCAATGTCGTTCAGAACACCACTATTCCTGAAAAGTCGAATTAACAGTTAGACCAGTCCAGAGTTACCCACCAACCTTCTACTTCCTCTAATTCTTCCTCTCCTCCTTCCTCTTCGCTTGATGGAACTGGTAAAACAAAAACCCAAGTTCCTAAGGAGAAGAAGGAAAAGAAGAAGAAAGAGAAGAAGAAGAAGGAGCCAAAAGCGACTGGGGGTAAACGAGTGGCGTCTAACGAAAATCCACACACAGCACTGACTAGACCTAAATCGCAATGTGTCATATGCAAGGGAGACCACTTTCACAGAGATTGTCCCTGCATCCCTCGGATACTAAGGGACTGGTCTCCCCGTTTGCACAACCTGGTGGCATCAACCTCTGATAGCCATGTTGAATGCACACCGTCAACTAGCGAAAGTGAAGTACGTGGACAAAAAGGGAGAGTTAGATCTCCCTGTAAACTGTGCGAAGGCAATCACACCATCCACCGTTGTCCCTTCTTACACGAAGCTAAAAGAGTTTTGGATGATCGTCCGGTTTCACCATTACAACTTCCTCCTGGATATAAAAAACTCTTGCCAAGTCCTTCGTTAGTTGAGAATCCAGCTGGCCCGCTCAAGTGGTCAGCTGAAGCGCCGGTCATTGAAGATGAACCAGCTGAATCGATACCCGACGAAAGTCAAAAGGTCGAGGCGGCAGTTTACCCGGTCTTGCCTTCAGAGGTTTTGTCTTCGAATGATACAGTCACTGAAGAGGATAAAGATGACACCATCCAAATTCTGTTCATCAACACAGACTCCGACGAGCACGGGGGCAATCCCCCCATTCCTTTATCGCAGGAAGGAAGTTCGTCAGAGTGGTACCCGACCATCTACTCGGTCCCACCACCAAGCAACCTAGTTTTCTCCTTCGACTGGAACCAACTAGGCAGAGCCCGTTTGCCAGCAAGCATACCATTCAGAATTATCGTCCAAATATACAGAATGGTCATGGCTGCACCATCATTGATGAGGTGGCATCTGTGAGTATCCTTTCCTCTACTGCTTGGAAAGCGCTTGGTTCGCCAGCGCTTTTGCCTGAAATGAGAAATCTGACAGGCTTTGATAAAGGAACCAGTCGACCTTTAGGGATCCTCCCCAATGTGCCCATAACATTGAAAGGGAAGACCGTTCAAATGAACGTGATGGTCGTTCAAGGACCCTTGGATTATAACCTACTCCTTGGACGAGACTATATATATTGCATGGGAGCCATCGTCTCCTCACTCTTTAGAGTAATGTGTTTTCCGCACGAAGGAAGAGTGGTCAAGCTCGTGGACCAACTTTCATTTCCCGGATCACGCATCGCAAATAGTCATATACCATCCCTAATGGTCTCTTCACGCAAGAAATGTCTCAACCCACAGTTCGTCCTCCCGATGAGCGCGAGTAATTCGGAGGGATATGACTGGAACCCAGGGGGCATACGTCCTGGTCTACTTCGGCAGGAAAACTTCGGGTATAGGGCAGGTTTCCACGGGAGAATATGACTAGTCTGTACCCCGCCCATGCTGGAAGAGGGTTATTCTAGAATAAGATTCTCTTGTCAAAGTTATGTGAGTTGACAGAACTGAGTCAATCACCTTTGTCTATCTCGGTAGACATTGCCGAAGAAGTGTTTTGTTTGAAAGATTAATAGAACAATCTTTGGGTGACCTGTAAGAGGTAGGCCTCTCTCGCTGAAACAAATGTTTTATCGGACTAAAGTAGGGGTAACCTTGAAACTCTGTTTTATACCTGGGGGCATGCAACCCTTTTGGAGTGCAAGCAAGGGGCGGCTATTTATTTTTTAAATTTTTAGGTCCTCCCTTTAAACCTATAGGTCTAACCCTTTAAACTCGTAGGATTAGTCGTTTCCGAACTTGCATAAAGAAAGGATTCCAGGAGCAAAGCTTTGTAAGGCGCAAGCTCCATAAAAAATGGGATCTTACATGAGACATTCTTATCATATGACTGGATAATCGAGCAGTTTTAGCACATAGTTCATGCTCGTTAAAAAATAAACATAAGACCGAGCAGTTTTTTTATGCGTTTAAACTCGTTAAAAAATGAACTACCCTCCGGTAAATAACCATAGTGAATGTAACATTATCAGCCATTAAAGCCTTGGTCGTGTTTGCACCATCACCTCCACTTTTCCATTGGCCGATCGTTCACCTCCATATGATTGTTTACCCATTTTGAGGAACAGCTGTGAAGAGTGATTTCACTAGCCATCCTTGTGACACTACCGTGATTGGAAAATTCCAACCCTTACCTGGAATCAGCTGCTAACCCGTTTTATCACTTGTTCCTCAAAAGATGAGTCTTCTTTAAGCTCTTTTCATCTGACTCGTAAAATATGAAAAGATTGCCAAGTTTTGGCCTTCCAACTCGTTAAAGCGACCGGAAGTGCTATCCCTCCTCTAGATTTTAATCTTTTTGGACCTGAGGGATTATTGCACAAAAAGATCGAGCGCTTGTTTTGTTCGGCTCGTAAAAACTATCGAAAATTCATCGCTTCTGTATTGTTTTATACTTTTTCGGACTTAAGGGATTAGATGACGAAAAAGGAACTTTGGAGTTATCTTTACGTACCTTTTTAGACTCTCTAAAAATGAAAAGGGACTGAGTTATCTTTGTCATTAAACTCGTTAAAAAACATTAATAGCGACAAACTTGTCTTTAGACAAGAACGAGTTTCACTATCGCTAGGCTCGTTAAAACATAGCGATGGGTTTGCCCAAAGGGAAAATTATAGAACAAGCATATGTTATCCTCCTCAAGCTTGACAAAAATAAAGAGGTACTGGTCAGCAATGAATGGGGAAAAATTGGGAAGAAACTCAAAGAACTTTATTGGTAGCAAGTCGCTCTTGAACATGACACTTCCACTCCGTGCCTGAGTCGGGTTGGGTTGTTTCATTCACCGGTCACATCGCCATGGTCTCGCCATACCATCCATCTTTGGGGTAAATGCTACCAATCCATCACATAAGTGTCACCGATATGTTCAAGAAAAGTCATCCAGAGAAGTCAACCATGTCCCGTCCACTACCATACATTATCCTTCATTCTTTCATGACCGCCACCCTGAACCATATATCATCAGATCATTTTCACCTCCATCAAAACCATTTGCTCCATTCTGTGTCACTGATGTGGGATACATTAAGGCCCTCCTTTGACGGATCGCTTCTTGTCGACATCAGCTCATTATCCAAGAAGTTGATCTAGGGACACCCCCTTCAGTACTTTGAAGCTTGCATGCCTCAATGGCAAGTTTCTCAATTCCGGCGACAGGTATACATCAATGACCTTCGACCGAAAGATTTTGCGTGGTGTTCGACGCCAAGTCCTTTATTCACACCACGTAAATTGTACTGCAGTACCTTGAGGGTCATTATCATTATCGGTGATTCCTCTCGCGCTTGTTAATGGTTTACATCATTGACTGGTAATCAAGCGATGTCTTTCCATGTTCGACTTCAGAACATTTCTCACATGGATCGACTTGTACTTAGAGTGAAGATCGAACGAGTTTGAAGACCCCAGATCTAGTTTCATCCATCCGGGCTGCGATATATATTCAGGAAAAATAAAGACATTGACATGTACAGCATTGCAACACAGACAATCATCCTACCAAAAGGATGATGATTTCATTAAAATCATCAGTCTACCATCAGACGATTGTCTGTTCTATGTACAGAAAAATGAATTTATAAAGCTGAGCATGGGAATGCCTGCCTCAGCTAGATCATGAAAACAGTATGAAAAATAATGTATTGTATTGTATCTTATTACAGGCCTCCTCCCAGCATGGAATGAACTTCGGATCCTCCTAATAAAGCATTTCACCCGATAAACGGCCTCATACTTTAGGGGGAAACTGTTATAGACATTTTTGTGCCTTACAACATTGAGCATGAAATGTCCATAATCCAAGGGATCCAAAGTCCCTAAAAGAGTTGTTCCTACCCATAAAGGAACAAGGTCAACCAATGACAGCTTCTCCCAGAAGTTCTCCACCAAAAACTACTCAAAAACAGTCAATTCAGGATCAATTAAGAGGCTCCACTAGCTGCCTGCGTTGAAATGCGGAAGCTACACTGGCTAAGTGCACTGCAACGTAGGTGGAAGCACTACCAGGGTGCGCTGAGCAGGAAATGACAAATGGAAAACTCATTCAACGAGGTGGAAAGACCCTGGAAGCTTCCAGAATCTTCTCCAATGACACTTGCCTCAATGAATTCGACTAGTGATGAGTAAGAGGCTCTCAAGCTCCAAGTGGAAGCAAGAACTGACAGAGAGAAGCCACAAGTCAAAACATAAGCTAACTCATCCTCTCTGCTTACATCTATATATGGATCTCTCACTTAGAGGTTCAGGGGGCTGGAATTTTGTACTTTTTTGAGAATCGTTGTTGGTTTGAGATTGAGATTAGTACATTGGGTGATTTATGCTTTGTTGGAGGAGAGGAAGGGATTCCTTTGCTGGGAGGTAGATGCTGGATCGGAACTCACTTGGTTGTATCTCCTCTTGGACTTTATTATCATATCAATAAACTATTTGAGTTTCTCCTACATGCTGTGTACCAATGATGTTTTGTTATGCTTACATGTTTAGCTTAATCTGATCTTGAGCTTTTTATGAATGTATATCTATATCTTCGTGTAGCTTCTCTCTCTTGTGATCTTGCAGGAATTCAGTGAAGTTGGGCCGGTGAAGGAGCAAGGAGCTGAGAGCCACTGAAGAGAGGAGTGATTGAATCGACAAACTAGCGGAAGACACAGGTTAGTTACATCCTTTCTCCTCACTTACATTTCATAAAGAAGAAATACTCAGATAGTTTTCCTTGTTTGTTGCTAAGGCACTATCACACCTTAGAGTGGGATAGGGGCATTTCGAATTGGATACTTTTCCCAACAATAGGGAGGGATGTTAGGAAGCAGGGGAAGTCAAATTGCAAGGATTGAGTGAGGGGAAGGGGTACAAAAGGGTAAATCATAGGCCTAACCTAGAAAAGTGTCAAATTGTAGCAATAGGCTAGGGTTTGTGTGAAAATGATGAATTCGAGGGAAATTGGTGATGGGAAGTGTTTAAGAAGGTATATTAAGGATAGGGGAATGTGTATGAGCATCAAGATACAAGTTTTTTTAATGATTTGACCATCTAAGAAAAATTACCTTCAAAACCCTAGGAGAGGGAAATGAGCCTTAGCTAAGCACAACTGAAGCACAAACAAGGTGTAAAATGATCCATTGGAACTTGAAATAATGATGGAAAATCTTTGAATGACGGTACATTCAGAAAAATGGGGACATGAACCAATACTTGGAAAACTTTGAAGGAGTGAAAACAATCCTAGACCTAATACCTAGTGACCAAATTTTACTTGAAGACTCACTAAAATGAAAAAATTTGACTTTGACATCGTAAGACCACTTTGTGAGAGCATGCTTGATCGCTGGTAGAAGGCTGCAAAGATTGACAATAACATTAGCTCCATTGGGGATGGTAGCTCCTTGGAGGTGCCAAGAACACCGTAGACCAAGTAGCCTTATCCATTGGGCATGGAGTAAAAAAAAACTCAATCTAAAATACATGACTGAATACTGATGACTCAAAGACACAAACTGACTTTTACTCAACTAAAAACTGACTTAATACTAAAACACAACTGACAAACTGGAAAATATGCTCAAAATGGAGCTTATTCAATAAAGCCTACTATAACTGTTCCATTCATCACATGATCAAGTGAAATGAAACAACCAATGCAGCCAAGTAAGCATTTTGGCTGTTGTTTGAATTCTCCGCAAGTGCTTGTTTATGAGAAAGAAGAGAGAATGACGGAAATTCAACTCCCGTGAAAACTTGTAGACAGATCCAAATTTTCCCAGGTTGAGTAATATGGATTTTCTATCTGGCTCCAAAAATACTGCATGAGGATCTTGAAATTCATGTGCACTAGGACTTCACTCATCCAATGGATTAGTTTGCTTCTCCTCATATCATGAATGCAAAATTTCATCTAATCTTTGTGACGAGACGCCTGCTGAAAATGACAAAGAAACCAACTGCCAGATCAAGTTTTTATCAATACTTTTTTCAAACTCACGGTTAGCTAATGGAGAAGGAATTTGACTGCAGATATCATCCAACACATTAGCTATTGGATCATGAAAAACTTGAAAAGAGTGTTGCAACCCATTTTCTATTGGTTCCAATGAGATTGCATGATTTTCTACAAGCTGCTCAACCTTTATTGAAAATATACTATGCAAATTTCCCTTCAAAAACTGAAATGATTCAAAACATAATGGTACGGAATTGCATCATTTAATCATATGTTCCAGCTTCTAAGTCTTCATCTGCAACCTGACATTCAATGGCATTCGGGGGCTGAAAATCTAGATATGAGAAGTCTTGAACAAGGATTTCATTTCCCTCTAGATGGTCAAGATCAAAACTTATCGACGGTTGATTTTTGATTGCACAAAAGTTGTCGCTGATGATCTGAAACAAAGTAAGACAAAGAGGCAAATATCCTTCACTTACTTCAAAATTTTATACACTTTCCTCCTCACTTCCATAGCTGATATGCAACGACTAATCACTATATTTGAGTTGTTGAAAGTGAACTTCTTCCTTCAATAAATCAGCTGTTGATTTGTCTGCAAGACTAGCTTCTGTTTGGATAACATAATCATCATCATACTGATCAAACTTAAGCAAATCATCAGTATAAAACACAACATCAAGAATACATGTGAGATCTATAGTTCTCTCTTCTCCAAGATGATCTATAAAACAAACATTATCAGATCTATGACAACTGGGATAAGAAAGAAAATGTTTTGAATCGGCCACTTGTTCTTCTTCAATCATTGAGCCATGGTATTGAACATCATACTCATTCCTTGTGGTGATCTTTTTCATCATTTCTTCCACTACAGTTACCAAAATGTCGAGCTTTACCTCTAAAGATGTCGAGTCCTCTAGATCTATGTTCTTCATCTCTTCTTCCTTCAACGTTTCCCTTCTGATCAGTAGATTAACCTCTACATCTACTACATTGTTCTGCATCTCTTCAAGTGTTGCAAGGTTCCTTTCTCTTAGCTAAATCTCCATTTCCAGATCAAAGTCTTTTGGATAATGCAAGAGAGATGAATCAGGAGGAGGTCTTATATTAGGAGGTATCAAACAATAAGCTTTGTTAAATATGGTAGAAAATTGTTGTACTGTCTCCCCTGGTTATCTTTTCAGCTGGTTATACTCTTCTAGAATCAATAAAGGGTTCTATCTGTCCACCCACTTGTCGAGGAAAACTTTGACGAACTACTGGAAGTTTGAGATGCTCGCATCAGGCAGAGTTCTGAACCAACTCATGACTTTGCCTTGCAAAGAAAGAGCAAAAAGCCTAATACTGACATCCTCTTCATCAACTTCAAAAAGGTCAAGAAAAGACTCAAATTTTAGTAGATGTCTCTCAGCAGTGATGTTGTCACATTCACCATCAAATCTTGGTAGATATAGGTAATGATTTTTAGGGAAAGCATGGGATATAGGAGGTAAAATTAGAGGCCTGTATCTATTCAAAATTTTACAAGGTATAGGAGTATATACAAAAGCTATAGAATTATTCTTGATCTCTTGAGGCTCATCAGTTTGAAGATGGTCATCATAAGATTCGGAAGAAGGGTCTTGATCAAGATCAAAGGCATGCGAATATTTTGTATTCGCAACCTTCAAAGGGAAGGAATCACATGTAGGTCTAGGATATTTTCTCAAATACAATATACTTTGTAAAGACTTCTTGACATTCTTGGGAAAAGAGAAGAAATAATTTATAACAAATAACGTAATGTCTTGGATGAAATTCCAACTTGAATACCTGATCTTTTCATATTTTCCTTTCATGTTTTGTTGTTGGGTTCATCCACTAGTAGAGTCCTTGGATTTGATCTCAAAACTGATTTGGAGTTGCCAGGTGAACGATTTCAGCCTTCCAATGTTTGATTGCTTTCCACCATCAATAGTCATATCTGAACTTGATACATTTTGCTAAGGAACATAAAACTACGTTCCCCAGTATGGTTGCCACTATGGTGTGACTGCTGGGATTCAACCTCAAGCTGAAGGAAGGCAATGCTAGGGTAACCACAAACCACACTTAGCTAAGTAGCTATCCCTACTAGGCTGGGAGAGTGGTCTCTCTGTAAGGATTTCAGCCAAGATGACTGGATTAGGAAAGGGATTTTAGGCTAGGTATAGTAGCAAAAAGTTTTGATTGGATTTTGAAGGGGTTTTGTTGGATCAGGAGGAGATGGATAGTTTAGGGCCAGGGAATTAGGTCAAAATTGCAGGGTGTTCAATGGGGCAAGGTAGGCATAAGTTTTAGCACTCTAGGGCATGATGAGTGAGGTTTTCTAAGACTAGTGAGAGGCTAGGAAGAGCATGTGATTACCATGGATCCTTCCCAAACTATAGAAAACATATAATGGTGAATATGTCCCCAAAGCAGAGTAGTCATGTAATGAATTCTGCCTATCAGCTTGAAAACGTTCACTTAGAAGAAATGAAATGATTAATGAAGTACACAAAACATATTAACATATGATCAGAAGAGAAGAAACTAAACTAAAATCCATACCACATGGATGCCAAGGAAATAGCTGCAATTTTTATTAATCTCCTACTAAACTGCTACAAATGATGTACAATCAAGGCATAAGCATCTAGCTGAGTCCAACCCTTTACAATGAGAAAGAAGAAAAATATATAGGCATTGTTTCAACCTCCTCCCATCATCAGGGGTTGAACCCATAAGATGAGGAGCTAATCTAACCATCACTGAACAAGAAACAGGAATATAGGCATCCTAACAACTTGCCTCTAAAAGTGAAAAACTGATTCATTTGAGCTCAAATTTACTTTTAGTGTAATGAATCTACCCTCTGCTACTAATTATCTATCATATTTACAATCCAAGTCATCATTTACATCCGTAAAAAATCCCCCATGATAGAAAATCCACGAACACAGTCAAAACATAGAAAAATAGCCATCCTGTGCAAAATTTGCCCTACACGTAGCGCCACTGGCCCAACATGCAATGCCACTTTGAGGTCCCTTTGGGAGTCCTTCCCAGCATCTAAATTGAGCTCATGATAGCTCATTTGAAAGGCCTTCAAGTATATTTTCTAAAACACCTAGAATTTTTTCATGTGAGACTCATTTGATCCGTTAAAAGATGATTCTACCAAGACTGCTTTTGTGTGTCCAAAAGGTGGCAGAAAGGTCATTTTTAGGGTCTTTTTTGACCATTTGGTGGACCAGTTCTGCCCCAAAAACTTAGAAAATCCATAGGTTGCATGTAATCATTTCTCTGAATCTAAAAATGCAAACCATTCTTCCATTGGATGCCCCTCGAAAAGTGCAACGCCAGTGGCGTTGCACGTTGAGCCAGATTTTCTGTGTGTGAAATTTAAAAAATTTGCAAAAAGAAAAATCTCCTCCAAAACTGACCAAAATTGGTGAGAAGCACCACCACCAAGCATCTTGATGAGCCAAGGAAGCTTCATCAAGCAACCTAAGGCTATCCTCCTCGTTTTTACCTTTTAGAGCCCGCCTTAGCCTAGCTTTCATCTTTTCGATCCTCATGTTGAAAATTTTGTTTCGAGTCCTGTAATGGTAGGCCATGTGCCTGATCATCTGATCATCTCTATTGGCCTTCTACAACAGCTTCTCTAGGTAAAAATTGACTCTCTCAAGCCAAGTATCTCTATCATCCTCAATTTCCTTCTCAATAGGAGACAATGGAACTGGTGCCTCCTTGTCCCCTTGTCATTTTACCTTGAGAAGTTCCATCTCCATAAAGACTTGCTTGTCACTCAACTACTTGTTCTCTTGTTCCAAACATGGATGACATACTTGGCTCCCTCCAAATTATCCATCAATTCTTGGACTTGAGCCTCCTTTTCCTATCTGATGATGTCCTTTATTGTTTCTTCATCCTCAGCCTCTAAGCCAATTGTTTGAGTATAATGCTACTCTGACTCATCATGCGCTATCAAATCAAAATCTCTCTCTCTCTTCCTCCTCATCATCAAAACTTTCCTCTGGCATCTTTTATTTTCCTTTGTGTAGCTGTTGCACCTGTACCTACTATGTTGATGAGGAAGGCAAAGCCCCTTCCACATCCTGTGGAGGTAGCATTTACCTATGAGTTGATGAAGAAGGCAAGGTCCCTTCCACATCATGTGGAGCAAACACTTGCCTATCCACTGCAAACAATATCCTCGTGCCCCTCTAGTATGTCATGTAGGTCTATGGAACCTTATTAGCTTTAGTCTCTTTATCTTTCTCATTGGTATTCACGTGAGCACTGCTAGGAGGTCCTCCTAATTCTCGAGACACTGGTAGAGGAATTTGAGGACCCCTGAAGATGTCATGAGCAATAAATATCTCCCAGGTGATGTGGAGGAGGTATGAGGGGGTATAGGTGTTATGGAGTGATGTAGGGAAGGGGTTCACGGTTTAGTGATAAGTGGTGGGAAAAATAGAGGGGATTAGGGTTTATATAATGTCATTGAGGGAGAAACTAGGGTTTCACATTTGTCATGGTAAATTCCTTTAAACGCTTCAATTGTAACTTCAATGATGAGTTATAGGGAGTGAACTTACTTGTTTGAGATATGAGAGGGTTATTTGGAAGTTTTTATGAATTTTGGAGGCTTTATGGTCTTTTCTTCTCAACGCGTAGTGCCAACTATAGACGCGCAACGCCACCTCTCAATGCGCACTGCAGTGTAATTTTGCACTACCAAAACTGGCCCACGCGCAACACCACCTCCTAAACACACAACGCCACTTCAAGATGAATTTTGTACCAGTTTAAAAATTAGGTCTGGGATATCTCGTTGGAAATCTTGTCTTGTCTACATTCCAGAACCTTTTGAATTTTTCAATTTGGAGCTCATTGTGCCTTTCAAAATCTCAATCTCTCAAGACTGGTCAAAATGTGTAGAATGAGGTTGCGAAAATGCAAGGTGTTGTTTTAGTCAAATTTTAGAGGTCTTCCTCAACTCCAAATTGAGCTAATGATAGCTCATTAGAAATCTCAATTTGTCTAGTTATCATTTGACTCATCAAGAAAGTCATTTGGTCACTCCAGCTAGGAGGAAGTCTGATTTTCCCAAGGTCACTCTAGAACTGCATCAACTCTCTTGAGGCAAATGATGTTTTGGACATTTCTCCCAAACCATGAGACCTTTGTAAGAACTGAAGGAGGTTTTTATTCTTACTTCTATGGTGGAAAAAAACCTCCCTCACATTGGCGAAATTCATCTTTTCTTTCTCAAAAAATAATTTGAATAAAAACTATCCCGATATGTGGAACCGGGGATTTGTAGAAATGAATGCAAATGAAGGGGATGAGGGGCTTCTAAATTCTTGAGAAACTTTTTGGAAGTAGGGAGCGATGCTAGGAAGTAGGGGAAAGTGGAATTTCAATGATTGAGTGAGGGGAAGGGGTACAAAAGGGAAGAACACAGGCCTAACCTAGAAAAGTGTCAAATTATAGCAATAGGCTAGTGTTTGTGGGAAAATGATGAATTTGAGGGATATTAGTGATGGGAAGTGTTTAAGAAGGTATATTAAGGATAGGGAAAGGTGTATGAGTATCAGGATACAAGTTTTGTTGATGATTTGACCATCCAAGAAAAATTACCTTCAAAACCCTAGGAGAGAGAAATGAGCCTTACCTAAGCACAATTGAAGCACAAACAAGGTGTAAAATGACCCATTGGAACTTGAAATAATGATGACAACTCTTTGAATGATGGTAGAATCAGCTGAATGGTGACATTGACCAATACTTGGAAAAATTTGGAAGGAGTGAAAACAATCCTAGACCTAATACCTAGTGACCAAATTTTACTTGAAGACTCACTAAAATGACAAAATTTGACTTTGACACCCTACGACTACTTTGTAAGAGCATGTTTGATCATTGGTGGAATGTTGCAAAGACTAACACTAACAGGATTATAGAACAAGTTACTTGTAAGAAGCTGACTGGACAAACTCATTTCAGGCTGGTTTATGGTGTTGAAGCTATGATGCAAATGGAGTACATTGTACCTAGTCTACACATAGTGGCATTCACAGGAATGAAAAATCGCAGAGCCTTGGAAGAAAGGCTCGTGCAGCTGAAAGTACTGGAAGAAGATAGGTTTCTGGTTGGATTCCATCAACGAGTTCAAAAGGAGCACGAAAAGGCATGGCACAATTAACACATCAAACTACGCACCTTCAGGGTAAATGATTTAGTGTTATTAAATGACAGCAAGTTTGATAAATTTCCAGAAAATTTTCGGATGCATTGGCTAGGGCCCTATGTAATCAAGGAGATTACCGATGGTGGAGTAGTTCAGTTTGTGAATTTGAATAGAGAACCATTTCCAGGCAATGTGAATGGTAGCCAATTGAATCCATACACCGCGGATCCGGCCAGATGACTATATGGTGGAAGCATAGTCTTAGCGCTCCAGGTAGCTGAAAGGAGGCGCAGAACTATAAACTACACTGCCTTAGTTGTAGAGCTGCGAAGTTGGGGAAATGCACGGAATATAGGATTGTCAGAGTATCAACAGAAGTGTGAGGGGAGCTGTGCTATTGAAGGAGAAACACGCAGGGCAACCGGAAAATGACCGTTATGGCCACTGTTCATGATGTGACATTGGGAAAATAGCTAAATGTAGTGGAGAGGCGGCATTTAAGTTGGAATTTAAGAGCAAGAACTTGGAAAATCTGCAGCCAAGCTAGCATTTATGAATATATTTTGGGGGAATGGTTGGATTCAAATTAGAAATTGCCTATAAATTACAAATGGCCGCCCAACGAAAAACACTTGGATTTTTTAGAATTGTGGTGTTGAGCTACTAGGCGCACATGAAACTTGACTATTTCGAGGCTTTAGTAGCAAGTTCGGTGTTTGAGAAATTGTTGAAGGAAACTCAGGAGCTCTTAACTAGCATCATGTCGGCACCTGTGGAGACCACAAGCATTGGAGAAGTGATGGCAACTGAGGGAGATTCCTTGGAGGTAGTGAGTGTAGAAGTACATGCAGAAGTACCGAAATCACTGAGGTCACCCAGGCCAAGGCCTACGCCGATCAGAGAGGGTCCAAAACCAAAGAAGGATAAGAAGAAAGCGGCCCAGCTGGTGCACACGTCGCCTAGAAGACACCCACAGAAATAAAATCCCATTGCACAGGAGAAGGGCAAGGTAGTAGACCTAGAACCTGATGAGGACATATAAGACGTCGATATGGGCGTGGAAGACATTGATATGGGGGCATAAGACATTGACATTGAGGGGGAAAACCCTATCTCCCAGCTACCAGCATATGTCCCTCTGTGCCGAGTCAAGGTGAAGGTTCCAAAGGACCTCGATGAGAGAAAAATCACACTTTTCACACCATTGCTACCAGAAAAAATCACATTCGAAGGTCCGCGCCTGGCACGCGTCCCCCATTTAAAGCTGGAGGGTTGGAATTTAGCAAATACATAATGCTTTCCCCACTTGGTGACCAATACATTCATGCACCATGTCTTCTATAAAGACTTTGGTGTGGCCGCGTTGGAGCTGAGACAGTGGATAAAAGGGGTGGACAAGCTCGGATTGTTGAACCTACTATGGCTATTGCATTATAACCACGTGCCCATCACTTTGATAGTGATCAAACAACTGTTATGCTTGGTGCAGGATAGGTGTCTGTGGTTAGGAGAACCGATAAATATCAATGACATGCTTATCCATAGGATCACTTTGCTCTCGCATTTAGGCTTGAATCCAGCCTTGGAATTTGTTGGGAAGATGGGTGAGCACGACATCACCAAACGAATGAAGGACAAGTTCAAGATTCCCAAGACGCCGCACTACTACTCCATTTCTAGCATAACCGACCCCGCGGTTAAAGTAGCCACCCAGATCCTGGTGGCGAAAATAATGAGGAAGTGTCGCGTAGATGAAGTGTCAGCACCAATTGTGTCTTTAGCAGCCTAGTGAGCAAAGGGCGTACAATTTAACTGTGCAGGTTACCTCTACAGCAAGTTCGTCGCAAAGTACATAGAAGCACAAGACCAAAGCAAGACCTTCCATTATGCATGGACACTACTGTGAATTGTAGTAGTTGCGTGGGATTTACTGGAGGACAGTCAGTTCGCTCCAATTGCAGTAGAGCTTGCAGAAGCAATGAAGCTCGCTTCGCTTTGGGCCATGAAGGACACCTAAAGGGTCAACAACTGTAAGATATTTTTGATCCTCATGGAATCAGGCATCCATGCTGCAATCAACCAAAATTCATTGCTCTCACCGACTGTCTTTGACTAGTTGTCCGAATGTGTGGAGTTAAAGGAAAACTTCCACTGCGTTTCCATCAGAGCGCAGAAGGACCCTGGGGAAAAATGGTATGATATTCCATACCTGGTGACGGACAATGCAATCGCCATGGTCTCAGAGAGTTGGCCAGCAGAGTAGCGCACGACCTCAATCTTATCAGCTGGGTCCAGTAAGTCCGCCGCGAAGCAAAAGAAGGAAGAGGCCAGGTTAAATATGGAGTCGTTGGCCAAAAGAAGGAGGAAGGAAGTTGAGGACAGAGCCAAAGGAGAGCATGCTGCCAAAAAGAAGCAAAAATGGGAGGACAAAGGGGAAGAACGTGACTCTGATAGGAGTTAGAAGTCGCATTCTCCGCAGACAGAGGAGGAGGAGTAGTGTTGAGAACAAGTAGGAGCAGACTCGAAGACTACTCTATTCAGGGTTAAGCGGACAAGGGAGCAGGAGAAAGAAGGCCCGTGGAAGAAGTCGAAGGTGAGAAAATCCTCCCTTGACCCAATCACCTTGACAGAGGGTGATTTGAATGACATAAGAAATACAGTGAGGGCCGTGACCGAAAAACTATTGCAGTACTTCGAGCAACAGTAAAAACAGGCCTTGGTCACCTTTCAAACAGGTCTTCATGAGCTGGAGATCCAGGCCATTCAGGTGCAGACTAGTGTAGGCTAGGGCAGCACGACGTTGGGCAGTTTGGCGCCTGGAACCTCAGATACAATAGAGATGGTTTGCTCAATGAATCTATGGGTTGTCACGCAGCCGAATGGAGAATTGACCGTAAAAACAGAAGCTGACAGGGTCACTGTCAGTGCTCTCAAAAAAGTCGAGTTAATCTTGGATGTGCTTCCAAGTGAATCCCTTCACACCCTGCAACATAGTGTGATAATGGAACTTTAGGCTCGGTAAAAATGCACATTAAATGTTATCAGCGAGAAAAAGGTTAAAAATGCCTAGATGTTTGTAGAAAAGACATCCGCAATTGATCTTCTTAAGAAGATCATAGAGAAGAATGAGTACACAACAGCTGTGGTGGTTAGGCCATGCCAGACTATTCCAGAGCTAAACATCCCAGAAGATACGTGACTCGATGCAAGAATCTGGAAGCTCGTTGTAGGTGTACATGATGCATGAACAGAGCTGGCTAAGGTTCAGTTCGAAATGAACGTTAAGATCACAAAACTTGAGTTGAGGGCCTAGCATTCGACTCCACCAGAATTCAGAGAGAAGCGTGAGACCACTATCAAAGATGTCATTGTAGTTTTCGATACTGTAGTGAAGAAATTCACTGTGCTCTTCGAGAAGGCACTCGAAGTAGTTACCAGTCTACAGGAAGATCCCAACCTACAGAGGATATAAATTGAGGCACGGTGTTGTCAGGAAAACTAGTGTCAATTCAGAGTTGCTAGTCCCACTAAGACAGGTAGCTGTCTTAGAAACAAACAAACTAAAGTCACTTGTGTTTTCCTTTATGAGAGATAGATGAGAGAGAAGCATAGAGTACCAACCTCAATCTTTCACTTGGCTCCTTGCCTATTTCCTCCCTCCTTTGACAGAGTTTCGCCAGTCCTTCCTTACTTTTCCCGCTTCAAAGAACACCTGTAAAGTCAAAGTAGCATAATTCCATCAAAGCATAGAGTTTTATAACCATAAATAATATAGGACCAGATGTATATTAACCATAAAAATGCATATATCAATATAGGATTCAGAGATATACAAGAATATGGAGGAAAAATCAAATAGATTTATGGATAGAAGTAGTAGAAGAGAGGATTACAACCCATTGGTCTGACCCAGCGCCATCCTCCTAGCATGAAAGCCCTCTTCACCTCATGAAAAGCTTAGATCACCCAACAATACAATGTTGCATAAAGAAACCAATAGCACTTCCTTACAAAATACAAAATTCCAGCCTTTGGATCTCTAGGATGAGGGATCCATATATAGATGTTTGCAGGTGGGTGAGTCAGCTTTTGGGATTTTGATTAGTTTCATCTCTCTGATAGTTCTTAGTTCCACTTGGAGATTTCATGATCTGTTACTCATCCCTGGGCGAATTCAGAGAGGCAAGTGTCAAATGGGTAGTTTCTATAAGATTCTTTGGGTTTCCACCTAGCCAATTGCCTCTGCCATTTGTCTACTCTCACTCATCACACCCTACAGAATGGATTTTCAGTATGCATCACACTTTTTGCATGTGGTAGGTGAGATCCATCGCACCCTTAGCACTGAGCAGTCTGTATGGTCCTGCTTTAACTAGTTCTGAGTAGTTTTTCAGGGAGAACTTCTTGGAGATGACGTAATCAGTTGAACTTGCTCTTTTAGGGTAGGAAACAACACTTTTAGGGGCTTAGAAGCCCTTGGTTTATGGACATATGCAATTGGGGTTGCAGTGCCCAAATATGTCTATGATAGTTTCCCCTTAAAGCATGAGGTCGTAAATCTTCTAATGTCAGGTGAAATGCTTTATCATGAGGATCCGAGGTTTTTCGAACTAGAAGGTGACATGTAATAAGATACAATACAATACATTATATTCATAATATTTTCATGATGTAGCTAAGGCAAGAATTCCCATGCTCAGCTTCATAAATTCATTTTAATGTACATAGGACAGACAACCATGTATGGCAAAAGTGTAATCGACTATCAAAAAGAGGAAGACTATTTTCTTTGACTGAAAATGACACTTGCGACACTTTCAAATCAAAGTACGATGGTTCGATTAAGCTACCGTTTGCAAAAGAGAGCTGTAAATGACGAAAAATACATAAAAACATTCACAATTCTTTATCAATGGAGGCTGAATAATGCAAAGGAAGAGAATTTTAGCAGTGATATACTGATCACAGATAGAAAAACTAGTAAATAAAGCTGAAGACAATGAAGAAAAAACCAAAATCTGGAGGCAGAAACAGTCTTACCTGATCATCGCACCTGTAACATAGGGAAACAGGGATGCATCTCACCTACAACACATGGGAAGTACGATGCATCCAGACTGCCAATGAGAGACAGTGCGATGGTCCATGAATGAGACTGAGCTTGGTTTTTTCTTACATTTTTCATCTAAGTTTAGGGTTTTAGGCTAAGTTAATGATAGGTAGTAAACACAAAGTATAGGGGCTGATCTAATGAGGTTACTTGAGCTACCACCAAGGCACTTAGGATGTTTGCAAGTCAGTTGTTTAGTTTATAAACAAAACTTGGAGATGGACTAAAGCAGCGTTGATCTAATTTGCACTTGCATAGCAAATGCAGTTCGAAGGCTAGCTAGCTTAACTTCAGGCTCCATCTGTAGTTTATAAATCAAACAAATAGAAACAAGAAAACAAGCTATTCGATCCCCAGTGGAGTTGCCATTTTTTTCAAGAGAAGTCGCTCAGAGAATTCACTAGCCCAGCTTATGTCTCATCCATTGCAATACCTTCATGCTTCATTCTTTGATGACCACCACCCTAAACCTTCTATCGTCGGATCGTTTTCACCTCCACAAAATCATTTGCTCCATTTCATGTCGTAGATGTGGGATTCATTAAGGCCCTCCTACAACTGGTCACTTCTTATCGACATCAACTCATTATCCAAGAAGACGACCTAGAAACAACCATTTTAGTACTTTGAAGCTTACATGCCTCAATGGCAAGTTTCTCACTTCTGGCGACAGGTTCACATCAATGGCCTTTGACTGAAAGATTTTGCGTGGTGTTCAACATCAACTTGTGTATTCAGACCACGTGAATTTTACTGTAGTACCTTGAGGGTCATCATAATTATTGGTGATACCTCCCGCACCTGTTAACAACTTACATCATTGGCTGGTAATTAGGTGGTGTCTTTCCATGTTTGACGCCAGAATGTCTTTTCACATGGATTGAATTGTACTTCGGGAAAAGATTGAATGAGTTTGAAGACCCTGGATCTAGTTTCATCCATATGGGCTATGATAAATTCAGGAAAATAAAGACATTAAATGTACATCATAGCTGCACAGATAATCATCCGAACTAAGGGATGATGGCTTTACCAGAATCATCAGTTTACCATACAGACGGTTTTCTGTCCTATGTACATGAAAATGAATTTATAAAGATGAGCATGGGACTGCCTGCCTCAGCTAGAACATGAAAATATTATGAAGATAATGTATTGTATTGTATCTTATTATAGGTCACCTTCCAGTTCGAAAAACCTTGGATCCTCATGATAAAGAATTTCACCCGACATCAGAAGATTTACGACCTCATGCTTTAGGGGGCAACTGTGATAGACATATTTGGGCACTGCAACCCCAATCACATATGTCCATAAACCAAGGGCTTCTAAGCCCCTAAAAGTGTTGTTTCATACCCTAAAGGAGTAAGGTCAACTGATTACATCATCTCCCAGAAGTTTTCATTGAAAAACTACTCAAAACTGGTCAAAACAGGACCATACAGACTGCTCAGTGCTAAGGGTGTGATGCATATCACCTACCACATGAAAAAAGTGCGATGAATATTGAAAATCCCTTTTGTAGGGTGCAATGAGCGAGAGCAGACAAATGGCAGAGGCAGTTGGCTAGGTGGAGACCTAGAGAATCTTCTAGAAACTACCCATTTGACACTTGCCTCTCTAAATTCGCCCATGGATGAGTAAGAGAACATGAAATATCCAAGTGGAACCAAGAACTATCAGAGAGATGACACTATTCAAAATCCCAGAAGCTGACTCATCCACCTGAAAACATCTATATATGGATCCCTCATCCTAGAGATCCAAAGGCTGGAACTTTGTATTTTGTAAGGAAGTGTTGTTGGTTTCTCTGTGTAACATTGTATTGTTGGGTGATCTAAGCTTTTCATGAGGTGAAGAGGGCTTTCATACTGGGAGGATGGCGCTGGGTTAGACCAATGGGTTGTGATCCTCTCTTCTACTATTGTTATCAATAAAGCTATTTGATTTTTCCTCCATATTCTTGTATATCTATGAATCTTGTATTGATATATGCATTTGTATGGTTAATATACATCTGATCCTATATTGTTTATGGTTATAGATCTCTATGCTTTGATGGTATTATGCTGCTTTGACTCTACATGTGTTCTTTGAAGGGGAACAAGTAAGGAAGGAGTGGCGAAACTCTGTCAAAGGACGGAGGAAACAAGTAAGGAGCCAAGCAAAAGATTGAGGTTGGTACTCCAAATTTCAGGGTTAATATACATCTGATACTATATTGTTTATGGTTATAGATATCTATGCTTTGATGGACATATGCAATTGGGGTTGTTATAACTTTGTATTTTGTAAGGAAGTGTTGTTGGTTTCTCTGTGTAACATTGTATTGTTGGGTGATCTAAGCCTTTCATGAGGTGAAGAGGGATTTCATGCTGTGAGGATGGCACTGGGTCAGACAAATGGGTTGTAATCCTCTCTTCTACTACTTATACCAATAAAGCTATTTGAGTTTTCCTCCCTGTTCTTGTATATCTCTAAATCTTGTATTGATATATGCATTTGTATGGTTAATATACATCTGATTCTATATTGTTTATGGTTATAGATCTCTATGCTTTGATGGTATTATGCTGCTTTGACTCTACAGGTGTTCTTTGAAGCGGGACAAGTAAGGAAGGAGTGGCGAAGCTCTATCAAAGGAGGGAGGAAACAAGCAAGGAGCCAAGTGAAAGACCGAGGTTGGTACTCTCTGCTTCTCTCTCATCTATCTCTCACAAAGGAAAACACAAGTGACTTTAGTTTGTTTGTTTCTAAGATAGCTACCCGTCTTAGTGGGATTAGCAGCTCTAGATGGACACTAGTTTTCCTGATACTGTAACCCACTAAGGTGAATCCATGAAGGATTTTATTCAGAAATATTGTAGAGATGGATCTCAACCAAGCAGGGATGGCAAGATTAGTATTTGAGATGTCACTGACCTGTCCTTGAGGACTATCTTATTCACCTTTGCTAGACTGGCCACTCCTTCCTTACTTGTCATGCTTCAAAGAACACCTGTAGAGTCAAAGCAGCATAATACCATCAAAGAATAGAGATCTATAACCATAAACAATATAGGTTCAGATGTATATTAACCATACAAATGCATATGTGAATACAAGATTCAGAGATATAGAATATGGAAGAAAACTCAAATAGCTTTATTGATAGAAGTAGTAAAAGAGAGGATTACAATCCATTAGTCTGACCCAGCGCCATCCTCCCAGCATGAAAGCCCTATTTGCCTCATGAAAGGCTTAGATCACCCAATAATACAATGTTACACAGAGAAACCAACAACACTTCCTTACAAAATACAAAGTTCCAGCCTTTGGATCTCTAGGATGAGAGATCCATATATAGATGTTTGTAGGTGGGTGATTCAGCTTTTGGGATTTTGATTAGTGTCATCTCTCTGATAGTTCTTGGTTCCACTTGGAGATTTCATGATCTCTTACTCATCCCTGGGTGAATTCAGAGAGGCAAGTGTCAAATGGGCAGTTTCTAGAAGATTCTTTGGGTTTCCACCTAGCCAACTGCCTTTGCCATTTGTCTGCTCTCGCTCATCACACCCTACAGAAGGGTTTTTCAGTATGCATCACACTTTTTGCATGTGACAGGTGAGATGCATCACACCCTTAGCACTGAGCGGTTTGTATGGCCCTGTTTTGACTGGTTTGTTGCTAACTCACCCACCTGTAAACATCTATATATGGATCCCTCATCCTAGAGATCCAGAGGCTGGAATTTTGTATTTTGTAAGGAAGTGCTATTGGTTTCTTTGTGCAACATTTTATTGTTGGGTGATCTAAACGTTTCATGAGGTGAAGAGGGCTTTCATGTTGGGAGGATGGCGCTAGGTCATACCAATGGGTTGTAATCCTCTCTTCTACTACTTCTATCAATAAAGCTATTTGAGTTTTCTTCCATATTCTTGTATATATCTGAATCTTGTATTGATATATGCATTTGTATGGTTAATATACATCTGATTCTATATTGTTTATGGTTATAGATCTCTATGCTTTGATGGTTATAGATTGTCCTTGCATCCCTCGGATCTTAAGGGACTGGTCACCTTGGAAATCCATCCCGGCATATGGATACTCGGCATAAACCATCTGCTGATGGTTGAACCACTGAAAGAAGGCATGAGAGAATGAAATCTGTGACTGAATAGCATGTCTGGCCATGAGATTGACCCATCTCTGCATCCGTGGTTCTGTCGGCGCTGGCACTCCGAGTGAAATGTATTGTGGCTACATCAATGGGATCTTCTCCAAGGTGAAAGCGGTCAAAATAGAACCATAACCAAAGTTCTTAGATCTTTCGTTCTTCACCTTGGTAAGCTATTCTTTTATCACCGGAAGTACTGCATCACACCAGTTGACTACCTTTGGTTCAAGGCATTCCAGGTCATACTACATATAGGACCTGTTGGCTAAGTGAAGGGCCAAGCTACCAGCCAATCTAGCAAAGATGAATAAGATAGTCCTCAAGGACCAGTCAGTGACATCTCAAATACTGATCTTTCCATCCCTTCTTAGCTGAGATCCATCTCTACAGTATCGGTGAATATAATCCCTCAAGGATTCGCCCCCACGAGCGGAACCTGATAATGAGGGGCACCACACCTCGATAAACCGGTCAAAATGTAGATATCCTCAAGAGCCAAAGGGATGGATTTACCTCTAATCTCAAACACTTGGTTGGTAGGATCCCATGCATCAAGGAAACATTGCAACAAGTTGATTTGTTGCCTCATGCTAGATATGCAGAAGAACTTGAGCAAGCCACTTTTCCACAGTGCAGTTACCATACACGGATCATGTAAGGCAACCATGTCCTCTTCTTCATGCTCGTGTTCACGCCATGTAATGACCATCTTGCTCTGATGAATCTCTGAAAAACAAACAAGAGAAGAATTAGGATCCTTATTTGGCAAAAAACAGGCAAAATTTACATGAAAAATCAGTGCAAAAACATTCTTCCTTGCGCCCATCTCACCCTAGCTGTGTATTGGGTGGGATCATACTGACTGGCCAATGGCCAGCCTAGTATGCATCACACCTTTCGATGTATACTAGGTGCAATGGGGAGAGAACGAATTTTTCAAACCCTAGAGGTCCAAAAAAGTAGGAAAACATGCTCAGAATTCAAAAAGAAAGAATGAAATTGAAGAGCTCAGGTTTAGCTCCTACCTGGTCTAGACAACGCTCCATAGAATCTCCCAGAATCAACTGATGAAAATCAAGGGGGAAAAGCACCTCCAAAGCTCCAACATGTTAGAAAATTATATATACGGAGCAATGGAACACATAAAATATTGCAGGAATATAAACACAGAAAATGCACAAAACAAGAGAGACACAGATATATGTGGTTCACCCAGTTTGGGCTACGTCCACCCCGAACAGCCAGTCCTTCCTTTCTATTATCGAGCAAAATTAAGAGACACAACCTACAACAAATCTGCTGTAATATCCTCTGTTTTCTCTCACAATCTCACCTCTCTATTTCTCGCTCACAGAATACACATCTATCACACAGCCTCAAATACAATACCCTCATACAAAGAGAGGGGTTGCCTTCTAGGGAAAAAAACCCTAAACTAAACATAATTTCTACCGTCAGATCATCCGCCTAATGAACGGCCCAGATTGACTAGAAATTACTATACTTTTACAAGGCAATTTTACAGCTGCTTTTAGCTTCGGGGGCGCTGCCCCCCTGGACCCCCCCTGCAACGAAAATTTTATGGCCGGTGTTGCCGCCCCCATTTCGAACTGGGGTCCTATGTGGCAATACCTTTGAATATAGAAGATAATCAGGCTCCACACCCAACACAACAATCCCAAATTCGAATGAAATGGTAAAATGAGGGGTAAAAACTACTTTTAAGTTACTTTTCACATAATTCAAGTAAGGTATTAGTTTTTAACTCATTTCTAATCAATTTGATGGAGCAATTGAACAGGTAGTGCGACCGTCAAGAGAACATAGTGATAATGGTGAATCGAACATCTCTGACCATTATCACGAGTAGTTTTATGTGAAGTTCAAACTCGTTAAAATATAAACCTAGTAACGAGCATATGTTCCACCAGAGTTTAAGCTCATTAAGAAATGAAGGCACCTTCAGTAAATAACCATTGCGGTCGCATAATTATCAGCTTTTGAACCCTTTTATTTTGAGTTGATCAAGTAATCCACAATCGTGGAAGAAAGTTAATCAAAACCCTGTCATTCGTGGAGACTAATGAGTCAACCGTCTTTGACTCTGGAAATGAAACCATTCTGTGCCAAGCGAAATCATTTAACTCGATCAAAGTCTCCTGGTTTGTTTGGAACTTGTGTTTCAACATCCTCAGAGATTCCAGTTACTCCAACTATTTCTAGTAACCCTACCTCTATATAAGAAGTTCTGCGGTTACAAGATGACAATGGAACTGATCCTAGTGTAATGGTAAACCCTACTATTCCTGAACCAGCTCCATCTAGGCCTAACTCGAAAGGTGTCACCCCTCCTGCATCTGTCGTTGTGGATTCTATACCTTCTTCGGCACTAGAAATATTTTATGCACTTGACGGTCTACCTCTTCCACCTGGGTTGATTGCTATAGAAGAGATTGTGGAGGATCTTCCATCCAGTACTCCATTGCATTTTGGAACTGGGATCCACCTATATCCTTCTATGACAGAAGTTAGTCACCCTTCATTGCAAGTTCATGTAGAATCGCTAGGAAATATTTTGGATAGACTCGATATGTCTGAACAACCATCGACATCTAGGACTGTGTCATCTGACATAGTAGCAGCAGGTCCTGCTACTGCTCCAACAATGTTCGCTATTATACCATCCATCCCAACTAGTTCTCAACCACTAGATGGAGTCCACTCAGGGACTGTTTCAACAGTATGGTATGTTCCTATTTCTTCGTCCAGAACCTTATCTGGAATCTCTTATGTTGAGTCTCAGTAAATTGATCCTTCGCAACAATATCAATTTGGGCAGTCCAATCTCCAAAGGCCAATTTTCCATTTGAACACGGGATTGTAGCCATATGGGGGGCAGTATGCCTTTTCATTGTTCCCTCTGGGAGAACAACCATATGAGAGTTCACAATAGAATTCAAGTCAGGCTGGAATCACATCCAGTGGTTGGGTACCAATACTGCCTCAACAAACAAGAGTTATATATTCTATACAACCAAATCAACTTGTGTAGAATATTCCCACTACATCGGCTATTGTGATGGTGTCGCAAGTACAAGCGCTACTTGTTGTATGTCAACCTCCAATATCAGGTTGTAATACAACAGCCTCTTGTCCCCTCGACTCAATCACAACCGTTGATTAGTGGATCCTTAACTAAAGCGACCCAGGCTCAAACGGGTACTATAACCCCCATCTTGGTCAAACATCTAGTATTGGGCAATAGCAAATGGTCTCATAACCATGTCTGGTGCAATATCAACAACCGCAATTCCAGCAAGCTTACCGAGGACCCGAGCAACAAAGCTTTGTAGGCAATGGGCACTCATATATTCAAAACGGTCACCATCAATTATATCAAAATGGTTATGCCCATCAACCTTATCAAAGTTATCAGCATCAAATAAATTATGCTGGTATGCAAAGGCCCACTACTCAGGAGATCCCATCCTATCCTGGGTATGCTTTGCCAAACTTGAATCAAGAATTGCCTTTCGTTTCAACTTTGGAATTGCTAGATCTAAATTGGCTAACAAATTATCCGATTGCTTACTCCCCTTGGTGGCTGGAGATTCCTCATAAACTTCCGTCAGATATTCGTAAATTCAATGGAAATTTGGGTGAACATGTGTCGAATCATGTGATGACCTTTCATCTGTGGTGTTCATCCAACACTCTCAATGATGATTCGATTAGGCTTCACCTTTTTCAGTGAACATTAACTGGTCTGGCAGCAAAATAGTACATTGAATTGTCTAGAGCTTCATTTGATAACTTCAGTACCCTTGCCACCACCTTTTTAACCCATTTTTAGTTACCAATAAGGTGCAAAACAAGAACAGAGCTTCTTACCAATTTCAAGTAGAAGACAACCACTCACATATCTGCTCATACTCATGAGTGGCGACGTTGTTGTCGAATGGTAAAAACATATGTTATTGATTAGCTTCTAGCTGAATGGTTTATTAAGTCATTGTTACCTTCTATTACAGAAGATGTGGCTAAAGGGGGTTTGTCACTGAAGAGCAATTCATTGCTTGTGCGCAATATCTAGACTTGATCTATACTCAGTCTGGCACGCTCTATGACAAAATCCCTGATGCTCCTAGACCAGAGTTTTCCGTTCCTCCTCCTCCTAAACCAAAAAAATACTCTCATGCTGGTGATGGCATGATAGGTACGACCAGCATGAAAATCGTAAAGGCTACATCTAAGAAAGCATGCATGGTTTCTGGTCAAAATGCAAAATAAGAACTTCTTGCCTCGGAGGTTAATGTCATGTCGACTGACAAAGGCAAAGAACCAAAGCAACCAGGGGGCAAGAAGAAAAAGAAAGGGAAAAAGAAGAAGCAGGATGATTCGTCTCCTGAAAAATATTTTGAAAACCCTTATGGGAGAAAGAAACTTGATTAACCATGTCTCATATGCGATGAAGACCATTGGATGAGGAATTGTCGTCATAAAGCTGAGATTAAAAAATTATTTAAGAGTTCAAAAACCTCAGTAGTATTGACCGATCTGTTTCCGAACCCAGAAATCAATCTAGTTTCTAGCAACAATGCTTCCCCATCCCAAGTGCTTATGTTGTCCATTTGGAAACAGAAAAATGATTCTTTGATATCAACAAGGAATAAATATTATGGGAATCCACAGTTTTTGAACAACAAGGCTATTGATCAACCTAGTAGCTCGACAACAACTTCGACTGAAGTTGTGCCACCCATCATTCCCGAGCTAATGATAAAGCTGCCAAAGGGAGTATTACACAAATCGACATTTAATCCTCGTGCTAGAGCAGCATAGAATTATAATATAGTAGAGGACCTGGCGCAATCGCCGTCTACTATGTCAACACTTGAAGTACTGCAAAATTACCCCAACCAAAAGCAAGCTCTATTATCAGCAATAGGTGGGATTGACCAAGCGGATTCCAATCTTGTGGCCTTTAATCCTAAAGGATATGAACCTTAGCTACCAGCTCAACTCACTTTCCTCATTCAAGTGAAAGCCCTCAGCAAAACTGTTCATCGAACAATTATTGATGAGGGGGAATCTACATGCATTATGTTAATGAGTTGCTGGAAAACTTTAGGATCGCCACCCTTGTCAAGATCATCAACGACATTAAAAGCATTTGATGGAAAAACATACACACCATACGGGATTTTAAGTAACTTGCAAGTCGAACTGGGGGGAAAAAGTAGAAATTGATGTCGAAGTTATCAATGGAAACCTCAATTACAACATCCTACTGGGAAGGCCCTGGATTTATGCTATGGCTATTGTTGTGTCAACATACCTTAGAAATATTTCATTTCCTTTTCGAGGAAGAATTACAATCGTCGACCAACAAACCTTTCTCCCCAACAGTTCACAAGTTACAAGAAGCATCCCGATGATCCATGGAAGCTCTCAATCCCTTCAAAATATCGGAGTAGGCCTCCTAAAAGACCCTACATTGATGGGCACTTTTTCTCTACCGCCTCCAAGTAATTGGGCGGAAGTAACCACAGTGGAGACCTACAATATGGTATCTTCTGTATCTAATAAGATTCAAAGGATTTCCGAACATGATGTCAACATGGATCATTGCTAGGTATTACCTCTAAGCCCAAAAGAAATATAGTAGCAATCAATGTTCTCGGCCTGGGTGGAAAACCAAAATCAATGCTCATCGAGTGTTTGGATAGATAGGTCTAAGGAATATGGTACCTCTTCAGATCCTTGGTCGCATGTACATTCTACAGATGAAGGAATTGTTCAGTAAATGATGATAGGAGAGGCACCATGGCAAGATTACCACCATCATTCCCATCTTCTGGATTACAACGAAGATTGTTCCAGCAACCTTAATCATCCTTCAATTTTTGATTTTCTATCAAATAAAGTAAATACAGTGGATTCCGAGAAAAATCTATCCACTATTGAAGAAACTATCGCCATAAATATCTCGACCAAACCAGATGTTGTAGAGAATATTCATGTTTGAAAATCTTGTTCTTCTTCAGAACTGGAAGTATATTACGCTCTCTTTCATGAGTTTAGAGATGTCTTTGCATGGTCATATGAAGAAATTCCAGGCATTGAATCGAGCATAGTTGAACACGAAATTAAGATGTATCCAGATGTCAAACTGGTACGACAACAGCTTCGGAAGGTACACCCAAAGAAAGCCACTGCCATCAAGGCAGAAGCAGAAAAACTTCTACATGCTACTTTCATTTACCTAGATCCGCTAACTGATTGGGTATCGAACATTGTTCCTGTGATGAAAAAATAGGGAACGATTAGAGTGTGCATCGATTACACGGATGTAAATCAATCTTGTTGAAAGGACAACTACCCTACACCCTTCATTGACCAGGTAATTGATGAATGCACCATATGTGAAATATTTTCATTTATGGATGGATTTTTTGGGTATAATCAAATAAATATCCACCCATAGGACTAGTCAAAGACTGCATTTATTTGTCCATGGGGCACATTCGCGTACCGCAAGCTACCTTTCAGTTTAAAGAACGTAGGGGAAACTTTTCAGAGGGCTATGAATTATGCCTTCCATGACATCAAGAACATCGTTCAACCATATCTCGATGATCTTCGGGCTCATTCGTGAAAGCGGACTGATCACCCGCAGCATTTGAGAGCTATATTTCTACTTTGCTAACACTACAAGATACGACTCAATCCGCACAAGTGTGTGTTTTCTGTCGGTTCTACTTGTTTACTTGGATTTGTAGTTTTAAAGGATGGGATTCGTCTCGACCCATGTAAGGTTCAGGCAATCATTGATATGCCTCCACCTTCAAATTTGCTTTAGATTCAGAAACTCTAAGGAAAAGCAAACTTTCTAAGGAGGTTCATTCCAAATTACGTCGAACTTGCTAAAGGTTATACGTGTCTTTTGAAAAAAGAAGTGCCCTTCAATTGGGATCAAGTTGTGCAAGCTTCCTTTGATGCTCTAAATGGGTCCCTAATAAAAGCATCATTAATGTACGCTCCTGACTATCAAAAAGACTTTAACCTGTATCTAGCTGCGGCAGATACGACCATCGCGATGGTTTTAGTTCAAGAATACAATGGAATTGAACATCCTGTCTATTATTTAAGTTGAAACCTAAATGATATAGAAAGCAAGTACTCCTATCTTGAAAAGCTAGCTCTTGTAGCTGTTCAAGTAGTACAGAGATTTCGACACTATATCCTCTTTCGCAAAATTACCATTTTGTCAAATTGCAACCCTATGACATACATCTTGTCGCGACAGTTGCTTGGGGGAAAATATTTGAAATGGATAGCTATTTTTCAAGAGTTTGATCTAGAATTCGTAAAGTCCAAATCAAAGAAATCTCCAGTTTTCACGGAGTTACTATGTGTGGAGCACTTGGAAGGTATGCTTTTGACTAGCAATCTAGTGGTTTTTCAATAATAGTTGTAACCTTTTCTGCATTATGAGTTCAAAGAAGATAAAAGGTTTTGATAAAATGTGCAACAATCGATAAAGGAAGCTTAAGTGCTAATGATTGACGTTTTCTATGCAGGAAGACGTGAAAACGAAGGATCGGCGATTGAAAGCAAGAAGCAAAGGGAAAATAACTACTGTCCCGCCAATAGGGAACCGGATGCGGACAGGATCAAGTAAAATTAGAGCCGAATAGCCCAGAGAAAGAAAGCGGGATACTGAGACGGAGAACGCAAGAAGGGAAAGAGAAGAATCGAACGATTAGTGAATCCCTCAAGATCCTTGATCCTGAGGGATCGCTGCTTTAACTTATCTTTTGATTATCTAGATACCTCCGTCATTTCTGTTATATAAAGGCACCACGCCATTGAACGGAGGAGGACTGTTTTTGTAATTCTAAATTCCAAAACCAACTGTAATCATTGAGTCTCTCTGAGACCTGACTTTGTTATACTTTTTTTGATGCAATTAATATAAAAGACTTGGTGTTCATTTCGTCTCTGCATCTGGAGTAACTTCAGGCAGTGTTCCATTGGTAGCCAAGGGCCCAGCTCCAAAGGACACTTGCTTTTGTATTATTATACTGTGTGGTTTGTTTATTTCCATTATTCAAGTAATCTGATACATGTTTTATGTGATATGTTATGTTTCGTTATAACTGACATCTGAATGAGTCCTTTATCTCATGTCTCTTCATTGTAATAGTGGATCTATTCGAATTGCGTCTTTCAGCTATTCCTGTAGCGGAATGTTGGTATGAATATTATTGTTATCAGATCCATGTGAAATAGTATTTGCAAGACTCGAAAGCAATATTACCTTGTTCAGGAACATAGTCATATCATCCATTATTCTCAGATTGTTGTAGTAGTAGAGAACGTGTACATACGATTGAGGATTGCTGTTCCATTTATTATTGATGTTCCATTTATTCTTGCTGTTCCATTTCCTTATTGCTGTTCCATTTCTTTACTGCTGTTCCATTTCCAGATTGTTGTTCCACTTTACTTTTCGCTGCTTGATTTACCTGCCTTTGTTGTTTTTAGTGTGAGAGCGGGCCTAAGGCTGTCGTGAGCCTCAACAAGACGCTGCTTAGCCCCAGACCTATAAGTCCATGCTCTGATTTCCTTTCTTTATCAGTTTCTAAAGGGATGGGTTATTGTTTCCGTACCCTTGACTGATCAACTGCCTTGTGTGATTTTATCTTTTGGGTTAGTTTCATTACAGCTTAGCATATGTTTCCTTTCAAACCATTAGGACACTATACTACTGAGCATTACTCGGACAAACAGCCTCGGATTGAGTTACTCCTTGCAATAACAAACATTCCCGGATTGACTTATTAATGTGGGATAATTAGCGGTGTGAGAGACCCTAGTTACAGCTCTACACTATGCGACTTCCCATCGTCGTCCAACGATTCAATATCTGAAGCAAAAATTGTGGGTGAATCTTTGTTTCTAATATCGTCGAGTGATCCGTGGTATGGAGATATAATCATCTATATCCAAACCCAAACATACAGGCCTAATAACTCTCGCTCTGAACAATGACGTATTCAATACCAAAAAAAGACTATATGATCGTCGATGATACACTTTACCATCAAGGTATCAATACAGTTCTACGAAGGTGCCTCACCCATGAGGAGGCCAAAAAAGTCCTAAATGATTGTCATTTAGGAGCATGTGGGGGGCATCAATCTAGTTATGCTACGTCACAAAAGATTTTACGAGCGGTTACTTGTGGTCAACAATGTTCAAATATTGCATAACCGCAGTCAGAAGTTGCCATGCTTGTCAAATCTTTGACCGCAAAACCAGAATACCACCCGTACCTCTGCATCCAATAGTTGTTGTTGGGCCGTTCACCAAATGGGGCATAGATTTAATGACATGTAACCCCACCTTGGCTAGGGGGCATGGGTATATCATAGTCGCAGTTGACTATTTTATGAAATGGTCCAAGGCGATGCCTACATTAAACAACAACGGCGAAACGGCTGCTCTTTTCTTTTTCAATCATGTAGTCTCTAGATTCGGTGTTCCACAATCTATAGTCACAGACCATGGATTGCATTTTCACAATCACATGATGATTGAATTGGCTACCAAATTAGGACTGTCCCACGATAGCTCTACTCCGTATTATCTATAAGCTAACGGACAATTTGAGGCGATCAACGAAGTCCTGAAGAGCATGTTGCAAAGGATGATTGGATTCCATAAACGGAGTTGGCACCTAATCCTGTACTCAACCTTGTGGGCATACTGGACATCGGTGAGAAATTTGACTGGATTTACACCCTTTCAGCTGGTGTATGGCTTGGAACTAGTCTTACCAGTTCACTGTGAAATTTCGTCTCTCAAGCTCGCAGTCGACCTTCTCCCCGGAACTTCAGAGGAAGAGGCTCATTTCTTGGAATTAATCCAATTGGATGAAACCCATCGTGATTCCGCCTTGGCTAACGAAGCACATAAGAAATGAGTGAAGGCGCAGTTTGACAAGAATGTCAAACCCCGTGTCTTCTCAGAAGGTGACCTGGTCTTACATTACGATCAAGAATCCGATAAATTGGGAGCAGGCAAGTTCTAGTCTTTGTGGATGGGTCCCTATATTGTTAAGCGTCTATTAGCAAAAGGAGCCTATGAGCTAGTAGATTACGATGGGATTCCATTGTTGCAACCTCGAAACGGGTTGTACCTTAAGCGTTACTATGCTTGACTAAGCATGGTAATCTCTTCATACGCTTTTGTTACATTTTTGTTTTCATCAGGAGTGATCATTTTGGTTAGGTAATCCACTTTTTCATTTATTGTAGATGTCGAACCTATTGGAATCATTTGTTGTATATGCCAATGGAGCTAGTCGTAGTACGCGAAACCTATCTTCTGCAGCCTGGGGCATCTTTGATCCAAGGGGCGAGTTAGTGAGTTTCAGAGGGGTATGTATTGGTCAATCAATGAACAACATCGCTAAATATAGTGCATTGATAAAACTCTTCTTTGATGCCATTGCACATGGCATACGCTGACTTGTCGTTAGGCTAGACTCACAACTCGTCATTCTACGGCTTACCAGCATCTATTCCGTTCAAAATCCAGCTATTTATCGTATGTTCCTAAGGGTCAGGATTTTGGAAAGGCATTTTGATTCTATTCAATATCAACACATTTCCCAAAGCTTAAACACATTAACTGATTCATTAGCAAATTATGTGTTAGATAGACATTTGCAACATTTATAAAAGAAATGCATTTCATCAATATGTGCATCAGGATCATATAACTTAACCGAAATAAAGCTCCAAAAATAAAATATATATATAACTGTTTATAGTTTTTACATAGTGTTCTGTTTCCCAGACAAAATCGTTCATACAACCCAAAAACTCAAAAATGCAAGGAGGCACCCTAGACTAATGGTGATAGTGATAACAAGTCACTGCCTGTGCGATCATATGTAAGAGCCTAGTCCATCAGCTCGGCACGCCAGTGGTATGACGTTGTAATCTCAGAGGTAACTCGTCAGTCCTCACATCCTAACTACCAAGGGTGAGACCCTCAATCTGATCCTGCAATACTACAAGGGTCTCAGCTACATCCAGATCACGAAGGACAACCCTCCCTATAGCCTCTCCTGCTGGATCGACAGGTGCTACTCTCGAGCGCACTACTAGACACACTGGTCTGATATCTGCACGAACACATGAGTTTTGATTACTCTTGATAAACATTTAAAAAGTACAAGAAAATTATAAAAGCAATGAACAGAGACATGGTGAAATATTTTTACCTATGACACCCCACTACTCAATCGCTGGTTGCACTAAAGCAGGGAGACTAGTCCCTTAAGATCCGAGGGATGCAAGGGCAATCTCGATGATAATGGTCTCCTTTGCAAATGAGGAGATTTGGGTTTGGATGGCGCAGTGTGTGGATTTTCACCAGAAGATGCATGGTTTCCCCCTTTCACCGTTGGCTTCTTCTTCTTCTCCTTCTCCTTCCCTTTCTTCTTCTTCTCAGTTACATGGTTTTTAGTGTTACTAAAGCGAAGAGGAAGAAGGAGAGGGAGAAATAAATGAAGTATAAGGTGGGGGGTAACTCTAGTATCATCTGGTCTTTGATTTGATTTCTCAGGAATCATGGTGTTTTGAATGACAGAGGTCGAGAAAACCCATACTGGCAGGCCAATTGTCAGCCCTGGAAGGGACAATGTAGCCATATGAGGTGCACCAACATCTCCCCAAGAGGAGAAAGGACTAGGATTTCCTCCAAGGGGAAATCCATGATTGGTCGACTCCATTTTCTCAACCTAAGACCAACAAGGGAACAGTGATGTTATTCTGATTAAAATAAATTTTATGACACTTTGACACAACTTGCTTTTTCAATTTTTGAGAGTCGAGAAAAATCTAAAGATGACTCTAGTTGCCTTCGATTTTTAGTGAGCCTGAAGTGACAAGTGCTCAGATGGACCTTTTCTTTTAAGGAGTCTGGAAAGGAATGGAAGTGACTACTCTGGAAATCTAGACAGAGGGATTACCAAACCAATCACAAAACTGCAGAATACTTTTTACGGTACGGTAGTCAATCTTCCTAAATGCTATGTTCAGTGCATTCCGATCGATACGGCGGCAGACATGGCTTCCTAAGGATAAAGGATATAGCCTATTGTGGTATCCCAATATATACTTGATGGTATGTGGGATCACAAGTCTGTACTAGCACTTGTCGACTCCACTGGGGAAAACTAGTGTCCATTCAGAGCTGCTAGTCACACTAAAATGAGTAGCTATCTTAGAAACAAACAAACTAATGTCACCTGTGTTTTTCCTTTATGAGAGATAGATGAAAGAGAAGTAGAGAGTACCAACCTCAGTCTTTCGCTTGGCTCCTTTCTTGTTTCCTCCCTCCTTTGACAGAGCTTCACCACTCCTTCCTTACTTGTCCCGCTTCAAAGAACACTCGTAGAATCAAAGCAACATAATACCATCAAGGCATAGAGATCTATAACCATAAACAATATAGGATCATATCTATATTAACCATACAAATGCATATATCAATACAAGATTCAGAGATATACAAGAATATGGAGGAAAATGCAAATAGCTTTATTGATAGAAGTAGTAGAAGAGAGGATTACAACCCATTGGTCTGACCCAACACCATCCTCCTAGCATGAAAGCCCTCTTCACCTCATGAAAAGCTTAGATCAACAAACAATACAATGTTGCACAGAGAAACCAATAGCACTCCCTTACATAATACAAAATTCTAGCCTTTGGATCTCTAGGATGAGGGATCCATATATAGATGTTTGCAGGTGGGTGAGTCAACTTCTAGGATTTTGATTAGTGTCATCTCTTTGGTAGTTCTTGGTTCCACTTGGATATTTCATGATCTCTTACTCATCCCTGGGCAAATTTAGAGAGGTAAGTGTTAAATGGGCAATTTCTAGAAGATTCTCTGGGTTTCCACCTAGCCAACTACCTCTTCCATTTGTCTACTCTTGGTCATCGCACCATACAAAAGGGCTTTTCAGTATGCATCACACTTTTTGCATATGGTAGGTGAGATGCATCGCACCCTTAGCACTGTGCAGTTTGTATCATCTTGTTTTGACTAGTTCTGAGTAGTTTTTTAGGGAGAACTTCTTGGAGATGATGTAATCAGATGACCTTGATCCTTTATGGTATGAAACAACACTTTTAGGGGCTTAGAAGCCCTTGGTTTATGGACATATGTGATTGGGGTTGCAGTTCCCAAATTTGTCTATAACAGTTGCCCCTTAAAGCATGAGGTCGTAAATCTTCTGATGTCGGGTGAAATGCTTATCATGAGGATTCGAGGTTTTTTGAACTGGAAGGTGACCTGTAATAAGATACGATACAATAAATTATCTTCATAATATTTTCATGATCTAGCTGAGGAGGGCATTTCCATGCTCAGCTTTAGAAATTCATTTTCATGTACATAGTATAGACGAATGTGTGTGTGGCAGATTGATGATTCTGGTAGAGTCATCATCCCTTATTTCAGATGATTATCTCTGTGGCTATGATGTACATTTAATGTATTTATTTTCCTAAATATATCACAGCTCGGATGGATGAAACTAGATCCGGGGTCTTAAAACTCATTCAATCTTCACTCGAAGTACAAGTCGATCCATGTGAAAAGAAGTTCTGGCATCGAACATGGAAATACATCACCTGATTACCAGCCAATGATATAAGATGTTAATAGGCACGAGATGAATCACCGATAATGATGATGACCCTCAAGGTACTGCAGTACAATTCACATGATGTGAATACACAAGTTGATGTTGAACACCACGCAAAATCTTTCTATCTAAGGCCATTGATGTGAACCTGTCGCCTGAAGTGAGAAACTTGTCATTGATGCATGCAAGCTTCAAAGTACTGAAAGGGTTGTTTCTAGGTCAACTTCTTGGATAATGAGCTGATCTCGACAAGAAGTGACCCATTGTAGGAGGGCCTTAATGAATCCCACATCTACGACATGAAACGAAGCAAATGATTTTGTGGAGGTGAAAATGATCTGATGATAGAAGGTTCAGGGTGGTGGTCATGAAAGAATGAAGTGTGAAGGTATTGCAGCGGATGAGACATAAGCTGGGTTAGTGAATTCTCTGAGCGACTTCTCTTGAACATATCAGTGACAATGAAATGGATTGGTAGCGTTAACCCCAAAAATGGATGGTACAGAGGACCAATGGTGATATGACCGGTGAACAGAATAACCCAACCCGACTCAATCATGGTGATGGAGTGAAAGTGTCATGTTCAAGAGCGACCTACTACCAATAAAGTTTCTTCAAGTTTTCTTCCCAATTATTCCCCAGGAATTTCTGACCAGTAACTCTTTATTTTTGTCAAGCTTGAGGAGGATAACATATGCTTGTTCTATAATTTGTCCTTCGGGAAAACCCATCGCTATGTTTGAACGAACCTAGTTACAGTGAAAATCACTCTTGTCTACATGGACAAGTTCGTCGCTATTGTTTTAACTAGTTTAATGACAAAGATAACTCGGTCCTTTTCAATTTTAGAGAGTTTGAAAAGAGACAGAAAGGAAACTTCAATAATCCTTTTTCCTAATATAATCCCTTAAGTCCGAAAAAGTATAAAATAATATGAAAGGGAGGACTTTTCGATAGTTTTAATGAGTAGAACAAGACAAGCGCTCGATCTTTTTGTGAAATGATCCCTCAGGTCCAAAAAGATTAAAATATAGAGGAGGGATGGCACTTCCAGTCACATTAACGAGATGCAGAGGCCAATTTCTCAGCAATCTTTTCATATTTTACGAGTCAGATGAAAAGAGCTTAAAGGAGACTAGTTTTTTAAGGAACGAGTGATGTTTTCGAATAGCAGCTGGTTCCAGGTAAGGTTTGGAACTTTTCAATCATGGTAGTGTAAAGAAGGTGGTTAATATAATCACTCGTCACAGTTGTTCCTCAAAAGGGGTAAACAATAAAATGGAGGCATATGATCGACTAAAAAAGATCGAAGGTGATGGTAAGAACACGAACAAGGTTCAAAAGCTGATAATTATGCGATCGCAATGGTTATTTACTGAAGGTGTGTTCATTTTTTAATGAGCTTAAACTCTGGTGGAACATATGCTCATTACTAGGTTTAATTTTTAATGAGCTTGAGCTTCACGTAAAACTGCTCGTGATAATGGTCAGAGATGTTCGATTCACCGTTAACAATATGTTCTCTTGACGGTCGTACTACCTATTCAATTTCTCCATAAAACTGATTCGAAATGAGTTAAAAACTAATACCTTACTTGAATTACGTGAAAAGTAACTTAAAAGTAGTTTTTACCCCTAATTTTACCATTTCATTCGAATTTGGGATTGTTGAAGCTTTGGAGGTGCTTTTCCCCCTCGATTTTCATTAGCTAATTTTGGGAGATTCTGTGGACGATTTTTGGCGCCGTCTAGACCAGGTAGGAGCTAAACCTAAGCTCTTCAATTGCATTCTTTCTTTTTGAATTTTGAGCATGTTTTCCTACTTTTTTTGGCCTCTGGGGTTTGAACAATTCGTTCTCTCCCCATCGCACCTAGTATACATCGAAAGGTGTGATGCATACTAGGCTGGCCATTGGCTAGTTACTATGCATCCCACCTAGTACACAGCTAGGGTGCGATTGGCGCAAGGAGGAAAGTTTTTGCACTAATTTTTCATGTAAATTTTGCCTGTTTTTTTCCAAATCAGGATCCTAATTCTTTTGTTGTTTGTTTTTCAAAGATTCATCGGAGAAAGATGGTCGTTACATGGTGTGAACGCAAGCATGAAGAAGAGGACATGGTTGCCTTATATGATCTGGGTACGGTAACTGCATTCCGAAACTGTGGCTTGCTCGTTCTTCTGCATATCTAGCATGAGGCAAAAAATCAACTTGTCACTATGTTTCCTCGATGCATGGGATCCTACCAACCAAGTGTTCTAGATTAGAGGTAAATCCATCCCTTTGTCTGTTGAGGATATCTACTTTTTGACCATTTTATCGATGCGTGGTGCCCATCTCTCATTATCAGGTTCTGCCCGTGGGGGCGAATCCGTGAGGGATTATATTCACCGATACTGTAGAGATGGATCTCAACCGAGCAAGGATGGTGAGATTAGTATTCGAGATGTCACTGACTGGTCCTTAAGGACTATCTTATTCACCTTTGCTACATTGGCTGGAAGCGCGGCCCTTCACTTAGCCAACAGGTCTTATATGCAGTATGCCTTGGAATGCCTTGAACCAAAGGTATTCAACTGGTGTGATGCAGTACTTCTAATGATAAAAGAGCAACTTACCAAGGTGAAGAACGGAAGATCTAAGATCTTTGGTTATGGTTCTATTCTGACCGCTTTCGCCTTGGAGAAGATCCCACTGATGTAGCCACAGTACATTTCACTTGGAGTGCCAGCGCCGATAGAACCACAGATGTAAAGATGGGTCGATCTCATGGCCAGACATGCTATTCAGTCACAGATTTCATTCTCTGATGCCTTCTTTGAGTGGTTCAACCGTCAACAGATGGTTTATGCCGAGTATCTATATGCCGGGATGGATTTCCGGGGTGACCCAGATTTGGTGTTGCCGTCTGGTGAGCAATGGGGGTTCATAGGTAAAAATCTATGGCCATGTCTCTATTCATTGCTTTTATAATGTTCCTGTAATTTTTAAATGTTTATCAAGACTAATCAAAACTCATGTGTCCATGCAGATATCGGACTAGTGCGACCAGCAGTGCGCCTGAGAGTAGCAGCTGCCATTCCAGTAGGAGAGGCTGCAGGGAGGGCTGTCCTTCACAATCTGGATGTAGCCAAGACCCTTGCAGTATTGCAGGATAAGATTGAGGGTCTCACCCTTGGTATTCAGGATGTGAGGACTGATGAGTTACCTCTGAGATTACAGCATCATACCACTGGCGTGCCGAGCCGATGGACTAGGCTCTTACGTATGATCGCACAGGCGGTGACTTGTTATCACCAGCACCATTAGTCTAGGGTGCCTTCTTGCATTTTTGAGTTTTGGGGTCATATGACCG
This sequence comes from Pinus tabuliformis, assembly GCA_031772625.1. Taxonomy (NCBI): domain Eukaryota; kingdom Viridiplantae; phylum Streptophyta; class Pinopsida; order Pinales; family Pinaceae; genus Pinus; species Pinus tabuliformis. Next base: position 1,413,636,423 of record CM062820.1, on the reverse strand, counting down.
ATTTTGTCCTAGACACAAAACACTATGTAAAAAACTATAAACAGTGATATATATTTTTGATTTTTGGAGCTTTATTGCAGTTAAGTTATATGATCCTAATGCAAATATTAATGAAATGATTTTCTTTTATAAATGTTGCAAATTTCTATCTAACACATAATTTTCTAATGAATCAGTTAATGTGTTTAAGTTTCTAGAAATGTGTTGATATTGAATAGAATCAAACTTCCTTTCCAAAATCTTGACCCTTAGGAACATACGATAGATAGCTAGATTCTAAATGGAATAGATGCCAGTAAGCTGTAAATTGACGAGTTGTGAGTCTAGCCTAATGACAAATCAGCGTATGCCATGTGCGATGGCATTAGAGAGGAGCTCTATCAACTTGCTATATTCAATGATGTTTTTCGTTGACCGACCAATACATACCCCTCTGAAACTCACTAACTCGCCGCTTGGATCATATGGCTCGGGCTACAAAAGATAGGTTCCACATACTATGACTAGCTCCGCTGGCGTATCCAACAAATGATTCCAATAGGTTTGACATCTGCAACAAATGCAAAAGTGGATTACCTAACCAAAATGATCACTCTTGACGAAAACAAAAATGTAACAAAAGCATATGAAGAGATTACCACGCTTAGTCAAGCATAGTAATTCTTAAGGTACAACCCGTTTCGGGGTTGCAACAGTGGAATCCCCTCGTAATCTACTAGCTCATAGGATTCTTTTGCTAATACATGCTTAAAAATATAGGGACCCATCCACAAAGACTGGAACTTGCCTGCTCCCAATTTATTGGATTCCTGATCGTAAAGTAAGACTAGGTCACCTTCTGAGAAGACACGGGGTTTGACATTCTTGTCAAATTGCACCTTGAATCGTTTCTTATATCCTTCGTTAGCCAAGGCGGCATCACGATGGGTTTCATCCAGTTGTATTAATTCCAAGAAACGAGCCTCTTCCTCTAAAGTTCCAGGGAGAAGGTCGACTGTGAGCTTGAGAGACGAAATTTCACACTAAACTAGTAAGACTACTTCCAGGCCATACACTAGCTAAAAGGGTGTAAATCCGGTCTCATTCCTCACCGATGTCCGATATGCCCACAAGGCTGAGTACAGGATTAGGTACCAACTCTGTTTATGGACTCCAATCATCCTTTGTAGCATGCGCTTCAGGACTTTGTTGATCGACTCAACTTGTACCTTAGCTTGCGGATAATACGGAGTAGAGCTGTCGTGGGACAATCCTAATTTGGCATCCAATTCAAAATCATGTGATTGCAAAAATTTGATCCATGATCTGTGACTATAGCTTGTGGAAGATCGAATCTAGAGACTACATGATTGAAAAAGAAAAGAGCAGTCGTTTCGCCGCTGTTGTTTAATGTAGGCATTGCCTCGGCCCATTTCATAAAATAGTAAACTATGACTATGATATACCCATGCCCCCCCGCCGAGGTGGGGTTACATGTCATGAAATCTATGCCCCATTTGGCGAAAGGCCCAACAGCAACTACTGGATGTAGAGGTGCAGGTGATATTCTGGTTTTGCGGTCAAAGATTTTCCAAGCATGGTAACTTTTGACTACAGTTATGTAATCTTTGAACATTGTTGTCCAGAAGTAACCTGCTCGTAAAATATTTTGTGCCATAGCGTAACCAGATTGATGCCCCCCACACACTCTTGAATGACAATCATTCAGGACTTTTTCGACCTCCTCATGGGTGAGGCACCTTCGTAGAACTGTATCGATACCCTGACGGTAAAGTGTATCACCAAAAATCATGTAGTCTTTTGCTTGGTATCGAATATGTCATTGTTTGGAGTGAGAGGTATTAGGCCTGTATGTTTGGGTTTGGAGGTAGAAGATTATATCTATGTACCACAGACCGCTCGACGATATCAAAAACAAAGGTTCATCCACGATTGTTGCTTTGGATGTTGAATCGTTGGATGACGATCAGAAGTCGCATAGTAACTCCGTGAAAACTAGAGATTTCTTTGATTTGGATTTTATGAATTCTAGATCAAACTCTTGCAAAATAGATATTCATTTTGAATATTTGCCCCCAAGCAACTTTCGCTACAAGAGGTTAGTCATAGGGTTGTAATCTGACAAAATGGTAGTTTTGCGAAAGAGGATATAGTGTCGAAATCTCTGTACCGCTTGAACAGCTGCAAGAGCTAGCTTTTCAACATAGGAGTACTTGCTTTCAGTATCATTTAAGTTTCGACTTAAATAATAGACAGGACATTCAATTCCATTGTCTTCTTGAACTAAAACCATCGTGACGGTTGTATCTGCCGCAGCTAGATACAGGTTAAAGTCTTTTTGATAGTCAGGAGCATACATTAATGATGCTTTTATTAGGGACTCCTTTAGAGCATCAAAGGAAGCTTGTGCAAGCTAATCCCAGTTGAAGGGAACTTCTTTTTTCAAAAGACGTGTATAACCTTTAGCAAGTTCAGAGTAATTTGGAATGAACCTCCTCAGAAAGTTTGCTTTCCCTTGGAGTTTCTGAATCTGAAGCAAATTTGAAGGTGAAGGCATATCGATGATCGCCTGAACCTTACATGGGTCGAGATGTATCTCGTCCTTTGAAACTACAAAGCCAACTAAACGACTAGAACTGACAGAAAAAAAAAACACTTGTGTGGATTGAGTCGTATCTTGTAGTGTCAGCAACGTAGAAATATAGCTCTCCAATGGTGCGGATGATCAATCCGCTTTTGCAAATGAGCTGAAAGATCATCAAGATATGGTTGAAAGATGTTCTTGATGTCATGGAAGGCATAATTCATAGCCCTTTGAAAATTTGCCCCTGCGTTCTTTAAACTGAAAGGTAGCTTGCGATACGTGAATGTGCCCCATGGACAAATAAATGTAGTCTTTGACTGGTCCTGTGGGCGGATATTTGTTTGATTATACCTAGAAAATCCATCCATAAATGAAAATATTTTGCATCCAGCGCATTCATCAATTATCTGGTCGATGAAGGGTGTAGGGTTGGACAAGCTTGATTTACAAGCCATGTAATCGATGCACACTCTAATCGTTCCCTATTTTTCATCACAGGAACAATGTTCGATACCCAATCAGTTAGAGGAACTAGGTAAATGAAACCAGCACTTAGAAGCTTTTCAACTTCTGCCTTGATGGCAACAACTTTCTTCGGGTGCACCTCCCGAAGCCATTGTCGTATCGGTTTGACATCTGGATACATCTTAATTTCATGTTCAACTATTCTCAAGCCAGTGCCTGGCATTTCTTCATATGACCATGCAAAGACATCTCTGAACTCACGAAGGAGAGTGTAATATACTTCCAGTTCTAAAGAAGAACAAGATTTACTGACATGAATATTCTCTACAACATTTGGTTTGGTCGAGATATTTATGGCAATAGTTTCTTCAATATTGGACAGAATTCCCTCGGAATCCACTGTATTTACAGTATTTGATAGAAAATCAAAAACTGAAGGATGAATAAGGTCATTGGAACAATGTTCGTTGTAATCCAGAAGATGGGAATGATGGTGGTAATATTCCCATGGTGCCTCTCCTATCATCATTGACTGAACAATTCCTTCATTTGTAGAATGTACATGCAACCAAGGATCTAAAGAGGTACCATATTCCTTAGACCTATCCATCCAAACACTTGATAAGTGTTGATTTGGGTTTTCCACCTAGGCCGAGAACATTGATTGCTACAATATTTCTATTGGGTTTGGAGGCAATACTTGGTGATGATCCATGCTGACATCATGTTCAGAAATCCTCTGAATCTTATTAGATACAGAAGATACCATATTGCAGGTCTCCACTGTGGCTACTTTTGCCCAGTTACTCGGAGGCGGTAGAGAAAAAGTACCCATCAATGTAGGGTATTTTAGGAGGCCTACTCCGATATTTTGAAGCGATTGAGAGCTTCCATGGATCATCGGGATGCTTCCCGTAACTTGTGAAGTGTTGGGGAGAAAGGTTTGTTGGTCATCCACTGTAATTCCTTCTTGAAAAGGAACTACAATCTTTCTAAAGTATGTTCACACAACAGTAGCCATAGCATAAATCCAGGGCCTTCCCAGTAGGATGTTGTAATCGAGGTTTCCATCGATAACTTGGACATCAATTTCTATTGTTTTGTCCCCCAGTTCAACTTGCAAGTTACTTAAAATCCTGTATGGCGTGTATGTTCATCCATCGAATGCTTTTAATGTCGTTGATGATCTTGACAAGGGTGGCGATCCTAAAGTTTTCCAGCAACTCATTCACATAATGCATGTAGATGCCCCCTCATCAATAATTGTTCGATGAACAGTTTTGCTGAGGGATTTCACTTGAATGAGGAAAGCGAGTTGAGCTAGTAACTGAGGTTCATATCCTTTATGATTAAAGGCCACAAGATTGGAATCCGTTGGGTCAATCCCACCTATTGCTGATATTAGAGCCTACTTTTGGGAGGGGCAATTTTGCAGTACTTCAAGTGTCGACATAGTGGATGGTGATTGGGCCAGGTCCTCTACTATATTATAATTTTGTGCTACTCTTGCATGAGGATTAAATGTTGATTTGTGTACTAATCCCTTTGGTGGCTTTATTGTTAGCTCAGTAATGATGGGTGGCACAACTTTAGTCGAAGTTGTTGTCAAACTACTAGGTTAATCAGTAGCCCTGTTGTTCGACAGCTATGGATTCCCGTAATCTTTATTCCTTGTCGATATCAAAGCATAATTTTGTTGTTTCGAAATGGACAACATAAGCACTTGGGATGGGGAAGCATTGTCGCTAGCAACAAGATTTGTTTCTGGGTTTGGAAACAGATCGGTCAATACTACTGAGGTTTTTGAACTCTTAAAGAATTTTTTAATCTCAGCTTTATGAGGACCATTCCTCGTCCAATGGTCTTCATCGCATATGAGACATGGTTGACCAGGTTTCTTTTGCCCATAATGGTTTTCAGAAGATTTTTCAAGAGAAAAACCATCCTGCTCCTTATTTTTCCTTTTCTTTTTCTTCTTGCCCCTTAGTTGCTTCGATTGTTTGCCCTTGTTGGTCGACACAGAATTAACCTCCAAGGCAAGAAGTTCTTTATTTGCATTTTGACCAGAAACCGTATGAGCTTTCTTAGATGTAGCCTTTGCGGTTTTCATGCTGGTCATACCTATCACGCCATCGTCAGCATGAGAGTCTTTGTTTGATTTAGGAGGAGGAGGAATAGAAAACTTTTTTCTAGGAGCATCAGGGATTTTGTCATAGACCGTGCGAGACTGAGTATAGATCAAGTCTAGATATTGCGCATGAGCAATGACTTTCTCTTCAGTGAAAACCCCCCCTTTAGCCACATCTTCTGTAATAGAGCGTAACAATGACTTAATAAACCATTCAACTAACAGCTAATTAGGAACATATGTTTTTACCATTCGACAACGATGTCACCAATCATGAATATGATCAGAAATGTGAGTGGCTGTCGTCTGCTTGAAATTGGTAAGAAGCTCCATTTCTGTTTCGACCTTATTGGTAACTGAAAATGGGTTAAAAAGGTGGCGGCAAGGGCGCTGAAGTTATCGAATGAAGCTCTAGGCAATTCGATGTACCATTTTTCTACCAACCAGTTAACGTTCACTGAAAAAGGTGAAACCTAATCGAATCATCATTAAGAGTGTTGGATGAACACCACAGATGAAAGGTCATCACATGATTCGACGGATCTTCACCTGGATTTCCATTGAATTTAGGAATATCTGATGGAAGTTTAAGAGGAATCGTCGGCCATAAAGGGGCGTAAGCAATCGGATCATTTGTTATCCGATTCAAATCTGGTAATTCTAAAGTTGCAACGAAAGGAAACTGTTGATTCAGGTTTGGCGAAGCATACCTAGGATAAGATGGGATCACCTGAGCAGTGGGTCTTTGCATACTAGCATAATGTATTTGATGTTAAAAACTTTGATAAGGTTGATGGGCATAACCATTTTGATATGATTGATGGTGACCTTTCTGAATATACGGGTGCCCATTGCATGCAAAGCTTTGTTGCTCAGGTCCTCGGTAAGCTCGCTGGAATTTCGGTTGTTGATATTGCACCAACCATGGATGTGAGACCATTTTCTGCTGCCCAATACTGGATGTTTGACCAAAATGAGGGGTTATAATACCCATTTGAGCCTGGGTCGCTTCAGTTAAGCATCCACTAATCGACGGTTGTGATTGAGTCGAGGAGACAAGAGGCTGTTGTATTACGGCCTGAGAGACTAGAGGTTGACATACAACAGGCAGCATTTGTACTTGTGACACTGTCACAATAGTCAGTGTAGTGGGAATATTGGACATAGGTTGATTTGGTTGTATAGAATATACAACTTTTGGTTGTTGAGGTAGTATTGGTACCCAACCACTAGATGTGATTCTAGCCTGACCCGAATTTTGTTGTGAACTCTCATATGGTTGTTCTCCCAGAGGGAACAATGAAAAGGCATACTACCCCCCATATGGCTGCAATCTAGTGTTCAAAGGAAAATTGGCCTTTGGAGACTGGACTGCCCAAATTGATACTGTTGCGAAGGATCAATTCGCTAAGACTCAACATAAGAGATTCTAGATAAATTTCGGGACAAACAAATAGGAACATACCATACTGTCGAAACAGTCCCTAAGTGGACTCCATTTAGTGGTTGAGAACTAGTTGGGACGGATGGTATACTAGCGAACATTGTTGGAGTAGTAGCAGGAGGTTCTGCTACTGCTGTGTTAGATGGCACAGTCCTAGATGTCGATGGTTGTTCAGACATATTGAGTCTCTCCAAAAGATTTCCTAGTTATTCTATAGGAACTTGCGATGAAGGGTGACTAACTTCTATCGTAGAAGGATATACGTGGATCCCAGTTCCAAAATGCAATGGAGTACTGGATGGAAGATCCTCCACAATCTCTTCTATAGAAATCAACCCAGGTGGAAGAGGTAGACCGTTAGGTCTGTAAAATATTTCAAGTTCCAAAGAAGGTATAGACTTTGCAGCAATAGATGCAGGAGGGGTGACACCTTCCAAATTAGTCCTAGATGGAGCTGGTTCAGGAATAGCAGGGTTTACCATTACACTAGGATCAGTTTCAATGTCCTCTTGTAACCACGGAACTTCTTCTATAGAGGCAGGGTTACCAGAAATAGTTAGAGTAACTGGAGTCTTTGAGGATGTTGAAACACAAGTTCCAAACAAACCAGGAGACTTTGACCCAGTTAAATGAGTTCGCTTGGCCCGGAATGGTTTTGTTTCTGGAGTCAAAGACAGTTGACTCGTTATTCTCCGTGAATGACGAGGTTTTGATTGAATTTCTTCCATGATTTTAGATTACTTGATCAACTCAAAATAAAAGGGAAAATGTTATTCCAAATTAAACGAATTTTATGACGCTTTGAAACAACTTGCTTTTTTCAATTTTTAAGAGTCGATAAAAAAGCTAAAGATGACTCTAGTCACCTTCAATTTTTAATGAGACTGAAGTGACAAGTGCTTAGATGGACCTTTTCTTTTATGGAGTTTGAAAAGGAACGAAGGTGACTACTCTAGAAATCTAGACAGAGGGATTACCAAACCAATCGCAAAACTGTAGAATACTTTTTACGGTACGGTAGTCAATCTTCCCGAATGTTGTGTTCAGTGCATTGCGATCGATAGGGTGACAGGCATGGCTTCCTTAGGATAAAGGATATAGCCTATTGTGGTATCCCAATATATACTCAACAGTACGTGGGAGCACAAGTCTGTACTGGCACTTGTCATCTCAAAGAGGAGGAATCACCCAACCTACGATGAAAGCGATAGTTACCAGGCTTTACAACACCGAAATATGTCTCTAGCCTAGACTTCGAAATGTTGTGCGTTAGGTTCCAAATCATTTTTATGTTCATTGAGATTTATTTTACAATTGATCTTTCTTAAGAAGTTTTCCTTTAAGGTTCACCGCATGATGTAGATATACAATTCCTAAATATGCAATCTAAGATGATAAACAGTCATTTACTTTCTTTTTGCGATGTAAATCCTAGCTACTAAGGAAAGAGAAATAAAATCCTTTCAACATAGAGCAGAGAGCACACACTAGATGCACTTTCCTTAAATCAATATCAACAAGTAGTCTAAATGCAAATGCACATGCATGTATTTGTTTTCCACTTTCTTAATGTGTGAATGACAAAAAAATTCTAAGTACAGATCTGAGCTATTCTTCTTTCAAAGTGACAGTACTAACAATTTTCTTTTCAAAAAATGAAAGGAAGGCTAAGACGACACTTTGCGATTTCAAATTCAAAAATTGCTTTCGACACTTGAAATACTATAGCAGCCACAAACCGGACCGGAACCTTTTACATTGATCTAGTGATTTATAAGTAGCATTTATTTCATTAAACAGTTCAGTTAGTCAGTTAGGGAGTAATTGATTCATTTATCTATGTATTGCAGTTCAGCATCCTTATAGAGCAACCTCAAAGCAATCCCATGCAGCGGTTGAAACAATGGGGAACTTCTCTTCTCCTTCCTCTCGATGGAAGTGGTGGGACCGGGTGTAAGGGCATACCTATCATATAGAAAATTCCGAATGTGAACGAATCTCTTGGGCTGGGTACCACCATGAATCGTTTCCCGGCCGAGCCCAGGATACGGTTTATAAAATATAAACAACAGTATTCCTAGTAAGAGCCCTAAGAGCACCCTTGACTTTTTGGTTACCTCCTACCCCTATACCCATCCACCTGGAGAACTTACTGGTTGGGTGTCATGTCAGCCCCCTCGGGACCACTTACATTCTCATCAACTCTAGTAAGTGGCAACCTCCATTTGGAAGGGTCAAGCTGATTTAGCTCTTGACATTCTAACATCATGCGTTAAACTGTCCTGATCGTCAACAAGGGCTTCTAGTGCATTGTATATTCTTACTTATCTAATACTTGTATCATCTCATGATGATGCCATGTGAATTGCTAGGAACATGTTAAGTATATAGCTAACCTAATAACGAGTATAGTTTTATTTTGGTGTTTGACTTTATGTTGGTTGTCTTGCCTTCCTTTTCTAGATTTGGCTAAGGCACAAAGCCCTGTTTGGCTAACCCGGGCACCTAGCCCACTGTCTTCACGATGAGCTAGGGTAGAGTACCCTAATTAATGATAGCCCCACATCGACTCAGTGCTTTGAAATGAAATAGAACCCTTTTTTCCTTTCGAAGCGTCCTTACCTCTCAATGCCTGTGCATCCATCCAAATACTTCTATTGGGTTGATAATCCCTATCTTACAAGCTACTATGGCTGGGCTGGGCTGTTCAACCTACTAAGCTACTACGGGCTGGTCATCCCTACTGCAGAAGTACACGGAATTTGATTCATCTATGTTTGGCGCATCTCTGTTCGGATCGAATGGAATCAATTTGAAAAGAAAAGAAAAGAAGGTAGGTTGGAAAGATTGTTGATAGCAGTAAGTCGAACTGACAACATGCATTCTTGAATAAATTATGACTATAAGTAAAAATTTATTCAAATTTAAAAAGGGGTTTTTCCTATTCAAATCAAATACAATGGCAAAAGTATAATCGACTATCAAAAAGAGGAAGACTCTTTTCTTTGACTAAAAACGTCACCTGCGACACTTTCAAATCAAAATATGATAGTTCAATTAAGCTACTGTTTGCAAAAGAGAAATGTAAATCACAAAAAATACATAAAAACATTCACAATTCTTTATCAATGGAGGTTGAATAATGCAAGGGAAGAGAGTTTCAACAATGATATACTGATCACAAACAACAAAACTACTGAATAAAGCTAAAGACAATGAAGAAAAAACCAAAATCTGGAGGCAGAAATAGTCTTACCTGATCAGCACACCTATAACACAGGGAAACAAGGATGCATCTCACCTACTGCACACGGGAGGTGTGATGCGTCCAGACTGCTAATGAGAGACAGTGCGATGGTATAGGAATGAGACTGAGCTTGGTTTTTGCTCACAGTTTGCAGCGAAGTTCTGGGGTTTAGGCTATGCTAATGATAGGCAGTAAACACAAAGTATAGGGGTTGATCTAATGAGGTTACTTGAGCTACCACCAGGGAACTTAGGATGTTTGCAAGTCAGTTGTTTAGCTTATAAACAAAACCCAGAGATGGACTGAAGCAGTGTTGATCTACTTTGCACTTGCATAGAAAATGCAATTCGAAGGCTAGCTGGCTTAACCTCAGGCTCTGTCTATAGTTTATAAAGCAAACAAATAGAAACAAGCAAACAAGCTATTCGCTCCCACTGTCGTCGCCATTTTGTTATCGGGAAAACTAGTGTCCATTCAGAGCTGCTAGTCCCACTAAGATGGGTAGCTATCTTAGAAACAAAAAAACTAAAGTCACTTGTGTTTTTCCTTTATGACAGATAGATGAGAGAGAAGCAGAGAGTACCAGCCTCAGTCTTTCACTTCGTTCCTTGCTTGTTTCCTCCTTCCTTTGACAAAGCTTCACCACTCCTTCCTTACTTGTCCTGCTTCAAAGAACACTTGTAGAGTCAAAGCAACATAATAACATCAAAGCATAGATATCTATAACCATAAACAATATAGGATCAGATGTATATTAACCATACAAATGCATATATCAATACAAGATTCAGAGATATACAAGAATATGGAGGAAAACTCAAATAACGTTATTGATAGAAGTAGTAGAAGAGAGGATTACAACCCATTGGTCTGACCCAGTGCCATCCTCCCAGCATGAAAGCCCTCTTCACCTCATGAAAAGCTTAGATCACCCAATAATACAATGCTGCACAGAGAAACCAACAACGCTTCCTTACAAAATACAAAATTCCAGCCTTTGGATCTCTAAGATGAGGGATCCATATATAGATGTTTGCAGGTGGGTGAGTCAGCTTCTAGGATTTTGGTTAGTGTCATCTCTCTGATAGTTCTTGGTTCCACTTGGAGATTTCATGATCTCTTACTCATCCCTAGGTGAATTCAGAGAGTCAAGTGTCAAATGGGCAGTTTCTAGAAGATTCTTTGGGTTCCACATATCCAACTGCCTCTGCCATTTGTCTGCTCTCACTCATTGAACCCTATAGAAGGAAGTTTTAGTATGCATCACAATTTTTTCATGTGGCAGGTGAGATGCATTGCACCCTTAGCACTGAGCAGTCTGTATGGTCTTATTTTGACCAGTTCTGAGTAGTTTTTTAGGGAGAACTTCTGGGAGATGATGTAATCAAATGACCTTGCTTCCTTAGGGTATGAAACAAAAATTTTAGGGGCTTAGAAGACCTTGTTTTATGGACATATTTGATTGGGGTTGAAGTGTCCAAATATGTCTATAACACACGAGAACGGCAATAGAGGTATGATGAGGTCAAAGCCACGGCGCGCACCATCTACATCACATAGAAGTTGGGGAAGCTGTAGGAAGCAAAGGCACTCAAGGAACAGGTGGACACAACACAGTGTAAGGAGGCGGTATTGAAGGCCAGGCTGGGGCCTTGGCTAGAGGAAGCATATGTGCTTACGACCACCATTTGAGGAAAACAGGTTAATCTATTGTTAACATAGCAGAAAGTATAGGTGGATAGCACACGACCAATGACGAAGCAGCTGGTAGAGTAGGTGAGGTAGGCGGCGACGCAGTGTACCACCAAGCTGGCAGTAGTCCAAGTAGAGCTGCGACGTCTTTGTAACAAGATCTCTGCACCAACCAAGTGACTTCGGGTGAGTCACCCATTTTTGTATTGGAGGCATATTGGGAACAGGTCACCTAGGTTGAATTTTCGGGTTGAAAACCCATGTTTCTGGGATAAAGGCCAAAGTTTTGTATAAATAATGTAAAGTCTCTACATTTTGTGGTCGTGGACCATGAAGATGTAAAGAGTCAAAAAGGGTTTTGTCCCTTAGTTTAGGTAACTTGTGTTGGCTTTATGAGATCCACCCTTGGTCTGTAGACCATGGGATTGTATAAAAAGGAAGTCTTAGAAGAGTCTAAGGCAGTTCAATATAGTAATTTTTTGGGCAATTGTTTGATGTAATGGGTCTGTGAGAGCTAAAAGCGAAGAGTCTTAGCGTTGGAAAGAGACTCTGTAGCTGTGTGCATAGAGGCCTAGGGTAGAATCCTGCATTTGAGTGTGTGGACGAGTTTGTACTGAAGATCTGGACCATCAATAAAGAGAATTATTATGGAGATACCTGTGTATGATCTCTTTTACTTCTGTTATAAATGTATGGAGTTATGTTATGTTGAATACTAGGTTTATGATTTAAGGATATATTTATGCGTGAATATATGTGTTTTACTTTGTCATATGAACGTAATTATGAATATCTATTTACGCGAAGATAATCATAATGCATGTTGAAGTTATCCAATAACTATGCCAATCTAGGTAGACACAAAAGTAGGGGTAGGTACAGAGGCGCATAAGTATCTGAATTTCCTATTTAGGGTACGCGAGGGATGATCGCAGACCTTCGTGAAGGTCTCAAAGTCGAATAAGAGAAGTGTATTGATAAACCCTAAATGCCTTATTTGTCTGCGGGAAGGAACAGTTAGTGTATAAAAAGACATCACAACTATCTCAAGGTGTGGAAACTTGGCTCCTGTATCCCCTCATACTTCTTTGGGTGAGACTTTGGTTCGCGCTCTGTGGATTGATGCCAAAAGGACCAATAGTGTAGCGATTTGCTTGGCTAATTAATGTTGAACCTGGGTTAGGACCCATCAAGCTAACACAGATGTAACAAGCCTTCAACAACAAGTATTGGGACTACTACACCTTGGGGCATGATGAATCCCTAGAGGATTATGAAGAAATATTCTAGCTTAGCTACAAAAGGGCCAGGTCTACACTTAATCCAGAGTCACTGAAGCTAGTCCTGCTCTCAGGGTAAGGGAAGATCTTCTGGATACCCTAGACCTCCTAACAGGAGGGGACATCTATCAGCTACCCTATGAAGATATCAAGACTATCTTTAAGAACCATTCTAGCGCAGCTAGGAAAAAGGGTAGGGGTAGTCAACCAATGGCCAACTCATCCTCTTACAACACATACATAAAATGTGAAATTGAAACTATGTTGGAATATTTCAAGAGTGAAATGTTGCAAACCCTTGCCCTACAGATGGACACTATGCACATCAAGAGAAAGTAGGAGGAAGCAGAGAGATCATTAGCCATGTTTGGCCCTAGATGCACAAGGAGGCACCCTAGGAATGAATATCCATTAAACCTAATCGAAATCTTCTCGGTCTATAAAGAAAACCACTCCACAGACAAGCGTCCTTCTCTACCTAGACTAAAAGCTATGTATCAAGGAACTGAAGGGGTGACTGAGTAGCTCTACTACATAAATCAAAGGAGACCACATGGGCCCCCACCATACCAGGAGGGCATGCAAGGTTCATCCCATGCATAATTACAACCCTAACCAAAACAAATTCATTTTCTCTTGGGAGCCCCCTACTCATCCCTCCTGGCCTACACCTTCTCCTTGGAATTTTGCATCTCACTACCATTCCTATGTGACCAACTAGTCATTTTAGCCATATACTCCTCCACATCCTCAGTGGAATGTACCACCCTGTGGGTTGAGACCCCAATACAACAATGTTGTAGCTTTATTGCCTTCACCTCCTACTCAACCATAGATTTTACACCCTCCTCCACCTAAACAACCTCAGATGCCTATCGAGCCAAATCTGAACCCGAACAATAGACATGAACACCAAGTATTCATTGGAGAGATATCATACCCTGCTTATGTTTTGGAGATTCAAGAAATCAACCTAAGGTCTGGAGAGTACTCCTGACAACCAACCTCCATCTCCAGCTAGGGAGAATGAGAAGGAAAGAGAGGAAAGTATGCATAGAGTGAATCCACTATCCTTTCCTAAAATATTAAATCAGCCAGTCTAGCCTACCCCAAAAGAGATTGAACTTTTGGGTGAATTGAAAAATTGATGTGTCAAAATTCCACTTCTCCAAGCCATTAAGGATGTACGTAACTACAAAAAATTGATTAAAGAGAAGTGTTTCAAACATCCAGGGAGGTGAAAAAGAGACACCCATACCATTAATGTCATTTGACAGTTGTCCGACTTAATATTGGGGCAGGTAATTTTCCCAAAGTATTTAGATCTTGGAAGCCCTATAGTATATGTGAACATAAATGGCACCATTGTCCCACACACCTTGATTGATCTTGGGGCTGCAATTAATGTAATGACTAAGGAGACCCTACTCAAGGTCAATCTTTAGGTTTCATTTAGATAGACCACAATAGTCTTACAGCTTGTAGACCATTCCATAGTAGCCACTGAGGAGATTTTTGAGGATGTGATGGTCTCCATTGACTCCTGGGAGTAACCTTCAGAATTCCTAGTTCTCCAGCCTAAATCCAAGCTTAGTTTTTATCGTCTCATACTTGGGAGACCCTAGTTAGCCACTATCAATGCCTACATCAGCTATACAGCTGGAAATATGACTATAAAAAATGGGCATCTGTCTAAGCAGTTGGTCCTGTACCCTCCTGCTCAGCCATCCTTAGAACATGATTTACCTTTATGGCTAGAAGAGGAGGAAGACGATGAAGTTTGCTCAGCCCAACTCTATACCCTAAAAACTGCCATTCGAGGAGGACAATTGGATGAAGATGATGTGATTGAACATATACTCCAAATCCAGCTCCCAACACCTTGTCCTTAGAGGAATTAGTAAAGGAAACCAAGAGAAGTCATTAGATTGATCTACACCTAGCTGATTCAAACCCTACTCATTTTAAAACAATAGAATTAGACCCTAAGAGAACATTCAAAATCAACCCCTCTTTATGTACAACAAGAAGAAGAGTTGTGAAACATGCTAATGGAACATATGGATGCCTTTGCTTGGAGTTACAAAGAAATGAAGGGAGTGCACCCCTCAGTGTGTACTCACCGCATTTATATCAAAGAAGGTTGAAAACCTATCTGAAAACCCCAAAGGAGAATGAATCCAACTCTCAAGGATATAGTCAAAGAAGAACTGTAAAATCTACTGGATGCAGGATTGATTTACCCTATCTCGAACATTGAGTGGGTTTCTCCTTTAGTGTTGGTTCCAAAGAAAAATCGGAAGTGGAGGATATTTGTTGGTTATAGAGAGTTAAACAAAGCAATAAAGAAGGACCATTTCCCTCTACCTTTCATTGACCTAGTGTTAGATGGCCTGGGAGGGAAAAGGGTTTTCTCTTTCTTATATGGGTTCAGCGGGTACATTCAAATATAGATCAGCCCAGAAGACCAGGATAAAACCACCTTCACCTATCCTTGGGGTACCTTCTCTTATAGGGTCCTTCCTTTTGGTCCATGCAATGCCCCTTCCACTTTCCAGAGCGCAGCCATGAGTATCTTTTACTAGCTAGTCCATGATGTAGTGGAAATTTATATGGATGATTTTACACCCTATGGGTGTGATTTCCAGGAGGCTCTATCCAACTTGGGTATGGTGCTAAACAAATGCATTAAAATGAACTTGTCCCTTAGTCCTGAAAAATGTGATTTCTTGATGACTATAGGGACTGTTCTAGGTCATTCAATATCCCAGAGAGGATTGTAGGTGGACCCAAATAAGATAGCCATCATCCAAAGGGTCCAACCTCCACAAAAATAGAGGGATGACAAAAGTTTTCTAGGCTTAGCTAGATACTATAGGATATTTATAGAGACTTCATCAAGTTAGCTTCTCCTTTATATGGGTTATTGGCCAAATACTCTAAATTTTTATGGTGAGAAAGCTATCAAGAGGGACCCTAAAGGACAAGTTGACTACTGCACCTATTCTTTGAGGCCCATATTGGGCTCCTCCTTTCCATATACATGCCGATGCCTCTCACAAAGCCATAGGAACAACTCTAGGCTAGATAGATGACATGCTACCTTATGCCATTTACTTCATCAGTAATAATCTGTCAAAAGTCGAGCTGAGCTACACAATGACTGAAAAGGAGCTCCTAGCTATTGTGCATTCATTGAACAAATTTAGGCATTACATTACAGGCTAGCAAACATTTATCCATACTGACCATGCTGCAATTAAATACTTGATGAATAAACTTGATATAAATGCCCGGATTATTAGATGGTTACTTTTATTGCAATAGTTTGGTTTAAATATTATTGATAAACCTGGCAAGGAGAATGTTGTTGCAGATTTTTTATCTAGATTGAATTTTCCTATAGGGGAGTAAGGAATGGTTGATGATTAGTTACCGATTGAACACTTATTCACCATTTTAGTTCTCTCTCCATGGTTTGCTGACATAACAAATTACTTGGTGTTTTTACAATTTCCACCAAATTTGTCCTCCAAAGAAAAGAGAAAGATTGTGAGGAAGAGCACCTGATTCACTTGGATTGAGGGAAACCTCTTCAAACTAGGCCCAAATCAAATTCTGAGAAGATGTGTCAGGGAGGAAGAAGTCTTTGACATCCTTCTAGCCTGTCATGATGGGCCTTGTGGAGGTTACCTTGCAGCCAAAAGGACAACATTCAAGCTGCTACAAGATGGTTATTACTGGTCCACTATTCACTAGGATGTGAGGAGGTATACTAGTTAGTGTGATTGATACCAAAGGATGGGGAAACCCACTCCAAGGGATGAAATGCCTCTGTTGGATACCTATAGTAATAGGTTTCATATTTCATGATTGATTATTGAAAATCCAAATATGCTCTGCTTTGTTACTACAAAGATCCCATATTTCCAGGAAATCAGAGGTGTGTGAAATACTTCAAATATTGAGGACCTTATTACAAATTTTTTGGATGATTCAACAGTCTAATCTGGATCATGCCATGTTTCAATTTTGAGTTGTAGAATAGAGAAAGAAGTCTGTCCAAACAGCTTAATCTTGGCAGACAAGTAGTTCAGGTAGAGAAACAAAGGTTCCCAAAAGTCTAATCTGGGACCTTGGAAGAGATAAGGGTAGAAGCAGATAGAGTAAAAAAGGAAAAAGCCAAAGAAAAGAAAAGGCAATTGAGGGTTGCAAGTCCAAGTGCCCCTCCATGAAGAAACAAAAAATGCTAGGTGAAATAGTGGGTAGGCAGTTGTGGTTGCAGAAAAGACATGATCACCATCACATAGTTGTCAAATATGTTTTGCCAAGGCAATGAACATATCAGCAAAAAAGGTGGTGAAATTCATGGTCTCACAGCAGAGCATCACTAACTTTTCTCTTCCCCCCTACTCCATTGCTAACACCCCCTTTCTAAATCCCCCACCTTCACTTATACTAACTCCTAATTCTACTATTTAGCTCCCCTATTTTACCCCTACCCCTAATAATACTAACACTAAGGTGTATAAAGCCCCAAATTTTATGTATATTCCCTCCCCTAGGCATAATAGCCATGTATTTTCAAAAGGGACCAAATGGCACCTGGCCACTTTGGTGAACCTTTTCCACCCCTTTCCCCTCTGCTGCAAGTTATTTTACCCTCAAATTCACCTCTGCATGGGCAAAACCCCTCTCCAAGACCCTTTAGCCTACAAAAATCTTTGCAAAAGTCCCTAAGGTAAAAAACCCGCCTCTGGCACGTTTCCCAATCCCACCACATTACGGGTTAAGCGAGAAAAGATGAAAAACCATTCAAAACCCACTAACCTATAGTTTTGCGCCCAAATATTAAATGGAATATTTTATTCCGCTGGCGGGACCCTTCCCCAACATGCTCGACCAGTCGGGAGGCCCGCCAGCCGTCAGATCTCCAGCGCCCAGATCTAAGGGTGGGCGGTCAATTTCAGATCTCGATGTGCCGACATTTAGCGTCCGGGGAAAGCGGTTTTACCTATCCCGTACAATGGACGCGTGGCGGGCGGTAAGGTTGTTCGGAACCCTCCTCCCACTTACCGCCTTTGCCCAAAGGTGGTGCGGGGAACCCACTTGCCGCCACCCCGTATACCGCTACCCCACACGTCATGCCTACACGTCATGTCCACGCCGCTCTGACGTCACCCCGCCGGTGCCCGCCCCATCGTCCCTTGGTCCTCCACGCGGGCCCGCCTTTGCGCCCGCCCGCCACCGTGTCCTGCCGACCTGGCTAACACCTCAGCATCCACGTCGCCCCTCACCTGGGCCCCGCCATGACGTCATGCTGACGTCATCGGCGGAAAAGCGCCAAATTCATACTTTTGCCAAATTTACCGATTTAAACGGCTAAACGCATATTTTTCGCTTATTTTGCATGCGAAGCTGAACTAGCCGTTGTCAAGCCTGCTGCCGCGAAATCTTGCATTCAGCCATCAAATTCGACAAGTAAACCGTTCAAAGTTCGAGGCTTGACTGCATTAAGCCTTTGCAACCCAGCCCGCAAGCTTCCAGGTCGATTTGCCAGGTATTTTGCCGTCTTCTCCCATTCTGCCCGTGAATTCCAATTTTCTGCAAAATCACCATTAAAGTCTGCTAAAAACTCTAAATTTAGCTCTACCTAAGTACCCAAATCAGACATAAGCAACCTGTGCCATCCATTAGCCCCAATTTAGCTCTGTACAAACCAGCTCGCGGGTTAAAACTGCAGAAATCGCCCTGAAGTACCCGGCATTGTTCCTTTTTGCCAAGTACTGGTTACCTACACTCTTCCTGTACAAATACTAATACCTCAGTAAGCATTCCCTTAGACAATCCACATTCCTGAAAATCATCAGTACTTTGCTAGCTTCAGAACAACTTCACACCAGAAGAAGACATCACACCAATTGCACCTACCTGCTGCTCAAAGTCTTCAAGAGATTCATCAAAGCTCTGCATCCTGCTGCACACTTTCAGACTGTATCATGGCAGCATCTGCATCCTCCTCCCTCAGTGTCACTCCACTGAGTCAAACCAATAAGGGACTGGAAGCTATGCCATTAGTTGACAAAGACTGTCTCATAAATGATTTTGAGGGAAACAGAAACTTTTTGAAGACCTTCACCACATTAAGGGAAGACTATAAGGCAGGACTTGGTACAGATGGGATATGGGAGTCAAACCTGCCCTATTACTGCCTCCCAGCTGTGAATGTTTTCCCTGAAATCATTCACTTATGTGCTCAAAATTATGATCAGGAGCACAGAGCTGTCAACACTCAACTAGGGAGGATTTTGTTCTATATAAACGCTGACACCATCAACAAAATGCTGCACTTTGAACAGACAGAGTTATTAGTCCCTTTCTCCATGAGATCTTTAATGGAAGCAGGTGAGAAGATGACCAGTGAAGAGCTGCAGAAGGTCACCAGGAACTACATGTGGCCTGAGAACCAGCCTACAGGGCCACCTCCTTATCCACATGAGCACTTCAATGACTCAGGCAGGCTGCTCCTGGACATGATAGCCTATGTGCTAGGCTACCAGAACAGCAAGCATGTGGATCTAGCCATGCTCGTAATGCTATCTGCCTACAGCCCACGACAACCCCCTGCCCGAAAGTACAACTTTGCCAAGTTCATAGCCAATAGGATCCATGATCAATTGTGCAAATTGGACAGACAAGGAGTCTTTAGATATTCAGCATACATCTACCACCTGTTCATGTATCATCACTCTGAAGCTTTCCCATGCTACATCAGAAGGCTGGACAACAAAGGGGAGAGAAGATCAGTCATATTCTGGACCTCAGTCTATCATGAAATCACAAATTCACCCTACAGCTATTGTGAATTTGTAGATCAGTTTGTATACCCAGTCTCCAGCATACTTATGAAATCCCCTCCACCTAGAATATCAAATGAGATCAAGAAAGCTTTACAGCTTTCTAAGAAGTACAAAATAGGTGATTGGTACCTATATGAACACCACACTGTGTTCAGAGTGTATGGGTGTGAGCTCTGTCCATACAGACTACCCAAGTATGTTCCCATGAGATTATTTGCCTTGGAATATTACAGGCAATTAATCCAGTCAGACCTCACTCACTTCCACAGCTCAAAGAAAAAAGCACACCTTAACTTCAAAAATGAGCTGGGCCCTTTTATCATGAATAAGAAGGAAGGATGGGAGGCTGCAGATTTGATCCTAAAAGACAAATATAAGTTGTCTTACAGTTTCCGGTGGGTCCCATATGACCCTCAAGGTTTCATCACTGCCAGGAGAACAAAGTACAGACTCCTAGCCATCAAACACTGCCACTATCCACATCTAGAACAGTATGCAAACTTACAAGAGTGGCAGTTGGATACCCTTGTTGAGAGCTTGTCTGAAGAGGAAAAAATAGCTAAAAATATGAAAGAACTTGAAAAAACTATTGACCTGGACTATGTGATCCAGGTACCTTTCAGGCTACCTCAAACATCAGGAGGAGGAACCTCAGTTACCAGGACAGCGCCGCCAACAACAGCACCAGGCTTGGATAAGGGAAAGGGAAAAATGGACGCCGAAGATGAAGCAAAAAAGCAGCAGTCAGAGCAGGGAAAGCAACAACCAGAGCAAGAAACAGGGCAGCAAGAAGAACAAACCGGTCTGCCACAAACTGGGCTGCCAGAAACCACCTTATTGCA
Organism: Pinus tabuliformis; assembly: GCA_031772625.1. NCBI lineage: Eukaryota > Viridiplantae > Streptophyta > Pinopsida > Pinales > Pinaceae > Pinus > Pinus tabuliformis. Next base: position 1,413,615,881 of record CM062820.1, on the reverse strand, counting down.
GACACCGCCCCCTCAAGTGGAGCCCCTAACCACTTCAATTTTACAGACCCCGGCACATGAAGAAAGGGGGACCAAAAGACAAAGAGAAGAGTCCACTCCCCTCAGTGGATCCTCCCAACAACCAGAAGCTAAAAGGCAGAGGGCAGACTCCCCAGAAGTAGAAGACATTACTGAAGATGTCTTCAATGATACAGCCAAGGATAGGGAGGGCAGCCAACACACAGGGACTAGCTCCTTTCAGCAGGAGCAGAATTTACAACTTGGCTTGGAGGTATCATCTTCTTCTCAACAAAGCCAGAAGCTCAAAGGTGCTAAGGCCACCTTCAAAGAAATCAAGGCAGCAAATGAACTATTGAGGGCTGAGGTTTACAAACAATTTATAGATGCCACTCCAGCCCAACAAGAAAGATTGATGTCGGTCTACGACTTCAAAGAGGAGAAGATGATATTCAGCCATTTCAAACCTAAGGGGCCCAACCCAATGTCCACTGCTGATTTCATCAAAACAAGGGTGGAGGTCTTGGCCAAAGACATACATCCTATGGACCAAATTGAGCTCCATAAGCAGACTGGAGAAATGGTCTATGCCACCTTGGTAGATAAAGCCACACTAGCTCATGAGCTGAAAGAATCCTTGAAGCACACAAATACTCAACTGGATTTTGAGAGATTGTCTTCCAGGGCCAAGGATAACAGGATAAAATCTCTTGAAGAGATTATTGTTGATCTAGGGCATAACCCTAGTGACCCAACCGGGGTAAAAGCCCTCCTGAAGAAAAAAGAGGATGATCTCAATGCCATGAAGAGGAGATTGAAGCTGTCACCTACAGAACATCCTCAGACAGCTGAACTGCAAAAAGAAAAACAAGTTGATCAACAACTTGATCTACTATTGCAGCAGGATCAAAGGATCCAAGAGCTAGAGGAGGAGCTGGAGAAGTCATTACAGGACAAACAGGGAGAATCCACACTACCAACTCCCCCAACAGATTCTACAGCAGCAACAGGCTCTGGGGCAGCAGTGGCCCCTACAACAGCAAATACAGTTGACCAGCCCAGCATAGAAGAACTAACTAAGGCTGTTAAGCAAATGGAGCTACAAGCAGATGAGATAAGGAAGGCAAAAGAAAAACTGGCAGAGATAGATGCCAAGTATGACCAGTCTAAAATGACAGTGGCAGAACAGGGCAGACAGATCAAGACCCAAAAGGACAGAATCAAAGCCCTGGAGAAAGAGCTTAATCTCAAAAACACCATGGCTGAGATCAAGAGGATCTTATGGAATAAAATCACCCAAAGCATGATTAAACAGTGGAAATCACTCAAAACAATCCATGAACATATGGATTTAATTGTGCAAGCTCAGATAGATATCCAGAGGGCTAAGACAGCACTAGGAAATAGACCTGAACAAGCTAGCCAACTGATAGACTTTCTGAACAGGCAAGACAAAGATGAGCTGGCAGCAGTTGGAATCACCAACAGAACGGAGGCCATCCTTATGACCAAAAAGGTGCTAACGCTCAGAGGATATGTGCAGACAGCAGAAAGGAGGAGCTATGAGATACAGACTGAAGTTGAAGACTTCAAGCTCAGAATGGGGATGCTACAGGCAAGAGGAATGCCTAGCCTATTGAGCGGTACAGGGAAATTGATCAACAGAGATCAATTTACAAATAGGATGGCCGCGTACATAGAAAATCAAATCACTGCATCCAGCAGTGCTTCTGAAGAAACTGTTCCTCCTACAGGACAGAGTTTGTACACTCAGCTTGAAGGGTCATTTTTTATTGAAAATGAAGTTAATCATCTATTTGAAACTCCTCCAAGTTTTTTCAAATACACAGAGCTTGATGAGACATTGATTAAAATGCGAAGGCATCAAATGCCCAAGGAGGACTGGTGGCAAGCCATGCTCCAGATTCTGCCACGGTAGTTTCAAAACTCCAGGTCAAAAGCCAGCTCAGGTCACCGCAAGACAAGTATAAAGTGGTCAGTGACTGGAAAATATCTAAAAAGTGATTCATCACTAACAGTGACAGCTAGCCGCATTTTGAAACACACGCCTTCAGCCGACTACAACTGCTACAAATTCAACAGCATCTGACAGATTTTGATAGCTAAAGGACTAAGAGCTATTACTGCATTTACTTCTTCATTTACTTCTTTGGCTACTGCTCACTAGCAGTTGGCAGCATATTTATGAGGCATTTACTCTTCTTTCAGATATTTTTCCAAATGTAAATCTGTATATATACCCCCCTTAGTAACGCATAAGGGGTTGCTGGAATTTTCTCTTGGATAACTTCCATCTGCTGTAATATTTTCAGAGAATTAATACAAAGGAGGAATGGAACTTCCAGAAGTTTGGTGTATTTGATGTCTGGTGGTGAAGGATGCATGTTACAGGATTCCATGGGTGTTGCATAAAACTATAAGTATTTTCAAATCTTCTGTTATGTGTTTTTTTTTTTGAGTCTTTTGTTCTCTTTGGTTGTTTAAATGTCTTACACTTGATAGTAAGGTGAAAGAATAGTTTCAGGATTTAATCAAGCATTACCCTGAACTCAAACCTGAACTATCATCTATGTTTTCTTCAGAAACAGTAATAGAAATTGCAATTCTTAACTGCTGCACTTCAATCTGTCTCTTTGCTGTAACAGACTATTCCCAGGGATTCAAATTATTGCCCCTGTGACCTCTGTTTTCTGCTCCAAATTCTGTCACGTGGAAATATGTAAACAATAAGTGGAAATTCTTAAATGCTTTCACTTCGTGCTGCCTGTTTCCTGTCACTTAGCCAAAATATGTTTTAACAAAGCACTCAAAAGGCCCTGTAAGTTCCATCTTTCATCTCACAGATTCAAACACATTAAGCCACAGACTCCATTGCCCAATGATATTCAACATATCTAAAAACTACATCACTGAAGTCTAAGGGAATTTCATCAACCGAAACACAAACATAACCTGTACTCAATACCTAGCCTAAAACACCATCACTGTAGATATAAATCATAAAGAGAGAGCCCTCTCTGATCACTGTTTGGCTAGAAACAGTGATTAAAAGATTGGTTAGTGGTTACCCCGGCCGTATTCCCTTGGGAGTCATAGGGAACAACCTGGGTGTTAACATAATTGGCGACTCCACTGGGGACCTAAGACTATTCAATTACTATCTATCTTCCAAAGCTTTCATCAAGCCTGAAACTAGCCAAGATATCTTAGGACTGTTTCTCTAATACAGGGGCAGTCTTAGGGAAGAGCTAACTAGGGAAACTTATCCTAGCCTTGAAACATATATAGTCATTCCAGAGTTCTTATTTTGCCCTTGTAAATACAAAACTTCTGTATAAAGTTCTGAAAGAACACTTAGAAGCTGGCTCCTAAAAGAAACCCAAGGCATACTAGGGCACACCCTGACCCTGATCAACCCATCATTGTTGATAACCCAAATATCATCCCAAAGAACATAAGGAAACAGCACAAGCAGGATAAACCTGCTGATTCAGATATAAGGTCAGACCAACCCATCCTCATTCCCACTCCTTGCAAAGTCCTTTTTCGTTCCACACCCAATTCCCCTAGTTCATCTTCAACCCCTCAAAGTCCTACCTTTCCATCTTCACCATCTGCACATACTCACTCAACCAGTTCTCCACTTGTTACCCATCCTATTAACCCCAGTACACCTGTAATCCCAGTTGTCCCATTTGTTCCTATCAACCCTATTAACCCTATAAACATGGCTAACAGATATGCACCATTGCAGATTCCAGCCAATGCTCCAGCCCTACCCCAAGATTATCAAACCAGACTCTCATTTTTTGATTCCCATGGCCCTTTGACGGCCATCCAGCATGCTAAAAAGATGCAAGACCACTTTGAGACCTATGAAATTGATGATGATAGTGTCAGGATGAGAATCTTTGTTCAAAGCTTAACTGGGGATGTCAGGACTTGGTTTAGGTCCTTAAATGCAAATTCAATTGCAAACCCTGAAGCTTTATACCAGGAATTTACTAACAGATGGGAGAAAAAGAGAGATCCCCACCACATACTTGGTGAATATAACACTATTAAAAGAGGTCCCCAAGAAACGGTGTTGGAGTATTGTGCCAGGTTTAACAACATATACAATGCTATCCCTCAGAACTTAAGACCCCCTCCTGATTTGGCTCTTTATAATTTCCCTGATGGTTTTGATTCTGATATGGCCTATCAGTTGAGAGAAAGAGACCCTCCAACCCTTGCAGAAGCTCAAAGGGTTGCAGTCACTGTAGAGGCCAACCTAATTGCCAAAAGAAACAGGGCAAAGCTGGAAAAGAAAACTGGCTTCAAAGAAGAAACCTCGGGTTTCGACCAAAAGCTAGATGCAATTCTAAATAGCATGAAGAGGTTGGGGGAGAGAGTGGAATCAGTGGAAAGAAAATCATCATGGGAGGCACCACAAAACAATCCTCCTAGAAACCCAAATTTCAGGAGAGCCCAAAACCCCAATATAGGAAAGACTAATGCTGACCAAGATATCAGACCCCCTTTTCAAGAAAATTATGCAGAAACTTCTACTGCAAATCAGCTAAATGAGGACCCTGAAATCAATTTAATAGGTCTGGATGGCAAAAATCATGTATTCTTAACCCAAGAAGACCATGAGGAGGATGAGAGCAATACATTTCAAACTAAGTCAGGGGAATCCTTTGATTTTAAACAAGGATATGACACTGCTGTCTATGAAGTCCACAAACAATACAAACTAAGGAGTAGGACTGTAAATGTAAATCGACCCGAAAAGATAAAAGAAAAACAGCAAACCAAAGAAAGCTCAGTCACTGAACCTGATCATGTGCCAAACTTGCCTACAAAGGAAGTAGTGGTTGAAGAGGTTACTGAACCACTGTCACCATCAAAACAACCCATGGCAACCTTATCCTCTGAGCCTAACCCAAATATTGCCCCTCAAGATATCAATATTAGGGGCAGGTTCCAAAATCAAGATGAAATCCCACCAGAAGATGTAATAAACAAAGAAAGAACTACTACCCGTGATCCCAAATTGCAAATTGACAAACCCTTTGACCTAGGAGTAGAGATTGGCAAGTTAAAGGTAGCAATTCCCCTCTCAGAGCTAGCAAAGCATGACATGTACAAACAACAGATTAAAAAATCCCTTCAGCTCACCAATAGCAAAGATGATGTAAATGTATTAGATGACACTCCAGAGTTACTATTTGGTCCAGAGGTAGATGGAAAAACAGTAGTCACAGGGGTTTTACCGTTTTATGTCAGCTTACATGTACATGACAAAATTCTGCACAATGCAATGTTTGACTCAGGAGCCTCTCATAATCTGATGCCAAAAGCAGTCATGGAAAGATTAAACTTAGATATCACAAGACCATACAAAGACTTGTTTTCTTTTGATTCTAGTCAAGTCAAGTGCCTGGGTCTAATTAAGGATTTGTGTGTGTCCCTGGTCCAATTCCCCAACAAGACCATTTTGATGGATGTTGTTGTTGCTGATATCCCACCCAAGTATGGGATGCTATTATCAAGATCATGGGGAGCCAAGCTCCAAGGCTCCCTGCAATTAGACATGTCATATGCAACCATCTCTGTCTTTGGACAACCCAAAAGACTTTATAGGGAAACACTCATGAAATACATGGTCAGCAGTGAAGAAAAACCCCAGAATTTCCCAATATATGCTGTTCATTCGGACATAGACTCTTACATCCTCTTTAATGACAGCATTGGCTTCTCCGACAGTCACATTAGCACAGAGACATTTAAACCAGAACAAAACATTATTCTAACAAGTAGCACCTGTCAAACATCAATCAGTACAACAAAACACTTTAGCTCTCCCCTAGGGGTCAAAGATGGTCAGGCAAATGATGAAGCTATCCTAGAAAACAAATGGGAGAAGAAACCCCAACTCATGCTCACACTACCACCCCATGAACAGAACCTCAAACCTCCTGACCAGCAAGGCATCTTGTGGGTCTTAGAATTTGATGGCTCGGTTAACAAGTTAGGAGCAGGAGCGGGAGTATGGATACATAACAAAGAGAAAGGCTGTGCAACAGGCAAGGCCTACAAATTGAATTTCAGATGCACCAACAACATGGCAGAATATGAAGCTCTATTACTAGGCCTCAAGATTGCAAAATCATTACAAGCACCTAGCCTCTCTATCAGGGGAGACTCTGATCTGGTCATTCAACAAGTAAAAGGCAATTTTGTCACTAATGACAAGAGGCTGAGATCCTACAGGGCTGCTGTAATCGAAATATTAGAGACCTTTCATGAGTTTGCTATCACAAAAATTCCAAGGGGCCATAACCTCCATGCACATAGCTTGGCAACATTTGCCAGCACTTTCAAATTCCCACTGGAACCTAATAATTGTTTCACAGCTGAGGTCAGGTACAGACCCTCTATTCCAAACAATGTCAGAGAATGGCAAGTATTTGAGGATGACATGCAAATAAACAATTTTTTAACCCTGCAACAGGAGTTCACAGGATTAAATATTGATCTTGAGACAGCAAGTCAATCACAAATGCTTGAGACAGCAAGTCAATCACAAATGCTTGAGACAGCAAGTCAATCACAAATATTTAATGAAGCATGTCAATCACAAATACAGTTTCAACAATCTGCTCACCCAATGTCACCTAGGACAGCAAAACAACTACTCAGCCCAACCATTTTCAACAATGAAAACATTCAACAAATTAAACAAATGGACTGTGAAGAGATGAGCAACATTGAAACTGAAATCATACAACTCAAAGACAACTTCCTCCCAGTGGGCCTTACCCCATTAGAGGATATTTTCGACTCAAATGACATCCCTAGGAAGCCAAAGATGCAGCCATTAGATGCAAGAATTGAAGAATGCAATATTGGCACTATGGAAAAGCCTAAGATAGTCAAGCTGTCCGCCTCTTTGCCCCCTGATCAAAAGCCCAAGTACATTGATCTCTTTAAAGAATTTCAAGATGTCTTTGCCTGGGGATATGAAGATCTCAAGTCCTATGACACATCTGTCATCCAGCATACCATCCCCCTCAAGCCTAATCAAAAACCATTCAAACAGAAATTGAGAAGGATCAATCCTGTGCTCCTTCCTTCCATTGAAAAAGAGTTGCATAAAATGTTCAAGGCTGGTATTATAGCACCAATCAGATTCTCTGAATGGATTTCAAATTTAGTCCCTACCAGAAAGAAAACTGGTGAAATCAGACTTTGTGTAGACTTAAGGAATCTGAATCTAGTGTCACTCAAAGACAACTATCCCTTACCCAAAATGGACCACATCCTTCAAAGAGTAGTAGGAGCCTCAAGAATATCATTGTTGGATGGCTTCTCAGGTTTCAATCAAATCCTGGTACACCCTGATGATCAAGACAAGACTGCATTTACTACCCCATGGGGTACTTTCAAGTATGTAAAGATGCCCTTTGGATTGAAAAATGCAGGGGCAACATTTCAGAGAGCAATGGACATTGCTTTTGCAAAGGAAATTCATGATTTCTTGGTCATCTACTTAGATGATCTTACACCCTTTTCAAAATCTGACCAAGAACACTTGAAACATCTGAGACAAATCTTCATAACATGCAGGAAATATGGTATTTCCTTAAACCCCAAGAAGTCTTTATTCGGCCTAGAAGAAGGAAAACTTTTAGGCCACATCATTTCGAAAGATGGCATAAGAATTGATCCAGATAGGATACAAGCTATCCTACAAATGCCTCACCCAAGGAATGTTAAGGAGCTTCAAGGATTCTTGGGAAAAATCAACTTTTTGAGAAGGTTTATCCCAAATTTAGCAGAATTAATCAGATTACTAAACAATATGCTAAAGAAAGATTCAAAGGTCAAATGGACTGTTGAAGCAAAACAAGCTTTTGAAAGTATAAAATTGGCCTTGACTCAAACCCCAGTGTTAACTAACCCTCAGTTTGACAGGGATTTCATCATTTTCTCCTTTGCCTCCCAACACACCATTGCTGCTGTTTTATTACAGAAAGATGACCATGGGAATGAAAAGCCCATTGCTTTTTTCAGCAGAGCTCTTAGAGATGCCCCCCTAAAGTACCAAATAATGGAGAAACAAGCCTATGCCTTGATCAAAGCCATCAAAGACTTTAGGATTTACATCCTTTACTCCCATGTTGTAGCTTATGTACCAAGTCCTGTTGTCAAAGACATTCTCACACAAGAAAACTTAGAGGGAAGGAGGGGAAAATGGATTGCAAACATACTTGAATTTGACATTGAAATAAAGCCTACAAAGTTGATAAAAGGGCAAGGTTTGGCTAAGTTAATGACAGAAGCAAATTTCCAAGCCTTAGATATCAACCAACTGGACAGTGAAACAGAGCTGGCGACTCCAAAGATCAATGTAGCCTTTGAACAATCTCCATGGTACTCTGATATCTGTTATGTGTTACAAAACCTGTGTGCTCCCCCAGGACTGTCCAGAACTAAGTCTAGGTTCCTAAAAATGAAAACATCCAAATTTTGTGTGTTAGATGAGAATCTACTCTGGAAAAACCATGAAGGTATTTTGCTGCACTGTCTTCTTGAGAATGAAACTGATAAAATTATGCAAGAATTCCATGCTGGAGACTGTGGTGGACATTTGTACTGGAAGTCCACTGTAGACAAAATATTAAGGGCTGGTTATTACTGGCCCACTATGTTCTCTGATGTGAAGAAATTCACAACATCATGCCACAAGTGCCAACTGTTTGAAGGCAGAAGACAGTTGCTGCCACTTCCTTTGAGGCCCATTTCAACAGAAAGACCTTTTCAACAATGGGGTTTGGATTTCATTGGGGAGATTCATCCCTCATCTTCAGGACAACACAGATGGATTTTGACTGCAACAGACTACTTCACCAAGTGGATTGAAGCTGCCCCATGCAGACAAGCAAATGATTCAGTGATCATTCAATTTTTGGAGAATAATATACTGGCTAGATTTGGCTGCCCAGATAAGATAATAACAGACAATGCTGCTGCCTTCAGATCCAAGAAAATGGTAAACTTTTGCCATAAATTTCATATTACTTTGGGCCATTCTACAGCTTACTATCCTCAGGGAAATGGTCTTGCTGAATCATCAAACAAAAGCCTGATAAGCATCATTAAGAAAGTGCTGGAAGAGAACAAAAAGAACTGGCACAAGAAACTAGTAAATGCTTTATGGGCAGACAGATTAACCACCAAAAGATCAATTGGGACCAGCCCATATGAGTTAGTCTACGGATTAGAGGCCAGATTTCCTTCATCACTAGGGGTGCCAGTTATGAAACTTCTACAAGAAAGTCAAGCAGAGCCAAATGACATGCAAAGAAGGATCAACCAGATAATCTGTTTACAGCAGACCAGAGAACAAGTTTTCAGCAGAGTGCAGATACTACAAGAGAAACTGAAAAAGGCCTTTGACAGAAGAACCAAGGCAGAAGACTTCAATCTAGGAGACAAAGTTCTAAAGTGGGATGCAAGAAGAGAAGACAAAGGGAAACATGGGAAGTTTGATTCTTTATGGAAAGGACCATTTGCTGTCCAAGCAGTACAAGGTAATAACACTTATTTCCTTAAAAGTTTGACTGTGACTGAACTAGATGAAGGTCCTGTCAATGGCAGGATGCTGAAGCACTATTATGATGGTTCAATATGATAAGGATCCAAAGGTTCATTGTATATATGCAATTGTACATATTCTCTTTTGATTTAAATTGTATAAAGAGGTTTTCCTAAGTGCTGCAACTAGCAGAAACAGGCAGATAATATCAGAGGTTCTCCAAGAAAGAAGCACACAATTTTGACAGGTTACATGCATCAGATCTCAAAGATTAAGATGGACAATCAAGCAACAAGGCAATCTGACCTGCTGTTCTTGGTCTTTCAAAAGAAAAACCATCCCCATGTGGAGCCACTGTTGGATACCTATAGTAATAGGTTTCATATTTCATGATTGATTATTGAAAATCCAAATATGCTCTGCTTTGTTACTACAAAGATCCCATATTTCCAGGAAATCAGAGGTGTGTGAAATACTTCAAATATTGAGGACCTTATTACAAATTTTTTGGATGATTCAACAGTCTAATCTGGATCATGCCATGTTTCAATTTTGAGTTGTAGAATAGAGAAAGAAGTCTGTCCAAACAGCTTAATCTTGGCAGACAAGTAGTTCAGGTAGAGAAACAAAGGTTCCCAAAAGTCTAATCTGGGACCTTGGAAGAGATAAGGGTAGAAGCAGATAGAGTAAAAAAGGAAAAAGCCAAAGAAAAGAAAAGGCAATTGAGGGTTGCAAGTCCAAGTGCCCCTCCATGAAGAAACAAAAAATGCTAGGTGAAATAGTGGGTAGGCAGTTGTGGTTGCAGAAAAGACATGTTCACCATCACATAGTTGTCAAAGATGTTTTGCCAAGGCAATGAACATATCAGCAAAAAAGGTGGTGAAATTCATGGTCTCACAGCAGAGCATCACTAACTTTTCTCTTCCCCCCTACTCCATTGCTAACACCCCCTTTCTAAATCCCCCACCTTCACTTATACTAACTCCTAATTCTACTATTTAGCTCCCCTATTTTACCCCTACCCCTAATAATACTAACACTAAGGTGTATAAAGCCCCAAATTTTATGTATATTCCCTCCCCTAGGCATAATAGCCATGTATTTTCAAAAGGGACCAAATGGCACCTGGCCACTTTGGTGAACCTTTTCCACCCCTTTCCCCTCTGCTGCAAGTTATTTTACCCTCAAATTCACCTCTGCATGGGCAAAACCCCTCTCCAAGACCCTTTAGCCTACAAAAATCTTTGCAAAAGTCCCTAAGGTAAAAAACCCGCCTCTGGCACGTTTCCCAATCCCACCACATTACGGGTTAAGCGAGAAAAGATGAAAAACCATTCAAAACCCACTAACCTATAGTTTTGCGCCCAAATATTAAATGGAATATTTTATTCTGCTGGCGGGACCCTTCCCCAACATGCTCGACCAGTCGGGAGGCCCGCCAGCCGTCAGATCTCCAGCGCCCAGATCTAAGGGTGGGCGGTCAATTTCAGATCTCGATGTGCCGACATTTAGCGTCCGGGGAAAGCGGTTTTACCTATCCCGTACAATGGACGCGTGGCGGGCGGTAAGGTTGTTCGGAACCCTCCTCCCACTTACCGCCTTTGCCCAAAGGTGGTGCGGGGAACCCACTTGCCGCCACCCCGTATACCGCTACCCCACACGTCATGCCTACACGTCATGTCCACGCCGCTCTGACGTCACCCCGCCGGTGCCCGCCCCATCGTCCCTTGGTCCTCCACGCGGGCCCGCCTTTGCGCCCGCCCGCCACCGTGTCCTGCCGACCTGGCTAACACCTCAGCATCCACGTCGCCCCTCACCTGGGCCCCGCCATGACGTCATGCTGACGTCATCGGCGGAAAAGCGCCAAATTCATACTTTTGCCAAATTTACCGATTTAAACGGCTAAACGCATATTTTTCGCTTATTTTGCATGCGAAGCTGAACTAGCCGTTGTCAAGCCTGCTGCCGCGAAATCTTGCATTCAGCCATCAAATTCGACAAGTAAACCGTTCAAAGTTCGAGGCTTGACTGCATTAAGCCTTTGCAACCCAGCCCGCAAGCTTCCAGGTCGATTTGCCAGGTATTTTGCCGTCTTCTCCCATTCTGCCCGTGAATTCCAATTTTCTGCAAAATCACCATTAAAGTCTGCTAAAAACTCTAAATTTAGCTCTACCTAAGCACCCAAATCAGACATAAGCAACCTGTGCCATCCATTAGCCCCAATTTAGCTCTGTACAAACCAGCTCGCGGGTTAAAACTGCAGAAATCGCCCTGAAGTACCCGGCATTGTTCCTTTTTGCCAAGTACTGGTTACCTACACTCTTCCTGTACAAATACTAATACCTCAGTAAGCATTCCCTTAGACAATCCACATTCCTGAAAATCATCAGTACTTTGCTAGCTTCAGAACAACTTCACACCAGAAGAAGACATCACACCAATTGCACCTACCTGCTGCTCAAAGTCTTCAAGAGATTCATCAAAGCTCTGCATCCTGCTGCACACTTTCAGACTGTATCATGGCAGCATCTGCATCCTCCTCCCTCAGTGTCACTCCACTGAGTCAAACCAATAAGGGACTGGAAGCTATGCCATTAGTTGACAAAGACTGTCTCATAAATGATTTTGAGGGAAACAGAAACTTTTTGAAGACCTTCACCACATTAAGGGAAGACTATAAGGCAGGACTTGGTACAGATGGGATATGGGAGTCAAACCTGCCCTATTACTGCCTCCCAGCTGTGAATGTTTTCCCTGAAATCATTCACTTATGTGCTCAAAATTATGATCAGGAGCACAGAGCTGTCAACACTCAACTAGGGAGGATTTTGTTCTATATAAACGCTGACACCATCAACAAAATGCTGCACTTTGAACAGACAGAGTTATTAGTCCCTTTCTCCATGAGATCTTTAATGGAAGCAGGTGAGAAGATGACCAGTGAAGAGCTGCAGAAGGTCACCAGGAACTACATGTGGCCTGAGAACCAGCCTACAGGGCCACCTCCTTATCCACATGAGCACTTCAATGACTCAGGCAGGCTGCTCCTGGACATGATAGCCTATGTGCTAGGCTACCAGAACAGCAAGCATGTGGATCTAGCCATGCTCGTAATGCTATCTGCCTACAGCCCACGACAACCCCCTGCCCGAAAGTACAACTTTGCCAAGTTCATAGCCAATAGGATCCATGATCAATTGTGCAAATTGGACAGACAAGGAGTCTTTAGATATTCAGCATACATCTACCACCTGTTCATGTATCATCACTCTGAAGCTTTCCCATGCTACATCAGAAGGCTGGACAACAAAGGGGAGAGAAGATCAGTCATATTCTGGACCTCAGTCTATCATGAAATCACAAATTCACCCTACAGCTATTGTGAATTTGTAGATCAGTTTGTATACCCAGTCTCCAGCATACTTATGAAATCCCCTCCACCTAGAATATCAAATGAGATCAAGAAAGCTTTACAGCTTTCTAAGAAGTACAAAATAGGTGATTGGTACCTATATGAACACCACACTGTGTTCAGAGTGTATGGGTGTGAGCTCTGTCCATACAGACTACCCAAGTATGTTCCCATGAGATTATTTGCCTTGGAATATTACAGGCAATTAATCCAGTCAGACCTCACTCACTTCCACAGCTCAAAGAAAAAAGCACACCTTAACTTCAAAAATGAGCTGGGCCCTTTTATCATGAATAAGAAGGAAGGATGGGAGGCTGCAGATTTGATCCTAAAAGACAAATATAAGTTGTCTTACAGTTTCCGGTGGGTCCCATATGACCCTCAAGGTTTCATCACTGCCAGGAGAACAAAGTACAGACTCCTAGCCATCAAACACTGCCACTATCCACATCTAGAACAGTATGCAAACTTACAAGAGTGGCAGTTGGATACCCTTGTTGAGAGCTTGTCTGAAGAGGAAAAAATAGCTAAAAATATGAAAGAACTTGAAAAAACTATTGACCTGGACTATGTGATCCAGGTACCTTTCAGGCTGCCTCAAACATCAGGAGGAGGAACCTCAGTTACCAGGACAGCGCCGCCAACAACAGCACCAGGCTTGGATAAGGGAAAGGGAAAAATGGACGCCGAAGATGAAGCAAAAAAGCAGCAGTCAGAGCAGGGAAAGCAACAACCAGAGCAAGAAACAGGGCAGCAAGAAGAACAAACCGGTCTGCCACAAACTGGGCTGCCAGAAACCACCTTATTGCAGACACCGCCCCCTCAAGTGGAGCCCCTAACCACTTCAATTTTACAGACCCCGGCACATGAAGAAAGGGGGACCAAAAGACAAAGAGAAGAGTCCACTCCCCTCAGTGGATCCTCCCAACAACCAGAAGCTAAAAGGCAGAGGGCAGACTCCCCAGAAGTAGAAGACATTACTGAAGATGTCTTCAATGATACAGCCAAGGATAGGGAGGGCAGCCAACACACAGGGACTAGCTCCTTTCAGCAGGAGCAGAATTTACAACTTGGCTTGGAGGTATCATCTTCTTCTCAACAAAGCCAGAAGCTCAAAGGTGCTAAGGCCACCTTCAAAGAAATCAAGGCAGCAAATGAACTATTGAGGGCTGAGGTTTACAAACAATTTATAGATGCCACTCCAGCCCAACAAGAAAGATTGATGTCGGTCTACGACTTCAAAGAGGAGAAGATGATATTCAGCCATTTCAAACCTAAGGGGCCCAACCCAATGTCCACTGCTGATTTCATCAAAACAAGGGTGGAGGTCTTGGCCAAAGACATACATCCTATGGACCAAATTGAGCTCCATAAGCAGACTGGAGAAATGGTCTATGCCACCTTGGTAGATAAAGCCACACTAGCTCATGAGCTGAAAGAATCCTTGAAGCACACAAATACTCAACTGGATTTTGAGAGATTGTCTTCCAGGGCCAAGGATAACAGGATAAAATCTCTTGAAGAGATTATTGTTGATCTAGGGCATAACCCTAGTGACCCAACCGGGGTAAAAGCCCTCCTGAAGAAAAAAGAGGATGATCTCAATGCCATGAAGAGGAGATTGAAGCTGTCACCTACAGAACATCCTCAGACAGCTGAACTGCAAAAAGAAAAACAAGTTGATCAACAACTTGATCTACTATTGCAGCAGGATCAAAGGATCCAAGAGCTAGAGGAGGAGCTGGAGAAGTCATTACAGGACAAACAGGGAGAATCCACACTACCAACTCCCCCAACAGATTCTACAGCAGCAACAGGCTCTGGGGCAGCAGTGGCCCCTACAACAGCAAATATAGTTGACCAGCCCAGCATAGAAGAACTAACTAAGGCTGTTAAGCAAATGGAGCTACAAGCAGATGAGATAAGGAAGGCAAAAGAAAAACTGGCAGAGATAGATGCCAAGTATGACCAGTCTAAAATGACAGTGGCAGAACAGGGCAGACAGATCAAGACCCAAAAGGACAGAATCAAAGCCCTGGAGAAAGAGCTTAATCTCAAAAACACCATGGCTGAGATCAAGAGGATCTTATGGAATAAAATCACCCAAAGCATGATTAAACAGTGGAAATCACTCAAAACAATCCATGAACATATGGATTTAATTGTGCAAGCTCAGATAGATATCCAGAGGGCTAAGACAGCACTAGGAAATAGACCTGAACAAGCTAGCCAACTGATAGACTTTCTGAACAGGCAAGACAAAGATGAGCTGGCAGCAGTTGGAATCACCAACAGAACGGAGGCCATCCTTATGACCAAAAAGGTGCTAACGCTCAGAGGATATGTGCAGACAGCAGAAAGGAGGAGCTATGAGATACAGACTGAAGTTGAAGACTTCAAGCTCAGAATGGGGATGCTACAGGCAAGAGGAATGCCTAGCCTATTGAGCGGTACAAGGAAATTGATCAACAGAGATCAATTTACAAATAGGATGGCCGCGTACATAGAAAATCAAATCACTGCATCCAGCAGTGCTTCTGAAGAAACTGTTCCTCCTACAGGACAGAGTTTGTACACTCAGCTTGAAGGGTCATTTTTTATTGAAAATGAAGCTAATCATCTATTTGAAACTCCTCCAAGTTTTTTCAAATACACAGAGCTTGATGAGACATTGATTAAAATGCGAAGGCATCAAATGCCCAAGGAGGACTGGTGGCAAGCCATGCTCCAGATTCTGCCACGGTAGTTTCAAAACTCCAGGTCAAAAGCCAGCTCAGGTCACCGCAAGACAAGTATAAAGTGGTCAGTGACTGGAAAATATCTAAAAAGTGATTCATCACTAACAGTGACAGCTAGCCGCATTTTGAAACACACGCCTTCAGCCGACTACAACTGCTACAAATTCAACAGCATCTGACAGATTTTGACAGCTAAAGGACTAAGAGCTATTACTGCATTTACTTCTTCATTTACTTCTTTGGCTACTGCTCACTAGCAGTTGGCAGCATATTTATGAGGCATTTACTCTTCTTTCAGATATTTTTCCAAATGTAAATCTGTATATATACCCCCCTTAGTAACGCATAAGGGGTTGCTGGAATTTTCTCTTGGATAACTTCCATCTGCTGTAATATTTTCAGAGAATTAATACAAAGGAGGAATGGAACTTCCAGAAGTTTGGTGTATTTGATGTCTGGTGGTGAAGGATGCATGTTACAGGATTCCATGGGTGTTGCATAAAACTATAAGTATTTTCAAATCTTCTGTTATGTGTTTTTTTTTTTGAGTCTTTTGTTCTCTTTGGTTGTTTAAATGTCTTACACTTGATAGTAAGGTGAAAGAATAGTTTCAGGATTTAATCAAGCATTACCCTGAACTCAAACCTGAACTATCATCTATGTTTTCTTCAGAAACAGTAATAGAAATTGCAATTCTTAACTGCTGCACTTCAATCTGTCTCTTTGCTGTAACAGACTATTCCCAGGGATTCAAATTATTGCCCCTGTGACCTCTGTTTTCTGCTCCAAATTCTGTCACGTGGAAATATGTAAACAATAAGTGGAAATTCTTAAATGCTTTCACTTCGTGCTGCCTGTTTCCTGTCACTTAGCCAAAATATGTTTTAACAAAGCACTCAAAAGGCCCTGTAAGTTCCATCTTTCATCTCACAGATTCAAACACATTAAGCCACAGACTCCATTGCCCAATGATATTCAACATATCTAAAAACTACATCACTGAAGTCTAAGGGAATTTCATCAACCGAAACACAAACATAACCTGTACTCAATACCTAGCCTAAAACACCATCACTGTAGATATAAATCATAAAGAGAGAGCCCTCTCTGATCACTGTTTGGCTAGAAACAGTGATTAAAAGATTGGTTAGTGGTTACCCCGGCCGTATTCCCTTGGGAGTCATAGGGAACAACCTGGGTGTTAACAGCCTCTACAACGCCAAGTGAATTTTGAGCCATTTGACAAGTGGGGTATGGATTTCGTCGGACCCATTGATCCTCGATCCAGGAAAAAGTAGTACATCATTGTGTGCACTTACTATTTTACCAAGTGGGCTAAAGCTAAGGCCATCAAAGCAACAACAGAAGAGAAAGTGGATCAGTTCTCAAGGGAAAATTTGTTTTATAAGTTTGAGTACCTTAGATAATTGGTCATTGATCAAGGCAGTAAATTTAAATCTCACATGATTGAAAATTTTCTTAGCTAGAACAAGATCAAGCATAGAACATCCACTCCTTACCACCAACAAGCTAATCAACAAGTGGAGGTAACCAATAGAGCATTGGAAGGCATTCTAACCAAAGTGATTAGCAGCAATAGAAAGGACTAGGCAAACAAATAAGTTGAGGCCACTTGGGCCTACAATACCACTAGGAAGACCACCACTGGATTCCCTTCTTATGAGTTGGTCTATGGGAAGAAAGCCCTGTTGTCCATTGAATTTGAATACAACAGCTTAAGGATGGTAGCAAAACCAGATCTAGATCTCACCAGGGAACAATAGGAGAGATTGCTCCAGCTGAATGGGTTTGATAAATTTAGGATGCAGGCCCTCCTACACACAGAGGTGACTCAAGTTCAAAGGAATATCGTGCATGAAAAGAACATAAAGGACAAGCAGTTTCAAGGAGGTGATTGGGCTTTATTGTATGATTCCAGATACAAGGATTTTAAAGGAAAGTTAAGGAATAGGTGGTTACGATCTTATGTCATAGAAAAATGTCATGATAATGGTTCACTACAAATAAGAACAATTGATGCAAAGGTTATCCATTTACTTGTCAATGGGTAGAGATTGAAGGTCTACAAGAAGCCCTTGTCAAGAAAGACAATGATGGTGGTGGAGCATGTCTCAGCTTCTACCCCATCAAGTCCCTGAAAATAATAAAAAAAATATAAAAATGAAAAAACAAAAAAATAAAAATATAAAAAAATAAAATAAATAAAGAGATTTGGGTGAAAACCTCCATGAGGCACTTGGGTCCCACTGTTGGGTTGAAAACCTCTTGAAGCGGCCCAATAGTGTTAAAAAAGAAAAAGAGCATAAAATAATAAAAAATTCTCTGGGTGAAAACCTCTTTTGAGGCACCTAGGGCAGGCAGCTAGGATGAAAACATGCTTGGAGGCAGACTAGTTGTTTAAAAAAAAAAAGAGGAAAAATATAAAAAAAGAGAAAAGAAAAGAATTGAAAATGTTGTTTGCAGGTCAGCAGGAGGAGGGTCAGCGCAAATTGATAGGAACAAAAGGACCTACATGATCCATATTTTAATTCCTCCATCTCATATTATTCATTATTCCATTTATAATTCCATTTATGAACTCATCCAGCTCATTTACACAGGCTCTGTGTTTTCTACAAGATTCGGTGTAATCCTACAGGATTCCCTGAAAACCTACAGGAGTTTCCTGTAGGAATTACAATGGATTTGGAATCCCAATGAAAGTGACCCTAGAGTAAGGGGATGACCAACCTGTTTCAAAAAAACAAAATATTTTCTCCAACACATCATCACCATGCCTCCCATCACCATGTTACCCCTGCATCCATCCAATAAGTCAATTAAAAAAACTACAATTTTCACAGAAGAAAAAAACAAATAGAAGAAGGTGAGAACAAAGGACAAAGGGACAATACCTAAAGTCTATACCTCTCACCTATCAATCACTAGACCCATTCTCTACCCATGTCAACAATCCTCATGCTCCAAAAAGTTAAAAATGTATGAAAGTTTAGGGGAGAGGCAGCTACAGGACATCTTGTAGGTTTCCTGTAGGAAATCCTGTAGCATCCTATCCTACAAAGGAAATTTCATAGGGTTGCAGCGATCTTCAGCATAGAGATTCCAAGGTCAAGGATGCTCCTCCACAGCTCAGCAACAATAATAAGATCATCAGCATCACTCTCTAGTACCTCGACATCAGATGAAACAAGTATCAAAAGAGGTGAATACAAACAAAGCATGCAGCAAATACACATCACATGGACCTCATTCTCCAACAAGCATCATCATCAAAGCATCTTACCCACAAGCATTTCATCTTACTCATGTTCTCTCGTTAGCACAATGTGATAAAAAATGTAGCATTATGTAAGAGTTGGTTTTATAAGCAAAGGTGGCTAGTTATCTTGGCCACCTTCGGTGAGTCGATGAGAAGAAAATAGTTAGACCACTCAACACTTGGTAGAAATCAAATTAGAAGAAAATTGAGATAATGCCAAAAATGGTTATGTTATAGAGGAATGAAGTGGGAGATGATTATGAGGTGAGTGAAATGATGGACTAATAGTGGGACCAATGGTCTGAAAGGAGATGCTCGTACTTAGACAACCATCACACCATCCCACACAATCATCCATATAAGGAAATAAAACACTAACTCCCATAATAAAATAGCATGAGAAATGTCAATAATTCATCAAAAAGAGGATTGCCTCGACCTTCTTGAAGCAACACCTATAAGAGACAGTGAGCATTTTGCAGTGTGGGATCACCTACAGGATCCTACCAGAAAACCACCTACAGGATACAAAACAGATAGCCTGAAGGATTATCAATGGGCACTAAGGGAAGAAATATCAAAGGTCGTCCTCACCAGATAGTAACCAGTGAGGTAGGAGCTATACCTTCCATGTTTTCCAGTTAAAAAGAGAAGAAAAATCCTCCATTTGGTTAAAGGAACTTGCAGTCTAGGAGAATTATATTGCAGAGTTATCATTTAAATATCTCTCACCCACTATATTGTTGAATTATATCCATACAATCATCCACAATTACCAGGGAAATATGACAGGGGGTTTTAACAAGACAGAACCCATAAACACAGTAACAATTCATCAGCACCCTCCTATAGTAGAAATTTTCACAAGGCACAATTGGATGGGGTTCTTTGAAAGAATGAGAGGATATGATGATGAGGTGGCCAGATAATTTTCTCTCTCAATCATACCCATCACTAGGACCCATGCCACTGCTGTGGTGAAAGGCCGAAGAGTAGTAATCACCCCTGAAGTTATAAGAAGAATCACCACACGCCATTTAGCGTTACCTTAGATAAAACAATACAAGGGTAACAACACCCTTGCAAAGAAGAAATCCTTTTTTGAAGGGGAGGAGGTAATGGAGGACAAAAATGGAGTCAGAAGAGAAAGCATTCCATACTCTTGGAATGAAGTTAGTTACCATCCCATTAAATATATATCATGTAAAGGGAGATACAGTGTGGTGTATGGATACCATTTCAGACTCATACAAGAAGTGAGATTTGGAGTAGACACACCTCCGCACAACAGACTAAGTATACCCTACATTCTTTTTCAGTCAATGATAGATATGAGCATCAAGTGTAGGAGGGAAAAATAAAAAACTAGCTCGTCATGGGTTAATCAAACTTATCCTAGAGGATGCTCTACAAAACCTACGACTCCCTATTACATGAACAAATTTCAGAGACAAGCTGACAGAGGGAGCAATTCAAGCTCTTGAATATAACAAAATCCCCACTGCTAGTGAGAGGGATGAAGAAACAAAAGGAGAAAATAAAGAGGAAACAGGGGAGGAATAAGATGAAGAAAAGGAGGAGGAAAATGAAGAAGAGACGGAAGAAGAAACAAAAGAAGAGGAAAATGAGCAGAGTGAGGAACTAGAGGAAGAAGAGAAAGAGAAATAAAAGGATGAAAAGGATAATGGAAAAGAGGAAACAAAATGGAAGGAAGAATAGAGGTCTATAGTTCAAGGAAAAGAAGGGGAAGAATCACCAAGGGTATCTCTAGAACCCACTGAGAAAGAGGCAACATCTACTCTCACTACCCTAAGGACACCTATCAAGTCAAAAGGGAAGAGACAAAGACAAACCCCACTATACTTTAGGACAAGAAAGAGCACAAGGATTAGGCAAGGAAGACCTCAAACACCCACCAAAACTCCTATTGTCATTGAAGACTGACCAAAGCAGCAAGAAAAGATAGCTCCTCTTGAGAAAAATCAAGGAGAAGGATCATTAGGACAAGCCTCTCTCAAATCTCCCATCAATTATGTTAGGAGGACTGTCACAAGGTCTACCTCATCAAAGGGAAAAGGTATCCTATAGGAGACATAGAAATACCTATAGGAAGTAGAGGCCATCCTACAGGAAACTCTGCTAAGCCTACAGGAAACTCAGAAAATGGACCAAGAAGGTATCACTTAGCAAGAAACAAAAAGGGAAGACCCAGGACTAAGAGAACCTGGACCATAACCCAACCTCGACTCCTACTACAGGTTCATTAAATGGGGTAGGGTCATCCCACAGAATTTTTCCATCCCCTTATTCTTTGAGCTTGAGAAAGAAAGGGCAAGGACACACAGGTGGATGAAAATTTCCAAATCAAAAGGAGTAGAGGATGTAGGCCACATGGAGGAGAAATTGAAGGAGATGGGCAGAGAAATGAGTAGCATAAGGGACAGAGAGGCAATGATGAAAGCTCAGTTAGAGGCAGAGAATGAATGGATAAGGGGAAAATTAGAAGAAAGGGAAAGTCAGTTGGCAGATATGGCCAATTTATCCTTAGAGGCAATCCAGTGGAGTATGCCACCAAAGTATTATGCCCTATATCTCAAGGAACAATGGATACAATTCCAAATTAAGACTTTAGAAAAGAGAGGCATTATGCCCTTCCAAGACTATAGATAATTCATTTATCTCTATGATCAAAGTACCTTGGAAGATAGAGAAACAATTTCTGAGTTTTACCTACACAACTTGGCCGTGACAGATTTGAATGTGTGGGACCCAAATTCAAAACTAGGGGACTTGCAATTGATGGCCTTATCATCATGGATGAATCATGAGTAGGCAAGAGTTGTAGAGATGAAAAAGGTAATGGCAAGAGAAGAGACATAATCCCGCATGATAAGAGCTGAGAAAACTAATCTAATGGTTTTCATCAGCACCCACAACCTGATTGCAAATGATCCTAAGCTTGGACCTAGGTACCTTGTTGCATAAGAGGAATTAGTAACACACTTTGAAGACATGTTCAGATTGCTAGGAGATGATAACATTCAAGCTTTCCGAAGGAGATGGAACACCTTGCCTTACAACGTAAAAATCAGAGAATATCATTCTCCCTAAAGGATGAGAGAGGCACTAAACAAAACACCCATGTACAGACAAGCTCTAGAAAGACTCAAAGTCAATTGGATTGGCTTGAGACTCAGTCCACCGCTGCTCTTAGGAATGTTGGAAGGAAGGAAATAAGAAGAATAAAGAAATTAGTGGGAAGAGATAGAGATGAAAGGTAGGATTTTATTCATAAGAAGAAGAAACTATAGCAGAAGCATGGGATGTCAGGGAGGCCACCAAATAAATGAAGGACATAGATATAGATTAAGTTGCTTAGAGGATTAGCAACACTTTCAGTAGGGGGGTGATGATGAGCCTCATCTTTAGGTAACTATATGGACCTTAATCCACCTCCAAGATTATTAAAATCAACTCTTATCATAATTCCTTACATATTTTCATTATATTTTTCTTAATGAGATGAGTAAAAGTAAGATGTTATGTCTAGTGGCCTAATGTGGCATGATTGCAGGTTTTTGAGAGAAAAACATGGAAATTTTGGCTAGTTAAGGGCAGAAACTCTAATCAGACAAGGAGGAGAGATTATAGGAGATAGATCCTCCTCATTAAATCCTCACTCATTCGAATATTACTCAATCAAATCACACTAACTCGGAGTTGCAAGCAACTGAGTCATGGAGATCATGCACAGCCGAGCCAGTGACAATTAAAAGCCAGTTCATCTTGAGTTTGGGAGTGAAGCCTCCCTCAATTTAAGGAAGTCATTGGGGACTTCATTTTTATAAATAAGGAGGCCTAGAGCCTCATTAGGATTCATATTTTTTTTGTAATATCACTAAGTATTTTCGAGTTCAAGTCTTGTGGAAAAGCATTGTTATGTAATTTTTCTAATATGGTATTGAGAATAAGAATTTCCTTGATCCAACATTGAGTTGAAGCAGAGGGCTGAAGCTCTTGGGCTAGGACTCAAACCTAGCATCAAAGGCTCCTCTTCTTGTAATTGCATTCTTAGGTTATTTCATATATTAATTGTTGAATTTGTTTTAGCATTGTTTCATTGCAAGTAGTTGTGAATTTGATTATTTTGCTTCCGTTTGTGCATTCCTTTAGTAGTAGCTTAGAGAGATAAAGGAATACCAAAAGGGTTGACAGCAGGTGAAATTGGGCTCACTCCTCTCTTCGAGGGCCATGGTTTGAGAAAAGAACTCCTATGAAGCTCAAGAAAGATAGAATTATGATTTTTTATGGAATTTAGGGTTTTATGCTACCTAGGCTAGCATCTTTTCATTGTTCAAGAATATGCTTAAATTTTCACTTCTGATGTTTCAACTTTGTATTAGATGTCACATTGTTTCACAATATTCTACAAGTATTTTCATGCATGAACTAGGCAACTAGATATGAAATTATGTTTTCTTAAGTTGATTGAAAATCCTTCTTGTTTGACATGATTCATGGATAAATGCCAATGATGTATGAATTGCAAGAATTTCAAAAGTGTGGGAAGATCTCATGCCAACAACCCCAACCTAATTCCATCTATCAATGATCACCAAAAGCCACTAAGTCTCTCAACCAGTTCATCATTCCATAAGAACAACCTTCTAGGTTTGTTGAGCAAATCCAACCATCTTACAAACTTTGTTTTCAGCTCTGAAGAAGTCCTAGCCACTCCCTTTCCTTATCTCTTCCATCATTCACCTTCCCTAAGCCCTATACCACCTTCCAAATCACTTCTATTTCTCTCGTCCGGATCTTGTAGGAATACAGGGGATCCTGTAGGAGCATTAGGACATATTGTTGGAAGCATTAGGACATCTTGTAGGATGACCTGTAGTGGCCTGTTTTGAGGCTGATTTTTGTGAAACACATCTACGAAGATAGGAGAAGACCCCTACTTGCCTCCCAAGCCATATAACCTTTGACCACCATCTCTAACCCACCTTCCACATCACCAAGAAGATTTAACACTCACATTTTCACACAAAAAAGGACGAAAGGAAAAAAGATTTATTATGTTCATTCATATGCACAACAGTAGAATGTTTGGTTATTTCAAATTGCATGTCTATGATAGTTAGGATTACACACATGTTAGCTTAGAATCCTTTTTCAACAAGATTTCCTAGCAATTAGTTAGATGAGTGGTGCATTCAAAGCATTTGATTTTAGTCTTTCCTTATTGTAGTAGACACTATTTCAATTCTCCCAATTAGTGCGAAATTCCCCTCCCTTCATTGGTAATCAAGCTTCTTCTGAATCAATAGAAGGTTGGTTTGATAAACCATACTGGTCTATCGCCAGCTCAGTAGTGGCAAAGAGTGGACCCATCACATTTGCTTGTGTATAAAACACTGTCACCTCCAAGTTTGTATGAACCTCGGGATGATAATGTAAAGTTGGTAACCCAAGGAGTTGCAACATTCTTGATGCAATACTAGTGCTCATCAGGTATATATTCCTGTAGCTTGGTAAGATGTAATTTTGCAATAGAAATGGAATTTCTAAAACTGTTCACATATCAGTAGAAAAAGGAGCCCATGAGTCACTACAACTGAAAAATGAATTCAATGAGTTAGTACCACTTGATGACTAAGCCATAATTTGGACTTTAGGCCATAATATTGACATTAGGCAGGTTGACAATTATGTATTGCAAATTCTAAATATTGAATATTGAGTTTAAATTTTAATGTGACCATGAAAATATGATGATTGAGAGTTAAAAACCATCTTCTTCTTCTTGTTCTTATTTTTGAAAACTCGTTTCCGATGATTATTAATTCCATAAATCATATACTAGATTGATTCTATTTGTATAAAAATTTAGATACCCTTTTCCTTTGACTAATTGATCTCAGTTATATATTCCAATGTAGATGGTGTAGTAAATTAGGGTTATACCCCTTTTGTATGGAATCAATTTTTTAAACGGTTTTTGTAAGAGAATTTGGCCCAAGTTACATAAGAAAAATATGAGAAAATCATTCAATTGAGGGACACAGTTTGGGCAAGAGATGAAACTGTTAAGAAATTGGAGGCCATATAATTTATTGCACAATGAAGCAATACAATTTGATACTATGAAATCTAATCTAGAGAAGAAACTTTTTAAATTGAATGATGCAACTCAGGATGTGGAAGATGAATTGGATAGAAAACCTACCTTTTTTTAACCACTGTTAGAGACAATATGCGGGATAAGGGAAGTGAAATTGAACACTTGAAGAATTGTTGTAGTGGAGATTTGAATAATGTGAACAAACACAAGAATCAACTGGAAGAGTCTTCATCATGAAGTGCATTTGAGACATATTTTGATAAGTAAACTGTCATTATTTTGATAAGTACATCTCAAATATATTTATGAAGCCTAAATCAAGTTACAAATCTCAACACCTTTTTTGTAGGTTAAATGTATGCTAGCTCATCACTACACATTTGTCGTTGTACTTTCCTGGCTGAAGCTTTGTACACTAGATTTGTGAGGGTTGTTTGGGATGAATAGGAGTTTAAGTGGTAACTATGATGGTCCACATATACCTATTTACATAATCATATCTGAATGAATATTGTTGTTTATTTTTTATTCTATTACAAAAGTTGTTATGTTGTTCTCTTTCACCTATGATTACATGGTATGGCTGCACAACTTCAACTGAATATGGAATTGTATCATTTGTGAGAATTTCATGTTACTTAGAACATCAATCTGATTGATATTGATGGTAGTGACTGCTATTAATGGCTTTACTATGATTTTTTCATACATGTTCAAACTTATCTGTTGCCCTAATTCCATTGCTCTAAAGACAAGACACTATTGTCCCTTAATTCCACCACTTATTCACTGAAAAATATTTTAAACACATCATTCACTCATTTGATTTTCAAATCTTCTTTAAAGGGAAGATTATCATCTTATTTGAGATATTTCTCCTTTGTCTTGGAAAATAACAAGTCCAAAGAGAGAGGAACCAATGTCATGATCACAGTGAGTAGCATTCCTAAGTTTCCATAGGGTTTCACTTTGTTCTTGGACTTGAATACAATTGAAGTACAGGTTTGGGATTCAATAAGAATTTGTCCTAAAATGATATACATAAATGTGGATGTGCATCCTATTAGAGTTTGATCACCATTGTGGATAGTATTAGTACATGTTAAATGTGTAACAAGAGGTATCAAAGTCAAAGGATAGTTTTGGGAGGATCTGAACCTAAGGTGAGTTTTAAAATCAATATTAGTTTCAACAGTACCAGCAAAAGATCTGATTGTAAGGAGATATGTTATAATTGCAGTAGAGCTTTAGTGGGGGCTATCCATTGGTTGATAATACGACATGCACATCAGATAAGAATTTTATGGTGAAGGATTTAACCACTGGAACATCAAGATGGAGGATCCTGAATGAAAGGGAACATTAGTTTGTTGTGCAAGGAATTAAGATGAAGGGCAAGTGATAATGAGCTAAAGTAACTAGATAATAGAAGGAAATTATTAAGCATAATATAAAATACTGAGAAGCACTTTATGTTGCAAAGAGAAAACAACAAAAATTACTTGGTTGGCTCTGTGCAATCATTTTGACAGAGAGTGATAAAAAAACAATACTTGGCCATATGAACAGAAAAATGGATTCGGTCAATTCACTTGCAATGGTTGGGTTCAATATTTTAAAGGAGGATAAATCCATAGCCTTATTATGGAGCCTTCCTAATTTATATGAAAATCCAATGAACTATCAGGGGATAACAAAGAAGCTAGGGTTGAAAATTTTGGTTGGTTTGTTCCTTCATGATGGAAACAAGAAAATATATGATTACAGATTATGGTCATGGTTGAGGTAGTGGCATTTAAATAAATCAACTCTCAGTTAGTGTTATGAAACCAGCTCAAGAAAAGATAGAAAAGATAGATCAATGCCTTAGAATTTAGCCTCTTCGAGGGGGCAACCTCCTTTACATTACATAAATGAACAATTCTTGGATGATTCAAATGACAAAACCTCCATTCTATATATAGGAGTCTAAGGAGTCACAATATAATCCAGTCGACCTAACAATAATAATATAAAGCCACAAAAATAACAATAGAGGGATTCTATGGGGCATAGTAATAACAATATGGGGGTAATAGGGGCACAACAATATTAATAAGCGGTATAACTACAATAGTAATGGGGTAATCACTAGTATTATAGGAACGCAACATGCCCCTCTCCTTCAAAAAAGTGTTGTCCTCAACGCTTGAGTAGTTCTGGATACTTCTTCATAAAATTCTCATCCTCCCATGTGGAATCTTCAGCGGATAAGTTCTTCCACTTGATAAGATACTCTGAAATTGAACGATTTCGTAGTTGTCGAGTTCTTGTTTCTGTGACTGCTTCTGGTTCCAATATAATTTTTCCTTCCTCATCAAGCTCTTGCAATATTGTTTGAACTGGGATCTTGTCACCTATAACCTTCTTTAAACATGAAACATGGAAAACTAGGTGCAATCGAGAAGCTGCAGGAAGCTCCAATTTGTATGCCATAGTACCAATCTTTTGCAACACCTTGTACGGACCATAATACTTTGGTGATAATTTATTATCCTTCTTAGCTTGCTTGAGGGACATTTTCTTATATGGTTGTAGCCATAGGAATACCCAATCACCTACATCAAAACTTCTTTCACTGCGATTTTGATCTGCCTGTTGTTTCATTCTATTTTGTGCCAACACAAGGTTATCCTTTAAGAGTTGGAGGACTCGTTGTTGATGTTCGATGTCATGTTCCACTGCCTGAACCTTAGAATTTTCTCTTAAATATGATGTGATGGATGGTGGTTGATACCCATAAAGTGCCATAAATGGGGTCATTTTTGTTGCTGTATGGAAGGAAGTGTTATACCACCATCCAGCCAGAGGCAACCATTTGACCCATTGTGTCTGTTTATCATATACAAAGCAATGAAGATATCCTTCCAAACATTTGTTTACTATCTCAGTTTGCCCATCAGATTGAGGATGATAAGATGAGCTATGAACTAACTGAGTACCAAGACAAGAAAATAATTTTGTCCAAAAATTTCCAGTGAAAATGGGATCTCTGTCACTTACAATGATCTTCGGGTTTCCATGTAGCTTTTGAATTGTTTCCATAAATGCAGTAGAAACTGTACTGGCTTTAAGTGGATGTGATAATGCACAAAAGTGTGCATACTTGGTAAGTCTGTCAACTACCACCATGATGACACTCTTTCCCTCAGACTTGGGTAAACCTGTGATAAAATCCATTGAGACCTCCTCCCAACATTGGCTTGGAATAGATAAAGGTTGTAATAGACCTAGTGTCTTAATTGTTTCCACTTTATTTTGTTGTCAAACCAAACATTCCGCCACAAACTTTTGAATATCTGATTTAAGGCCATCCCAAAAATATTCCTTCTTAACCCTGTGGTAAGTTTTTAAAAATCCTGAGTGCCCTCCTAAAGGAGAAGTGTGCAATTCCATAAGAATCTTTTGTTTTAGCTGGGAATTCTAACAAAGGTATAAGCGATCTTTGTACCATAACGAATCATTTTTCCAGCTAAATGTATCAGACGTACTGGAATCTTGTTGTAACTTTCGAATAAGTGCCCACACTTCTTTGTCATTCTTCCATTCCTCCTTTTCTTCATTTATCCAATCTGGTTGGATAATAGAAATGGCGCGCAACAATGCTTCCACATCCTCATCCTTTCTTGAGAGTGCATCTGCCACCACATTTTGCTTCCCTTTTTTGTAGATGATTTCAAAGTCATAACCCAACATCTTTGTGACCCACTTTTGTTGCTCTTCAGAGGATAATCTTTGTTCTAAAAAGTATTTAAGGCTATCATGATCCATTTTTACCTTGAAGTGTCTTCCCATTAGGTAGGGTCGCCATTTCTTAA
Source organism: Pinus tabuliformis (assembly GCA_031772625.1). Taxonomy (NCBI): domain Eukaryota; kingdom Viridiplantae; phylum Streptophyta; class Pinopsida; order Pinales; family Pinaceae; genus Pinus; species Pinus tabuliformis. Next base: position 1,413,586,866 of record CM062820.1, on the reverse strand, counting down.
GTGCATGGAGTATTGCAAACATTTCCTTCTCATAAATAGCTTTGCTTAAAAAATTTCCCTTGATTGGACGACTTTCAAAAGTAATGGGTCTTTCATCTTGCATTAGAAAAACACCAATTCCATTTCCTGAAGCATCACATTCCACAATAAAGGTTTTCGTGAAGTCTGGTGTAGCTAAGACCGGTGCTTGGCACATTGCCTCTTTAAGATGTTCAAAGGCCTTTGTTACTTCCGGAGTCCATGAAAATGCATCTTTCTTTAATAATGTTGTTAGAGGTGCTGCTATTCTCCCATAATTCTTAACAAACTTGCGATAATACCCTGTCAACCCAAGAAATCCTCGCAGATGCTTTATGGATGTGGGGATTTTCCATTCCTTAATGGCTTTAATTTTGCTAGGGTCTACCTTAACTCCTTCATGAGATACAATATGACCCAAATATTCAACCACCTGGACTCCAAAGAAACATTTGGATCTTTTTGCATATAATTGCTTCTCCTTCAATAGTTGTAGCACCCTGTCAACATGTTCAACATGATCCTTCCAAGACTTGCTGTAGATTAGTATATCATCAAAAAATACTAACACAAATTTTCTAAGGAATGGTTTGAAAATTGAATTCATCAAACCTTAAAATGTTGAAGGTGCATTGGTAAGGCCAAAAGGCATGACCAAAAATTCATAATGACCCTCATGAGCTCTAAATGATGTTTTCAGAATCTCTTCAATCTTCATTCTGATTTGATGATATCCTGAACGGAGATCCAACTTGGTGAAGTAAATTGATCCATGCAATTCATCCAGTAATTCATCAATGACAGGAATGGGGAACTTATCTTTAATAGTGAGCTTGTTGAGCTCCCTATAATCCGGACACATGTGCCATGATCCATCCTTCTTGTGCACCAATACTACTGGAGCAGAGAAAGAACTTTGACTCGGTTGAATTATACTAGCCTCTAGCATTTCTGCAACCATACGTTCAATTTCACTCTTTTGGACATAGGGATATATGTACGGCCTAATGTTTGGAGGAACACTTCCTGGAATCAGATGAATAGCATGATCATGATTACGCATAGGTGGGAGACCTTTGGGAGTCTCAAATACCTTGGAATGGCTGTCCAGGACTTTTTGGAGATCTAGAGAAATAGATGATTCTAATGTGGAAACATCTAGCGAGCATAATTGTGCAATTACACCTCTTTGCTCCTTTTTTAGAAGCTTTGTCATACCATTAGAGCTGATTATCTTTCCTGGTTTCCCTGCAATACCCCTTAATTCAACTTCCTTACCTTCCGTCAAAAATTTCATGAAAAGTTCTTGAGAATTAAAGGATATTGTACCCAGGGATTGTAGCCATTGGACTCCTAGTACAACATCAGCACCTCCCGTTGGAATAGAAAGCATTGGGCTAGTCAATACATATTATCCCATGGATAGCTTGATATTATGGCACTTTCCAGAGCAATTTATTGTTCCTCCATTTGCAATCATCACTTGACACTTTGGTGCTGGATATAGGAAGAAATTCAATTCTTTTGCTACCGTACAATGAATAAAATTTTTGGTGTTTCTTGAATCAATCAAAACTATTACCTTTTTCTTCTTGATTTGTCCTTCTATCTTGATGGTTTGAGGAGTGGTAATTCCCGCCAATGCATTACAAGATATGGTCAGATTTATTTGTTCTTGATCTAGGCTTTGTTCCTGGAGTATATCCTCTTCTTTTGACCTTTCTTGCTCCTTTTCTTCTTCCTCTTCACAATCTATGTAGAATAATTTCTTCTCAGCACACTTATGACCTTTAGTGTATTTGCTATCACAACTGTAACAAAACCCTTTTGCTCTTTTTTCTTCCAATTGTTGTGGTGTCAACCTTATAGGTTGTGGAAGACTAGGGGCAACAAAACTTCTGTCTTTATAGTTGTGAGTGGTATGCTTCCTGGTTGCCATAATTTTGCTTTCCATTTTTCTTGCTAACCTGAATGCCTTCTCTAATGAATCAGGTTCCCAAAGGCGAACATCATGTTGGATATTATCCTTTAAAGACCCTATGAACAAATCAATCCTATGCTCCTCTAGAATATCTTTTACCCTTATGTTCAATTTTTGGAACTCCTCAATGTGCTCCATTATTCAACCCTTTTGTTTGAGACTTATCAATTGGCTAAAAAAAGTGTTGCTTTTTGTATCCTCATAATGTGCTACCAATTATTCCATAAAAATTGCCCAAGTGATAAATTGTTTACGAGAGCAAAGCCATTGATACCATAAAAACTGATTTGGTTCCAAATATAAAGTTGCCATACGTACCTTTTGTGTGTTTTGCACATTATTGAGATCGAAGAATTGCTCCATCTGTAATATCCATGTGGCAGGATCCTTGCCATCAAACTTCCTCATATCGATTTTTGGAATATGGTGAGTCGTCGATCCAACATTAGCATCTATGAAATCATGATTAACATTTTTTTATTCTCATCATGAATTTCCTTTAGTACCCTTTCACCCTTAGTGCCCATTTCTTGTAGCAACTTATTCACATTTACCTTCAATTCGTCCATGTCTGTCTTCAAATCTATCTTCAAATCGTCCATCTTAGCTTCCACGTCAATCATCTTAGCTTCTACGTCTTTCTTTAAGCAGTCCATATTAGCTTCTACACCTTTCTTTAAACCATCCATCTTAGATTCTGTTCCTTTTTGTGTAAGGGACAGTTGTTGCACTTGGTCTTGTAATTTTGATATATCATGTTGCATTTCTTCTTCTTCTTCATGAGTCATGCTACAGCTTTCAGGTTCCTTACTAGGTGTTTGAATTTTCTTTCCTCGGGGCATAAGTTACCGATAATAATGCTCTACTATGCCCTTTGAATTCCTTCAAAATAAATTTTCAAACCAAGCTTAAGCAAAAATTTAAGAAAATCTACACACCTTTTTTCACTTTGTAGGAGCTCGATATTGCCTCTAATGTGTCATTTTACCTTCCAATCATCTAGTTCTGAATTTGTGACCTATAGTAGCCCTCTATGTCCTTTTTCCAATGCCACAAGTCTGACCCAAATTGGATTCTCCAAGGAAGATTTATGCGAAATGTCCCACAGTGACTTGATTATAGACTAGTTCAGTAGAGCGAACTTGTACGACGTGCCACGAGTCACTATTTCGACCTTTGGATCTGAAAAATGCATACAAGAAACTACAGTCCGTCCTCCTTCTATACCTTCTTACGAAATTTCAATCCGATCCTCAGAGAGAAAGTTATGACGATTTTCCCCAAGTCACTTGTTTTGAATGTAATTTAGGACTCTGCAAAAAGGCCAACTTCCTCAGATCATATCTCCGAAAATATCACGCAAAAAGATCTGAAATTTGGACACAAGGTTCAGCGCGATTTCTTCTCAAATGGGTTTTTTTTACGAATTTTGAAATGTCATAGAAAAAAAGTTATAGCGAAAATTCCAAGATGACATGTTTGGAGCAGCGAAACCCTAGAATCTAAAGCTCTGATACCAAATGTTATGAAACCAGCTCAAGAAAAGATAGAAAAGATAGATCAACGCCTTAGAATTCATTCTCTTCGAGGGGGAAACCTCCTTTACATTACATAAATGAACAATTCTTGGATGATTCAAATGAAAAAACCTCCTTTCTATATATAGGAGTCTAAAGAGTCACAATATAATCCACCCGACCTAACAATAATAATATAAAGCCACAAAAATAACAATAGAGGGATTCTATGGGGCATAGTAATAACAATATGGGGGTAATAGGGGCAAAACAATATTAATAAGGGGTATAGCTACAATAGTAATGGGGTAATCACTAGTATTATAGGGACCCAACAGTTAGTGTCCTCTTTCTTATTTTAACTCTTCAGTACATGGTACAAATATACTGGAAAAATAGACTATCTGAATCATTAGAGATGCATAATTACATGATGGGAGCAAGAACTATATGTATTTAATAAAGAATTTCTAGGATGCAACATGATCAAGCATTTTCAGTAATGATTGACAATAATATACATTTATATTTCAATAGTGAAGTTACAATTTTCATCGTTCTTTTGAGCACATAGGTGAGATATTTCTTTCTTGTATAGTTTGTAAAAAATAAATTAAAGAACATATTTCAATATATGATCCATAAGAATATAAATCTGAATTCATAATTATTCCTAAAATATATGTAACCACATGTACCATTTCATTTCTTTGTTAATGGGAAATTCTTCTTCATTACCAGTACAAAAAAAAATCTTGAGAGAAAAATAGAAACTAACACCACTCAATAAAATTTTATTATTCTTTCTTAAGTTCCACTATTAGGCTTCTATTCTACCTAATACTTCACAGATGAGAAAGCACATTGAAATCAAAGTTGAACATCCCTTGTCATTAATGTGGCTCATTAGTTGAACATCCCTTGTGAGCTTGGTGAGATTGACTTGCATGCACAACATTTGGTTATATGACCTCATTTGCATGGAAGAATAATTGGAGCATATATTAAATTATCTACATAGTAAAAATGAATGAATTTGTTACAAAACCAACTTGTTTGTAGGTCTACAAGTTCATTGGGATGCCCATGCAATGGAAAACTTGATAAGTAAGATGTTATCTTGCAATAGAAATGCGATGTCTAAAATTGTTCACCTCTTAGTAGAAAAATGTGCCCATGAGTCTCTACAACTAAAAAAGTAATTCCATTGAGTCAGTACCACTTGATGACTGAGCCATAATGTTGAGTTTAGGCCATAATATTGACATTAGGGAGGTTGAAAATTATGTATTGTAAATTCTAAAGATTGAATATTGAGTTTAAATTTTAATATGACCATGAAAATTTAATGATTCAGAGTTACAAACCATCTTCCTTTAATTTTCTTATATTCCTAAGTAAGTATGTACGAATACGATCATATCCTTCTTGTTATTATTTTTGAAAACTCTTTTCCCATGATCATTAATTGCATAAATCATATTCTAGATTGAGGTTACTTGTATGAAAAATTAGATACCCTTTTACTTTGACTAATTGATCTCAATTATATATTCCAATGTATAGGGTATAGTAACTTAGGGTTATAGCCCTTTTGTATGGAATCAATTATTAAAAGGGTTTTTGTAAGACAAATTGACCCAAGTTACATAAGAAAAAGATGACAAAGTTAATACATTTAGGGTCCAAATTGAGGAGTAAAATGCATGTATCTAAGAACACCATTTATAAACTTCATAAAAATGGCTAACAAAAGTGCCAAGTCTACAAGGCTAGCCATATGTGTGGGTGATTTTTTTAGATAGAAATTTGAGGTTATACAAATTGAGAACCCATTTTCTACTTGGAAAAAGGTTTAGAGTTAAATATTGTGAGAGATTTGTAAGAATTACTAATGTCACAAACAATATAATATAAACTCCTTTCTTTCTTGTGGCATCCTATATTTTTAATCCTAATTATGATGAAGAGAGAACTGGTAGGGTCTGGTCTGTTATTGTAGATTCATTGGAGCTTTTCTAAAGAGATATCCACTAAATCAGGTCATTCTCATTAAAACACAATTCCATTTTTCCTCTTACCACAAACACTAGAGACCTAACTAGTTGGGCATGCATGGGAATTGATATGCATGGAATGAATTTGGGTAAGATTTGGCCCAAGAGAAGAGAGGGAAAAGTTCTCGAGACCTAACTTGCTAGGAGATGCATAAAGATTAACCTGCATGGAGAGAATTTGGTTATATGACCTTATTTCCATGGCAGAGTGATTGGAATATATATTCCTTCATTTACATAGTAAAAAGGAATGAATTTGTTACAAAACCAACATGTTTTCAGGTCTACCAATTCATTGGGATGCCAATGAAATGGACAACTTGATAAGTAAGATGTGATTCTACAATAGAAATGGAATGTCTAAAATTGTTCACATCTCAATAGAAAAAGGAGCCCATTAGTCACTACAACTAAAAAAGGAAGTCAATGAGTCAATACCACTTTATGAATGATCCACAATATTGACATTAGGAATGTTTACAATTATGCATTGTAAATTCTAAAGATTCAATATTGAGTTTAAATTTTAATCTGGCCATGAAAATCTGATGACTTAGAGGTACAAACAGTCTTCCTTTATTTTTTTTAGCTTCCTAAGTAAGCTTGTGAAAAGACTCTCATCTCCTTCTTGTTCTTATTTTTGAAAACTTCTTTCCCATGATTATTAATTCCATAAATCATACACCAGATTAAGGCTATTTGTATAAAAATTTAGATACCCTTTTCCTTTAACTAATTGATCTCAATTATATATTGTAATGTAGAGGGTGTAATAAATTAGGGTTATAGGCCTTTTGTATGGAATCAATATTTTAAAGGGTTTTTGTAAGATGAATTGACCCAAGTTACATAAGAAAAAAATGAGAAAATCAATAAATTGAGGGGTGTTGTTTGGGCAAGAGAAGAAATTGTTAAGAAATTGGAGCACCATATAATTTATTGCTTAGTGAAGCAATAAAATTTGAAACTATGAAATCTAACCTAGAGAAGAAAATTTTTAAACTGAATGATGCAACTGAGGATGTGGAATATCAATTGGATAGTACACCTCCCTTTTTCGAACCACTGTTAGGGAAGTGAAATTGAACAATTGAACAATTGTTGTAGCTAAGAATTGAATAAGGGGAACAAACACAAGAACCAATCAATAATTGAGGTAAGGAAATTCGAAAATTAAAGAAGCAACGGGAAGAGTCTTCATCATGAAGTGCACTTGAGACATCTTTAGTCATATCACAAATCCAAATTCAACAATTGAAGTAGAGAATAAATTGATTTCAATAGAAAATGTGGGCGTGCACTACTAATTTTCGAACAAACAAACTATTTGTTTGTAAGAACAAAAATTGAAAGTCGAAATACAAATTGTTGAATCAAAATAGGAAGATGAATGGATGAAATATCGAGACTTGGAGGATGCCAAGTAGTATCAGCAGTACAAAGACCTCAAACAACTTTTGAAATAGAAAACACTACAATTTGTGAGTGACATCAACTAATCATAAAATTAATAGAGTAGCTGCAACATTGGGAGTCTCAACCACAAGCGCTTGTAGAATATAGCAAAGAAAAGATAGGAAAAAGTAGATTTTTGAAGCGGGTCAGCATGAACAACAAGCTCCAAGTATTTTTCTTAGGTGGTCGTGGGTCAACCTCTTCATGCCTCATTATTTGTATCTATTATTTAATATTAAAATATAACACTTCAAGAGTAGGCTGGATGGATTGATAGAAAATCTCACTAATCAGGAATAGGATTGAGCTATGAAAAGAAATTAAAGAAATCAAGAAGAGGGATGGACTAAAGACCCATTAGTTGGTTGTTGAAAACTTAGAATTACATTGGTTTAGTTGGGACTATTAAATATTAATAGGGGAAATAATAATCCCCCTTTGCAATAGCGCGTTTGCTATCTTTTTTTTCCAAGTAATGCCTTGTTTAGTACTAGGTATAGGCATTTAGTTCAGATCGACAACACTAGAAACAAAATATTTTTTAGCAGATTCAAATGACTACATGTTTACCATGTTTCCTCTTATAGCGTCCACCTACTTTGTGTGTTCATTGCTTGCGCTCAATTCTGCCAATATCCATGTTGTTATGTTAAGCTAATTGTTGTCTAGTCTAATCATACCATTAAGTTATTGCACTTTGTCATACTCCATTAACTGGCCACTCCATCCCTTTATTGAACAAAAATCACATAATGTACATAACATTGTGGTAGAAATGAAAAAGTAATACCCAACATTTACTAGAAATTGTTGGAAACAAATGTTAAATTTTTGAAATCATACAAGTCCATGAGTAATGCTCATATATATAGCCATTACTAGTAGTCCCCACAAGAACACAATCTATCCTTCAAATGATGAAATTGGTTTCCATCCCTTATAATAATTTATCATTTCATGATATCAGGGATGAACTTCGTTGAATTGTGATAGTCATCACATACAGGAGTGTTTTTTGTTATCTGTATAGTGTTTCCAAGGTTTTTATTGATAACAGAAAAAGCTATGGCTCACATTTCACTGTGGCCACACAAAAGGTGTTCCTTCACATCATCCTCAACATTGTGCAGTGTAAAGGTTGTTTTAGGGACATATCCTTCCTGCTTCATCATCCTAGCCAAAGTCTCCAAAATTTCATTGATTTCATATGTCTGAGAATGTGATCTGTCTCCTATAAGGAAACAATGTATCTTTTTATGTAATTCAACATAACTACATCCTGATATCTTTTTCAATCCTCGGTCTTTCATTATTTCTCTAATTTTTTCCATGCCATCCCACCTGCCATCCATGGCATAGATGTTTGACATCAATACAAAATAGCCAACATCAGGCTCTAATTCAAGGAGGCATTTGGCTACATGTTCTCCTAATTGAATATTGCATTGAATTTTAAAAGCACCAAGCAAGGCTCCCCACACACTAGCACTGGGTTCTAATGACACATTTTTGATGAAGTATTCTACCTTTTACATGCATATAGCATGACTAAGAAGGTCAACCATGCATGAATAATTCTCTATGCTAGGCATGATAGAGTTGTAGGAATATGCAGGGTAAGTTCCTTAGATAGAACACCAAAGGAAACCACTTACAAACAGATCACAGATTAGTATACTAGTATTATTGATATGGTTAGAAACGTAAATGAGGGAAATAGTCCACAGCCTAAACCAATGCGACCACTTCAGGAAATTTATTAATTTAAAAGAAATAAAATTTACAAAAGCTTCTCTCATGAACAGTCACCTAAAAAATGACCCTCCATGCTCTTTAAATAGAGATCATGGACCAATCGGGTGTTAAGCCACAAATCAAGTGTCATTCATAGTGAGGAGAGAATGAATCGTCGAATCACTTCATGTCTAGAACATATCGTGACCATCATATTGTAAGTTACAAAAATTACATACTAAAAGAACACACTTTACCTAACTATAAACTAGACCAAATTATATTTAATTATTTCCTATGTGTCGGAATATCCTAACATCCCCCCTTAAGAAAAAATTGCAAAACTATTAAAGGATGTACAAAGATGACACAATAGGAGAAGGAAGGAGGAATTAAAGCCTATACCCCCTTAGTGACAAATTCCTAAACTCCAACCATAAAACGAAGTTTAATAAACTTTGCCTCTGTTAGAGCCTTTTTAAAGATGTCTGCAACTTGATCATCAATTGAACAATATTGCACTTCAATAACATGGTCATGAATGAGGTTTATGATGAAGTGCATATGTAGTTCAATGTGTTTGTTGCACTGATGTTGGAATGGATATTTGCATAGTTGAATGGAACTTTGATTATCACAACAAACTATAGTCGGATGTTGATGTTGAAAACCAAACTCTCACAAGATTTGATGAAGCCACAAGGCTTCCTTACTCGCTTCAACAACACCACGATTCTCTGCTTCTGCTGAAGGAAGAGAAATGGAACCTTGTTTCTTATAAGCCCATGTAAAAGGTCCATAACCAAGAGTGAAGACATAAGTTGCAATAGACTTCCGATCATCAGGGTCACTAGTTGAATCAGAACCAGTGAAACCAACCAATAGAGGAGATGCTTTTGCATTATAATGAATCCCAAACTGAAATGTACCTCAAACATAACGAAGTATTCTTTTAGATGCTTTCCAATGAATTTCATGTGGGTTTTTCATAAACCAAGCAACAATTCCAACATTAAAGGAAAGGTCAGGATGGGTACAGGTCATGTACAAACGTTTTCCAAGAAGCTGATGATATAAGGTAGCCTCAACTTCAGGGAAAGAACAAGAGCCTAAAATTTTGGCTCCATACTGAAAGGGAGAAGTGGCTGGCTTACAATATTCCATGTGAAAGTGGCATAGAAGATCACAGACATACTTGGACTGGGAAAGGGAAATACCTTCTTTGGATTACAAGACTTGAAGACCAAGAAAATAATGCAAGTGTCTTAAGTCTATCATTTCAAATTTATTTTTAAGGCTGGACTTCACATGGTTTATAAGGTTCAGATCACTACTAGTAAGGATAATATCATCAACATAAAGAACAATAATGATAAGAGACTTACCCACTTTCTACTTCTAGACAGTATTGTCAGAATGACACCTAGAAAAGCCAATATCTGAAATAAAGTTGTCAATTTTGGAATATGTTGAAGCCCCGAAAATCGGGTCTACAACAAGGGGGATACCCACCCGGTCCGGACCTTGGTGGAAAGCTCCTTATCCGTTTGGTATAGCGGGTCCAACTGGGGATATGGGACCAGTTTCCCAATTTATGAGTGTGTGTGTGTAGAATTTGATGTTACTGATCTAACAGTTCCTAATTAAGATATTCTAATTCTAACTTTAATCTAATGCTATGCTATTGTATTCTAATAAGCAGCAACATCTAAGTCTATACTAACTCAGGGTGTAATTCTTCTATTATGCGATCTAAAAGGATTTCAAATAACAACTGGTAATAAAGATCATTTAGCTATTATGAGAAAAGAAATCAATAAGGATGAACCACTTTGTATAAAAAGTTAGACAAAACAGTTGTAAAAAACATATCGCATAATGAGCTATTCATACATTAAGCATAAATAAATAGCTATCACCATACAAAAGTGCCAAATGATAACTCAGGCATTCATGCAGTAATATATAAACAACTAAAAACTGTATATCACTTTAACACATAAGCAGAAATGGTTAAGAGATAAAAGTACCATTTATAATTAGTCCTACTCATGAGCTTCAAGCGACAATGATTTATCTCTCCTTGATCTAACATCCACTAAGAGTACAGAGGTGCAACATCAGTAGCATATATTAAATGCAAATATCAACAAATCCTGTTCCATTCATTCATCAAAACCTCCTCGGAGGGTGCAAAAGTGCATGTTCTGAGGACAAGTTTTTGAAAAAATTTTGGACCCTTCTCTAAATGCATGAGAAGGGTTTAAATACTACTAACTAAATCTAAAAATAACTTATTTACAAAAATTCAGGATGTGGTTTAAATGACCATCCTTTTTCTAAGCAAAAATAAAGCAAAACTATTTCTAAAATTAAATCTAATATATAACTATTTCTGCATTTGCTCCTTAACGTTGCAAGCATTCAGTATTTGCTTGAGTAGATTCGGCTGACTGTCTTCCGCTTTTAGTTGAGCTAAGAAAACATAATTGGCAAGAGCTGGCACCATCTTCTCAGGAAAATCAATGACATACTTGAGAGTCATCCACTGACTATGTGGCTTTACCGTGTATGCCCAGTGATAATCCCAGTTCAACTTGGTTAAGCCTTGGATTTCTTCTGCCTTTTCATTAGCTTTCTGTTTCCAGTTTGTTTTTATCATTGATTTCTTGTAATTTTCAGGGCTTGCAGGTGACTTGAGCAATTAGAAGCTTTCCTTCTTGAGCAATCTTCTCAGCGATGCGGTGCTAATCGCGCATCGGAAACTGCCTCTGTTCCTTGATCCAGGCTTCATCGATGTGTTTTTCACCTTTTGCACCTCTTTCTCTTATCGGGTATAAAGCTCAAAATTTGTAACAATAATGATTTTGTGAGCTCTTGACCCTGAGCATTAAACTGTCTATTTCTGATATCAGCATCATTCAGTACCCATTTAATCATGGCTGTATATGAGAGATCGGTAATGGATGGCTCAGCAGAATTCTATGAATCTGCGGCTCTGTTGCATGCGGTGCCTGTGTATAAGGGTGCCATTTCTCTATCTTTGGACATTGGAGCCTTTCCCTTTTTCCCCATAGTTTCCTGCACATTTCTTTGTATAACTTTTGTTCTTCGTTCCTGCAGTTCACAAATGAGGTGAGAGTAATGATAATAAATAATGACAGGAAAGCTTTAAGTGCCAAGGATATGCAAAAAGACGCCACCTTATGTGAACTAGCTCTTCGGACAACACAAAACCATATTTTATTAAAAACTAGCATGTAACTCATTAATTATCATTAAAGCGCGTAACCAGTTCTTGGTTTATGGAAAAAAACTTTTTGAATAACGATCCAAAACCAACTGTGATGGAGAGATTTTGTGATTTGGTTTGCAATATTGCAGATCGCTACATCGCATTACCGCAATATCATCGTGTTGTTCTATCGCAAGGTTCCTTGATCGCAATATCGCAAGATCGCAATATCGCAAGATAGCAATATCGCCTAATCGTTACTGTTGATGTGCTTTATGCGAATTGTGATTTTGTGATATGTGACATTGCATATCGGCGATTTTTAGTTTTCCAATGTGAGTGCTCATTAATGCATGTGATGCGATGGAGTTTCGCGTCGCAATCTCTCATTTTTTATCATTTTGGCTCATAAGAAGATACTCTATCATTCTTTGCGCGATGCGATATTTCTTAACGAGTGAATTTAATTTCTTCATCATGAAACTTAAGCTTTTTAGATTTTTCAAAAGTATTTTCCTAAGTCCATGATGGTAAGTTTTATCCAGAAGGAAATATAAGCACTAATTGATTTTTTAAATTTTTTACTAAGGGCCCCCACTTATTTAGTATTAGAAATAACACTAGATAAGGAGGGGGGTTGTTGGTGGCCACAACAATTGGTGATTCACTTGGAAGAACCAGTTATCTTTGTTTTTCTATTGATTTTTCTAAACTTCCAAAATAGAAAATTTTTCGGAAAGTTTAAACTTTATTATGGAAATATAAAGTACATTATGCTCTAACCTGTCAATGACATTTTGTTTCAACTATTTTCAACTTTGATTATTTGCTCTCTCAGGCTAGTTCTTGTATTTACATCAGTCATTACTTGGTATGTAAAGATAAAACAAAGTCTTTTCTGTAAACCAGTTTTAAATATGCTCATTTGTCGTAGATAGAGCCTCTACTGCCAGTAGGCGTTTATAGCCTCGACTGGGTTACCTGTTACCCAGCAATGATCCTATATCCTACTTAAAGCAACCTACAACTCTCAAAGAAGAATCCACATCCACACTTATTGCTTTTATTTTATTTTTACTCTTAAAGAACAATGTCTTGGTTTGATAGCCAATTTATGACACAGTCATTCACTTGATTTATAACTTTGCTGAACAAGCTGGCTCGTGATGAGATCCCTTGTCTTTTGATTGCAACAATCTTGATTCATTGCCTTGTTGTGGTGTATAGCATTTGGCAAAGTCAGTAAGTTATAATATCTGTGATTATGATAAGACGGCTCGTGATGAGACCTCTTATTCTTCAAGATGAAGTGTATCCTTCGGTTGTTCCTCTGAAAGTTGTGATTTCCTTAGCAGGGAGGAAGTCATTGTTTCCTTAAGATAGCTCTGGACGACAATAGTAGAGTTTTTGGAAATAGCTATTCTACAAAGAATCTTTATTTTGTTATTGATACCTTTCATTGTACTGACATAAAACAATTTCTTCACTAAAGGTTGTTTTCATCGAACTTTATGAAGTTGAAACTAGTATCATATCTAGGCTAGAGTCTTTAACTGTATCTATCAATAATAAAGATCAATTTTACAAAAGATTTGATATTTATACAACCGAAAAGATAAAAATCTGAAAGAGAAATGGTGTCTTATTCGTAAATGCCTAATGTAACCACTCACAACTAGTTTTATTATGAAAAGAAAAACAATTACTCTACAAAATAGAAGAATAATCTTCTATGGAAAATATTTCTTGAGAATTTGTCCATTAACAGGCAAAGAGGCTCTCTTACCTGCTAAATCTTGTAACACAAACGTTGATGGACCTATGACTTCTACAATTTGAAAAGGACCAAGCCACATTCTTTAAAATTTTGTATGTTTCTCTTTTTCTTCATGAGCCTTGTCCCATTTTAAAACTAAGTCTCCCATCTGAAAATCTTTTCTGGTCATTATGTTTGAATCAAAAGAGGATTTTACTAGTGTTTGATGATGAGCGTGGGTTTTCTTAGCCTTCTCCTTGTTCTTCTAATTTGATTATTTCCATTTGTCTTAGCTGTAAAGAGGAAGTGGGTACTTCATCAATGTATTGAACTAGAGACAAAGAGGGAATTGCTAAATGAGTCGAAAGAACCACTTCTTTCCCATAAACTAATTTAAAGGGAGAAGTGCCGATAGAAGCTTTTTGCATTATTCGGTCTGCCCATAAAGCATATATTAAATACTTATGCCAATTTTTATGATTTTGGTTAACTGTTATTTTGATAATCCTGATTAGGTTTTTATTTGTAGACTCAGCTAATCCATTGCCTTGTGGGTAATAATTGGCCGAATATTTAAGTTTGAATCCTCTTTTAAGTGCAAATTCGGTCATTGCATTTCCAGAAAAGTATGATGCATTATCAAACATTAAAGCAGAAGGAAATCCAAACCTGGTGATTATAAATTGATCTATGAACTCAATGATATTTTCATCACTAGCCGTCTTGAGTGGAACTGCTTCTACCCACTTAGTAAAATAATCTGTTGCTGTAAGAATATATCTATGCTGCTTAGAAGAGTGAGGAACGATCTCACCTATTATGTCCAAACCCCACTGACTGAAAGGTTGCTCAATGTTAACTGGCTGTAGTGGCAAGGATGGCTTCTTTGTCTCCCAGCAGTAGTTTGGCAGACTTGACATTTCCTCACGTAACTGTGTGAGTATTTGAATAACATGGGCCAATAATAGCCTATGTGCAAGATTTTATGTGAAGTAGCATCTCCAACATAGTGTCCGCCTGCTGGCCCATCTTGGAGTTCCTGCAAAACTTTTTCAGCTTCAGATTTCTCAAGACATCTAAGGAGAACAAAATCATAATTTATTCTAAAATGAATATCATTTATGAGCTGATATTGTTTGGCTTTCAACCTTAGAGCTCTTTTCTTAGTATGATCAAGGTGTGAAGGAGCATACCCGTTCTTAAGATAATAAATGATATCAGCGTATAATGATTCTGCATCATTTAGGCTTACCTCGCACATTCGTACCTCTGCAGATAGAATTTTAGAAATTTTCTACGCTCCAGCCAACATTTTGCAAAATCCTTGACCTTTTACAATGTTTGTTGGTTTGATTTCTATGTCATATTCCTGTAAGGTAGTAACCCAATTGGCCCTTTTCTCACCCACATCCTTCTGTACTAGAAGATTCCTTACCGCTGGAAATGGTACTATAATTTTTGTATGGGTTTTGAGTAGAAAAGGTCTGAAGTATTTGATTGCTTTGAAAACAGCATAAGCCTATTTCTCCACATCTTAATAATTTAATTCAACACCCTGTAAATTTGAACTGAAAAAAGCAATTGGGGCTTCCGCTTTTTCTTGATTTGCTTGAGTGAGTATCGCAACATATGACCTATCTGAGGCAAATGTATATAAAATAAAAGGCTCTGAAAAATTTGGAGTTGTTAAAGATGGAGAATTAATAATAGCTTGTTTGATCAGGTTGAATGCTTCATGTTCATCTTGGCCCCATTTAAAATTTGAGTTCTTCTTAATCATGGCTTGCAAAGGAGACACGATTCGTGAAAAATCTGGAACAAATCTCTTTACAAAGTTGATCTCACCAAGGAAAGATTGCATGGCTTTTTTGTTGTGAGGTAAGGATATTTCAAAAATCTCTTTGATTCTGTCAGAATCGATGTGAATTCCAAATTTTGACACTATGAATCCTAGAAGTTTCCCTTCAATTAATGTGAAAAAGGATTTTTTCAGGTTAAGTGAAATTCCATACCTTAAACAATGTTGGAAGATTTGTTTTAAATCTCTAAGATGGTCACTTCGTTTCTTGGAATACACAGTTATATCATCCAAATAAATTACTACATATTTATTGACTAAACCTTTGAATGCGATGTCCATGGCTCTCTGAAATGTGGCACCAGCATTAATCGAACCAAATGGCATCTTTCGATATGCGTATGTGCCCCATTTAGTTCTGAATGTGGTTTTTAATTGATCATCAGGATGTACCAACACTTGATTGTATCTTAAAAGTCCATCCAAGAAAGACATTAATTCTGAACCTGCCATTGCTTACAATATCTGTTCCATAGGTGGTAAAGGAAAATTATCTTTTTGGCAGGCCTTGTTAAGATTTCGAAAGTCAACGCAAATTCTAATATCTCTGTTTTTCTTTCTAACAGGTACCATATTGGAGACCCATTTAGAATGTCTGATGGGAAAGATTATTTTGGCTTTCAATAACTTATTGAGTTCAGTTTTTATCTGATTTTCTAAATTGGGATGGATCTTTCTCAACTTTTGTTGGACAGGTTTTTCATTATCGATCATTGGAATAGTATGTTGGATGATGGAAGTTTCGTATGTTTTGAGTTCATCATAGTTCCAAGAAAAAACATTTTTATATTGTCTCAAAAGACGAATATACGCTAATTTTTCTTTAGGGGCTAGGCCGAGACCTAGAATAATGTTTTATGGTTTGGAATCAGTTCCTAGATTTACTAATTTGTAATTCAAAGTTGAACTTTGGAGTTTTGAATTGGTAGACCTTTTAAACCGATCTTTCAAATAGTACAGGTCTTCTAACTTGACTACCGACTTAGGTATAGCATTCTTAGTGCTATCTTGTTGCAATTGTCGATCATGTTGGCCTTCGTCAATTATTTGATTGGAGTAGGATCCTTCAGATGTGAGGAAATTTATGATATCAGGATCATCATTGAATATTCTCCAATTTGTGATGTTATCAGGAATAGATGGTCTAAAGATTAATTCTATTGAGAACCTATTTGGACTAAAATCTTCTGAAGGAATAAGCTTAGAAGCTACGTTAGCTAAAAGGTCTGCACTTGCATTCTGGAGTCTGGGAATTGAAGAAATATTAAATGCTATAAAATGCTTAGTCAGATCTTGAACTAAGGATTGATAATGTTTTAAATGACCTGATAAGCAATGTATAGTATTACGTACCTGTCTGACTACCATTTTAGAGTCTTTGAAAACTTGAAGGTACTTGACGTCTAACCCGATTGCTTTGTACAACCCTTGGACTAAAGCCTCATATTCTACTGTATTGTTGGTGCAATCAAATTCGAGTCTACATGTTAGAATAATTTTATCTCCTTCTGGACTAATTAGAACGCATCTTGCTCCTACTCCTTCGTTAGATTTAGAACCATCAAAAAATAATTTCCAAAACAAAGATTTATTTACAGGACTATCTAAAAAATTGATACATTTTGAACTATCTGTTTGAGAAAAATTTTCAACTTGGGATGAAACAAAATGTTCTAAGTAAGGTGACGTATGAGCATTAAAATTGTCGAGGAAAGAATCTACTGAGTAATTGCCAATAATGCTATTGTTATATGTTACTAGTTCATTTTCCCCCTCTAGCTCCGTTACTATGTATTTCTGATGTAGTTCTCATTCAACTTTTATTTGATTTGGTTTACCATTGTAGGGCAGCCACATGTGCGACCAGTCAGTTGCAAAGTATCCATGAAATTTTTCTGACCAATCCCTACTAAGAATTAAGCCATAAAAATTCTGGAATATCAGCAACTAAAATGTCAATAACTTGACATACCTTTGGGTTGGATGACAGCCTTATGGTTACTTGATTTAGTTCGCCAATCACTTCGACTTGAGATCGATCTAGCTGAAATATGCGCACAACTGATTTCTGTGGTTGAACATTTAATTTGGCACATATGGACTTTGGTAAAATATTCGATGAAGCACCAGAATCCACTAAGCAATTATGCACATTTTTATTGAAAATTTCACAAGTAAGGAGAAACGGGGGAGTATGAGATCTCGATCTTCCTCGAATTAAAGCGATGTCATTTGGATCAATCTTATTGGTCACATTAGTTGGAGGTCTTCCCATGTTATGGGAAGCTTGAGAAAGTGCAACGGCAGGCAAAGGTGCAACTGGCACAGCATGTAATTCTTTCAACATTATCTTTTGTTGATGCTTTAACTTGCTCAATTCGTAAAGAGTGATGTTGGCCCTAGTCTTTTTCATATCTTCTATAATATTGTACTCCATTTCATCCGAAACGATCAGCGTTTTAGATGGAGTTGACGAATCTGTTTGGACTGGGCTGGTTTGAGTCGCTTTAGATGTCGTTTTCTTTGTTGCGACTTTATCCTTTATTGTAGAGCTTGCGCTCTTTGGCTTAGGGATAGTTTGGGGAGGATCAAGCTGATTTCTACTTTGTGTGCTAATTGGGAATACTTCTTGATCTTCTTCTTGTGGGAGGATGAAATCCCACATTCCTTGTAACTCTACAACTTCTTCTTCATCAGTTTGCCCTTCAGTGGCAAATTCCTCTTCCTCTTCTCTGGATTCAGCATTTGTAATAGCATTGGGTGGCTTTGAATCCGTTGAAGGGACTCTTTTAAAAGCTCTGTAGGGATTTTTTGAAGAAGTTTCTGCTACTTGCTTCTTGATGTAGACCATTTCGTTGGACATGGTATATAGAACTTTTTGCAATCCCTCCAAATCGAATGGATCTTTTCTTTGTTTCTTCTTGGAATCTTCTTTGAAGGTGACTTTCTTGGATTTCCGTTCCTCTATCGCGGATTTCTTCTGTAGGGCTATTATACGTTTCTCTACTGCTATTGCTTCTTTCATGTTTTCAGCTAAGGTTGTTTTATTAGCCCTGTCCACGAAGATTGCTATGTTTGATGGTAAAGCAGTGATATACCATTCACATCGTACTTCTTTGCTAGGCTAGGAAGCAGTAGGAATTTTATTTAGGATTTTATTGAAACGTAAATTGAAATCTTTGATAGGCTCTCTTGACATGGCCCTAAACTTAGATAGGTTGTTGATTAGCATTTCCGTCGACCTGTCATCACCAAACTTGGTCAGGAATTGCTCTTGGAAGATGTCCCAACTAGTGATAGATCCAGAGGGTAATGAGAAATACCATGATCCGGTTGTTCCTTGCAGAGTATAAGGAAAAAGTCGAACAACAACATCTTCATTAGTAACCCCATTGAGATTAATGGATAGCATAAAGTTGTTCATATGCTCTTCTGCTAGCATGCCTGCCTCAGGATTAAACTTAGGCAACCATTTCTCAGGATGGGCCGGTATTTGACTCAAGGGTGCAGGCATTAAGACTGCCCCAGGGTTATTCCATGGAGTTTGGGCCATTGCTAAACTACTAATAGAGGAAAGTGTAGAAGATGATCCCTGCGGTTGGGAGGATGAGGATATTACGATTGCAGATGATTGAGGAGGATTTGTGGGGGTTTGAGTGGGCAGATGGACAACGATCTAAAGTGGAGGAGTGGATGGTTGACTTCGCGGTGAAGAGGTTGAGATGGATGATGAATTCCTTGCTCTTTTCCTTTCGGGAAGAGGCAATTCAGTTGGTTGAATGCCAAACTTTTCACTCTTTAATCTGGTCAGGGGATGAGCAGGGTTATATTGTGAAGTCACGCTGCCTAGATATTTATCATATCTTTGAGGAGAAATAGAAAATTGCTGAAGTTTGTGAATCAGAGATTTGACCTGAGGAGGTTCAATAGTAGATTGTTCTGAAATGTCAGGGTTTGTAGCAGCGATTGATGCTCTAGCGACTTCTAACTCTGGATTTGAGTGTAATGGAGAAGTCGGGGGAGATGGTGAGGGATATTTACTCTCAGAATAGTATTTAGATTTACCTTTACTTTCCATTCATAGTTTAGGCCCTCCTTCTAGCGCCAAAATATGTTGAAGCCCCGAAAATCGGGTCTACAACAAGGGGGATACCCGCCCGGTCCGGACCTTGGTTGGCAGCTCCTTATCCGTTTGGTATAGCGGGTCCGACTGGGGATATGGGACCAGTTTCCCAATTTATGAGTGTGTGTGTAGAATTTGATGTTCCTGATCTAACAGTTCCTAATTAAGATATTTTAATTCAAACTTTAATCTAATGCTATGTTATTGTATTCTAATAAGAAGCAACATCTAAGTCTATACTAACCCAGGGTGTAATTATTCTATTATGTGATCTAAAAAGATTTCAAATAACAACTGGTAATAAAGATCATTCAACTATTATGAGAAAAGAAATCAATAAGGATGAACAACTTCGTATAAAAAGTTAGACGAAACAGTTGTGAAAAACATATTGCATAATGAGCTATTCATGCGTTAAGCATAAATAAATAGCTATCACCGTACAAAAGTGTCACATGATAACTCAGGAATTCATACAGTAATATATAAACAACTAAAAATTGTATATCACTTTAACACATAAGCAGAAATGGTTAAGAGATAAAAGTACCATTTATAACTAGTCCTACTCATGAGCTTCAAGCGACAATGATTTATCTCTCCTTGATCTAACATCCAGTAAGATTACAGAAGTGCAACATCAGTAGTAGATATTAAATGCAAACATCAACAAATTTTGTTCCATTCATTCATCAAAACCTCCTTGAAGGGTGCAAAAGTGCATGTTCCGAGGACAAGTTTTTCACAAATTTCTAGACCCTTCTCTAAATGCATGAGAAGGGTTTAAATACTACTAACTAAATCTAAAAATAAATTATTTACAAAAATTCAGGATGTGGTTTAAATGACCATCCTTTTTCTAAGCAAAAATAAAGAAAAACTATTTCTAAAATTAAATCTGATATCTAACTATTTCTGCATTTGCTCCTTAACGTTGCAAGCATTCAGTATTTTCTTGAGTAGAGTCGGTTGACTATCTTCCGCTTTTAGTTGAGCTAAGCAAACAGAATTGGCAAGAGCTGGCACCATCTTCTCGGAAAAATCGGTGATATACATGAGAGTCATCCACTGACTATGTGGCTTTACCGTGTATGCCCAGTAATAATCCCAGTTCAACTTGGTTAAGCCTTGGATTGCTTCTACCTTTTCTTTAGCTTTCTGTTTCCAGTTTGTTTTTATCGTTGCTTTCTTGCAATTTTCGGGGCTTGCGGGTGACTTGAGCAATTAGAACCTTTCCTTCTCAAGCAATTTTCCCAGCGATGCGGCGCTAATCACGCATTGGAAACTGCCTCTGTTCCTTGATCCGGGCTTCTTTGATGCATTTTTTTCCTTTTGCGCCTCTTTCTCTTATCAGGTATAAAGCTGAAAATTTGTGAAAATAATGATTTCACGAGCTCTTGACCCTGAGCATTAAACTGTCTATTTCTGATATCAGCATCGTTCATTACCCATTTAACCATGGTTGTATATGAGAGATCTATAATCAATGGCTCAGTAGAATTCTGTGAATCTGCGGCTCAGTTGCATGCGGTGTCTGTGTATAAGGGTGCCATTTCTCTGCCTTTGGACATTGGAGCCTTGCCCTTTTTCCCCATAGTTTCTTGCACATTGCTTTACATAACTTTTGTTCTTTGTTCCTGCAGTTCACAAGTGAGGTGGGAGTAATGATAATAAATAATGAAAGGAAAGCTTTAAATGCCAAGGATATGCAAAAAAATGCCACCTTACGCGAACTGGCTCTTCGGACAACACAAAACCATATTTTATTAACAACTGGCATGTAACTCATTAATTATCATTAAAGCACGTAACCAGTTCTTGGTTTATGGAAAAAATCTTTTTGAATAACGAGCCAGAAACAACTGCGATGGAGAGATTTTGCGATTTTGTTTGCAATATCGCAGATCGCTGCATCACATTACCGCAATATCATCGTGTTGTTCTATCACAAGGTTGCTTGATCACATTATCGCAATATCGCAAGATCGTAATATCGCCTAATCGTTACTGTTGATGTGCTTTATGTGAACTGCGATTTTGCGATATGCGACATCTCATATCGGAAATTTTTAGGTTTCCAATGTGAGTGCTCATTAATGCATGCGATGCAATGGAGCTTCGCGTCACAATCTCGCACTTTTTATCATTTTGACTCATAAGAAGGTACTCTATCATTCTTTGTGCGATGCGATATTTCTTAAGGAGTGACTTTACTTTCTTCATCATGAAACTTAAGCTTTTTATATTTTTCAAAAGTATTTTCCTAAGTCCATGATGGTAAGTTTTATCCAAAAGGAAATATAAGCACTAATTTATTTTTTAAATTTTTGACTAAGGGCCCCCACTTATTTAGTATTAGCAATAACACTAGATAAGGATGGGGGTTGTTGGTGGCCACAACGGAATACAACACCCGAGGGGCTTGCTTGACACCATAAAGGGACTTCTTAAGATGACATATAAGGCTAGATTATATTTGTATAAAAATAGGAGGTTGTTCCATATAGATTTCTTCATGCAAGTCCCCATGCAAGAAGGCAGATTTAACATCCATCTCATGGAATTCCCATTGGAAAGAGGTAGCAAGGGAAGAACAAGGCGGATATAGTTCATTTTGGAAATATGGGAGAAGGTTTCAGTATAGTCAATGCCTTCAACTTGTAAAAGGGCCTTAGTAACAAGAGCAGTTTTATGTTTATCAACTTTTTCATATGGTCCAAACTGGAAGCTATAAACCTATTTGCATCTATCAATTTTTTATCCCTTTGGAAGAGGAATAGGGTCCCATGTATCATGTGCCAATAATGAATGATATTCTTCATTCATAGTTGCATCACAATCTGGATGGCCTGAAGCTTCTGCAAAGGTGTGAGGATCATAATTCACTAAAGCTTGAGCTAGTAAATAAGAGGCTCTATCGAACTGAGAACGTGTATGACATTGATCTGTAGGATCACCTACAAGAGCACCTATTGCATCTTGAGTAGTGTGGACCCATTTTGGAATCTGAGGAGCTGAAGGAGGATGCCAAGAAGGTGGGGGAGGATTTTCATGCTCACTTTCATGATCTTGAGAAGGAATATTTTCAAAAGTAGAAGGGATAGAGAGAGGTGTTACATCCGCTGAACTAGGCTTGTAGGCCAATATATTTTTAAAAAACTTTGCATCTCTTCTAATGATAAAATTTTTGGATTTAGGTTGAAGAAGTCTATATCTTTTGACATCTTCAAAATATCCAACAAAAATACATTTTCACTCTTAGGTTCTAAGACTATATGTTTCTCATCTGGAATATGGACCCCTGGTTCACTTCCGAAAACACAAAAGTGAGTTACATCTTTTTTAGTTGAGCTCCATCCTTCTTTTGGAGTGATATTCTTTAAAACCTTAGTAGGAGTGTGATTTACTCTGTAATTTTCACAGTTAATTGCTTCTACCCAAAAATTAAGACTAAGTCCTTTAGATTGAAGAATACAATTAACCATTTCCTTTAAGGTGTGATTCTTCCTTTCAGCTACACCATTTTGGTGTGGAGTTTATCGAACAATATGTTGCAATTGAATTCCATGCTCAATGCAAAAGTTGATGAATTTATTGTTAATATATTTTCCACCATTATCAGATCTTAGCTTAAGAATTTGATGTCGATATTATTTCTCAACAAAGGCCTTAAAGTCCAAGAACATGTTAAAGACTTCACTCTTTAGTTTTAAGAAGTATACCCAAGTGCATCTAGACAAATCATCAATGAAAGTTAAGAAATACTTGTAGCCAGAGAATGAAACAGCTAGAAGTGGACTACATAAATCACTATGCACACGTTGTAAATGGGTTGAGGCATGCCAAGAGGCACTTTTTTCAAAATTATCCTAATGATGTTTTCCGAGTACACATTTGGAACAAACACCATCTATACAAGATTCCATAGGAAGACCTATCACCATATTTTATTTACATAGATTTTGAAGGGAGTGATAGTTTAAGTGACCAAATCACTCATGCCAAAGTTTTCTCACTTCTTCATTATGAGAATAAAATACCGAGGGAAGAGTTGATGACCCAAAGTTGTTAAAATTATACAACCTTTTAGAATCATCAGCAATGTCAGTAGCTAAAATATATCTAGGATCTCTTAGGTCCTTAATTATAACATCATGAGGTAAAAATTCAATAGTTTTTCCTTCACCTGAATGAGTTATCTGATATACAGATAGAAGGTTGCAGGATAAGGTAGGAACACCTAATACATCATTAAATTGATAATTATATAAATGAATAGTTCTAGTCCCTACAACACTAAGAGATCAATCATCACCAACATATATATTTTTGGTGTTACAATCATTTAAGGAAGAAAACATGCCTTTGTTTTTGGCCATGTGATAAGAAGCTCCAAAATCAATGAGCCACTCATGAGAATGAGAAGGAGATACAGTTAGTGCATAACCAGATAGAGATGCTTGGCAACCACATGCAGAAAGTGTTATTCCTCAAGATGAAGTTGAAGTTGATGAATGCTCCAAATCGATGCTATGCTTCTTCATTTCTACTTCCAAGGCTTCCATATTCTTAAAACATTTGGATTCTAAGTGGACATCACGATTATAAAAGTTGCAATGTCTCTCAATCTTCTTCCCTTTGTTTTTAGTTACCTTATCATTTTGTTGAGTTGATTTTTCATTGTGAGATTGAAATTTCTTAGGACCCTTATTTGGTTTACGACCATTCTTTTTAGGATGCTTCTTCTAAGGATTCTTTGAAATTGGTTGATGTTGGGTTGTTAAGGCTTTCTTATAAGAGTTTCCAATATTAAGAAGACCAAGATGTAAGAGTTTTTCTTTTGATCTTATTATAGAATGAAAACAGGCATCAAAATAGGGGGACTTGCAGTCTTCTCCTAGAGAAATAAAGGCCTTTCTAGTAGAATGGAAGGTGGAAACAAACACAAAGTAGGCTGGTCCTAACTTAGTAAGAATGGAATAGATAAGACTACCATATTATTTCTTAACCTTAACATCTTCAAAGAGAAGTATAAGGGTATTGACTTGGAAAAAAAATCTTCAATGGAAGAAAAATTATTAGGTTCCAACATAAGAAACTCATTTTCGAGCTGATGGGCTATAATTTCATTTCTAATTCCAAAAACTTTATCGATATTTTTCATTGCTTCATCTGGGGTATCAATTTATGTGATATGGAATCTAAGGTCTAGAGAAATAGACATCCCTATCAACCCATGTGCTTGATCTTGCTTATTTTCCCATTTAACCTACTTATCTTCAGCTTGAGGTTTAGACTCTTGGCTTGAGGCTATTTTATAAAGACCTTTACTTCTAGGTAAATCCGCCATGTAGGATAACCATTGGAAGTAGTTGGTGCTATCAATAATAACTAGGCATGGAAATTCTATTTTAAAAGAAACTGAAGCTGTATATTCTGAAACTAATTGTTTCAATGGAAAGATCTCGAAAAATTAGGCCGATTAAAAAAAATGGCTCTGAAAACAGCTTCCGGATGAAGAAGTTATGGCTTTTTGAAGAAATGTTGTTGAAGATGCCAATGAACCACTTGAATGTTGGGAATTTGAAGATAATTTTATATTTAAAAATAAAAAACCCCTTTCCAAACTTAATCTAATTAAATCACTTTAAAAAAATATTACTTTATGTGACCCACTTTTATAAATAAGTGAAAGTTGCTTTTACAATGGTACTTTATGAACTATCCACTATGTAACTTAAATAAAAGATAAAGTGACTTTAGAATTATATGTGACTCACTTTTTATAATGGGTGACAACACTTTTACATAAAATGACTTTAAAACACAAGCTATATGTGATTTTTTGAAAGGTAGCTTGACAAAAAAAAGACTTGAACCCAAGAACTCTATTCTCATAAAGTAACTTTACACCAAGTGAGCTTGTTTAAAAGGTTAGTAATTTTTGGAAAGGAGTAAGGGTTTTTTTTTCATTGAAGCTTTTGGGTGCGTGCTTACGCGAAAAACCCCCTTTTACCTGCAAAAAAAAAAAAACAACCGCACAAACCAAATGAACAAGAAAACATATCCAAGCCTTACAACTTAAAGTTAGATTTCATCAGAAACTAGATATTTTCCTTAATGTTTCTTATTTTCTGAGATTACACTAAGCCGTAATGGAAAAGAACATACGCATGAGAGAAATCCTTTATTTATGTTTTTGGTTTGCCCAAATCACACAGAGTCGTAGGGAAAAGAGCATATGCAGAAATGAAAGGCATAGAACTGGTAATAAAAAAATTATAAAGGAATATAAGCCGAAAGAAACAGAGAAAAAAATAACTATAACCGCAAATAAATATTATATACCTCCAGGTCTTAAGAATGACGTAGATAGGGCTACCAAAAACCTTTTTGCATGAAATGAAAGGGGTTCCTCACTGGAACAGATGTTACTAACACAATAGAGTAGTCCTCTAAGCTCGAGAGCAATCATAAATAGTAGATCTAGGAAACGAAATTCAGATGTAGTTGTATTGGCTTTGGATTTGGATCACCAATAGATGCGGCCCTCGAATAGGTTTGATACCATATAAGAATTTACATCGTAAGTTCCTTAGATAGAACACCAAAGGACACCACTCACAAACAGATCACAGGTCAGTACACCAATACTCCTGACGCGGTTGAAACCCTCAAAGAGGGAAACAATCCACGGCCTGAGAAAAGATGACCACTTCAGGAAATTTATTAATGTAAAAGAAAGAAAATTTGCATTATATTCTCTAGTGAATAGTCACCTAAACAATGACTCTCCATACACTTTAAATAGAGATCATGGACCAATTGGGTGTGAAGCCACGGATCAGGTGTGAGTAATGCTGAGGAGAGAATGAACAATCAGATCACTTCATGCCTAGAACATATCATGACCATCAGATTGTAAGTTACAAAAATTACATACTGAAGGAACACACTTTACCTAACTATATCCTAGACCAGCTTATACTTAATTATTTCCTATGTGTCAGAATATCCTAACAATAGTAATCTATATCCATAGAGTAATATATATCCATACAATCAAAGTATTTCCAACCCTTATCTATAAGGTATGCATCACTGCATGCAGATAAATCGAACAAACATAATATGGTTACCCTTCATGGTTGTCAGCTTCCTTTGGGAAAAACATTCCAGGGCATGCTCACCATAACCATGCATGCCATAGCCAACAACTATTGAATACCATGAAACCATGTCTCATTTAGACATTTGATAATAAAAAATTGGCCCACCAGATCTATTTTTCCACATTTGGCATACATATCTATGAGACCAGTCCCAACTAAAATATCAGACACAAATCCTATTCTAATATTATAACCATGGATCCGCTTACCCCATTGCACAACTTCTAACTTGGAACAAAATGGGAGCACGTTCACAATGGTGACAAAGTCAAGTTTAATGCCTGCTAGTTGCATTCGTCCAAGCAACATCAAAGCTTCATTTGCATTCCCATTGACCACATATCCAATAATCATGGAAATCCAAGAGACCACATCCCTTTCAATCATTTTCTCTAACAAAACAAACACAATATCTATACTCCTACACTTTGCATACATAACGATGAGTGAAGTTCCAATAAAAACATCTAATTCAAACCCACTTCTAGTTATGTAATCATGGATCCACATGCCTTGTTGCAAAGCTCCTAAATGGGTGCAAGCCTGGATGACACTCACCATCGTAAACCAATTGGGCACCACATATTCCTTTTGCATTTCATCAAACAGTCCTCTTTGATGCCCTCTACCTGAAGTCGAGTGAAGTCCTTCAAACCCTCTTCAAATCCTCCGGCACTAGAGCTTCATGAAGTTGTAGGGACAGATCCGCTAAGCCATCATTCTGCTACAAAATATCCACCAAATTTCTAACCTCATGGATACCAGACTCTACTACTAAACTCACTGGAAAACCATGAAACAAAACCTATAAAACCCCAACAAATAAAATAACATTTTAGTTCAAAAATGAAAGACAGAGAGAAGATGGCTCCAAAGCTCCCAAAACGCTTGTGAATGATGTGGAATTTTGATGGCATATATTTACATTAACATGTAAAATGTCCCCCTCTCTCTCTCTTTGGTTTCTTTCCAACTCGGTGTTGTTTTCCAATAATTGAATTGTATGGGGTGAGAGCAAAAAACATTTGAAAATGTTGTATGGCAAGATACTTCTCCCTCTCTTTTTTTTTCATATTTTCTTTGATTTTTCCCTCCACCACTTTGATTTGCATTTTTTAATATTTCATTTGACTTTTCCCTCCATCACTTTGATTTTTGTTAATATATTGAAGAGTCTTTTTTTTTTTTAATGGATATGAAGCTGTGAGTTTGAGGAGATTTTTTTTTTTCATGGAAAATAAGAAAAAAAATTATTCTTCTAAAATGAGAAAATGGAAAAATAGATTAATTCATCTTTTAATTTATTTTTAAGATTGATAATGTTTGTATGTTTTATAGAAGCTTTCACCTTTCTTTTAAGTGAATAATATAATTTACATAATCCCCATATGATTACATTTTGAAACATTCATCTCATTGAATAGATTTTCAAACATGCACTTTTATAGAAAAGCATAATAACATGTAACAATAAATTTATCATTAATTTATGATTAAGTTGGTTATAATTCTTTTTAACATGTATTCACAAATTTGGAGAAATATTTCCTTACTACTTTCACAGGGAAAATAAGGGTTAGCTAAACAATTTGTTATCATTGTTGATGGGCATTTGGCTAGTATCACACTATAAAATGCCTAGAGCAATTCTCTTAAGTAAGGTGTGTCTATCCACACTAACAAGTTTATTATGGATATCATCCATGAATGTGGGGAAGAAATCCGTTTGTCCCTAAATTTTAACAATACATATGGATTCAGAGACCCCTTTTATCTCTGAATCCATTTGCAATGTCAAAACTGAGTGAAATGTAACACTTTAATATCAAAATTGCAGTGTTCCATTTTCAGAGTGACATAGTAAAAATGACTAGCATAAATGACGAAATCATATAGCTGTTTTACTTGTTAGTTCATCATATTTTTATCCTTGTACTATAATAGAAATTTACATTAATAATTTTTAATTTTGTAACTTATTATCTAGTGATATATTTTAGCCATGGACTAAATTAGTCATTTAAGTTAGTCGTTTTTAGTTGGGTCACCTATTACCTAGTTGTTTATTTTATCCCTAGACTGAATTAGTCATTTAACTTACTCATTTTTAGTTGGGTCACTTAAAACTGTTCAAATTTAGTTGTAATTCACTTGAAATATTTGTGGTGACTAACATTTTTAGTCGTGTAGTCACTGATATCTCATTTTGTATTAGGGAAATTCAATGCTCAAACCCTGAACTTAACCCCCAAAATTGTGTAATCCCTCCTCCTAGCATGGCGTTAACTAGGCATTGTGTGATATCTAGCCTCAATATCATCCTTGAGCTCTTGAAATGTGAAAATGAAAAATTTCCTAGCCTCTTTTGCCTCCCATAACTTCACATTTCTCCCAAGCATTGCAAACCCCGGCAACTAAGCTCACTGAGTTGAGAAACCATGCAGTTTTTCGCCCTTGTCCTGCCTAAATTGTGCATTGCGTAGTCTCAGGAATAAGGCTCACCACCAACCCCCTGAGATATGAAATTATGCAATCAATTCAGCTTATCTATCTCTAGAACTGCGCAATAGGTTGATCCAGTGCCTATCCCCTCAGCCTACCCCCTGAGATCCCAAACTGTGCAATTTTATTCCTCAAACGAACTTGAAATAAAAATTGTGCAATCTCAAGGCTCAAGGCTCCCCTTGAATCCTTGAACTGCATGATTGTGCAGTCACTGATCCCCTTTCCTAATTTTCCATCTGGTTCTGTCTCTGTTAATGGATCAATATGCACAATCTTAAACTAGGTTTTTTCCAGGATGATGTCATCTCATCATGAGTGAATTATAGAAATAGGTAATGTATCATACCATGGAAAGAAGATGAAGAGGGACATGGAAAATGAGGACATGATAGAATATGCATATGGATCTGAAGAGATAAGATGATCATCAGGCGAGAAGATGAAGGAACACATGAGTATAACATAATATGAAGATCAAGATCACATGGAAGACTCCTCATCTTAAAGTCATAAGAAGGGGGAAGAAGAAGAACATGCACCATATTTTCAAGAAGATGTAAAGAAAGAAACAACAAGAAGGACATCTTTGAATTATAACATCATCATGCAATCCATGGCATCAATGTCATGTCATGTCCAGTCACAAGTCATCATATGCCACATCATTATTATGGATTATGTAATTACCTATTCAGAATGTATTGTAAAGTGGAAGTCCAAAGGACACATTCATAATATGAGGATTCATGTAAAGTGAAATAGTCATAGGAAGTCAAACAATCATGAGGGTATTCAAAGAGTCACAAGGAAGGTGAATCATCACCTCTTGGTTATATATACACCCTCATTGTATGAGCAAAGGAATTTTCACCCTAGATCCTACCACAAGGCATTGCAGAGACATGAAAATTCTTTTGAGAGCGAGTGGCTTCGACGCTCCACTATTGGAGCTATGGATGTTCATTGTATACACATGTCTTGGAAATTTTGCTTAATATAAGAAGCCTTATGGGACAACAGATTCCCATGCATGGATTATGGATATTTGTAAGACTATTGTGTGAATGTTTGTAATTCATGTTTTCTTTCATTTGTGCTAAAGTAGTTCGACTATTTTGGTTATTTTGCTACTTATCATATTGAGGATGTGTTGTAATTTCTATAATCGTTCTCGCATCCTCGTGGATTATTCTGCTAGATATTAGATAAACCTTCCTTGTTACATTTGTTGCAATTACTGTCACATCTTTGTGGACTATTCTGCTTGATGTTGTATGGATCCTTCTTGTTAATGTGTATCTCTACTAGGGTGGTACTGCTACCTCTCTCTTAGAGGCTCACTTCTCCTCCACTTCAGAGTGAAAGAAATTTGGCATACAGACGATTGCACACTCATGAAGCAGACCCCCTTGCTTTTCAAATGTGCATTCACACTCCTCTCTCTTGTTGATAGCCAGAGCCAAGGCATATCTTTAAGAATACATGGAAACTGGGTCGATATTCCATATGGGGCTCCTACTCCAAATGGTGTTATGTCTAATTGGGACTTCACATCAGGGAGACCCCTTGGTTGATAGATTTCCAACACCATAAAAATGGAGCTAGAAGGAGGACGAGATGACAAGCTGAGCCTATTGACTCTATTTAGAACCTCTTATCTAAAATGGCTTACCCTCAAATATCACTCCCAGGGTGTTTCTGTAATTTATACATTTATTGATTTTCAATCCCCAATGAGCCTATCTATCTCTTGTCTCAGTTAAATTTTGATGGTGAGGATAAAACATCTATAGCCGCGCATATTTATTTTTTTCGTAAATTTTGTGAATATTACAAAATCAACGATGAAGATTTTTCTTGTGGTATTTTCTTCCTCACCCTTGAAGGTTGTGTTAATCTATTATTTCCTATTTTAGTACCTACCTCCATCCATTATTTCCATCATTTCCTCAATGAGATTTATCAAGCCTTTGATAGGTATTATTACAGAGATGTGTATAAAAGAATGAATCAATTAATAATGAAGCCTGACAAATCATTTGGGGATTTCTCTAATCGATTCCTTCACTTTTTTATGAATTTCCTAAAGAAGATGCGGATTGGGATTTCTTTAAACAAAAAAATAAGAATTTGGTTCATGTCTCTTTACACGATGAACCTAAACCTCCTGATGTTTCTACTTCCCAAACTCTTGTGAATTATGAGACAACTCTAATTTTAGAGGAGGAATTTACTACTCGTTTTGTTCTTTGTCCTCCTCCTTTTCTAGTTCTGGTGATGGTGTCTC
Source organism: Pinus tabuliformis (assembly GCA_031772625.1). Classification (NCBI taxonomy): domain Eukaryota; kingdom Viridiplantae; phylum Streptophyta; class Pinopsida; order Pinales; family Pinaceae; genus Pinus; species Pinus tabuliformis. Next base: position 1,413,555,168 of record CM062820.1, on the reverse strand, counting down.
CATGTGATGATAATAATGTTGGGAAATCTATAAATCAAAATCCTAGTCTATCTTCTCATTCTTCTTGTACTTTTCATGACTCTGATTCAATGGACGAAATATCATAATGACTCATGAAGCCCATGGTGAATACTAACTCCTTCATTTCGCAAGATGGTGTTACTATTCATAACTCTAGTCATGAATCTGATCTAGATTTCTGTTATCCTATATCATATATATGCCATGACTCTTTGTAACATTATCTACCTAAGAAACTAGCTCCACCAACTTTTTTTTCATACACTCTCAATTTTTGAGTTGCTAGTTCAAATTGCAATAATATACAAGGTAGCCACATTATGCAGGTAGAGGAACAGGAAGGTGAAAACACTTTCAATCTTTCTTCTCCTTTTCAAAATATTCCACGTGAAGATGACGTGCTTCCATTTTTGGAAGGTTTTAAATATGCTAATCTCTGTAGTGAATCAAATGAAATTAACTCTTTCAATCAATCTGTAACCTTGGGAAATAATCATTTTGATGATGACAACTTTTTTGATGTATGTCATCATGAATTCGTAGGTGTATCAAGTAATCTCTTGATTTCTCATGAATATTTCACTTTAGATCCAAAATTTGATTCAGTCAAAAATGATGTGCTTATCAAAACTTCCTCTTCATCTTGCCATCCCTTGTGCTCTACTATTTGTGATGCATCTATGTGTAATGGAGATACTCCAGGCTCGCCAAGTCCTTCATCTGATGAGTTGACATTTCAATTAGCACAAGGTGGTGAGATTATCCATGATCCAAATTAAAACAATCAAATCATTGCGTATTCCTCCCATCCCTCGTGTCTCTTCTCTTACATGAAGATAACTCATCAAATCAGCTTTCTCAAGAAATCTCCCCACTTCATTCATCCTTGAATTTGCAATTAAGAGAATATTTTGACTTGATTAATCTAGTTGTTGAAATTGAAAAATCTGGTTAGATCAGTTATAGAGATGGATTCCATTCGGTGATCAGTGGATTTATTGAAAACAGTGGTAGAGCATATCCTCAAACCATGCATGATCTGGTTCAATCTTCAAAATGTGATTTTACAATCCTGGAAAGTTCTCAAATTTTCCACGGGGTTGAGGCACTTCAATTTCCATTGATGGTTATGTCAGGATATCGCGACTTTGGTAATCCCCTTGAACTAAGTCAAATCTAGTTTCTCCCACACAATCCTTGTCTTTGCATGGTATCACTCAATGAAAATTTCTTTTTGAAAAATGTGTGGTACCTCATATGTGATCTTTCAAATTTCAAATATTTTACTTCTGACCAAATTCATGAATATTTTTCAGTTCATTCATCTTGAAGAAAATCTCTCGTGGAAACTTAAGTTTGGAGAGTGCATCTCTCATAAAGTCATGGATATAAAAAGTTCACCATTCCAAAGACCATATTTGGCTAAAGGACTCACATCTATTAGATTTATTTCATGTTTAGCATTTCCTATATTTCCTTGTGAATATCACATAGTGATTCTTGTTCTTCATCACACCAGAAATCCTCTTGAATATGAATGAATGCATGAGTTATTGTGAAAATCAAATTCTTCTTCATTCACTGGACCTTGAATAGTTTCATGTGCTTGTTGTACTAACAGTCTTTTTCAATTCTTTCGATGATTACAATGCTAGTTTAGTCTGTTACAAGTTACAAAGAAATAGTTTCTCACGTTCATCACATGGAGAAAATTATTATATTGTTCAGAGAATTTGTGAAACTATTTAAATTGATTTATCTTCATTTATTACAAACTAGGAATTTGATGCTTTAATCAGCCCATATGATCATTATTCTGTATTTGATGACTGTCATTTGTTTTATCATTCTCCCACCAATGTATCCAATGACATTTGTTTTACATCCTTCAATTTTTGTCGGTCAACATCTCACTAATTAAATTCTTGTCGAGAGGTTGAGGTGCTTCAGCCTTCACTGATGGTTATTTTAGGTCCTCACTACCATGACATGACTGCCGAGTATGATCAAATCTATTTTCCCTCACAAGTTTCACATCGTAATCTCATGCCTCTAATTCAAAATTCATCTTTTCAAAGACTTTGAGTTTTTCAAGAGGATTAATATCATGAATTTTAGGATCCAATCACTGAATGGTTGGAATAGTTTTCCCTAGAAATCTCGATCACAAATAACAAGTTTTTATATTTCCACACGCTTTCTAAGGAGTTCAGTGCCTATGGAGACAAATTCACGGGAAGCTTAAGAGTTTTGTTGAATGATGGTTCTCATAAAAAAGTTAATAATATAAATTGTTTAGAGGTAGTGGCTATGGCCTATCCTTTTACTGACATGAAAGACCTTCAATTTTTGTGAAAGTTATTCAAGTTCTTATCTTTCCTATTGCACATTGTTTTATATTTTTTTAATCGATCACATCTTTTTTATTGCAAGTTGGGAACAATTATGGTGGCTACATTGGAAATTCCATTATACATAACCCCGACCTTCTAGCTTTTTAGTTTAGGAGTAGTTCTAATTGAATTTTAGTTTACATGCACATCCATCTTGCATTCATTTCCTGTAGTTTGTCTTTTGTTTTCTGGTTTTTGTCTCACATCATGTTTCACTTTAGCTATTTACTATCTTGTTTTCTGGTTTTGTTTCCTTTGTTTTTAATTGTATTTCCTTTCGTCTTGTGAGGTCGTGCATGAATATGCTCTATTGGATGAAAGGGAAAGTGAAAAAACAAAAAATGTCTTTGTAATACTGCAACATTTGGCTAACCTTCTTTCCATGTTTCTTGTGTTGGTTATATCATTTGGTTGATGAAGTTCTGATGGAAAATATGATCTATCCATGAGGAGAGCTTTGGTGTTGTCATGCCTATCCAATTAGTAGAGGAGGAGAAGGGGGGGGGGAATCTAAATGAGTAAACCTAAATATCAGGTCTATACATTCTTCTTTGAAGGAACAACCTCTTATGATCTCAATAAGTCGAGATCCCTCTAGTGCCCATAAAATAAATAAGTGTCAATGCACAATCCTATAAAGTAAATAAATAAAGGCAAAAGAAAAGAAAGACTTCCTACACAAAGAGGTGAAGAAAGAAACTCCACCGAGGTACTGTCCAGGCTTGCGGGAAGTGGAGCAATGTTTTTGTTCGAGTAGTGACTCTGTCAAGGTAATGTCCAGGCCTATTAGCAGCTAAGAAATGCTAGAGATGAAAAAAACATACTATAAAAATCTTAAACTTGTGAACTTCACTACCCTTCCCAAATTGAAACTTTGTGATATTTTTGAATCTTAAGATGTGTTCAACCGAGAGAGAGGAATAGAGGGAACCATTTTTATTCACAGGGTAATTGAGGTGACCAAATTAATCTACATGATGTATCAATACTTTGTAAAGAACTATACCCTACAAGAAGGTATTGACCAAGGTAGAAAAAGCTAGAATTCTATTATTGTGTCACCAAGTGTTGTCACTACGTTGTATACACTCAAATTTTGGAGCCTAAAATGGATGTTACGATCAATCATTCCATAGTCACTTCTTGTTTAGTTGATGCTTTTGATCTCCCTTCTCAGATTGGAAGTTTCACAGTCACTTGTTCACACATGCTTAGTCTGTAACAAGTGCATGATCATATTATTTTATGCAAGCTTCAACAAGCACAACATGTTCCATCAAGGTTGTGCATGTGCAATGTTCAATCCATGTTTACAGTCAATTTACATTGACAACGACAATTCCTCACATTGTAGTTATGTTTCTACCTCCATTTCGGTGATTTTTTCAAACTATCGCTCCCATGAACCTTTGTTTTCGCAAGTATTGTTTCCATGTTTTCAGCTGTCACTTTCACTTTATTTCACTTTAATTATTGTCGTTTTCATGATTATTTTCTCTGGCATGTGTTACTTTCATTTTAATTCATACATCCCAATAGTCATTTGCACTTTAGTAATTTTTATATTTTCGCATGTCAGCTATCGCACAATGTATGTATGCTTCTTCTAGTGGTAAGGGGTTATCTTTGTGTGCATGAGTTTATCTAACCATTTAAATATCATTCGCACTCATTTCCAAAGTTTTAAGGACTCCCACAGAAGTGTCGTCGTGATTATCGCAAACTGTACCTTTAGTATTGCACTTGTCATAAAGTCTTCGCAAAGTTGTCGCATTGAGGGAAATATGTTTTTAATGTGTTTCGTGTAATCTATGTTGTTGCGTCATCAAATTTTTTCAAGTGTGTGATCACAGTCAATTCATATCACTAGTCACAACAGTCTCTTTGGTCCCACACTTAACCAAATTTCAGAAAATTTGAAGCAAACTAGCCCCATCTAGCCCTCCTGGACTATGCATTATGTAGTCTCAGCCCTCAAGAAATGACCTTGTCTCTTGGCACTATTCAATGTTTCATGTGTGCCTCCCAGAACTGCCCGTTTCAAAACTTCAATGCCTAAACCCTGGCCTTGGCCCCCAGAATTATGTAATTCCTCCTCCTAGCATGGCCCTAACTGTGCATTGTACATTATCTAGCCTCAAGATCATCCTTGAGCTCCTGATCTATACAAATTCACAATTTTCCAACCTCCTTTGCCTCCCCTAACTGTGTAGTTATCCCAAGTAGTGCAAAATCCCATAGCTAAGCTCACTCAGTCTAACAATTGTACATTGTATCTCCCCAATCCTGCCTAAACTATGCATTGTTTAGTCTCAGTAGTCAATCTCACCACTGATTCCATGACATGGCAAATTGAAAAATCCCTTGGGCTCATTTGTCCTTCAAAATTGCATAATAGGTTGATGCAGTGGCCATCCCCTTAGCATGTGGCCCTGCGCTCCTAGAGTGCACAACTTTGTTCCTTAGCCCAACCTGAACTACGCATGGATCTCAAGGCTCAAGGCTCCCCTTGACTACTTGAACTACACAACTACGTAGTCACTGAGCCACTTCCCATCTTCCCATTCGGTTCAGACTTAGTTAAAGGATCAATATGCACAATCGTAGACTAGAGGTTTCTCAGACTGAGGTCATCTCGTCATGAGATAATTGTAGAAGTAGGTATCTTATCATGCCATAGAAAGTTGATGAAGAGGGAGATGGAGAAGGAGGACATGCTATAAGAAACATATGGAACTAAAGAGATAATATTATGATATGGTGAGAAGACGAGGCAACAATGGACTATAAAAAAATATGAATATCAAGATCACATGGAATACTCCTCATTTTCAAGTCATAAGAAGGAAGAATAAGAACATGTACCATACTTTCAAGAAGACACAAAGAAAAAAGCAACAAGAAGGACAACTTGGCACTATCACATCATCATGAAATCTATGTCATTAATGTCATGTCATGTCCTGTCACAAGTCAACATATGCCACATCATTATTGTGGATTATATAATTACCTATTCAAAATGTATTGTAAAGTGAAAGTCCAAAGGACACATTCATAATATGAAGAGTCATGTAAAGTAGAAAAGTCATAGGAAGTCAAACAATCTTGAGGGTAGTAAACTAGTCATAAGGAATGCGAAGCATCACCTCTTGGTTATATATACACTCTCGTTGTATGAGAAAATGAATTTTCACCTTGGATCATCCCGGAAGGCATTAGAGAGATATAAAATACTTTTGAGGAGTAAGGAGTGGATCCAACACTCGACTATTAGAGCTACTAATGTTCATTGTATACATGTGTCTTGGAAATTTTACTTAATATAAAAAGCCTTATGGGCCAACATGTTATTCATGCATGGATTAATTATATTTGTAAGACTATTCTATGACTGTTTGTAATTCATGTTTTATTTCATCTGTGCTAAAGTAGTTGAACTATATCAGTTATTTTGTTACTTATCATATCATGAATTTCATGTATTTTCTATGATCATTGTCACATCCTAATGGACTATTACATTGGATATTAGACAAATATTCCTTGTTACATTGATTGCAATGACTATTGCATATATTCAGACTATTCTTCTTGATTTTTTTCAGATCCTTCCTTTTCATGTGTGTCACTACTAGGGTGGTACTACTAGCTCTCTCTTAGAGGCTCACTTCTCCTCCCCTGCGTAGTGAAAGAACTTTGACACACATATGATCGAACAATCACCAGACACACCCCCTTTCTTTTTGAAGGTAAATTCACACTCCTCTCTCTTGCTGACAGCCAAAGCAAAAGCATATCTTTAAGAATGAATGCAAATCAAGCTGATATTCTAGATGGGTCTCCTAATCCAAATGGTATGATGTCTAATTAGGACTTCACATCAGGGAGACCCCTTGGTGGACAGATTTGTAGCACCGTCAATACAATTACAAGGAATATTTTCGAAACAATATTTCCAATCTCAATAGATCAGACTCTTAGGAGGAACTTAATCAGATGCCTAGGGGGAACATATAGTGACCACATCAAAAGGGATTTGGATTAAGCAACATATGAGGTTAAGAAACCTATGTTCTATTTTGTAAAGAAAGGGCTTATAATAATACATGGTAGTGTTTGCTTTTATATTTTTTTCTCTGTCAAATTCTAATATCTTTAATGAATAGACCGTTAGCTTATTTGAATTTGTATGGAAAATCTACTACGTTTTGAAAAGAAACTTTAGTTAGGAGTTTTTTATTGGTATACATAATATAAGCTTTTACACCACTACAACTAATTTAAACAATCATATGAATTTTGATATGATAATCTTGTATTTTCATGTGAAATTTCTATTAATTATGTTGATTTGGAAATTAAATTCCTTTCCACCATATTTGTTCAGTAAAAAATTTGAGACATGAATTTATTTGTTCTACAATTCATTTGCCAACTCATCCTTTCCCACTTCTTAAGTCAGATACTTTGAAACTATTACAAATTTATGACACAACTAATATTGTTTGCTTGAGATTAATATTCACGCTTCTTTATGATGTTGAAATAATTTCCTATTGATTTTAGTTTTTTAAGTTTGGCACAAAATTGCATATTGCCCCTAAGATATCTAACAAATTTTGAGTGGGGAGATAGTTCGTATTACAATCCATGTGTATTGTCAAGGATTAATGAAAACTAAGTATAAAATATATTATGCACAATTGTCTAAATTTTTTTGTATTTTCATTATATAAAATTATTTTCTATCATGAATAACTAAGGTAAAGAGAGGAAGGCATGAACTTATTGAGACATATAGGTAATTGATAGTTTAAAGAGATTACACTTAACCATTAATTTATCGATTAAATAATCCACCTTAGTACTTACCTAATTATGTCCCAAACATATTATAGTTAGAACATATTAAACCAATAAATTCTTGTCTAGAAAAGGATTCAAGACATAAGAACATCCTCCACTATAATATGTATATTTATGGCCATGGTAATTCTAACTAGAGTAGGATAGAGGCTAATGCTATGCTTGAATATAAACGTTGATAAGGGCATTTAAAGAGGGATATTATAGAATGAGTCAATATCAAAACATAGTATTTATTTTTATGTCTCATGCTCATATGCTCATGAACAATGTAATCAAACCTCACTGGGAAATGTTGAATGAGGATTAAATACTAAGGATCATAGTAATTCACATGGAATAAACTCATAATATTAAACAATGATGGATATTGAGATGATTAAAAACCACCATGTGAGGTTGAGAAATTAAGTAAGATTGGAGTTGAATAAAAAAATAATACCAATAAAAGAAGAAAACATATGACCAAAAATTAATGATAATGAAAAGAAGATGGGAAATGCTTCAGGAGGGACGCGAAAAACCAAAAATGAAACAAAAAGAATGGATATTGTGGAAAAAGTTATTAAAAATGAATAAGTAAGACAAAAAAAATGAAAGGTACCATTGAACCTAAAGAGTGGTGTATGCAACAAGAAACTCAAAACGACCAATGCCTTGTTGTTGGGATATGGTTTCTCATGAGGTCTCAAAGAAAATACAAGATCCAAATTTGTTATTCAGTAATATTTTGGACATTATTATTATCAGAGTTTTTGTTAAAATTTGACATCTCAGGGATGAATTTCTCGTAGAAGAAATCACATCTTTTAGTTTTGTTTGAACCACCTATAATAAAATTTCATTTCTAACAATTCTAATATGACATTCCAAAATAGTAAGTCACATATCAATTCGGAAGTGACTTTCCAAAAATAGAAAGTCACCTCTAAGTGATCAAGGATGATCTCGACTCGACATATGTATTCCACCTTAAAATCAAAGCAAATGATAATTATACAAGTCAAGAATTAATATTTTTATCCTTACTAGTATTATTATTATTATGATGCTATTATTTATAAAATATTCTAAAGTCATTCACCTTTAATGGTTTAATAAAAACAAATTCTCGCATGAACTAAGTAAATAAGTTGAGAATCTCTTACTGGAAAACTGAACATCTCCCTTGGAATAAATTAGTAACTCCACACTTAAGAGAATGTAGCACTCCCTCACTAATTCAATGTATGAAAAAAAGTGTAACTCCTCCTCATTAAATGCACTTGTAACTCCCTCATTCAATTCAATTTGTAACTCTCACCAAATACTCTCTCTCCCTAATTTGAATTGTAACTCCTCAAGACAATTGTACCTCTCTCTCCATTCTTGGGATGAGTTACACATATCCTCAAGTAACTCCTCCCTCATGGAATTCAATTCTCCTATTATTCGCTCAAGGAATGAATTCATTTTGTAACTCTCCTTTCGCATCTATTTAAGAAAGAACAAGTGAGAGTTGAGAGGAACATGTTCATTGTGAAGAAGGAGAGCTAGAGTTGAGTGTGTGAAAGGGAAGTGTGAGAGTAAGTCAAGAGTAAGAGCAAGGGAAGAGTTGGAGCAATTATGTTGGACAAGATCTAATCGAGAAGGAGGAGATTTTCTAGCAAAGAGGAAGAAAACTTTAGCTACAAGTTGATAAAACATTGGTTAATTTACTCATTCTCATTCTCTCTCTCTCTCTTTGTACTCTGCTAAACAATTGATTAAATCTAATAGAAGAAGAATCATTTGGGTTGTCCCCTTGGGGGTTTTTCCCTGGTCATTGGACCTAACTCTCAGTGTCTCATACTTGTTCTTTATTGTATCCATATGATCCTTAATTTTATGTTCTATCTACAATTGTTGTTCTGAAAAGTTATGAAGAAGAAATCTACATTGTTTGTAATTGTAACATCATCGTACATTCAATTTTTTGCAACGTACATTCAGTTTTCTACATAGTACATTCAACTTTCTTCAAAATACATTCCATTTTCTAGAAAGTACATTCAACTTTCTATAAAGTACACTCAGTTCCATTCAATTTCCTACAAAGTACATTCAATTTTCTGCAAGTACATTTATTTTTTTGCATAGAATTTTCAAGTTTGTGCAAAGAATTTTAAATTTCTACATAAAACATTCAAATTTTAACATGGTATCAGAACCTTTGTGAAGACAAGTCCAAGGAGATAAGAGATCACCTAAGGAGACCCCACTTTTTTCCATAGTTTTCTGATTGAGATGGCTTTGTCCTACTTCCAGATAGAGGAGAAGTTGAATGATGCTTCAAACTTTGGTCCAAGGAAAGCAAAGGTAGATATCACTCTTGAAGAACATGAAGTTATGGAGTATGTTGAAGACACAATAGCTCATCGACCAGAGAATGCATGTTCTACTATGAAATCCAAATATAAAAATAGTGAAATCAAAGCCAGAAAAATTATCCTTGATGTTCTTAGCGATAAACTCTTTACTTATGTTTCTAGTTTGAATAAAGCTAAAGAAACGTATGAAAAATTAATTGGCATATTTGTAATTAGTAACTAGAACCAAATTATTTCCTTGAAGAATCAGTTGAAGTACATCAAGATGAATATAGGTGAGACAATTAAGGTATACTTCTTGAGAATGACTAAAATAAGGAATCAACTGTCAACAGTTGGTGAACTTGCACCTGGAAAAGAACTAGTGTTGATTGCTCTTGGAGGCCCTTTTCCAGTTTGGGAGACTTTTATCGCCACCATCAACAACATCAACATTATTGCCACATTTGATGAGATCTTGGGAAAGTGTATCCAAGAGGAGGCTAGAATGATCTCGAGCGGAGAAATTCACATCATGAAGAAGGAGAGCCTATTGCATTTTCAGCCTATGGCAATCTAGACATGTCAAAACTTAGATGCTTTAATTGTAAAAAACATGGTAATTTTTCTCGTGACTATAAAGAAATAAGAAAATCTCCTATATTCAAAATAAAACGTGATTATAGAAAATACTCTTCTAAAAATTGAAGAAAATGGCATACTAAGGAAACAAGAAATCCAAGATATAGAAATAATGCAGCACAGACTCATTCATAATATTTTCTTGTTTCTTCTCTTTCCAGTTCTTCTTCTGCACATTCATTTGATAGTTGGTTAGATGATAGTGGTGATTCCAAACATTTTATTAGTTACAAAGAGGCTCTCTCTAATATATTTGAGAGGGAGACTAATTTAAATGTTATCCTTGGAGATAATTCTACTCACCTAGTTAAAGGTTGAGGTTCAGTTTCATTTCAATTACATGATGTCAAATCTATTTTTTTGCAAGACGTTTTGTATGTATCTAGTTTGAAAAATAATCTTGTATCAATATCTTCTCTAGAAGATAAAGGAATGAAATATTCCTTTATTAATGGAAAAGTTATAACTTGGCCTTTAAAATCAAGTATGAGAGAAGCCTTCATACTTGGATCAAGATGTGAAGTGATTCACAAAGTCAATGGTAAACCCATTCATGAATTGCTCCATGATATCAATCTTCAATGTGAGCTATGGCACAGAAGATTTTCTCACCTACACTACAAAGCCTTACCTCATGTAAGGAAGATAGTTTTTGTAATTCCCGAGATCATAATGGATCATGAAAGATTTTTCCCGCGATGTGCAAGTGGAAACCATATAAAGGGACCATTCCCTTGAAGAAGAATAAAAAATAGTCAGGTACTTCAACTCAAACATTCTTATTTATGTGGAGCTATGCCTATTACTTTTCTTGATGGCTACCTGTATTTCATTATTTTTGGTGATGATTTTTCTCACAAACCATGGAAATTCTTTTTGAAAAAGAAAGGCGAAGCATTTTACATGTTCAATGATTTCAAGGCTTTGATTAAAAATCAAATGGGAAAGATGATCAAATATTTTTGATCTGATAATGGCGGATATTTTACCTCCAATGAGTTTAATGATCTTTGCAGAGACGTTGGAATAAAGAAGAAACCACAGTGTCATATATTCCACAACAAAATGGTGTGGCTAAGAGGAAATATAGAACCATTATGGAAGCAATCAAAGCCATGTTGCATGATCAAAAGATACCGAAGTTTCTACAGGGAGAAGCTATAAATTCTATTTTTTATGTGCATAATAGAACTCCTCATCATACCTAGGAAAATAAGACTCTTGAAGAAGTATTCACTAATAAAAGGCCTGAGGTGAGTCACTTGAGAATCTTTGGTTGTCCTATGTACTTCCTTATGTCGAAAGAGAAAAGGAACAAACTCGAAGCTTTAGGTAAGGAAGGTACATTTCTTATTGTGATAATTTAAAATCTTATATAATTTATGTACCTGGTCAAAGAACTATTGAGTTTAGCAGAGATGTAACATTTGATGAATATGCATCTCTTCGAAAATAAAGAGACTCTCCTCCTCCTTCCATTGTTGAAAGACAAGTTGTTAATGAAAAAGATCATGCAACTCAGTCTGAACCAGAGCTTGAGAATGAGCTTGCTGATAATCCAATGGGTTCCATGGATCCTCTAGATCCTCCATCACATGATCCTTTCAAGATGATAAACAACATGCTACACCAAGAGGAACATTTAGGGAAAGTAAGAAGCCAAGTGGGTTTCAAGGGTATGTTATTGCCATGAGAAACATCATCCAAGTAGAACCATGCACCTTTGAAGAATCTACAAAAGAATAAGTCTGGAAATATTCCATGACTAAACAATATGATTCCATCATCCAAAATGATGTCTGGGAAGCGGTTCCTAAACCTCAAGGTAAATCTATTGTCACTTCAAATATTTTTTTAAGACTAAACATGGTGTAGATGGTAGTATTGAAAAATATAAGGCTAGATTTGTAGCTGAAAAATTCTCTTAGAAAGAGGGAATTCATTATGATGAGATGTTTGCACCTGTAGCTCACTATACTACAATTCGATCTATTATTGCCTTAGCTGTTAGCCAGTGATGGACTCTTCACCAAATGGATGTGAAAACTTCTTTCTTACATGACTTCCTTAAGGATGAGGTATTTTTGGAACAACCACAAGGTTTTGAAGAGAATGATAGAGAAAGTCATGTATGCAGGCCGAAGAAAACCTTATATGGGTTTAGGCAAGCTCCAAGAGCTTGGTATGCTTGCATTGATACCTACCTAATAAAGCTTGGTTTCACAAGAAGAAGTGCAGACTCAAACCTCTACTTCAATACAGTCCAAGGTATAACATTGATTTTGGTATTGTATTTTGATTATTTATTCTTCACAGGAGGAGAACCTCTTATGCTCCAGTGTAAGAGGGAGTTAGATTCTGAATTTGAAATGAAATAACTTGGCTTGGTGCATTACTTTCTGGGACTAGAGGTCTGGAAAAGACCTGGTGAAATTTATCTTTCATAAAGAAAATATGTCGTCAAGATTTTTAAAGGATATGTTATGGTAGAATGTAAGTCCATGCATACTCCTATGCAAATGAACTTTACATAATTATGTGGAAATGCTGCAGGACCCTCTTTAGAAAATCACACAGAGTATGGACAAATCATTGGTGCTTTGATATTTTTGGTAAACACTAGGCTTGATATATTATTTGTTGTAAAAACTCTAAGTTAGCACATGATTGATCCCTTTTATGCCCACTAAATTGTTGCAAAACATGTACTTATATACTTGCATGGAATTATAAATCTGGGATTGAAATATACTACTAAGAATGTAAGACTTCATGTATATACCAATGTTGATTACGCTAGCAACTCTATTGATAGAAAGAGCACTTTTGGGTGTTTCTTCGGCTTGGGATCTGCCATGATCTCTTGGATGAGTAGAAAGAGGAAGTATGTTGCACTAAGTAAAGCTAAAGTTGAGTACGTTGCAACTAGCATAACTAGCTGTGAGGTAGTTTGGATGAGCAATATTTTTGGGGAACTATTTGAGCAAATTCCAGACACAATAGTTATATATTGTGTCAATAAGAGTGGGATTCATCTTTCAAAAGAATATCGTGTCTTATGACAAGTCCAAGCATATTGAGATCAAGTATCATTATCTCTGGGATATGGTGCAAAGAGGAGAATTAAGGCTCCATCACATCTCCACTGATGGCCAGATAACTGACATTCCTACCAAGCCTTTACTGAAAGGGAAGTTTATTTATTTTAGAGAGAAACTGGGAATTATGGATGTGACCCGTCCGGGAGGTGGTCACAGCTGATCGAGAACACTGAGTTGCCTTTGCCCCCTATCAGAGCTCACAAGATTAATGAATGATGCTGGAAAGCTCCTCAGGATGAGGGGCCTCTTGTGTAGTGTGTTCCACAAGAAAAGGCCTTATTATGCATCCAACCCACAATATGGGACATGGGAATACTAGGAGTAGTGAGACTTATCTGTCCGACTTGTCTAAGATGCAGGCGTTCCACCACTTGACACTTGGTTGTGTTTTATTCTTCTCTGTGTGAATTGTTTGAGTCTTGTTTATCTGATGTGTATGTTTTATCACCTATTTTTTGGAGATGAAAATTGGTTGAGTATAGTCATTGTTTATGTGACACGTGATGGTTCTTTACTATACAAATTTGTGCCAATTGGATGATTCTTCTTTAAATTGTGACTTCATTGTTGCAGATGTTACCGAGCTGAGTTGAACTTGGATGAATGAAAGAGATCAGAGGAAGCATAGATCTTTGATGCAAAAAGAAATTCCCCCCAGTTGAGATGGAGTGTTAGAATTTGACAACTTAGGGATGAATTTCTCCTAAAAGAAAGCATATCCTTTAATTCCTTTTGAATCACCTATAATAAAATTTCATTTCTAACAATTCTAATATGACTTTCCAAAAATAGTAAGTCACATCTCAATTTAGAATTGACTTTGAAAAAGTAGAAAGTCATGTCTAAATGATCAAGGATGATCTAGAAATATGGAATCCACTTTAAAATCAAATCAATCATGATTAGACAAGTCAATAATAAATATTTTTATCCTTACTAGTATTATTATTATGATGATACTATTATTTATAAATATTCTAAAGTCATTCACCTTTAATGGATTAATGAAAAGAAATTCTCTCATGAAATAAGTAAATAGATTGAGAATCCATTACTTAGCAAATTGAATCTCTCTCTTGGAATAAAATAATAAATCCACACTTAAGAGAATGTAACTCTCCCTCACTAATTCAATGTATGAAAAAAGTGTAACTCCTCCTCATTAAATGCACTTCTAACTCCCTCACTCAATTTTATTTGTAACTCTCAGCAAATACACTCTCTCTCCCTAATTAGAATTGTAACTCCTCAAGACAATTGTACCTCTGTCTCTATTCTTGGGATGAGTTACACTTCTCCTCAAATAACTACTCTCTCATGGAATTCAATTCTCCTATTACTGGTTGAAGGAATGAATTCATTTTGTAACTCTCCTTTCTCATCTATTTAAGCAAGAGCAAGTGAGAGTTGAGAGTAACATGTTCATTGTGAAGAATGAGAGCTAGAGTTGAGTGTGTGAAAGAGAAGTGTGAGAGAAAGTGAGGAGTAAGATCAAGGGAAGAGTTGGAGCAAGTGTATAGGACACGATCTAATAAAGAGAAGGAAGATATTTTCTAGCAAAGAGAAAGAGCACTTTAGCTGCAAGTTGATCAAACATTGGTGACTTTATTCATTCTCTCTCTCTCTCTCTCTCTCTCTACCCTGCTAAACAATTGAAGAAATCTAATAGAAGAAGAATCATTTGGGTTTTCCCCCTGTGGGTTATTCCCTAGTCATTGGACCTAACTCTCACTGTTTCATATTTTTTCATGGTTGTCTTCATATGATCCTTAAGTTTATGTTCTATATACAATTGTTGTTTTGAAAATTTGTGAAGAAGAAATCTGCATTCTAAGTAATTTTAACATCATAGTATATTTAGTATTCTGCAAAGTACATTCAGTTTTCTGCAGCATACATTCAACTTCTACAAAATAGATTCAATTTTTTGCAAAGTACATTCAACTTTTTGCAAAGTACATTGAGTTTTCTACAAAGTATATTCAAATTTTTGCCTAGTACATTCGTTTCCATTTAGTTTTCAGTCAAGTACATGCCATTTTCTACATAGAACTTTCAAGTTTCTGTAGAGAATTTTTAAATTTATGCATACAACTTTCAGATTTTAATAATTTCGAGGTCTAAGATGGGTCTCTTAAGGAAAACAATAAAATAATAGTAAGGGTTATGAGATAACTTGTAAATACAACAAAATAAAGTAGTTTTCTTTCTTTTCGTTTAAAAATTAATTTGTTATTTTATTATTCTTGTTATGATTTTCCTTAGGATGCCCATTTTAGACCACAATATTTCCCTAATACTAATGTCCTAGATCTTAATGAATGACAACCTATAATCTTCTACTTTTCTTTTAGCCTCATAAGATACCATATTCCAATAACTTAGATCGTATTCAATTTCATACATAATTCTACATACTTTTGAGTTGACCCACACCTAGAAAATTAAATAACACATTTTCAAATTTTCTCGGTGTGAGACTACTCAAAAGTATGTAGAATAAGTATTCATTACATGAAAAATATGATTTTACATTCAATAAATGCCCACACTTGAAATTTGAGTAAACTATAAATAGATGAGGTGAAAATACGATTTTAAAAATTACTTTTCATACTTTTTCTTCAAAAATATTTACCTCTAACGATCACATCATCATTTTAAATTATATTTGTTATTTAAAATTATTTTTGTTAATACATTTTTCATTTTGAAAACCTAAAAAAACATTCCACTACTTACTTTTAAATGTGTTCCCTTAGTTCACCAACAAACTTTCATCTGATAAACTAACCATTGTAGACGTTTGAAGAGATATTAACCCAACATAAGTTTCAAGTTCAAGAAGCATGAAATGTTGAGAAAGGAATGTAAAAGAGTTCCTCTATAATAAAGCAAAAAAAATCACAAAACTCAAATGTACCTTTCTTAATTTAAGAATCACATTAAAATGTGTAACAAAAATCACAAAACTCAAATGTAGCTTTCTTAATAAGAATCATATTAAAATGTGTAACAAATAATTTCCTTGTTTGAGGATTCCATTTAAGTAACTTGCAAAATAATATATGGAAAATTGTTTTTGATCAATTTTGTAACTATGAATGAAGGATTAGCTACGGAGAAAATGCTTAACTCATACGTTTTAAGGTTATTCGGTTATTCGGTTTCGGAGGTGCATTTATAATAGGATTTGAGAATAAATACTAGCTTCCTAGCTGTAAAGTATTTTTTTATGAGATATTTTGTAACCACATGCTTCTAATATCTGGGAGAATTTAGAAACCAATCATTGGCCATATATTTTATTACCACTGAAGATTTTTTTTTATGTATGTGGTTTGTTCTAGGTTATTATGGTGTGTAGGAGATTATTATGCAATTAAACTAATGGCATGGATTTTCTTTTGGGTGGAAATCTTGATTATTGTTATTTCTTTTTCTTTCATTTCGTCACGATGAATATTTGTAAAGATTTTTTTGGTCATACATTTTTGGGTGAATTAATTGTATATCTGTGAATGTTTCTAAATATTTTTTTGGGAATACATTGCGTAGTGAATATATATATATATAGATAAATATATAAAATCATTTTTTCTAGATAATTTTCTTAACCTACATCATGCAGTCGATTAATGTTTGTGGAGATTTATTTAGGCATGCATCCCATGACATGTCTACATGAATTAATTATTGGCATTGATGCATACATCCTATAGGGAATGTCTATGGGAATTAATTTTATCTATGGTGGATTTTTAAGGTAATGCAAACAGTTATTTAGTCAGGTATATAATTTGTGGTCTACGACATCACACAAACCAAAACTATGCAACAATATACCTGCAAAAACTCTATGGAAATATATTCATTGAAAATACTCTTAACCACTTATAATCCAAGTGCATAAGTGCGATATATCTATATATATATATATATATATATATATATATATATACAAACCTCAACCTAGGAAGGGGAGTCTGCGAAAAGTCACTCTCAAATGCCTTTATGGTCATACTGATTGATTAGAAAAAAAAAGGAGATAAGAAAGAGAAGTGGAGCATAAAATAACATTAACCAAAATGCTTGATAAAAAAATTAAATCGTTACTAAATAAAATATTAAGGTCTGAAATTTATTTGCAAGAAATGGAATATAGGCTACCAGCAATAGAAAATTAAGCACAATCTATGGTTGAAAAAATTTGCATCTTTAAAGATTATATTAAATGGTTATAATAAAAACTAAAAAATAACTTGGACCTAAGTGTTCTGGAAAATAAATTAGAAATCAAACCCATCAAAGAGGAAATTAAAAATTTGATTCACTTGGATCATGAGCACAAAAAAAATGAATTTGATAATTATTGATATACAAGAGAAGCATGATGAAGACATGTTATCAATAGTAAAAGACAAAATAAAAAATAAATTACAAATTGAATCAACTTATCCCATCAAATAAAGAAGGTTTGGAGAGACACTTGAGTATAAATATAGAGTGGTCCATGTAAACGTAAGTTGTAGTGACCATAAATTTAGTCTACTTAGTAAAAATTCATACTTAAATGGGACATGAACTTTTATAAATGAGGAAATCATTCAAACAAACCAAGCTAAGTTAAGGAAGGAGGCTCGAAAAGTAAAGGAAGACAGTAAGAAAGGAAAATGAAAAATCATTAGAAATAGGAAAGATACTATTAGGGATAGAGACTAGAACAAGAGTAATAAATAGGAATTTGGAGCATATTGGATCCTTTTCTACAACTGATGTGTATTTCGATGATGTAAATCTCCTATATTAAGCTAGATACCAAGTGAAATTAATGTTTTCTTAGTTGAAACTTGGGAAAGTGATAAGTCTTAGGTCCCTGACATAGATGGATATATTTTATAGTTAATGTGGAACAATAAATCCTCACACAGAGAAATTGGAGAAATAGCTTGTTAGATAAAAAAATAATGTTTCTCCTCTCACTCAGATTAATAAGATAGATGCTCTAAATTGACACATTTGGATCGAAATATTTGAAATTAATGCTAAGAAAATATACACTAAAAATTCTTATTTCTCACCTATTAATTCTATCTTTTATGAGGAAAAATAGTTGGATAAAAATTTCCCTGATAATATCTTGTAGCAAGATATTCACGGTTTGATGACTCAACGTAATATCCTCTTGTTAGCAGAATTTAATTCTAGAGCCAAAATTATCCTAGCTATTATTCTAAGACATGATTCCAACCCTAATCCTATTTCCTCTTCAAAACTCTTGAAGATTTGAGATCATCGATCAAGCATATTTCATGGAGAAGAATCAAGGAAGTTTTCATAAGTTTCTCCTATCAATGATATGAGATATTTGTAAGAGGATGTGAAGAGATACTAGTTGTTAGATGTTAACACATGGTTGTACCCATATGAGATATTTGTGGATCTAGGAGAGATTGATGGATCTATATTTATTAATTAGTTATCTTAGTTTTTTTTTAAATATGAGTACCTTCTCCATTCAAACGTGTGTTAAGTTTGGGAATGCTAAATTTATTCTTTTACTTGGTGTTATGAATACTATTGATGTTAATACAATCCTTTGATATGGATATCTTGTTATGATGAGATATGGTGTTTGATCAAATACCTTCCTGAACTTTCCACCTCTCATGCACTCTAGGATGGACACCTGATGACTATGGGGTATATTTTAATGTTCCATTTTTTCAAGATAGGTTAGTTTCTTTTATGCTCATTTTATGAAATATTTATTTCTATTCCTTTGATTATATGCTTTGATTCTCATTCCACTTATGCTATTTTTCAAGTCAAGCACATTCACTTCATTTGCATAGAATATTTCATAGCATAGATTTCTTGAACAAGAATTCATAAGGAAATCATGGTTTTTATTTATGAATGAAATCTAAGATTTGAACACACATTGAATTCTTGAATTTCTTTACAGTATTCAATGCCTTCATAGATTAAATTTACAAGATTTTATAGACTAGATTTACTCGCCTTCGTAGATTAACTATTTCCATGCTTTCATAGATAATTTCAATTAGTTTCAAAGATTAAGTTTACGCGCTTTTATATATTATATTTACCAGATTTCGTAAATTAATTCTTTCCTAGATTAAGTTCAAATTCTTTCATTAGATTAAAAGTTATTTGTTTTCCTAAAATAAATTGTCTTTTATTTCGTTAGATTATAATATTTCCTTTGCTTTTACTGCCTTCAACAATAATCATTTCATTGCTTCAATCAATTATGTGTGTGTCCTTTGACTAGATTTCATCTCATAGATTTTCCTTGTACTTACAATACCTAAAATTAAATTTATTTTAGGTTAAGATTTCATTTTCACTTCATTGCATTCTTTTCATTCATTTGCATAGGTTTACCAATTATTTCTTGCTATTTGAATTCTTATTTTAGATTTAAATTTGAAAACTAATTTCCTAGCATATATTGTGTAAGTGTACCTCACCAATATACAAACCTTGTATTAGGGGATTTTGAGTTATAAAATGGATCCCCTAAGAAAAATGTAAAACTAAAATAAAATTAATAAGAACCAATAGGATTCAAGATGGTGATGTCAACCATGGGGGATGATTCACCATTTTTGGAGTAAAAAAGTAAAGATATAAAAAAAAATTAATAAACTAATAAAACTACCTTTTCAACTCGTATTTTCAACTTATCTACCTAAATTTTTACTTAAATTTTGTGTGGGAGTACTCGTTGGATGCAAAATTTAATTCCTCATCCAAGGAGTACCCATGTTTCATACTTTCAAATGGACCCTGCTACATGTAAAATGAGAAATACATGAAAAACATTATTCCAATATTGTTTTCCATGTATTTCTTATTTTTTGTGTAGCATGGTCCATCGAACGTATGCAACATGGGTACTCCTTGGATGATGAATCAAATTCTACATCCAACGAGTATTTTCGCTCTAAATTTGAGTAAACTCATAGGGAAATAAGTTGAAAATACAAGTTGAAAAATAGTTTTTTCTTTTTTCCTTCTAAAATTTGATGATGTAATCTAATCTTATTTTATTATTTCCACTATTATTTTATAATTTCCTTAGTAGTCCCATTTTAGGCCTCAAAATTCTCCTAATGATTGATAATTTAATACCATTTAATTTAACACACAATTAAATTACCTAACATTTTTGGCATCGTTGTTAGGGAAGTATACATAGGTGTTAGATTTCAATTTAGAATGATTTTTTATTTATACAGCTTCATTTAGGAGGATTAGTAAGATGATGCTTCATAATATTTGTGCATCATAATTGTAGGGTTCTTCATAACCATAGTTGTTGCAGTTCCATCTAAGTTTAGTTGCATTCACTTTTAGATGCATAGTTCAAAAATCACATCAAAAATCATTTAGGTTGCATGAATTTCAATTAATTTTGGTACTATAGGAGCTTCGATACTAATCCATTTCTAGATAGGTGATCTAAAATGATGATCAAGCATTTCTTCAAGAGCAGGAATTGTTATCACCCTAAGAAACTCTCCTAGGTTGTATCTCAGAGATGCTCGGGAGCATTACAAACTCAACAAAATGTTGGATAAATGGTGGATGAATGAAAGAAATGCTGCATATTGAAGCCATATAACCACTTCTACTATGTTTGACCCCAGACATGGGTGAACACCCCCAGACTACAAGGATTTAGACCACCAATTACTCACAGTTTAAGGACAATGTGATGATGGAGAAGACTGATCACACCAACAGATGCACAAGGCCTTGTGATGGCTAGCTGCAACTAGTTAAGAAGGTCTGTAAATCTGTTTTCTAATACACGAAAAGGATGATAGATCTCTAACATTAAAATAATAGAAACATGGAAACAAATTCAATGATACATGCTAAATCCTAACACAGAGGTGGGATGACATCCCCTCTAGTGCTAAACATTAACAGCACATGAATAAATGCGAAACAGGCACAACCTGGAATAAGAAGAAGAAGCGGAAAGTGAGCAATCAATAGCAAAAGAAGCTTGTATTAGCTGGAAATGCAGACCAGAAGCTGCAGGTTACACCGTAGTTACAGTTTCCAGAAGTTGAAGCTTACAACAAAATAACACTCATCAACCTCATTACATTTTTTTATGTCTATTTATAGAGTTTGTTCATAAAAAAATCTCTACAGACCCATGTGTGGAGGGGTCATAACTGACCACCAACTGCATTTACAGTTAGATATGGGTCCTCTGCTACAATCTGAATGTTTTTAATCAACAAAATGGCTCTTTCTGTACTTTGATGTCCTTCTTGAACAAGTGAAGTATTATCTGCATGACTTTTAATAACTGTTGTAGTCATTTATCTGCTCAAGGTGGTCCTTCTTGTCCTTCAGAGGTACACTGTGTTGAATGCAGTAGTGAGGGCTTTAATGCGCAGGTCACTGGATCGTGGCTTCCCTCCTTCTCTGCGTGAACAAGACAGGCCGACAACACTAAAAATTGCATGAAACTAGATAATGACCTGCAAATGAATACTGTCCAATGGATAGCTTATATGGATGGCCAAAATCATTTGGCGGGCAGCGTTGGGAGAAAATAGGAGCGCGATTGAACATTAGCCGTGGATCTGACAAAATGGACGGCGAAGATTGGATTGGAAGGTACTATCGGGCGTAAACGAGGATGGGCGAACGATGGCCATTGGATCACGACGGGAATGATCCAACGGCTAACGGGAGGTAGAGATGATCAATGGTTAATGAGTGGGGCACAAGTGGTTTCACGGGTGGGTGGTATTCCCTGCACTGCTTTCAGGCTGTAGTGGTTTACATGCAGGGCGGTGCGATGCAATAGCATGACGATGTGTGGCAAGCGAGAAATCACTTCCCCACGAGCTATCGGTCGGGCATGTTCACAGAGTAGGGGAAGCATCGATCGTTGGATCATCAAACAGAGGATTGGACGGTCAACAGGTTAATACATACGTTTCGAGGTGACGTGACAGGTAAAGGGCAGGCCCGAGCTTTATTAAAGCTTACGGATATGAAGTTTATGATATGAACGGTGTTATAAGTTAAAAATTTAGCGTCGGGGTTACAAATAAAGGTTTATGTGGGGTTTAAACGAATTTTAAACAAAAAACGCCCATAAGTCGTGAATAAGGTTTATCGGGGGTTTATAGGTTAACAGGGGCTTAAAGGTTGATCAGGATTTTTTAGTTTTTTAGACAAAAAGAAGCCCGAGAGCCCGAAAAAGGGTTTATGAAGGGTTTTGAGACAAAACAGGGATAAAAGGGTTTAAAAGGAAATAAGGGGAATTTATGGGAAAGGAGGAAACGGAGGTGGCGGGAGCTATAAGGGAATAATGCAAATGAAGGGGAAGGAATCAAATAAATTGTTGCTAGCCCCTCCTTTTCAGAAAACACCACGGCCAAGCTGTCCTTGACCCTAAAAAATGCTCAAACCTGTAGCAGAGCTAACATTTGGCTCCTTCTAGGGATGAGATCTTCCTTGTGAGGTCTCAAGAACCTGTAGATCAATGCCTTCCTGATGAAAACCAATTAGAAAAATTGCTAGTGTTCCATTGGGCATGGATTCTAGCTGAACTTATACTAAAACTGTTAAAATCAAATATTTACAACTTTTAAGGCCAAAGACCTTAAATCGTATAAATTTTCAAAAAACGCCCATTAACTGGGCCATCAAAAACTGCTTCTCCTCCCATACTTTTTAGTATGAAGGTGTTGTTCCCTTGAACTTGTGAAATGATGAAAGGACCTATCCAAAAAACATCAAACTTCCCATGTTTTCCTTTATTTTTCTTTAGTGCATCCCATTTTAGAACCAAGTCTCCAATCTAAAAATTATCTGCTTTTGTCCCTTTGTCAAAAGCTTCCTTGATCTTTCTCTTATGTGCTGCAGCCTTTTCAACCAGTTGTTCTCTAATCTGATGTATTTCTGCTAAATCAGTGATCCTCTTTGCCATTTCTTCTTCCTCATTCTATTCTGTTTGAAGAAATTTTCCCACAGGGAGAGTTAGCTGAATTGGAAATACAACATCAGTGCCATATACCAGCTTTAATGGAGAATTTCCTGTGGATTTTTTAATGGTCACTCTGTCAGCCCACAGTGCATACTTGAGCTTTTAATCCCAATTCTTTTTATTGTCCTCCAACAGCTTTTTAATTATCCTTATCAGACTTTTGTTAGAGGATTCTGCTAGACCATTTCCTTGAGGATAATATGAGGTGGAATGAACAAATTTAATACCCATTGAATCACACATTTCCACCAGTTCTTTTTCCCTGAAGGCTACTGCATTATCTGTAATCAATTTATGTGGACAACCAAATCTGCTGAAGATATTTTATGTCAAAAACTTCATGACCACATTGTGATTAGCCTTCCTAGTAGGGATTGCTTCAATCCACTTAGTGAAATAATCAGTAGCTACTAATATCCACCTGTGTTGGCCACTAGAATGTGGATTGATTTCTCCAATAAAATCCAAGCCCTAGTGCTGAAAAGGTTATTTTGCTTGAATTGGTTTTAGGGGCAGGGACTTCAACTGCTATTTTCCTTCAAACCTTTGGCACCTCTCACAAGGTTTAACAAAAACAAATACATCAAGAAAAAAAGTGGGCCAATAGTACTCAGCTCTGAGAATTTTATGGGCTGTAGTCTTCCAATAATGGTGCCCTCCACACATGTTGTTATGAAACTGCTGCATAGCTTCTTCTGACTGTTTTTTGTCCAGACAGCTTAAAAATATTCCAGATGGATCCCTCCAGTAGAGCAGATTATCATTGATGCAATATTTTGCTACTCTAAGTTTTAAAGTTCTAGCTTGACTTGTGCTTAAGCTTGAAGGGATTTCTAGCTTCAGCAAAAAATTAATTATTTCAGCATACCAATTAGAAGAAGCTAGACACTCGTCCACTAACTGCTTTCCCTTTATTTCAATTGTTTCCTCTTCTTCATTTGTCTGACCATTTTCTGCATTTGTGAACAAGAAATCAATGTCTAAAGACCTGCAATTTTCTTCAGCTAAAAGCTTGGCAAGACCCTGACCTCTGACCAGCTTGGTGGGCTTCAGTTCTATGTTAAATTCTATCATCTTTGCAATCCATTTTTCCCTTCTTCCATCAGCATCAGTTTCAGTCAAAACATCTTTTATTGTAGTAGAAGGCAACTATGCAATTATTTTTGAATGCAAGATATAAACTCTGAAAGCCTTTAAGGATTTAATAAGAGCATATGCCTGTTTTTCTATAATATCATACCTTAGTTCAACATCCCTCAAATTCTTGCTAAAAAATGCTACTAGATGTTCTGAACCCTCTTCATCTTGCTGCAATAAAACTGCTACAATGGTGTCTTCGGAGGCAAAAGAAAATATATGGAACTCCTTGTTGTAGTCGGGACTTATTAATGTGGGAGCCTCCATAATAGCATTTTTGATGGAATCAAATGATTTTCTTGTTGTTTCAGTTCATATTACCTCTAACCCTTTCTTTAACATGGAGGTAATATGCTTCACCAATTCAGCAAAATTTGGAATAAACCTCCTGACAAAATTAATTTTTCCCAGAAAGGATTGGATATCCTTCTTTGATCTAGAGACAGACAAAGTCTGTATTGCTTTGACTCTTTCTGGATCAATTTGAACACCTGCAGTAGACATAATATGTCCTAACAGCTTGCCTTCATTTAAAGAAAATTGAGATTTTTTGGGATTGACTGATATTCCAAACCTTCTGCACTTCAAAAACACTCTTTTCAAATGCTACAAATGATTTTTATGGATGTTGGAGTAAAATGTTATATCATCAAGGTAGATAAGCACAAATTTGTCCTTCTCTCTCACAAATGCTATGTCCATAGCTCTCTGAAAGGTTGCTCAAGAATTCATCAACCCAAATGGCATTTTAGCATACATAAAAGTGCCCTAAGGAGTGGTGAATGCAGTCTTTTCTTGATCATCTGGGTGCACAAAAATCTGATTAAAGCCTGAAAATCCATCCAAAAATGACATCACTTTGAGTCAAGACATATTTTATTGCAGCAGAAGGCAACTATGCAATTATTTTTGAATGCAAGATATAAACTCTGAAAGCCTTTAAGGATTTAATAAGAGCATATGCATGTTTTTCTATAATATCATACCTTAGTTCAGCATCCCTCAAATTCTTGCTAAAAAATGCTACTGGATGTTTTGAACCCTCTTCATCTTGCTGCAATAAAACTGTTGCAATGGTGTCTTCAGAGGCAAAAGAAAATACATGGAACTCCTTGTTGTAGTCGGGACTCATTAATGTGGGAACCTCCATAATAGAATTTTTTATGGAATCAAATGATTTTCTTGTTGTTTCAGTGCATCTTACCTCTGACCGTTTCTTTAACATGGAGGTAATATGCTTCACCAATTCAACAAAATTTGGAATAAACCTTCTGACAAAACTAATTTTGCCCAGAAAGGATTGAATATCCTTCTTTGATCTAGGGACAGACAAAGTCTGTATTGCTTTGACTCTTTCTGGATCAATTTGAACACCTGCAGCAGACACAATATTTCCTAACAACTTGCCTTCATTTAAAGAAAATTGAGATTTTTTGGGATTGACTGATATTCCAAACCTTCTGCACTTCAAAAACACTCTTTTCAAATGCTACAAATGATTTTGATGGCTGCTGGAGTAAACTGTTATATCATCAAGGTAGAAAAGCACAAATTTGTCCTTCTCTCTCACAAATGCTATGTCCATAGCTCTCTAAAAGGTTGCTCCAGCATTCATCAATCCAAATGGCATTTTAGCATACATAAAATTTCCCCAAGGAGTGGTGAATGCAATCTTTTCTTGATCATCTGGGTGCACAGCAATCTGATTAAAGCCTGAAAATCCATCCAAAAATGACATCACTTTAGCTCCTGAGACTTTTTGCAGAAAATGCTCCATTTTTGGTAAAGGATAGTTATCTTTCTTGGAGCATTTATTTAGATTTCTGAAATCAACACAGAGTCTAATTTCTCCACTTTTCTTCCTTACAACCACCAAATTGGCTACCCATTTGGAATATCTGAGAGGAACTATAATCTTGGTAGCCAACAATTTTTTAATTTCTTTTTCAATCAAAGGAAGAAGCATGGGATTTATCGGTCTCAGCTTCTGTTTCAAAGGAATGGTGTCTTTCTCTAGAGGGATTTTGTGCTGAATTTTGTTCTTATCACATGTTTTTAGATCACTATATTCCCAGGCAAAAGCATCAGCAAATTCCCTCATTAAATTGCAATATTTAGCACTTTGATCAGCAGACAAATGAGTGGAAAAATTTATATACCTAGGCTGACCTAGACTTCCTATATCATGCTTACAAACTGTAGATTGGTCTTCTTTTTGGGCAGCTTTGTAAGGCACATCATTCTAGTCAAACAATTTTTCAAGACGAATTAGACCCTTAGGAATTTGGTTACCAGGAAGCTGGACTATGTTGTCTTTACCAATTTTATTTCTATGTTGGGACTGGGGCTTTTCTTCCAAGGCTTCATTTTCTTGGTCAATTTGCATTTCATAAAATTCATCAATGACTTGAAGGAACCTATTTATCTCATCATCATCATTAAAAACCTTCCAATGTTGGACATTATCAAGCAAGGATGGTCTATACTTCGTTTCCACTTCATAAACTAGTCTGGGAGGCATGGGAGGAATAAATAGACTGGAAGACACAGCAAGGGAATCAGCAAGCTGATTTTGGGCTCTAGGAATGTATGAAATACAGAAATAATCAAAGGAATCTCTGATTCTCCATACCTCATCTTTGTATGCCTTCAACCTTGGGTGCTTTGCTTGAAAAGTTTTATTTATTTGCTAAATTATCAGATCAACATCTCCAAATACCTTCAGATTCTTGATTCCTCTGTATTTTGCTGCATTAAAGCCCAATAGCAGTGCTTCATATTCTGCTATATTGTTTGTCACTTGAAAATCCAGCTTAAAAGACAGCTAAATGCTTTCTTTCTTTGGAGACACTAACACCACCCCTGCTCCTGCAATTTCCCTGGAACATGTTCCATCAAAGAACATCTCCCAAATTTGACTTCCTTGCTCTTTCTCGGCCTGGACTGTTGGTTTTCTGAGCTGCATTATAGCCTTCTGAGACTCTTCTATTTGGAGAATACATGCTCCAAAATCAGTGTCCACTGCATATATAGGATTCTTCTCATCACTGATGATGTATGCCAACTGTGCTTCTTTATACAATCTTCTACTTTCTCATCCAAACACTGGGACAGGGGCATAAGATAAATCATTCTCTAATGTCCCATCTAGTCTCTTAATCCACCCTATAGACAACAACATGCCCAACTTAGGAGGGACATCTGCTACCACAATATCCATCATCATACTCTTCATGGGCAGCTGAGTTAGGGTAATGGTCAGGTCTTTAATCAATCTAAGACATTTCACCTTCCTTGAATCAAAAGAAAATAAATCATGATAGCTTCTAGTGATATCAAGGCCTAACTCTTCCATGACAGCTTTAGGCATCAAATTGTGGCTGGCCCCTATGTCTAGCAGGTAGTTATCAAGGATTTTGTCATGAATGGTTAATGAGACATAAAATGATGAAGAATTATTATCAGCAGGCTCAATCATAGGACTGAGCACAATGGCAAACTTATCATCTTGCAAATTAATAGAGTCAGTGGAGGTTTGTGTGGTTCCTAGCTCAAGGGCTTCAAAGATGGGTTTTCTAAATGCTTCACTCTTCACCAACTCTACCAGAGACAGATATTTTCAATTTCTGAACTTCTGACTCAAATCTGAAAGAAGAAGATGATTTATCATAACTTTTTACCTCTTGAACTAGGGCTTTGAGGATGACTGGATCAAGTGCTGGTCTTCTCTGCTTGATATTTTATGGTTCTGTTTGGACAATAGCTCTTTGGGCAGAACTTTCCTTAACATACTTTTCATTTGATCTTAGGTTGTATCTATATTGCTGCTCAGCTTGTAGGAAAACTTCTCTATCCCATTCTTGACTGTCTTGTTCCTGCAGAAATGATTTTTCATACTCAACCAATGTCAAAAATGTAGCGCTACCTTTATCTTCCATGCAGTGAGTTTCATCCTCATCTTCTTCAAACTGTTCCTCCTCCATGACTACATTTTGGAAAGGAGCTTTAGCTTTCTGATCTTCCTTTGATTCTACACCCCTTTGCATAATTTGTGACTTCTCATCTGCTCTTATGAATGGATTGGGATTTCTTGGAGAAAATGTGTTCTGCTGCCTTGTTTTCCCTGAATTCTGTTCAACTTCCAGCGTAGAAATTTTAGCAGCCAATGACTCTATCATCTTAGTCATTTTTTATAATTTAGGATTTGAAGATGATGTAGAAGAAGTAGAAGCCTGACCTTTCTGCTTCCTTCTATCAGCTTGACCTTTTAGTTTCTCTGCGGCCATGATATTAGATTCTACTTCTAAGGTTGCATCCTGCATGTCTGCCAGAGTGGCACATCTCCTTTCTCTCAATAACAGGCAGAAATCAGAGTCAATAGCATTGGCATAAGTGATTTTGGTAGAGGTAGGAGTAGGATTTACCTCAACTGGTATCTTACTATACATTCAATTGAATCTATTTAAAATCAGGAAAAGATTCACCATTTTCCCTCTTCAGATTTCCAAACTCAGTATGATAATACAACAAGTCCTTTTTATCTTCCCATTGCCTCAAAAATTCATCATCTAATGCTTCAATATATGTTATAGATCTCTAGGGTAATTCTCTAAACCACTTCCTAACCTCTCCATCAAGGCTCTGGACAAAAACTCTCATCCACACATCATTTTCACTTATATCTAAATTATCAACATAACTGTAAAAAGCTTCAAGGTGTTCTTCTGCTGTTACTCCCTCTATGCCAGCGAATTTTGGCATATATTTTTGATATTTTCCCACAGGCATAGGATTTGAAGGCACATGCAATACCAATGGTCCATATCTGGCAGCTACAATTCTTTCTATCCTCGTAGGTGCTTGGTGTCCTACTATATTTGGAATATTTGGGAGAATACTAGTAGCTTGAATAGTAGGGAGTAATGTGATGGATGGCAGAGATAAAGGGATGTTTTGGACTGAATGGGAAGCTTTCTTTGGTCTAAGATTCAAAGGGGAACTAACTATACAAGGGGCTGAACTAATCTATGAAGGTTTTTCCTTATTATCAGTGTTGTGCTCTAAATCTTCAGATTGTAGATCTTCATGTTATAGACATTTTTGGGCACTGCAACCCCAATCATAAATGTCCATAAACCAAGGGCTCCTAATTCCCTAAAAGTGTTGTTCCAACCCCTAAAAGAATAAGGTCAACTGATTACAGCATCTCCCAGAAGTTATCCATGAAAAACTACTCAGAACTGGTCAAAACTAAACCATCTCACCTGCTCCATGGTCAAAGTGCGTTGCATCCCACCTAAATGCACACAGGAGGTGCGATGCATACTGAAAAACCCTTATATGGGGTGCGATGGGCGAGAGTGGACAAATGGCAGGGTCAATCTGTGAGGTGGAGGATCATGGAATCTTCCACAAACTTCTCCTGTGACACTTGCCTCTCTGCATTCACCTAGGGATTAGTTAGAGATCATCAATCTCCAAGTGGAATCAAGAACTATTAGAGAGAGGACACTAATCAAATCTTAGAAGCTGACTCACCCCCATTTGCAAACATCTATATATGGATCCCATGCCAGAGATCCAGAGGCTGGAATTTTATATCTTGTAAGGTAGTGTTGTTGGTTTCTTGGTGTAACATCATAGTGTTGGGTGATCTAAGCTTTTCATGAGGTGAAGAAGGGCTTTGTTGCTGAGAGGATGATGCTGGGTCAAAACAATTGGTTGTAATCCTCTTTGCTATTCTTGATTATTAATAAATCTATTCGATTTTTCCTCCACATTATTATATGATTGATGATATATGCATTTGTGTGGTCAATATATATCTAGTCCTATATTGTTTATAATAGTAGATCTCTGTTCTTGGACAGTGTTATGCTGCTTTGATTCTACAAGTACTCTTTGAAGCAGGGTAAACGAGGAAGCAAGTGGCAAAGATCTATCAGAAGGGAGAGGAATAGAGCAAGGAACCAAGCACAAGACAGAGGTTGGTCTCCTTCTTTCCCCTCTTATCTATCTCTCATAAAGGAAAACGAAAGTGGTTTTACTTTGTTTGTTTCTAAGGTAGCTACCAGCCTTAGTGGGACTAAAAACTTTGCATAGACACTAGATTTCCCGATAACAAAATGGCGACTCCACTAGGGAGCGAATAGATTGTTTGTGTGTCTATATTTGTGTGTTTTATAAACTTACAGATGAAGCCTGAAGTCAAGCCAGCTAGCCTTCAAACTGTATTTGCTATGCAAGTGAAAAGTAGATCAATGCTGCTTCAGTCTATCTCCGGCTTTTTTTTATGAACTGAACAATCGATTTACAAGCTCTCTAATTGCCCTTGTGGTGGCTCTAGTAACCTCCTTAGATCTACCCCTGTGATTTATTTACTGATTACCACTTTCTCGGCCAAAATCCCTGAACTGTGCTATAAAATGTGATCAATAACTGGATCAAAAGTCTCGCATTGTACCATCGCACCCTCTCTTCAAGGATATCAGTATGCATCGCACTTCCCGTGTGCTGTAGGTGGGATGCATACTGGAATCCATGTGTAACAGGTGCGCTAATCAGAAAGGGCTAAGTTTGCCTTCAGACTTTGGTTTTTTCACTTTTTTCAGCTCTATTCAGGAGTTTTGTTGTCTGTAGTCAGTATACCTCTATTGGAAACCCCCTTCCTTGCCATTATTCCACCTCTATTGTGAAAAGAACTGTAAATGTTTTTATGTATTGTGATCCATTTTCAGTTCTCTTTTACAAATAAGTAGCGTAATTGAACTGTTGTTTCTTGATTTGGAAGTGTCACAAGTGTCGTTTTTAGTCATAGAAGAGAATCTGATTGTTCTTGATAGTCGATTACACTGTTACTCTTGTATTTGATTTGAATTAATAGTTTTTCAAGTGTCGAAAGCAAGTTTTCAATTCCAAATAACAAAGTGTCGTCATTGTCTTAATTTTGTCTTGAAAAGAAACTTGTTAGTAATGTCGCTTTGAAAAATAATTCAGATTTGCGCTTAGCTTTCTTTTTATCATTCACACATTAAGAAGGATAAAAACAAATACATGCATGTGCATTTGCATTTAGACTGTTTGTTGGTTTTATTTAGGACGGTGCATATAGTGTGTTCTCTCTGCTCTATGTTGAAAGAATATCGTCTCTCTTTCCCTAGTAGCTAGGATTTTCATTGCAAAAAGAAGATTAAACGATTGTTTATCATCTTAGATTTCATTTTAGGAATTGTATATCTACATCACGCGGTGAACCTGAAAGGAAAATTTCTTAAGCAAGATCAACTATAAAATAAATTTAATGAATCTAAAAACACTTTGGAACCTAACGCACAACATTTAGAAGTCTAGGCTAGAGACATATTCCAGCGTCGTAAATCTTGGTAACTATTGTTTTCATTGCTGGTTGGGTGATTCCTCCACTTTGAGATGATAAGTGCCAGTATAGACTTGTGCTCCCACGTACTGTCGAGTATATATTGGGAGACCACAATAGGCTTTATCCTTTATCCATAGGAAGTTGTGTCTGCCAACCTATCGATCGCAATGCACTGAACACAACATTCGGGAAGATTGACTGCCGTACCATAAAAATTATTCTGCAGTTTTCTGATTGGTTTAGTAATCCCTTTGTCTAGATTTCCAGAGTAGTCTCTTTTGTTCCTTTTTAGACTCCTTAAAGGAAAAGGTCCATCTGAGCACTTGTCACTTCATGCTCATTAAAAATCGAAGGCAACTAGAGTCATCTTTTGTTTTTTCTCGACTCTTAAAAATTGAAAAAACAAGTTGTGTCAAAGAATCTAAAATTCATTTAATTCGAAACATATTTCCCCTTGATTTTTAGTTGACTGAGTAATTCACAATCGTGGAAGAAAGTCAATTGAAACCCCGTCATTCGCAGAGACTTACGAGTCAACCGTCTTTGTCTCCAGAATCAAAACTGTTACGGACAAAGTGAACTCATTTAAGGTTCCAAATCCCCTAGTAAAGTTAGAACAAGTGTTCCAACACCATCGGAGACTCCGGTTACTCCAAACATTTCTGGTATCTCTGCCTTTACAGAAGAAGTTCCGTAGCCACCAAAGGATAGTAGAGCTGATCCTAGTGTGAAGGTAAACAGTTGTATTACCGAACCAGTTCAATCTACAGCTGATTCTGAAGGTGTTATTCCCCAAACATCTGTCGCTACAGATTCTATACCTTCTTCGGCACCAGAAATATTTTACGAACCTGACGGTCTACCTATTCCACCTGGTCTGATTGCTATAGAAGAGATTGTGGTGGATCCTCCATCCAGTACTCCACCACAATTTGGAGTCGGGATGACTCTATATCCTTCTTCATCATAAATTAGTCTATCGTTATCGGAAGCTCCTGTAGAATCGCTAGGAAATCTTTTGGATAGACTAGAAATGTTTGAACAACCGTCGACATCTAGGACTATGTCATCTGACACAGCAACGGCAGAACTTCCTGCTGCCACTCCAACAATGTCCGTTGGCATACCATCTGTCCCAACTAGCTCTCAATCGCTAGATGGGGCCCACTCAGGGGCTATTTCAACAGTATGGTCCGTTCCTATTTGTTCATCCGGAATAATATCCGGGAACTTTTACGTTGAGTCTCAACAAATTGACCTGTCACAGTGTCAATTTGGGCAGTCCGGTCGTCAAGGACAAACAATTCCTTTGAGTACCGGATTACCGCCATATGGGGGGCAATATACCCTTTCATTGTCTCCTCCGGGAGAACAACCATATGAGAGTTCACAACAAAATTTAGGTTATGCTGGAATTACATCTAGCGGTTGGGTTCCAATACTGCCTCAACAACCAAGAGTTGTATACTCCATGAAACAATGTTTACCTATGTCTAATATACCAACTACGCCGGCTATTGTGACGGTATCGCAAGTACAATCGTTGCCTATTATATGCCAACCTCATGTTTCTCAGGTTGTAATGCAATAGCCTCTTGTCCCTGCGACTCAACCACAATCGCCAACTAGTGGAATGACACAGGCCCAAACGGGTACAATTACCCCTCATCTTGGTCAAACAGCCAGTATTGGACAACAACACATGGCTTCACAACCATGGCTGGTGCAATATCAACAACCGCAATTCCAACAAGTTTACCAAGGATCCGAGCAACAAATCTTTGCAAATAATGGGCAGCTGTATATTCAAAATTGTCAAAATCAACCATTCTACAATGGTTATGCCCATCAACCTTACCAAAGTTACCAGCATCAAATACATTATGCTGGTATGCAAAGACCAACTGCTCAGGCAATTCCATCTTATCCTGGGTATGCTTCGCCAAACCTGAATCAACAGTTACCCTTCGTGGTGACTTTAGAGTTACTAGATCTAAATAGGCTAACGAAAGATCCAATTGATTACGCCCCTTGGTGGCCAGCGATTCCACATAAACTTCCGTCAGATATTCCTAAATTTAATGGGAATCCGAGTGAAAACCCGTCGAATCATGTGATGAAATTTCATCTATGGTGTTCATCAAACACCCTAAACGATGATTCGATTAGGCATTTCCTTTTTCATAGAACGTTAACTGGTCCGGGAGCAAAATGGTATATCGAATTACCTAGAGCCTTGTTTGATAACTTCAATACCCTAGCCATAACCCTTTTAACCCATTTTCAGTTACCCATAAGGTACGAAACGGGAACAGAACTTCTTACCAATTTCAAGCAAACGACGGCCACTCACATATCCGATCATATTCATGAGTGGCGACGTCGTCGTAGAATGGTGAAAACATACGTTCCTGATCATATTTTAGCTGAATGGTTTATTAAGTCATTATTACCTTCCATTACAGAAGATGTGGCAAAGGAGGAGTCGTCACTAAAGAGCAAGTTATTGCCCGTGCGCAATATTTAGACTTGATTTATACTTAGTCTGGCATGCTCTATGATAAAATCCCTGACGCTCCTAGACCGAAATTTTCCGTTCCTCCTCCTCCTAAATCAAACAATGACTCTCATGTCGGCGATGGCGTGATTGGTATGACAGACACGAAATCAACAAAGGCTACATATAAAAAGGCTCATAAGATTTCTAGTCAAAATGAAAAAGAAGTACTTCTCGCCTCGGAAGTAAATGTTGTCTCAACTGACAAAGGCAAAGAAACCAAGCAAGCAGGAGGCAAGAAGAAAAATAAAAGGAAGAAGAAGAAATAGGAGGAATCATCACCTGAAAAATCTTCTGCAAACCCTCCTGGAGATAAGAAACCAAATCGTCCATGTCTTATATGTGATGAGGATCATTGAACAAGAGAGTGTCCATATAAACCTGAGCTTACAAAACTCTTCAAGAATTCGAAAAACTCGGCGGTATTAACTGAACCATTTCCAAATCTAGGAACAAATTTGGTTGCTAGTGACAATTCTTCCCCATCCCAAGTGCTGATGTTGTCGGTTTTGAAACAGAAAAATGATGCTTTGATATCGACAAGGAATAAAGATTACGGGAATCCACAGCTGTCGAACAACAAGGCTACTGATCAACTGAGTAGTTTGACAATGACTTCAACTGAAGTTGTGCCACCCATCATTCCTGACCTAACGATAAGCTGCCAAAGGGAGTAGTACACAAATCGACATTTAATCCTCGTGCTAAAGTAGCGCAGAACTATAATATAGTAGAGGACCTGGCCCAATCGCCGTCCGCTATGTTGACACTTAGTGTACCACAAAATTGCCCCTCCCAAAAGCAGGCTCTATTATCAGTAATAGGTGGGATTGAGCCAACGGATTCCAATCTTGTATCCTTTAATCACAAACGATACGATCCTTAGTTACCAGCTCAACTAGCTTTCCTCATTCAAGTGAAAGCCCTCAACAAAACTATTCATCAAACAATTATTGATGAGGGGGCATCTACATGTATTATGTCGATGAGTTGCTAGAAAAATTTAGGCTCACCACCCTTGTCGCGATCGTCAACGATGTTAAAATCATTTGATGGACGATCATACACTCCATACGAGATTTTAAGTAACTTGCAAGTTGAACTGGGGGGCAAAACAGTAGAAACTGATGTTGAAGTAATCGACGGAAACCTCGATTACAAAATCCTACTAGGAAGGCCCTGGATATATGCCATGGCCGCAGTTGTGTCGACCTACCTCAAGAAGATTACATTTCCCTTCCAAGGAGGAATTACAATCGTCGACCAACAAACATTTCTCCCCAACAGTTCACAAGTTACGGGAAGCATTTCAATGATCCATGGAAGCAATCATTCACTTCAAAATATTGGAGTAGGCCTCCTAAAAGACCCTGCCTTAATGGGTACTTTTTCCCTACCGCCTCCGAGTAATCTGGCGGAAGTGGCCATAGTGGAAACCTGCAATATCAAATCTTCTATATCTAATGGATTCGGAAGATTCCTAAACATTTTTCAGTGTGGATCATCGCCATTTTAGAAATATTGTAGTAATCAATTTTCTTGGCCTGGGGGGCAAACCCAAATCAACGCTCATCGAGTGTTTGGATAGACAGGTCTAAGGAATAAGGCACCTCTTCATATCCTTGGTCACATGTACATTCTACAGACGAAGGAATCATTCAATCAATGCTGATAGGAGAGGCATCATGGGAAGATTACCACCATCACTCCCATCTTCTGGATTACCACGAAGATTATTCCAACAACCTTAATCATCCTTCAGTTTTTCATTTTCTATCAAATACTGTAAATACGGTGGATTCCGAGGATGGTTCTTACCTCGTGTCGACCTCGTTAAAAAATCAAACAAGGAGTCATGAGGATAGTTCTTTTACTGTGTCAACCTCATTAAAAAATGAACCAAATCCCTTTCCAAATCTCAAAGGTAAACCTTCATTCCAACCACCGAGTTGAATGCAATGAAGCTTGGGGGGCATGCACCTCGATTTGCTTTATTATGATGGGGGCATGCAAACTTATCACGAGCAGTGTTACTGCTGGGTTCAAGCTCGTTAAAAAATAAACCTGCCACGAGCAGTTTTTATGTGGGGTTCAAGCTCAATAAAAGTTAAAGATAAGCAATGAGCAAGTGTTTCCCCCACAGTTTAAGCTCATTCAGTAAAAAATGAACCAATTTCCGGTAAATAAACATCGTGAATGCATTATCATCAAACTTTGAGCCTTGGTCGTGTTCCCATCATCACCTCCACTCTGTTTTGGCCGATCATTCACCTCCATTTGATTGTTTACCCTTTTTGAGGAACAGCTGCGAAGAGTGATCCTGTTAGCCATCCTTGTGACACTGCCGTGATTGGAAAATTCCAAACCGTACCTGGAATTAGTTGCTACCCGAATTTATCACTCGTTCCTCGAAAAACGAGTCTCCTTTAATCTCTTTTCATCTGACTCGTAAAATATGAAAAGATTGCCAAGCGATTGGCCTCTCCAGCGAGTTAAAGTGATCGGAAGTGCTATCCCTCCTTTATATTTTAATCTTTTTGGACCTGAGGGATTATTACACAAAAAGATCGAGCGCTTATTTTACTCGGCTCGTTAAAATTACCAAAAATTCATCCCTTTTGTATTATTTTATACTTTTTCGGACTTAAGGGATTATATGACAAAAAAGGGTTGTTGGAGTTTTCTTTATGTCCCTTTCAGACTCTCTAAAATTGAAAAGGACCAAGTTATCTTTGTCGTAGCTAGTCGTAGTACGCAGAACCTATCTTCTGCAGCCTTGGCCATCTTTGATCCAAGCGGAAAGTTAGTGTGTTTCAAAGGGGTATGTATTGGTCGGTCAACGAACAACATTGCTGAATATGGCGCATTGATAGAGCTCCTCTCTGATGCCATTGTACATGGAATGTGCCAACTTGTCATCAAGCTAGACTCACAACTCATCATTCTACAGCTTACCGACATCTATTCCGTTTGGAATCTAGCTATCTATCGTATGTTCCTAAGGGTCAGGATTTTGGAAAGACAGTTTGATTCTATTCAATATCAACACATTTCCAGAAACGTAAACACATTAACTGATTCATTAGAAAATTATGTGTTAGATAGACATTTGCAACATTTATAAAAGAAAAGCATTTCATCAATATTTGCATCAAGATCATATAACTTAACCGAAATAAAGCTCCGATGCAATGAGTGCTAAGTGAACTATTCAAAAATCATGAGAAATTAAAGTCAGTTACGACTACCTCTCATGGAAATGGTCATACGTGAATGACTTACTTAACGCAGTTGAATCCCAAAATCATATCTAATATATATAATTGTTTATATTTTTTTATATAGTGTTTTGTGTCCACAACAAAATCAGTCATACGAGCCAAAAACTCAAAAATACAAGAAGGCCCCCTAAACTAATGGTGCTGGTGATAACAAGTCACTGCCTGTGCAATCATACGCAAAAGCCTAGTCCATCGGCTCGGCACGCCAGTGGTATGATGTTGTAATCTCAGAGGTAACTCATCGGTCCTCACATCCTGAATACCAAGGGTGAGACCCTCGATCTGATCCTGCAATACTACAAGGGTCTTGGGTACGTCCATATCATGAAGGACAACCCTCCCTACAGCCTCTCCTGCTGGAACGGCAGTTGCTACTCTCGGGCGCACTGTTGATTGCACTGGTCTAATATCTGCACAAACACATGAGTTTTGATTAGTATTTATAAACATTTAAAAAGCACAAGAACATTATAAAAGCAATGAACAGAGACATGGTCAGAGATTTTTACCTAGGACACCCCACTGCTCGCCAGACAGCAGCACCAAATCTGGGTCACCCCGGAAATCCATCCCAACATATAGATACTTGGCATAAACCATCTACTGACGGTTGAAACACTCAAAGAAGGCATCAGAGAATGAAATTTGTGACTAACCAGCATGTCTAGCCATGAGATCGACCCATATCTACATCCATGGTTCTGTCGGTGCTGGCACTCCGAGTGAAATGTATTGTGGCTGCATCAGTGGGATCTTCTCTAAGGTGAACGCAGTCAGAATAGAACCATAACCAAAGTTCTTAGATCTTCCATTCTTCACCTTGGTAAGCTATTCTTTTATCACTAGAAGTACTACATCACACCATTTGAATGCCTTTGGTTCAAGGCATTCCAAGGCATACTGCATATAGGACCTGTTGGCTAAGTGAAGGGCCACGCTACTAAGCAATCTAGAAAAGGTGAATAAGATAGTCCTCAAGGACCGATCAGTGACATCTCGAATACTAATCTTGCCATCCTTGCTCGGCTAAGATCCATCTCTACAATATCGACGAATATAATCCCTCACGGATTCGCCCCCATGGGTGGAACCTGATAATGAGAGAAGGGCGCCATGCCTCGATAAACCGGTCAAAAATTAGATATCCTCAACAGTCAAAGGGATGGATTTACCTCTAATCTGAAACACTTGGTTGGTAGGATCCCATGCATCAAGGAAATATTGCAACAAGTTGATTTGTTGCCTCATGCTAGATATGCGGAAGAACTTGAGCAAGCCATAGTTCAGCAATGCAGTTACTGTACCTGGATCATGTGAGGCAACCATGTCCTCTTCTTCATACTTGCATTCACACCATGTAACGACCATCTTGCTCCAATGAATCTCTGAAAAACAAACAAGAGAAGAATTAGGATCCTGATTTGGCAAAAAACGGGCAAAATTTACATGAAAAATCACTGCAAAAACTTTCCTCCTTGAGCCCATTGCACCCTAGCTGTGTACTGGATGGGACGCATACTGAATCACCAATGGCAAGCCTAGCATGCATCGCACCTTTCGATGTATACTAGGTGCGATGGGAAGAGAACGAATTGTTCAAACCCCAAAGGCCCAAAAAAGCAGGAAAACATGCTCAAAATTCAAAAAGAAAGAATGCAATTTAAGAGCTTAGGTTTAGCTCCTACCTGGTCCAAACAATGTCGAAAATCGTCCACAGAATCTACTGGAATTAGCTGATGAAAATCGAGGGGGAAAAGCACCTATAAAGGTCCAACAATCCAAAATTCGAATGAAATGGTAAAATGAGGGGTAAAAACTACTTTTAAGTCACTTTTCACATAATTCAAGTAAGGTATTAGTTTTTAACTCATTTTTCAAGCATGTATTCTCATTTCTAATCTGTTTGATGGAGTAACTAAACAGGTAGTACGACCATTAAGAGAACATAGTGTTAACCGTGAATCAAACATATTTGACCATTATCACGAGAAGTTTTACGCGAAGTTCAAGCTCGTTAAAAAATAAACCTAGTAATGGGCATATGTTCCACAAGAGTTTAAGCTCATTAAGAAATGAACCCACCCTCGGTAGATAGCCATTGCAATCGCATAATTATCAGCTTTTGAACCTTGGTCGTGTTCTTAACATCACCTCCACCCTTTTTTAGCCAATCATACGCCTCCATTTGATTGTTTACCCCTTTTGAGGAACAGTTGCAATGAGTGATTCTATTAGCCACCTTCTTTACATTGTCGTGATTGAAAAGTTCCAAACCTTACCTGGAACTAGCTGCTATCCAAAAACATCACTCGTTCCTCAAAAAACGAGTCTCCTTTAAGCTCTTTTCATCTGACTTGTAAAATATGAAACGATTTCCGAGCAATTGGCCTCTCCAGATCGTTAAAGTGATTGGAAGTGCCATCCCTCCTCTAGATTTTAATCTTTTTGGACCTGAGGGATTATTACACAAAAAGATTGAGCACTTGTCTCATTTGGCTCGTTAAAACTATCGAAAAGTCATCCCTTTCGTATTATTTTATACTTTTTTAGACCTAAGGGATTATATTATGAAAAAGGATTACTGGAGTTTCCTTTCCATCTCTTTTTAGACTCTCTAAAATTGAAAGGGACCGAGTTATATTTGTCGTTAAACTCGTTAAAACAATAGAAACGAACTTGTCCATATAGACAAGAGCGAGTTTCACTGTCGCTAGGCTCATTAAAACATAGCGACGGGTTTTCCCGAAGGGAAAATTATAGAACAAGCATATGTTATCCTCCTCAAGCTTGAAAAAAATAAAGAGGTACTGGTCAGAAATGACTGGGGAAAAATTGGGAAGAAAACTTGAAGAAACTTTATTGGTATCAGGTCGCCCTTGAACATGACACTTTCACTCCATCACCATGATTGAGTTGGGTTGGGTTATTTCGTTCACCGGTCATATCACCATTGGTCCTCCGTACCATCAATTTTTGGGGTTAATGCTACCAATCCACTCCAGTGTCGCCAATATGTTCAAGAGAAGTCGCTCAGAGAATTCACCAACCCAGCTTATATCTCATTCGCTGCAATACCTTCACGCTTTGTTCTTTCATGACTGCCACCCTGAACCTTCTATCATCAAATCATTTTCACCTCCACAAAATCATTTGCTCCATTTCGTGTCGTAGATGTGGGATTCATTAAGGCCCTCCTACGATGAGTCACTTCTTGTTGACATCAGCTCATTATCCAAGAAGTTGACCTAGAAACAACCCTTTCAGTACTTTGAAGCTTGCATGCCTCAATGACAAGTTTCTCACTTACGGCGAAAGGTTCACATCGATGGCCTTCGACCCAAAGATTTTGCGTGGTGTTCGACATCAACTTGTGTATTCACACCACATGAATTGTACTGCAGTACCTTGAGGGTCATCATCATTATCAATGATTCCTCTCGTGCCTGTTAACATCTTACATCATTGGTTGGTAATTAGGCGATGTCTTTCCATGTTCAATGCCAGAACATCTTTTCACATGGATCGACTTGTACTTCGGGCGAAGATTGAACAAGTTTGAAGACCTCGGATATAGTTTCATCCATCCAGGCTGCGATATATTTAGGAAAATAAGGACATTAAATGTATATCATAGTTGCAAAGATAATCATTCAAACTAAGAGATGATGGCTCTACCAGAATCATGAATCTGCCACACAGATAGTTGTCTGTCCTATGTA
This sequence comes from Pinus tabuliformis, assembly GCA_031772625.1. Lineage (NCBI taxonomy): Eukaryota > Viridiplantae > Streptophyta > Pinopsida > Pinales > Pinaceae > Pinus > Pinus tabuliformis. Next base: position 1,413,513,692 of record CM062820.1, on the reverse strand, counting down.
CATGAAAATGAATTTATAAAGTTGAGCATGGGAATGCCCACCTCAGCTAGATCATGAAAATATTATGAAGATAATGTATTGTATTGTATCTTATTATAGGTCACCTTCCAATTTGAAAAACCTCGGATCCTCATGATAAAGCATTTCACTTGACATCAAAAGATTTACGACCTCATGCTTTAGGGGGAATTGTTATAGACATATTTGGGAACTGCAACCCCAATCACATATGTATATAAAACAAGGGCTTATAAGCCCCTAAAAGTTTTGTTTCATACCCTAAAGGAGCAAGGTCAGTTGATTACATCATCTCCCAGAAGTTCTCCCTAAAAAACTACTCATAACTGGTCAAAACAAGACCATACAGATTGCTCAGTGCTAAGGTTATGATGCATCTCACCTGCCACATGCAAAAAATGCGATGCATAATGAAAATCCCTTCTGTAGGGTGCGATGAGCGAGAGTAGACAAATGGCAGAGGCAGTTGGCTAGGTGGAAACCCAAAGAATCTTCTAGCAACTACCCATTTGACACTTGCCTCTTTGAATTCACCCAAGGATGAGTAATAGATCATGAAATCTTCAAGTGGAACCAAGAATTATTAGAGAGATGACACTAATAAAAATCCCAGAAGCTGACTCACCCACCCGCAAACATCTATATATGGATCCCTCATCCTAGAGATCCAAAGGCTGGAACATTGTATTTTGTAAGGAAGTGTTTTTGGTTTCTCTATGTAACATTGTATTGTTGGGTGATCTAAGCTTTTCATGAGGTTAAGAGGGTTTTCACGCTGGGAGGATGGCACTGGGTCAGACCAATGGGTTGTAATCCTCTCTTCTACTACTTTTATCAATAAAGATATTTGAGTTTTCTTCCATATTCTTGTATATCTTTGAATCTTGTATTGATATATGCATTTGTATGGTTAATATACATCTGATCCTATATTGTTTATGGTTATAGATATCTATGCTTTGATGGTATTATGTTGCTTCGACTATACAGGTATTCTTTGAAGTGGGACAAGTAAGGAAGGAGTGGTGAAGCTCTGTCAAAGGAGGGAGGAAACAAGCAAGGAGCCAAGCGAAATACTGAGGTTGGTACTCTCTGCTTCTCTATCATCTGTCTCTCATAAAGGAAAACACAAGTGACTTTAGTTTGATTGTTTCTAATATAGCTACCCATCTTAGTGGGACTAACAGCTCTGAATGGACACTAGTTTTCTCGATAACACCAAGTTTTTGAAATACCTAGTGATAAAGATGCAAAAGTTGTTATAAACATGTTGAGTCTACCTCAAGGATGTTACCGTGTATTAGGTGATGATGATGAACATCGCAATGCTACTTAAGAATATGATGGAGAAATTCAAGAAAAAATAGTAGTTGTTGATGAAAAAACCACATACAAATTTTACAAATGCTAATCAAAATGAAATTTTTGAAATGAATATGATTGAAGGTGGTTGAGTGATGGGAAACATTAATGAGAAATTTGCATCGCCAAGCCAAGTGACCCTACATGAGTGGTTAGCGGAAACCATGATGAATATGAATTGAAATGATCTTTACGAAGACTAATGAAGAAATCCTTAACATGCCTTCATTCGTGTTGGGCCATAAGGTGTTCAGTTGGTGGGGACCAAAGTTACATAAATATTTTATTGTTGGTCTATTAAACTCCATAATTCAAGGTAGGAAGTGTTTTTTGGTTCGGTAATATACAACTATTCAGGTAAGAGAAAGGAAGGTCGGTACGTAAGGGGGCCCTGTTTCATTTTCCTACTTGCATAAAGCCTGCTTGAAGGCGAGGGATTTTAACAAAATGACTCAAAATAGAAGATTGCATCATAAGACCACAGGTAAGGTTCATGTGTATGGGATTCCCTCGATTCAACACTTCATGACATGGTAGAATGACATTCATAACTTATATATTTCTTGAAGAACACAGTGTAATGATGAAATATCATATGGAAGGATGAACTACCGGAAGGTTGATGGCTTAAAAACTACCCGGAGAGCAAATCAAAGTGTTTATAAATTTCCCCTGCAAATATAACAACTTCTCCTTACAATGAGGCTGCAAATTTGTAGAAGCAAGAAATTCCTTTGTCATAATTAGGCTGGCGTTTGATAAATTGGTTTGATATGGAATCAACAAGGTAGTGATGGAAACACTCGAGGAAAGAGAAGTTGGGAGAAAAGTAAAATAAAATTTGTACAAACATTAATCTCTCATAGCTTGACAAAAGTGGTAGAGAAAAGATTAATTTATCCTACCTTGACAGAACTGGTGGTAAAGATCAACACCTACAAGAAATTTGTTGTGGAATATTATCAAGACTAATAGAAGGATATGAAAGAGTGTACAGTAAGAACCTTGACAAACACAGCCACTGAAACTTGCAACATTGTTTGTGGGAAGAGAAAATTATGTTTCATTTTTCCAAACATGTATGTTAGTATATTACAGTTTAATGAATATGTTCTCCTATTATCATATATGGTTTCATACTTTAACAAAAAATTCACCAAGACATTACAATGTTTTATTATTCAGTGAAATATTTGCCAAGATCTTACAAGATTTTATAATCCAGTGAAAGATTTGCCGTGACTTTACAAGATAATATAATCTAGTGAGAGATTCACCAAAAAAATTATATATACATATTATATTATTGATAAAATCACCTCTCATTTTTCCTATGTATCATGGGGATTCACCCATTTATTATACATATAAATTTAGGGTGGTTCTTAAAATTAAAGCCTGATACCATGGTCACCATTTTGAATTTCCTTATAGATGTTGATATATTTTCTTTGGAAGATGTTGAGTTTGAGGTTAAGAGGGTAAATAATGTGAAGGGTAAGGATATTGACATCTACCAAGTTAAATTTTTTGAAATGAGATGGTCTATCCTCATCCCCTACATACACAATATCTTAAATTGAGTACTGAAATAAGGTTTCCTTCATGATTAGACACAAAACCTCATTATTCCTATCTTTAAAGGTGGGATAAAATCATTCCTTGTAATTATACAACCATTATGATTAGCCATGCTTTAGCGAAGCTATATGGAACGATTTTGGAAATGAAGATCAGCCTATGGATATAAATCGATGGTAAAATAGATAAATGCCAAGATGTGTTTAGGAGATATCATTCAACTATGAATGACCTTGTTACTCTTAGTATCATTGTAGAATAATGTCACAATAATTAAACATATCTCTACTATTGTTTTATTGACTTTATAAAATATTTTGACACTATTCCTAACAAAAATATGTGGAAGAGGTTAGAAGAGATAATGGTTCCTCTAGATTTTTATGATTGGTTAGAAGAAATTAAATGCAATATTGGAGTCAAGCAAGCGTGTCCCTTATCCCCTACCCTTTTAGGCATATACAATTATATGTTAGAAGAGATTTTTTAAGAAGCAGGTTGTGTTGGCCCCATGCTCACCAACATAGTCATAATTATTCTCCTTTATATTGAAAATATTATTCTCTTAGCAAGGAGCCATTAAAATCTTGGCAAGAGACTAATAATCCTCTAACAATTTTCCCTTCAGGATAACTATGAAAATTAATATTGAAAAAAATACAGTCATGATAATTAAATTTGAAAGGATCACATATGATACTTTCATATATGAAAACAACTGCTTGGAGGAAGTTCCTTCATAAAACTTTTTTGTACTCGATATCCATCACAACCTCAATGAGAGTTATAGCATCGAGAAAAAAAAATGGAGGATGGAAATATTAATATGAGTTTGAAAGAAATTTCAAGTCAAAAAATATTTGGATATGGGATAAAAAGAAACTCCTCTTTTAGGCTGTCATCTCGTCTATTATTTTATATGGATGTCAGGCTTGGAATTGCAATATATCCAAAGAGTCAGGGAGTAATATAGAACATATCTAAAAGAAATTTATAACATGTAGTCTAAAGATTAAAGGAAATAATCACTATCTTATCCTCTTTATTTAAGAAAGGTTTCACCCATTGAAAGTATGGTTATGAATAGAAGAATAAATAAAACAAAATGGAAGCCAAACGATTTCGTAAAATTGGCTATAATCCTAGCCAAACCACCCATCTTCAGCTCAAGACAAGGATGGAACAAGGATGTCTAGTCTTTTCTTGAACATTGCGAAATAAGGGAGGATATGATTTTGATGAGTAAGAATAATATTAAAAATATTTGTACTTCAAAATTTAAATAAAAATGTAGGGTGATAAAGAGTTATAGGGGAAAATCAAACTAAGATGTTATAAGGAGATGATCAATCCTAATCTTGAAAATCAAAAGCTTCTCTCCTTCTTGACTAATGTTAAGAAGAAAATGAATATTTCTAAAATAAGATAAATATGCCATGATCTTCATAGTGAAACTAGACAATGGTTACCTCCGAAAACAACATGGGATGAAAGAGTTTGTCACCTTTGAGACACCAAGAGGGTTGTAGATGAAACACCCTTTGTCTTAGATTATCCATCTTATACTCGCATTCAATCTAATATTCAAAATATTTTTCAAACTACTAGCCTTCTTGACCTTTTAAATGAGAAAAACTAGGGTGATTTTGGAACACTTCTCTTAAGGCTTCTTGAGTGTAGAAATAAAATGCTAAAGAACATAATCATTTATTTATAGTAAATTTATTCTATTCTTCAAGTTCGTTTTCTTCTTTTATTAAAATTTTTTACCATTTATTTAAAGATTTTTCTAAAATTATTTTTCAAAATTTTAAACGAGAAGTAATAATCTTGCTCTATTTTGAAAAATAATTGTGAAATCTTTATATTCATTGCCAACATTACTAGATCATAATTTTTACTTTCATTCTATAAATGTTATGAAATTAGTAAAAAAGAAATATCATAAATATAAAATCTTATTGAAAAATCATTGTGCCATTAATCAAATAGATTTTTCCATACCAATCATAGCACATATTGATTGAGACTCTTCTTTGGTTTAAAATCCTATTTGTTTTTATGGTTGGATAACACATCCATCTTAGTTAAATTGCTATAGTTTGACACAAACTCAACTTTTTTTTGTTAGATAATGAATGCCCAAGTTAATGTACTTGTGGTTGTCACCATGATAGGTTATAGGTCATGGCATTAGTCGTCACTCCTAAAAAGTGATAGCTATCAAAATCAAGTGTAGCAAACCTAAGGCTCACGATGAGATATAAATATTTATATCTTTACATATTATTTGGGTTGCACAACTTTGATAAATATAATTGGTTCTTTCTACATCATTTCTCTACCTCATTTAATTAGTTGAGTACCATCATTTTGAAAATTGATTTTTTCTAATCATTTCTGTAGATGAGTACAATCATTGAAAAATGAAGGCCAAAATTTCATAAATATAATTAGATCCTTATACATCATTTTTCAACCTCATTTAATTAGGAGAGTACAATCATTAGAAAGTGAACCAAAAAAACGGAGGTAAACGATTTTATAGGTAGTAGTCATTCCTAATAACATAGCGACAAGAAATGGGATAATTGAAGTATTAGCGCCTAAAAAACGACAAGGAAAACGGAGCTATGCTGATAAATAAAGGATTATGACCTAGATTAGGCAAAAGCATACCCACAAGTAAAGGTATTTATGATAGTAAATACGAGATAAGCACCAAGTAAAGGCATTTATGCTGATAAGTACACGACAAACACCTGGAAACTTAATAACGTAGCGACAATGAAACGGATCTGTGCCGTGAAATGCGGGATTAGCTCATAAGGCAAGAACAGCAACTAAAGGGATATTTGCTTATGAATAAGTAATGGAAAAGTGGCCAGAAAAGGTGGGAATGTGTACAACGAAAGGAATCTACGACCAAAAAAGAAAGGAATGGCGCAAATACCTGCGAGGGTGTCCCAAGAAGTAAATGTACCGAAGAACAAACGTTGGGAAGAGGAAGCCGGAAAAATCTATGGGGGTAAAGTTTTTATTTTATAATTAAAATCTATGGGGTAAAGTTTTTATTCTATTGAAATTTGGTCGAGGTTTCAAATTAACTCTTCATCTTCTTTATCGGGTGAAAAAATTAATCTTCTTAAATGTTTAAATAACATAGATGCATCCTCTCCAATTAGTAGTAGGAAGCTAAAAAAGGATTAAAATAACTAAGCTAAATGAACCAATAAAGATAAAGTCAAATAAAGTGACATAGAAATGAAAATACAAAAAATAGAAAATAGAAATGAAAAACAATCGAGAGGAAAGAGCAGGAACGAGCTCTTGCTTAATTTCCAACCATCATCCATGTTGAGATTGATCGCATGTTTCTTAATCTCAATGGTTTCTCTTACCTTCCTATGTTGGAAGTGATCAACCCTTGCGATTACTTGGGAATCCTCAATAGAGACATGGTGCTTATACTTCACTGCATGTTAGATAAAGCTCAGGAACGATTGTGCCCAATGTGTGTTGCATGCTCTTGGATTCTTTGGTTAATGGATTGTGCCTAATGTCTGTTGCATGTTCTTTGATTCTTTGGTTAATGGAGCTAACAGTTTCACCTATGTAAGGAATCCCACACTAGCAAGGAATTGAGATGAAAGTGGTCTACTTACCTTTGTCTTGCGGATGAACCACATTAGTTGGTTCAACTAAATCTCAATAATGTGATTATTTTGAAAAAAAATCTCATTATCAATATCGATCTAGCAATAATAATAAAAAAATTACAATTTAATTACTTTTTATGTTTTTTTTTAATTTTAACAACATGGATATATCATTAAGCAAGATTTTTTTATCTTGCTTATTATACATTCGTGTCTATAGGAATGAACAGAGCATTTCTTTTTATTGTCACACTAGTTGATAATTACATTAAACTGAACCCCAAAATAGGCATGCCTATAAACATAACAAAATTGAAAAGGAAGTTTTTAACTATTTCTTATTTTGATTGTATTCACCCATTTTGATTATAGTTAAAATAATTTCCACATATATATAATATTGATTTGAAAAACCATTTTCTTGGTTTTTTTAGTCATTTGGTTATATCATTTTTTATTATAACAATGCTACATAATTTATAACATATTTATAATATAAGAGTTATCAAATGATTTATTTATATAATTTAGATGGCTAACAAAACATCTATAAACATCAAAAACATTTAGTTCAATATACATTTCAAATTACAAATTTCAAAAAAATAAAAAAATCATTAACTAAATTATAACATCATTAAATTAAAAAATAAAACTATTATATATAAATACTAATTAAAATTATTATTATATAAATCAAATCTCTATCTTCCGCACAATAATTTTTAATAATTAATCTAAAATCTTAAAAACTCTTCCAAAATTTCATACCTAATGCATGTATTAAAATAATTAGTTCAAACTCAATTATTTAAAATTACATTACCACCCTTTGCTATACAAATTCCCTATTAAAAAAAACGGAGAACCCCATAAAGTCACACGGTTAGACTCTTGTATATCAAAGCAAAAGGATGTTACGTGTACCTACATGATAAACGGATAAGAACTATAAATAGAATAATTAAACCACCCCATACGTACATGATACACGAAGTGGCAGACCAGAACGCGCGTTAAGTCATATTATTGATTAATCACGACATGAGTGGGTGCATGACGCTCTATATATAAACAATGGCAATATGGTTCCAAGGCACAAATTTTAGTTCGTTATAATCTTCACCTATCACAGTAGGCCGAAAGGTATCATACCGTAGAAGCCTAACACAGTAGGCTCTAGTTTCTGTTGCACCGTTGGTTTCCATGCGCAGACCCTCTCTCAGTTCTACTTATGAGCTGAAGGCTTTGCATACGGAATGGACAAACGGAAGTCCGCAACACGTTTTATAAGCATGAGATCGACCACCTCTGTATCTAGCGATGACGCTGAAAGAAGACGCGTAGGCGATTATCATTACAATCAATGGGACGATGATGTCATAGACTCTCTGGCAACGTCTTATGAGGTCGTTAACTAATTTCATAAAAATTTATTCTTCTGCATATTCCTTTTTTCGTTCAGAATTAGTTTACTGTATTTAATGTAATGTCATTCAGGCACCTTCCTACCGTGAACCTCATCATAGACTTATTGGGGAAGTTAAAGAAATGTTCAATTCGATGGCAGTGGAGGATGGAGAACTAATCAGTCCGCTCAATGACCTCCATCAACGTCTTTGGATGGTCGATAGCGTTGAACGGTTGGGGATCGATAGGCATTTCCAAAATGAGATCAAATCAGCATTGGATCATGTTTACAGGTCTGTCCCCATATCATCATCATGTTTAATCTCTGCTTTATACATCGAAAACACACGATTATAACAAGAAAGTTATTTGGTCAGCAGCTATTGGCACGAAAAAGGCATTGGACGTGGCAGAGAAAATGCTCTGATTGATCTCAACTCAACGGCATTGGGACTTCGAACTCTCAGACTACATGGATATCCAGTGTCTTCAGGTATACATACATGTTTTATTAATTAATTACTCTTTGAACATTCTCATTATAACTGACAACTGCCATTTACGAGGACGCATTGACTGATAATCCATCATACATTAATATCAGTTGTGTTACAACACTTCAAAGACCTCAACAAGGAGTTTACCTGCTCTGCCATTCAAACCGAGGGAGAGATAAGAAGCGTACTCAATTTATTTCGGGCATCCCTCATTGCCTTTCCCGGCGAAAAACTCATGGAAGAGGCCGAAATCTTCTCTACAATGTATTTAAAAGATGCCCTACGAAAGATTCCGGCCTCTAGTCTTTCACAAGAGGTGAGCCAGTAATACTAATATCACATCAGCTAATTATTGGTTGGCATCTGTGTTTTATAGTTTCAATTTTGTCGATGGCAGATAGAGTATGTTCTGGAGTATGGTTGGCACACAAATCTGCCGAGACTGGAAGCAAGAATGTACATGGAAGTATTTCCACAAGACACTATATATGAGTAGGTTCATTATTTCACCATGTAACATCCAATTTTAGTTGCATATCCTAAAGATTTAGTGTTTTTTTTTAAACGTTTAATTGAATGCAAAAATGCTCCTCGCCTAGATAAAGCATATATGTTGAGAGAAATACTACCCGCTATCAAGAAATGTGTCTTTTAATAATTTAGTTTCAGTGGAAGTTCGCCGATTGATGCCCTTTTTTTTTATCGACGACGCGCCATATCAACAGGAAGAAACTGTTAGAACTTGCGAAAATGGAGTTTAACATCTTTCACTCTTTACAAAGGAGAGAGTTACAATATCTCTCGAGGTAATGAGCTGTCATTCGATATCGTCCGAGAAGTAATTCAATTTGAGTGGTAAGAAGATCAACAGGATAAATAAATAAAGTTTGTTTGTGCAGATGGTGGAAACATTATGGGTTTTCTCAGCTGGCATTCACGCGACATATTCCCGTGGAGTACTACACTTTTGCATCCTGCATTGCCAGTGATCCTCAACATTCCGCATTCCGACTTGGCTTTGCCAAACTGTGTCAACTTGTAACGGTTCTCGACGATATCTACGACACCTACGGGACAATGGAGGAGCTCGAACTCTTCACCTCAGCAATTAAGAGGTGATAATTGCACTTACTTCGGGAAACCTATTTTGTTTTTGGTTTTTTTGGGCGATGTAGTGGTCGTAAAATAGTTTTGAAAGCGATGGACCTAAAAAATCCTTGAAGTAGTAATAATTGTAGCACACTACATGCCCTTTAATGCACTCTTTAGACATGACTAAAAGTTGTGTAATGATCAGATGGGACCCGTCATCGATAGACTCTCTTCCAGAATATATGAAAGGAGTGTACATGGCCGTATACGACACCGTAAACGAAATGGCTAAAGACGCAGAGAAGGTTCAAGGACGAGACACACTCAACTATGTTCGACAGTCTGTATGTACCGTTATAAAGCAAATATATACAACTATGTTCTGACAAAGTTAAGAAGGCCAAGTATTTATTAGTTAATTTGTTTTGCTTGTCCTCTTCAGTGGGAGCCTTATCTTGATTCGTATATGATAGAAGCTAAGTGGATTTCCAGTGGTTATCTGCCGACGTTCCAGGAGTACATGGATAACGGCAAAATCAGTTTCGGTTCTCGCATAGTCACATTGCAACCCATCCTTACTTTTGGCGAAGCCCTTCCGCTTCACATCCTGCAGGAAATTGACTTTCCATCCAAGTTCAATGACTTATGTGTGTCCTTCTTCGACTGAGAGGTGACACTCGCAGCTACAAGGTAAAATCCAATCAAATGGATTTATTTATTCTTGGTATAATTTAGAATTGGGATACATATGACAGTGACATTGGCATTGTGAATTCAGGCTGACAGGGCGCGTGGAGAGGAAGCTTCGTCCGTATCGTGTTATATGAAAGACCATCCTGGAATCACAGAGGAAGGTGCTGTCGATCAAATCAATGCTATGATCATTAACTTAACCAAGGAAGTGAATTGGGAGTTACTCAAACCCGACAACAATGTTCCCATTTCTTGCAAGAAAGCTGCTTTTGACATTTGCAGAGTTCTCCTTCACGGTTACAAATACAGAGATGGCTACAGTGATGCCACCATTGAAACAAAGAATTTGGTGACGAGAACCATCCTTGAACCTGTGCCTCTGTAACCACACCTCAAATCTACAAGAAATTTCTCCTTAATTCAGGTTTCTGATGTTACTAAATAGACCTCGAGGTTGCATACGGAGGGCATCTTGGTTGGTCGACAGGTCCATGTCATATGTGAAGTAGGTGTAGTAGTGCATTAGGAACAGAGAGGATATCACATCATGACCTCGAGGTTGCATACGGAGCGCATCTTGGTTGGTCGACATGTCCATGTCATATGTGAAGTAGAGCATTAGGAACAGAGAGGATATGACCTCATAAATCATGTAGTAGTCTTTAATTATATTTTTGATGATAGAAATAAATTCAGAAATATCAAAAAAAAATTCAAGTCACTCAAGATTTTAACAACTATAATTTAAAATTATAAAAATCTCGCTCAAAGTTTATGTTTATCAAAATATAGAAAAAATTTCCATAATTTTCAAAGAAAAAACAGTAGAGTTAGACTACAGCCATAAGATATGTGGCCATATTGTTGATTAAAAAGTATGTGCGTTCTTGTTATTCTATTTTATTGATTAAATACGATATCATTTCCATAGTAATCAACATAGAGAAAACGGTAACGCTTGTAAATTTTAGAAGCAGTCACATAGATTTAACAATTGGGCAGCGCGATTGCACTATGAATTTTAAAATTCGGAGAGCACATATTAAAGGCGAATCAAGTAGTGTAAGTTGCAGAACCAATCACAAAAGATTTAAAATTTAGACTGCGCATTTCCAATCCGAATTTTAAAATTCGGAGAGCACTTATCGATCGCAATTATACATTTAAAATGGATTTTATGATGATGCTTTATTTAAATGCAAATAATTATAAATAAGGTTGAATCTTTCGATTGTCAATTCATAAAGGAAAATTATTTTATTTTATTCTATGAATAATTTAAATTTTAGATTATAAATAATTTTTTTATTGGCAGAAATTTTCTTTTTGGTTTTAATTTTCTTTAAAATCATAATTAAAATTAAATTGCTTATTAATATTTTCTTTAAAATCATAATTAAAATTAATTTGCTTATTGTTATTATGAAATAATAAATTTATATTTTTTTTAATTGGTGGTTTTTATACATATTGGTTCAGACAAAAAAAATTGGCTGGATGTGATTTTTGCCTTGTAGCATTTGTGGAGAATCCTCGAGAAATATTGACCAAATCTAGAAGCATTTTATAACTTATAAACTCAAAATTAAAAGCAACACACCCTAACTTATTCTCCGTATAGAAGCTAGGCTTTTGTTGTACAACCACAAACTCAATAATACCCCACCCTAGAATATGAAAAGTATTTGTGTGTTTTAACTAGCTCAAAGAAGAAAATTAATATACCCAAGATTAGAATGAACTCTCATCAACGAGTCATTGTGGAGTTACTAAAACACCATGGACGGAAAGTTTGTGCCATCTCTGTGAGATATAATATGAATATTTTTATTAAATAAATAATTTTAAAATAATATTATCAGTATGAAATAATATATTTATAATTTTTTTAATTACAGTTGTGATTCAAAGGTACAAATTTCAATTTAATTATATTTTAAATTTTTTAATATGAATATTTTTATTAAATAAATAATTTTAAAATAGGTTGTATAATATTTTTTAAAATAAAAAAAAAACACTAAACTTACACATCAAGTTGAATATTTATTTATTTTTTTAACCAAATTGGGTAATTTTATTATTAGGTTGAGCTTAATCCAAGATCAACCTATATTTTGGACAAAAGAACTATGAGTTTATCAATAGGATGTTATCACTAGAATTATATACTCACCAATGAAATGCTATTACCATTTTTTTTTTATTTTCTTGTCATGGAAATAATATGTATTATCATCTTTTGTTAATATTCAAATATGAAAAAAATTAAATAAAGATCCTCTTCAACACACACACACACACTATATATATATATATATATGGGGTAAATCTAGTTTCATTAACTTTTTTTTTTTTTTTTACTTTTATTGTGAAAGAGATATCTACATAAATAAAAGCAGCATGTGTACTGATGGAACTATCTGAAATATATGGAAGGAATGTAAATGGAAATTTACAAAACCATGATTGAAATGGTTCAAAGAGATAATTCCATGATTTATTTATTTTGTGACTATTTAATGGAAAGTTTATTTTGATTTGCATACAAGAGTATTATATACACTTCACAGTAGATGGATTAGACTAGTGGAGTGAAGTCATGCATGGTAACCTTGTTATCATCACTAAGCTCGTTTCCCAGTGCATGGATGAATTTTATTTATGCCTCGATGAGTTTTACTTATCTCCACTTGAGTGACACAAAGTTCATGACTACTTCACTAAGTGACTACATGACTACTTCACTAAGACTAGGTGTAATTTTTCTTGAGTGGATGTCCTCATCTCTCTTAATTCAATCTTATGGTGCTTTGTTTTATATATGTAGACTATATCATATGTAATTTGTATTCCTTTATTTATTTCCTCTCAATAGAATTCATTTATTCATTTTCTTAATTTTTCATTATTCTTTCCTACATACAAGTTCTTTTCATGGCCTTCTAACAATATCCACTATGTTACAGGATGTCAAAGTCTACATGAGTTGAGAAGAAGGAGCATAAACAACCTTTTTGTAAATACTAAAAATTGCATCTATTGGAAAGAATGGAGTTTATAGCTTCTGCAATAATCACACCATATGACTATTTCAAATTGAAGTCAATAATTCTACTTCTACTTAGAAGTATACGCTTGTATCAAATAGCCATGGTAAATGGGATTGCTAAATTTTGTAGTTGTTAATTCTAAATGTTTCAACTACAAAATGATGAGGCCTTAAATCTCCTATTCTTATAAAATATTTTAGAATTTTTGTGTCATGTTGAAGCATGCACCACTTCAAATGAAGTTTGGACCACTTTAGAGACTCTCTTTTGGAAGCGTGATGGGATGCAATGATGGGTATAGCCCTTACAACTTTTGGATTAATGATAAATAAGTTGATTGGATTTTTTATGAAACCGTGGTTGGTTGACTTTAATGCAGTGATATTGTTGGTTTATGGCGAGGCTTTGTTCCTTCCCACTCCTTCTATGCCCAGAAACCCTCACTGTTCATTTTTTTGTGTAGCTATGCTGCTGGTGAGGTCTCTTGTTCTATTATAAGAGGGTTTGCTCTGTCACTTGTTTGAGATTTCACTTTTTCTGTGCCTGGTTTGCAATGTGGTGTGGATTTTCACCTCTGGATGATGTCTCATCCTGTTCTGTGCTAGGCTTCAAGACCTTGGTGTGAAACCCTCGATATTGGTCTCTGTGGTCAACTTTTGCTTAGCTATACTTGTATTCTCACTTGTAGCTTTTGTTTATTTGTCTCCCTTCCATGCGTTGGCTTCACACGTTGATTATTTGTTTGGTTTTGTCTCATGTTGTGCCCATGGAGTCGCTAGGCTTCTCGCTTCCGCTCGGAAGTCACCCGAAGGTAAGCCCTCTCTTTATGCTAGTCACTTTTACTTTGTTTTTATCAAGCACTCACAGCCTATTCTCCTCGTGGTAGCGAGTGACTTTGTGGCTGCGACCTCCACTCTGTGGCTTCTTTGTCGGCTTACACACGCTCGACTCTTCCCTGGTAAGTTCTCACAACTCAACCCTCTCTTCTCATTACAATCTATTAACGTAGTTGCAGTTTTCTTGTGCTTCATTGTTGATGGCCTGGTTGTTGGCCAACACAGGTGAGCGACAGTATGCTTGTGGTCCTCACTCCGGGTCTCCTACACTTGAACTGGGTAGGGTCACTCCTTGGTGTCTTTCTATTGTTAGACTGAAGGTTCACTGCTCATACGGATTTATGAGTCTTGGTTGTAGTTTGGCTTGGCTCTGCGGTCTATTATCACTATGCCTGTGGCTCCATTTCGACTTTGCTGTTTGTAAATTATGTATATATTTAAACAGTCTTGCAGTGACCTCGCGGGGGTTTTGCAGTTTGGTCGACTCTGTTCTATTTATTCGTCATTTGAACAATATACTATAATGCTCAACTTTTGACAAATATATATCTATATAGATTTATGTTGTGAATTTGATTGTTCAATTTTTGCAAAGGAAAATGGGAATGTATAATGTCTATACCTGAAGCTTGTCTCTGTGGATAATGGCTTTCTCGTTCCTTATATATTTGCTCTGTTTGCGCTACTTCTTGTCTAGGATCTCTCCTTGCTTTTGATGCTTACTATTCACCTACACTGTGTATATTTAATGTGCTTATGGAAAAGAAAAATAATTCAACAGTACTCTATAGGAATAATTCTAGAGCTGTAACATGAATGGATTCAGATGTTTGTCTTTAGAAAATATTTTTGTGGTTTCTCTGCATTCAATTCTATGATGGGAAAAATTACATTATTTGTTTCCTCCTTTCATTTTGTAGAGAACACTGGACAGTTTGCTAACTGCTAGTAGTTACAATATGTGGTTACACTGAATGGTTTCTGAATAACTGTCTTTTCTTGCTGTGTAAATTAAAAACAAATTTTAAATAAAACCAAAAAAAAAGTAAAAAGAAATATGTAAGAAAACATTAACATTGGTTGAGACAACCACTCCTAGAAAATGAAGACTAATGCAACTCAAACTCTTTGAAAGAGACAAACTTCCGGCCATGTCCTCCGTGAGCTGGATGCTCCTTCATCGGTCACATCCTTGAAATGAGCTAAACTCATTATAGTAGTTTCCAAAACACTCAAGACTTTTTCACAAGTTTGAAGCCTTGTTACTCATGTCCGAAGGATATAGAATCCACCAATCCAAGAAATAAATCCAATTAGTTATCATCATATTATCCAAATTGGGTCTACAATATGGTACATTTCTCTCCACCTTTCTTACAATCTTGACTTTTAATAGGAGAAACTTGTATGATTACCAAACTTAT
Organism: Pinus tabuliformis; assembly: GCA_031772625.1. Classification (NCBI taxonomy): domain Eukaryota; kingdom Viridiplantae; phylum Streptophyta; class Pinopsida; order Pinales; family Pinaceae; genus Pinus; species Pinus tabuliformis. The sequence goes on along the minus strand of CM062820.1, from coordinate 1,413,498,067 downwards.
GCCTTTATTGAGTCACCATACAACATTACAATAAGCTCATAAGGGTGAACTTTGAAAAGTTCAAAATCCCATGCACTTATTCAACATGAAAGAGCCAATACCAACTCAAAATCAAATTACAAATCCAAAGGAAAAGAGATGGTAAAGGGACATCCAAGAAACTAAAGGGTTGGTGCACATGTAAATGTAAATGTATTGGTATTTCATGTATTAATGTATTGGTTCAAATGTGATTCTTATAGATGCTATATCCTTGTTATTTTTGTTGATTATATGTTGATTATGAGTATGTTTTATCATAGACTTATGTATGGCTCTCATCATATTTTAATTAGAAAATGAATCTACAATAAATATATGACCTAATAGATAATAATACAATTATTGTGATAAAATATCAATGCTTCTTCATGAAGTATAAAACCCCTATCCTCTACATTGCATACCATTGCATACCCATGGCATCTTGGTTGGTGTACATGTCCATGTCATATGTGAAATAAGTATTGTAGTGGATGAGGAACACAGCGGATACGAACAGAATACGTATGTGGCCATGTTATTGATTATAAAGTATGTGCGTTCTTCTTATTCTATTTTATGGATTAAATACGATATCATTTCCATAGTAATCAACATAGAGAAAACGATTACGCTCGTAGATTTTAGAACCAATCACAAAACATTTAAAATTTAGGTTGCGCATCTCCAATCCGAGTTATAAAATTTGGAGAGCACATACGAATGGCAATTCTACAATTAAAATGAATTTATGATGATGGTTTATTTATTTATTTATATTAAAATAGTTATAAATAAGGTTGAATCTTTCTATTGTCAGTTCATAAAGGAAAATCATTTTATTTTATTCTACGAATAATTTTAGAGTATAATTTGTTTTTTATGGTTTAGTTACATATTGGCTCAGAATTTTTTTTTTTTTCTTATTTTCCCAAAATTATAATTGGAATTAATTTTTCTATTAATTTGGTTATTATCAAATAATAAATTTATAAATTTCTTTATTTACAGTTTTAATTCAAAAATACAAATTCCAATCTAATTAAAAATTTTAATATGAATATTTTTATGATTTTTTAAAATAAATAATTTTAAGTGATTAACATTTTTTAGGTTGTATAATTTTTTTAAAAACAATAAAAAAAATTAAACTTACAAAATTAAATTGAATATTTATTTATTTTTTGTAATTAAATTAGGTTGTTTTGTTATTAGGTTGAGCTTAATTTAATATCAACTTATATTTTGGATAAAAGAATAATTGGCAAGAAGGATATGCACATCAAATGCTATTTCCAATTTATTTTTATTTTTTTGTAATGGAAAGAATTTGCAATATAATCTTTTATTAATATTGAAATATGAAAAGAATTAAATAAACATTCTCTTCAACACAATATATGTAGATTTATGGTAAATCTAGTTTCATTTATTTTTTCTTTTTAATTTTTACTTTTATTGTGAAAGGGATATCCACATGAATAAAACCAACATGTGTAATGATCCTACCATCCAAAATATATGTAAGGAATGTAAATGGAAATTTACAACACCATGAGTGAAATGGTTCAACTATTTGTGTATTAATATTAATTTATTGTTGTATGTAAAACAATTATATATATATATATATATATATATATATATAAAAGCTAATTTTATATATATATATATATATAAGTTAATTCAATGATTTACTTTACTCTAATGGTTATAAGTAAAAAAAATTGTCTCTATTCCATGGAAAGTTTACTGTAATTTGCATATAAAAGTATTATGTACACTTCAATGTAGATAGATTAGAGTAGTGAAGTGGAGTCACGCATGGTAACCTTGACCAAGCTCATCTCCACAAGTGTATGAATGAAATTTATTTATGCATGGATGAGTTTTACTTATCTCCACTTTCTTGAGAGACAAACGGCATGACTACTTCGCCAAGACTAGGTGTAAACGTTCTTGAGTGCATGTCCTCATCTCTCTTAATTCAATATTATAGTGCTGTGTTTTATTTATGTAAACTATATCATATGTAGTTTGTCTTCCTTGACAAACTGCATGACTACTTCACTAAGACTAGGTGTAAATGTCACTGAGTGCATGTCCTCATCTCTCTCATATTCAATCTTATAGTGCTTTATTTATTTGTGTAAACTATATCACATGTAATTTGTCTTCCTTTATTTATTTCATGTCAATAGAATTCAGGTGGATATTGGTGGCCACCTGCCAGGTCCACCTGGACCCCCACCATTGTCTTTCTCAGCATTTTCAGTTTCCTTAATTGTAGCACAGTTTACTATTTTTAGCAGTTTTTTCGGGTCCTGAACTTCCGGAGCCGTTTTGAGGCCCTAAACGACGTTTTTTTGGAATTCTGGGGCGACCGAGCCCTATGTTGCCCCCCAAAGTGGTAGTGGTAGTACTCGGATAGATCTTTCTAACAAGCTATCGTACGCGTCAAACGGAGATCGTATGCCAAAGTTACGACCCCGGGAAATTGATGTACCAATTTACCCAAACGGGGCCCACAATTTGGCGTTTCATCTTCTAGGGTTAGGTTTCGGTATGTGAAGGGTTTTCCATTATTTCTCAACAATAAATAGGCCTTCGAGCCTCATTGTAATACAGTTCGGAACAGTTCAGAGGCATGTAGCCGCCACATCTCTTCTCAGAGATAAGCTACCATCGCCCTAGCTGGTTTCTTTCCATTTCTGTTTGTAAGCATATTTCAATATTTTACAGTAATGAAATGAAGTATTATTTCCGCTGCATCTCTATTTTTATGGTTATCGCATCTCTGTATTTATGGTTATCTCTGTAATTTGTTGCGTTCCTGTTTAAAATCCGGATCAAATTTGTCTTCCTTTATTTATTTCATGTCAATAGAATTCATTTTATAAATTTTTCTTTCTTCTTTCATGTGTACAAGTTCTTTTCATGGCCTTCTAACTATGTCCACTATGTTTGGGCTCAACTACAATTAACGTGATATCAAAGTCAACATGAGTTGAGAAGAAGAAGCATAAACAATATTTTCGTAAATACTAAAAATTACATATTTTGGAAAGAATGGAGTTTATAACTTCTGCAATAATCACACCATATGACTATTTAAAATTGAAGTCAATAATTTTACTTCAACTTAGAAGTATAAGCTTGTATCCAATAGCCATGGTAACTAGGATTACTAAATTTTGTAGCTGTGAATTCTAAATGTCTCAACCACAAAATGACGAGGCCTTAAATATCCTATTGTTATCAAATCCTTTAGAATTTTTGTTTCATGTTGAAGCATGCACCACCTCAAATGAAGTTTGGACCACTTTGGAGACTCTCTTTTGGAGGCATGATGGGATTTAGGGCCACATCCTTCAAATGAGCTAAACTCATCATATAATAGTAGTTTCCAAAACACTTAAGACTTCTTCACATGTTCAAAGTCTTGTTGTTAAATTCCAAATGATGTAGAATCCACCAATCCAAGAAAGAAATGCAGTTAGTTATCGTCATATTATCCAAATTTGGTCTAGAGTATGCTACATTTCTCTCCACCTTTCTTACACTCTTGACTTTTAATGGGATAAACTTTTAATATTACCAAACTTATACTTTTATTGAGTCCCCTATAAATGATTACAGCGAACTCATAAGTATTGGAACATTGGAAATATCAAAAGTGCATGCACTTATTCAACATGAAAGAGCCAATACCAGCTCAAAATCAAATTACACATCCAAATGAAAAGAGAAGGTGAAGGAACATCCAAGAAAGGAAGGGGTTGGTGTGAGATAACAGTTCCTAATTATGACATGTTAGTAGCAATGGAAATATAGAAAAATAGAAATATGATAATTAAAACTAATTATTAGAGGTATATACAAATCCTTTTAATAGATAGTGTACAAAGATGAAAAGTAGACATAAAATTATCTTCCTATATAACTTTTACTTATAGAAAATTCTTCTAACTTAAAAAAAAAATATTTTTCTAAGATTAACGTGTTACTTTTTCTCTAAAACATAATGAATATCTTTGTGTTATGCCCTAATTTGGTATGAAAGTGACTCAACATTTTGAAATAAAATTGTATATTTGTATATCACAAATGGATCTTGTGAACCATTATTTTTCCCCACACACATAGATAGAGAGAGTTGAAAGTAATATATATCTATTTTTTGCACACAAATATCTATAAATATGTTTACCTTCATTAGCAATGAACTTGCAATGCATGTAGAGCATCGTGGTAGAAAATTAGGATCTTGAAATAGGGGATGTGCTTTTTATTTATTTAGACCAAACCAAAAGGTTTGTCAATCCAAATCTAAAAACAAAATGGCTACCTCATGTAGTACATAAGTGAAAAATGTATTATTTCCAAACATTTTTTGAAATTAGTAATGCATGCATATGAATAAAATTTGTGCATGCTAATAATGAACATGTGTTATATTAACATGCATGCATTGTACAATCTACATGCTTTATATAATGCACATGCAATCCATTTCCATCCTCGTCTATCGTTCTCTCTCTCTCTCTCTCTCTCTCTCTCTCTCTCTCTCTCTCTATATATATATATATATATATATATATATATATATCCTTCCCCTCTCTCACTCTACCTCCCTCTTCATCCTATTCACTCTACTTATTTATGTCTCTATTTTTCCTTATTTATCCCTCGTATATGGGTCTCTCTCTCTCTAAGACCCCCGCATCTCTCTATACCCCACACTACCTCTCTCTCTCTTTCCCTATCCCTTTATACCTCTTACTCTCCCTGTGTTTCCATCCTCCATCTTCCCCTAACCTCTATCTCCCCCTTTCCCTATCCCTTTATTTCCCTCTCTCTTCCTATGTCTCACTCTTTTTATCTTTCTCTCTACCCCTCTCTCTTCCTACACCTCCCCCTCTCTCCCTCCATCACCTCCCACTCTCCCCCTATCTATTTGTCTCTTTGTTCTTATCCCTCCCTCTTATGCACCTCGCTCTCTGATTTCCTAAGCCCCCCTCCCTTTTCCTATCCATTTCTCTCTCTTTTTCTCCACATGCTTCTCTCCTCCCTTCCCCTTTCCCTATTCGTTCTTTTCCCTCTCCTGAGCTTTTGACTCCCTCTTTCTATCTCTCTTCCCCATTCGACATTTCCTCATCTCTCTCACTTCTCTCTTCTCACATATCTCTCCCTCTCCCCCTCTATCTCTCTCCATATCTCTTCCTTCCCCCATATCTCTCACACTTTCTGTCTCTTTCTTCACCCATCTCTTTATCCCTATTGCTTCTTCTTATCTCTCTCTCCCCATTTGTATGTCTACCTCCTCTCTCTCTCTAAATCTCTCACTCTCTCTCTCTCTCTCACACACACACACACCTTGTATGTCTCCCTCATGTATCATTCTCTCTCTCTCTCTCTCTCTCTCTCTCTCTCTCTGACACACACACACACACCTTGTATGTCTCCCTCATGTATCATTCTCTTTCTCTCTCTCTCTCTCTCTCTCTCTCTCTCCCCCCATTCTTAGTCTCGATCTCTCTCTCCCTCTCTCCCTATGTGTCGCTTTTATCCATCTCTCTCTCCCTCATCAATGTATCTCTCCTACATCCCCCTCTCTCTCCCCCTACCCAAGCCTATTTCCATATGTCTCCCAATAACACACAAAATCTCTCTAACAACCTATTTTTTTTCCCTCATTTCACTTCCCTAGCCCTATCTCTCCCTCCCTCTATCCCTTTCCCATATCCTTATTGTCTCTCTCATTATCTCTGTCTCTCTCTCTCCCCTTCCCTAATTCCCACTCTCTCTTCCTCCCCCCATCTCTCTCTCCCTTACCCCACCCCTATATGTCTCCTTCTATTGGGACATGGTCCCCTGGGGTAAATTTTGTAATCACTTTTGTTAATTATGTAAAGTCTCCTCATTTTGAGGGGAGGAGAGTGAAGTTCATAGGAGTCAAAAGGGACTTTAGTCCCGTAGTTTTTTAGATGATAAGATGTTTTGTGACCCGCTCATGGTTAGCGTACCATGGTATTGTAAAGGAAGAAACTATATAAAGGGGACATAGCAAGTCATAGAAAGTAAGTTAATAATTGAAGATCATTGTATGGTCACGTAGTGTGAGGAAGAAAAGTCTGTTTTCTATACTTAGGTGAAGGGGAAGGCTCCTGCAATTGTGTGCATGAAGACCTTGGTAATTCTACATGCTGAGTGTGTGGGCCCCTGGAATTGTGTGTGCAAGGTAGAAGAGTCTATAACAAAATGATTATATCTAATAAAGACTATTTGGAGAAATAATAGTGTATCTATGCCTTTATATTTACTTATGAAATTTATGTGTATTCAGTCTGTTTTCTACATTTATCTGAAGAAACACTTAATTGATGCACGAAAGTGGTATATCTACACGTTTGCTTGATATTATTAATGTTTAAGGTATTCTACAAAGGGTTAGATGCTATTTTCTATAAGTTACTATGATTTCTGCATTTTAAGGGTTAGGGTTCATGAACGTTGGGATAAAGCCATAGAAGTAACAGAAACCCATCACACATACCTTTGGATGTAGAAACCTGGTTCTGTGATACCCCAATACTTCTTCAGAAGAGACTGCAACTTGTGCTATGCAGGTTGCTACCGAAAGGGCCAATGATTTAAGGTTTTTTTGGTTGCGTAGCTAACTCTGAACCTGGGTCAGAACACCTCGAGCCAAAAATGGTTCTGTTGATGGGACCGGGATATATATGAGGAATGTGTGATGTTGAATAAGTTGTTCCCAACTAAGAAATAAATCAAGAAGTGGATAGATTAGAAGCTACATGCATTTGGACCTAAGGAAAACATAAATCTGCACATGTCGAAGGAAGAGTGGCATAATAGATATATGTATAGAGATGAGGACACAATTTTCTTTTGCTCTTTTCTGTGTGAATTACACTAGTGGTTGTTGAAATTGGCAGATATTCAAGGCACGTGGAAATTAGACATCCCTATTGTGTGGGCTCTAGAGTTGGTAAGGCATCTCGAAGCTTCAGAAAATAATATCACGAGGGTTGTCCATTACTGGATCAATAACATTTTGGGTGGATTCATCGCTGAGTTCGCGATCGATACATCTACAGGTTATAGCAAAGCTGAACGACGATTCTTCAAAGGACCTAGAGGTAAGTATCTAAAATCCTCGAAAACATTGATTAAAATGCTACTGTGTGAGAAAAGGGTTATGCCATTAAATTAATGTTTAGAAGAGACCTAATGAGAGCTATGCAAAGTGGAAAAACATTAAGAAGAGATGAAGGTTTAGGTGTTGAATATAGTTCTTTGTTAGGAGCATCTGATAGTGATGAAGAAAGTAGTATTATGAGGACACCTCTAGGTGCGCTGTAGATGGTAAATTAGGGTATCACACATATACCAAATCCATCCACTCCACCTCCAACATCACCTCTGCCTCACACACCTACACCTACACCTCCACCTCCACTATTCAACATGGATAATGTGATGAAGCTGCCCATATTCAAGGGTTTGGCGAAAGAAGACCCTAAACAATTTTGGTTTGTAGCAGATGTTATGTGGAAGTCACAACATGTTACAGATTATGATTTGAAGAAAGCGCAGCTAGTTACAACACTGCAAGATAGAGAATTAAGGTGGTATATTAAGTATTGTCCAGCTCATCCAAATGTAACATTGGAAGAGAAGAAGAAGGCACTCAATAATGAATTTAGGAAACCTAATTCACAAGCCCAGTCTCTGAAGTAGGTTAAATAAATACAACAGAAGGTAAATGAGTACGCATGGGAGTTTGATCATAGACTGAAGTGTCTATTCCAGCACACTAATATGCAGATCATGGATGATAAACATAGGGATTGGTACATTGCTTTGCTATTTCCCCATTTGATATTGTCGTTGTCACAATAGAAAATTGGCACGCACGCTGAAGCATTACATTTTGCTATGAGATTGGAAACTTCAACCATTCAGGACATGAATATGGGGGTGCAACAAATTCAACTCTAGTTGGCTAGCTTACATATGGAGTTGCAGAGCCTCAAAAAAGGAAAGGAAGTCCAAACTAACGTTTGTGAAAAAGTTTCATCCTTGAAATGCAAAGGCCATGGTCACGATAACAACCATTTCCCAGTCTATTAGAATTATCTTATTGGGGAAGGCCCTATCCCCCTAAAGGTAGAAAATACCACTAGGCCGAGCACAGGAGTAGCACCATGGTGCGCTATTTGTCAGCTTATAGGACAACATGCGACATATAATTATCATCTACTACATAAGTTTGTACACACCCCCAACAGTTGTTTTGCAACTTCTACAAATCTATAGGTCATGATGAGTGCCATTGTTGAAGTTATGAATTGACGATGGATAGGACCCCTACGTATAGAATGCAGGTAGAGACTCATCCTCAACAAGATGAGGGCGCCACTGTGGCACGTGGAGGATTCCTCGCCGAGGAAGAAGAAAGGAGGTGCTGGAAGGGGTCTTGGTCAGATCATTTGTTACAATTGTGGAGAAGTAGGTCATTTTACACATGATTGTTAGAATCCAGCACACCCTTCCTCTCAATATTTTCGACAGTTTGACCATGTTATAGAAGATTTCTCATTACTTATTTCAAAGATGCAAGAAAAGAAGACTCAGACCCAACAACCTACGCAGAACATCCAAATGATGAGGTCGTAGCCTCGCAAAGGAGGGCCTAGTGTTAATATTGTTACGCGAAGTAGTGTAGCTACTGACGAGGATAAGGGGAAAGAGCTAGGAGTCGACGTATGGGTTGACAAGGCTACTGATAAGGAGACAAGACTCTATGTAATTAAGGTGAAGGTAATGTTTATGGAAGAAAAGAGGAGCTTCATAGAGAGAGGAGCTTCTACATAAATGACTCAAAATATGGGAAAGTCTGAAGAGACGAGTACTGTGCAGGAGAGAGACCCGTTATTATTAGCATCATTTTTAAAAACCTTTATGAAAATCCTAAGGGTTATGAAGGAAATAGGAGGAACACAAGAATTGATTGATAACTTCACTCGTAAGAATAAGCCTCTATCACAACAATGCGTAGTACATAAGGTGGGAAAAAGTAAGAAGATGATTGGTTGTGAAATGAGATTAACTCCCCAGATTGGGGAATATGAAATGGACCAGGCAATTCTTGATTTAGCGTCTAACGTAAATGTTTTGCCAAAACAAACCTGGGAAAGAATGGGAAGACCAGCACTATAGTGGTCCTTGATCCAGCTGAGAATGGCCAATCAACAGAAGATTATTCCTATGGGGCACCTACATGGGGTGACTGTGGATATTGAAGGGGCGCACACCAAAGCTGACTTTGAAGTGATCAAAATAGTGGATGATAATAACCCATTTACAACACTGCTTGGAATTAATTAGGCATTTGATATGAATGAATTCATATATCTCAAGAAGCGTAGTATGACATTTGAAAAGAAAGAACTAAGGGTGATTGTGCCATTAGAACCAGTTGAAGGTGCACGATATATTGAACCAGTCCACAATTATGAGGAAGACGATGCCATTGAGCAGATCTATAAGCTGACTGTGTAGGATGGGAAAATCACGTGGGAGAAGGACAATTGCTGTAATTCAGATTCAGATGAGGAGATCGATCACATGCAGAACTGATTGCATGAAGTATCATTCGTGCGCTGCAAGTGGCTTATTAAATCTCTACGATGTATATCCACCGAGGTACAAAATTTACCGTATTATGATGGTTTAGAGGATGTCAATTTACTTTTGGATAAATTTGAAAGGGATGTACAAGAGGAACATTTGTTCCAAGCACTAGACATTGCGTTGTGCTTGTCCATTGGTGGGGCATGCATAAAAATAGTTTCACAGATTGGAAGGAGTATCGAAGAATGATGAAGTTGAAGTTGGGGTATGCTAATACCTGCATTGAAGAGAAATACACAAAGAAGGACGATTCGAGAAATCATTTACCTCGTTGGACAAAATCATGGGGAGAAGAAGGCAACTAGAGTGGGTTCATATCTTCTGCCACACTTTGGATACAATCAAGATGAACTGGTATCTTGAAACGGTGCTGTGACACGGGACCGAAAAATAGGATGTTTTGAAAGAAAGTTTTTGCTAACTTTTAGCTTTTAATATGGGGTTAAGTGTATATATGAAGTACTGCAGGAGAGGTAAGCTACTGTATCCAAAATGGCCGAAGAACTAGTTCAATGGGTACAACCAGATTGGGGTATGCACCTGCGCCATGCTCTCAAATGCTACAATGTGACCGTGGACGATGGCAAGGAAGAATGTAGGAACAACCACATTCCTGAGTCCGAAGGACAAGGCAAAGTTGAGGGACCTAAGGAAGAAATCCCTGATATATCGAAGCCCTTAAAGACCAATAAGGTGAATATTAGATCAAAAGAAAAATCAAAGTTCACGAACATAAGTTACTATTGGGATGAAGATACAGTAGATAAGGTCGTGGAGCTATTGTGAGAGTATCATGACTTGTTTTCCATCAATTTCTCTGATCTAAAAGGGATAGTAGGGGATTTGGGAGTCATGAAGATCACTTTGAAGCCAGATGAAAAGCCAATGAAACAACACACCTTTAAGATCGATGATTTAGTGTTGCTATATGACAGTAAGTTCACAAAGTTACCAAGCAAATTTTAGATGCATTGGCTGGGGCCATATGTTGTGAAGGAAATTATAGATTTCTACACAGTTCAGCTCGAAAAGCTAAATGGGGAATTATTTCTCAAAAAGGTCAATGGGAGTCGATTAAAGTCATACAAGGGTGACCCTGCCACTATTCAATGACTATATGATTGCAAGAAAGCCTTAGTACTCCAAGCAGCTACAAGGAAGTACGTGACTATAAACTACAGTGCATGAAATTTCGAAAGGAAAATTGAAGGCATTGCATTATAATGTTGAAAAGTGTGAAACAAGAAATGCTTTTCGAGAATACCACAAGATGGTGGAGCTTAGTGGAAAGGAGTCGCCTTCACTAAGTGGGCCCGCAGGCAATTTATGGTGCAAATTCTATTTTTGGATCACAACACGAGTGGTCACAGCAGGATTGATCGCAGCAGGAGTGATCACAGCAGGAGCGATCACAACAAGAGCGATCACAGCAGGAGTGATCACAGCAAGAGTGATCAGCGTCTATTTTTAGACTGCTAGTCAAAAATAGAAAAGTCAAATATTATTGTCTCATAATAATATTTAGACTATAAACTTTATCTTATCCTCTTGGAACACTTCAGTTTGAGCTACAGATGTGGCACATGCAGCTGTCATAAGGAAATACGCTTTCTTATGGGTTACTTGAGCTATTGCATGAAGGACTTCAGTTAGAACTTCAGTGATTGAGTTCTTGTGGAGTTAGATGAGCAGTTAATGGAGTTGTGTTCAATTTGACTTAGTTGAACTAGTTGTATTTAGTCTAACTGATCAATAGACTAAGTGATGAGTTGTGTGAATTGATTGTTAATTAATTCACTAATTATTAACTCATAATGCAACTGAAGAATACATCATTTAACTCAGTGCATGTACAGTTCAGTGGAGATAGGTGTTAGAGGTTGAGATTGCTACCAGTTGTGCATGTGATTGTGCACATGCATGCAATTGAGTTATGCCAATGATCTCTGCGTAGTGTGGGCCAATACCAAGTGAAATATAGTTTGCGCTCACATGATTTACAATGTCGGTGATTTTCACAAGGTAAATAGGAGTTTGGATCAGCCATTATCATTCATTCTCTTGTAGGATTGTGTAGTGGAGGTAGGCAAAGCAGCAGGGGAGATTTGGAGATCAGATCTGAGCTATATTGTGTGTAACAGGTGGAGATAGTGCTGGATACTTGTGAGGAGTATTGTACTATGTATTGTTACATGTTCTAAATCAATATAATATACAGATAGTTGGGGTTTTTAGCGAGATGCTTTCCCGGGGAAAATACTGTGTTGATATGTGTGATTGGTGCTTCTATGTGCACATGTTATTATTTCTGCTTCTGTAAATTGATGATCAACATAGAGGAGGTTATGTATTATGCATGTATTCTGAACTAGTGTATAATCGGGATAATCTCTGTGAATATGTGTCATATTATTCAAAATTTCTAAATGGTATCAGAGTTGGTTGGTTTGTAGAAAACGTTCTACAGGATATCAAAGCGGGATTGATCATCAGATCCATTATTTAGAAAGTGTTTACATTTTATTTCTTCAGGCAGAGTCTGTAATCGGGCCAGGTAGCTTCTGAATTTATCCTTATTTTGGAAGGTGAGATACCCGGTGAATGCCCATACAGTGGATCTCTGTATAAGAAATACTTTGTTCTCACAAATCTTAGATCAGAGGCGGTTGAGTTTTGAGATGGTGGAATTCGAATTTGCAGCAGTGTTTTCTTGGTGTCAAAGTTGAAATGTCTTTCAACGGATTGCGATTGGAGTATGCCCTTGAGGGCAGCTCAAACTATATTGCATGGAAGGACAAGATGGAGGCGGTGTTAGATGATAATGGGTTGAAGGAGTTCATAGATGCAGATGTCCCAAAACCTACTGATGCTGCTCAAGTCGGGGATTGGCAAAAGAAGACAGCAAAGTGTCGAAGGATTCTGTTGGAGGGCGTGAGGTATCACATTGTGTCCAGCCTCCATGGAAAGGCTTCTCCATATTTGATGTGGAAAACATTGACAGAATTATTCCAAAGCAAGAGAGACTAGAGGAAGTTGGCGCTCAAGGATAAACTCAGAAACATTAGGTGTGAGAATGGAGACAGTATGCCCCAGTATCTCACGAAGTTCACCCAATGCCGGGATGAGCTGGGAAGTGTGAGGGTAACTGTTGAGGATGAGGATATGGTGAGTCTAGCACTCCTTGGCCTTCCTAAGAGTTAGCATAGCTACCAGGACTCGGTGAATGGAAGGGAGAAATTGCAAGGATGGGAGAGACTTTGGTCAGATCTTATGCAAGAGGAGATCAGACGGAGCACCAGAGACAGTTCTTCATGCATGCATGATGAGGAGAACTATGCCTTAGCGAGTAAGGTGAAGAATGGAAAGGTTGTTGTTGGGAAAAGTATCCGATACGGAATGCCCCTATCCCACTCTAAGAGGTGATAGTGCCTTAGCAACAAACAGGTAAACTTATTCGAGTATTCTTCTTTATGAAATGCAAGTGAGGAAGAAGGATCTAACTAACCTGTATCTTCCACTAGTTTGTCGATCCAAATCACTCCTCTCTTCGGTAGCTCCCAGCTTCTTGCTCCTTCACCGGCCCAGCTTCACTGAATTCCTGCAAGATCACAAGAGAGAGGAACTACACAAAGATACAGATATACATTCATAAAAAGCTCAAGATCAGATTAAGCTAAACATGTAAGCATAACAAAACATCATTGGTATACAACATGTAGGAGAAACTCAAATAGTTTATTGATAAGATAATAAAGTCTGAGAAGAGATACAACCAAGTGAGTTCCGATCCAGCATCTACCTCCCAGCAAAGGAATCCCTTCCTCTCCACCAACAAAGCATAAATCACCCAATGTGCTAATATCAATCTCAAACCAATAGCAATTCTCTGCAAAGTACAAAATTCCAGCCTCCTGAACCTCTGGGTGAGAGATCCATATATAGATGTAAGCAGAGAGGATAAGTCAGCTTACTTTTTGACTTGTGGCTTCTCTCTGTCAGTTCTTGCTTCCACTTGGAGGTTGAGAACCTCTTACTCATCACTAGTCGAATTCATTGAGGCAAGTGTCATTGGAGAAGATTCTGGAAGCTTCCAGGGTCTTTCCACCTCGTTGAATGAACTTGCCATTTGTCATTTCCCGCTCAACGCACCCTGGTAGTGCTTCTACCTGCGTTGCAGTGCACCTAGCCAGTGTAATCTCTGCATTTCAGCGCAGACAGCTAGTGGAGCCTCTGAATTGATCCTGAATTGACTGTTTCTGAGTGGTTTTTGGTGGAGAACTTCTGGGAGAAGCTGTCATTGGTTGACCTTGTTCGTTTAGGAGCTGTAACAACATCTTTAGGGACTTTGGATCCCTTGAATTATAGACATTTCATGCTCAATGCTGTAAGGCACAAAAATGTCTATAACAGTTGCCCCCTAAAGTATGAGGCCGTTTATCGGGTGAAATGCTTTATTAGGAGGATCTGAAGTTCTTCCAATGCTGGGAGGAGACCTGTAATAAGATACAATACAATACATTATTTTTCATACTGCTTTCATGATCTAGCTGAGGCGGGCATTCCCATGCTCAGCTTTATAAATTCATTTTTCTGTACATAGAACAGACAATCGTCTGATGGTAGACTGATAATTTTGATGAAATCATCATCCTTTTGGTAGGATTATTATCCGCTGCAATGATGTACATGTCAATGTCTTTATCTTTCCTGAATATATATCGCAGCCCGGATGGATGAAACTAGATCCGGGGTCTTCAATCTCGTCCGATCTTCACTCCAAGTTCAAGTCGATCCATGTGAGAAATGTTCTGAAGTCGAACATGGAAAGACATCGCTTGATTACCGGTCAATGAGGTGAACCGTTAACAAGCGCGAGAGGAATCACCGATAATGATAATGACCCTCAAGGTACTACAGTACAATTCACGTGGTGTGAATAAAGGACTTGGCGTTGAACACCACGCAAAATCTTTCGGTCGAAGGTCATTGATGTAAACCTGTCGCCGGAAGTGAGAAACTTGCCATTGAGGCATGCAAGCTTCAAAGTACTGAAGGGGTTGTTCCTAGATCAACTTCTTGGATAATGAGCTAATGTCGACAAGAAGCGATCCGTCAAAGGAGGGCCTTAATGTATCCCACATCAGTGACACGGAACGGAGCAAATGATTTTGATGGAGGTGAAAACGATCTGATGATATATGGTTTAGGGTGGTGGTCATGAAAGGATGAAGGATAATGTATGGTAGTGGATGGGACATGGTTGACTTCTCTGGATGACTTCTCTTGAACATATCGGCGACACTTGTGTGATGGACTGGTAGCATTTACCCCAAAGGTGGATGGTATGGCGAGACCATGGTGATGTGACTGGTGAATGAAACAACCCAACCCGACTCAGGCATGGAGTGGAAGTGTCATGTTCAAGAGCGACTTGCTACCAATAAAGTTCTTTGAGTTTCTTCCCAATTTTTCCCCAGTCATTGCTGACCAGTACCTCTTTATTTTTGTCAAGCTTGAGGAGGATAACATGTGCTTGTTCTACAATTTGCCCTTCGGGCAAACCCATCGCTATGTTTTAGCGAGCCTAGCGATAGTGAAACTCGTTCTCGTCTAAAGACAAGTTTGTCGCTATTTAATGCTTTTAACGAGTCTAACGACAAAGATAACTTGGTCCTTTTCATTTTTAGAGAGTCTAAAAAGGTAGGTAAAGTCAACTCCGAAAGTCCTTTTTCGTCATCTAATCCCTTAAGTTCGAAAAAGTATAAAACAATACAGAAGGGATGAATTTTCGATAGTTTTAACGAGCCGAACAAAACAAGCGCTCGATCTTTTTGTGCAATAATCCCTCAGGTCCAAAAAGATTAAAATCTAGAGGAGGGATAGCACTTCCGGTCGCTTTAACGAGCTGGAAGGCCAAAACTCGGCAATCTTTTCATATTTTACGAGTCAGATGAAAAGAGCTTAAAGAAGACTCGTCTTTTGAGGAACGAGTGATAAAACGGGTTAGCAGCTGATTCCAGGTAAGGGTTGGAATTTTCCAAGCATGGCAATGTCACAAGGATGGCTAGTGAAATCACTCTTCGCAGCTATTCCTCAAAATGGGTAAACAATCAATATGGAGGTGAATGATCGGCCAATGGAAAAGTGGAGGTGACGGTGCAAACACGACCAAGGCTTTAATGGCTGATAATGTTATATTCACGGTGGTTATTTACCGGAAGATAGTTCATTTTTTAACGAGCTTAAACGCGGAAAAACACTGCTCAGTCTTATGTTTATTTTTTATCGAGCATGAACTATGTGCTAAAACTGCTCAATTTTATGTTTATTTTTTAACGAGCATGAACTATACGCTAAAACTGCTCGATTTTCCAGTCATATGATAAGAATGTCTCATGTAAGATCCCATTTTTTATGGAGTTTGCGCCTCACAAAGCTATGCTCATGGAATCCTTTCTTTATGCAAGTTCGGAAACAACTAATCCTATGAGTTTAAAGGGTTAGACCTACAGGTTTAAAGGGAGGACCTAAAAATTTTAAAAATAAATAGCCGCCCCTCGCTTGTATTTAAAAAGGTTTGCATGCCCCCAGGTATAAAACAGAGTTTCAAGGTTACCCCTACTTTAGTCCGATAAAACATTTGTTTCAGCGAGAGAGGCCTACCTCTTACAGGTCACCCAAAGATTGTTCTATTAATCTTTCAAACAAAACACTTCTTCGGGAATGTCTACCAAGATAGACAAAGGTAATTGACTCAGTTCTGTCAACTCACATAACTTTGACAAAAGAATCTTATTCTATAATAACCCCTCTTCCAAGATGGACGGGGTACAGACTAGTCATATTCTCCCGCGGAAACCTACCCTATACCCAAAGTTTTCCTGCCGAAGCAAACCAGGACCCATGCCCCCTGGGTTCCAGTCATATCCCTCCAAATTACTCGCGCTCATCGCGAGGACGGACCGTGGGTTGAGACATTTCTTACGTGAAGAGACCATTTAGGGAAGGTATATGACTATTTGCGATGCGTGATCCGGGAAATGAAAGCTGGTCCACGAGCTTGACCACTCTTCCTTCGTGCGGAAAACACATTACTCTAAAGAGTGAGGAGACGATGGCTCCCATGCAATATATATAGTCTCGTCCAAGGAGTAGGTTATAATCCAAGGGTCCTTGAATGACCATCACGTTCATTTGAACGATCTTCCCTTTCAATGTGATAGGCACATTGGGGAGGATCCCTAAAGGTCGACTGGTTCCTTTATCAAAGCCTGTCAGATTTCTCATTTCAGGCAAAAGCACTGGCGAACCAAGCGCTTTCCAAGCAGTGGAGGAAAGGATACTCACAGATGCCCCTTCATCAATGATGGTGCCAGCCATGACCATTTTGTATATTTGGACGATAATTCTAAATGGTATGCTTGCTGGCAAACGGGGTCTGCCTAGTTGGTTCCAGTCGAAGGAGACAACTAGGTTGCTTGGTGGTGGGACCGAGTAAACGGCCGGGTATCGCTCTGACAAACTTCCTTCCTGCGATAAAGGAATGGGGGGAGTGCCCCCATGCTCGTCGGAGTCTGTGTTGATGAAGAGAATTTGGATGGTGTCATCTTTATTCTCTTCAGTGACTGTATCATTCAAAGATAAATCCTCTGAAGGCAAGACCGGGTCAACTGCCGCCTCGACCTTTTGACTTTCGTCAGGTATGGATTTAGCTGGTTCATCTTCAATGACCAGTGCTTCAGCTGACCACTTGAGCGGGCCAGCTGGATTTTCAACTAACAAAGGACTCGGCAAGAGTTTTTTATATCCAGGAGGAAGTCGTAACGGTGAAACCGGACGATCATCCAAAACTCTTTTCGCTTCGTCTAAGAAGGGACAACGGTGGATGACATGATTGCCTTCGCACAGTCTACAGGGGGATCTAGCTCTCCCTTTTTTTCCAAGGACTTCACTTTCGCTAGTTGATGGTATGCATTCAACATGGCTATCAGAGGTTGATGCTACCAGATTGTGCAAGCGGGGAGACTAGTCCCTTAGTATCCGAGGGATGCAGGGACAATCTTTGTGGAAGTGGTCTCCCTTGCATATGACACATGGCGATTTAGGCCTAGTTAATGCTGTGTGTGGATTTTTGTCAGACGACACTTGTTTGCCCCCAGTCGCTTTTGGATCCTTCTTCTTCTTCTCTTTCTTCTTCTTTTCCTTCTTCTCCTTAGGAACTTGGTTTTTTGTTTTACTAGTTCCGTCAAGCGAAGAGGAAGGAGGAGAGGAAGAATTAGAGGAAGTAGAAGGCTGGTGGGCAACTCTGGGCTGGTCTAACTGTTGATTCGACTGTTCAGGAATAGTGGTGTTCTGAACGACATTGGTTGAGAAGAGCCAGACCGGCAAGCCAATTGTTAGTCCTGGAAGCGACAATGTGGCCATATGGGGCGCACCAACATCTCCCCAAGAGGAGAAGGGACTAGGATTTCCACCAAGGGGAATTCCTTGGTTGGTGGGTTCCATTTTCTCAACTTAAAGATCAACGCAGGAAAAAGGGGTGATTGTTCCGTTTAAAATAAATTTTAATGATGCTTTAGACACAACTTGCTTTTTCAATTTTAAAGAGTCGAGAAAAAGCTAAAGATGACTCTAGTCTCCTTCGATGTTTTAACGAGCCCGAAGTGACAAATGCTCGGATGGACTTTTTCCGTTATAGAGTCTGAAAAAGGCCAAAAGGAACTGCTCTGGAGTTCTAGGTAGAGGGTGTGCCAAACTTTTCGCAAAACCGCAGAATACATTTTAAGGTACGGGCGGTCAATCTTCCTGAATGCTGTGTTCAGTGCATTGCGATCAGTAGGGCAGCCGACACGGCTTCCTAAGGATAAAGGTTTTATGCCTATAGGGGTCTCCCAATATATACTCGATGGTACGTGGGAGCACAATCCGTACTGGCGCTATCGTCCCTCGGGAGGAATCACCCAACCATCAGCAAGATCGACAGTCACCAGGTTTTACGACGCCGGAACACGTCTCTAGCCTAGACCTCTATGTTGTGCGTTATGTTACAAAGCGTTGTTAAGTTCATTCAATTTATTTTAGGTTGATCTTTCTTAGAAGTTTGCCTTTTTGGATCACCACGAGATGTATGATACAATTCCTAAATGCAGTCTAAAGATGATAAGCAAGCTTTTATATCTTTTCAACAATGAAAATCCTAGCTACAAGGGGAAAAGGAAGATACAAACTTTTCTCAAAGAGCATAGAGCACACTGTAATGCACTTTTCCCTAAATCAAAGCATGCAAACTATCAAAATGCAAATGCACAAATGCATGTATTTGTTTTCGCTTTCTTAATATTGATGCCTAAAAAGAAAGCTGTTGTACAAATTTGAATTCGATTTCAAGTGAAAACATAAACAAGTTCCTTTTCAAAATCAAAAAGACGATTACGACACTTTGTGATTTACTTGTTTCGACACTAGAAATGCATAAATTCAAACCAAACAACAAAAGTAAAAGCTAAATCAACTGTGAACAACAAACGAACTCACTCCTAAGATCAAAACGACACTTACGACAGGTCTAGATCTAAGGGCGACAGTATGACTAGTTTACTTTTATAATGGGAAACTGCAAATGATGTAACAAATACACAAAGAACAAATACAGTTTCTTTATACAACCGAGGCGGAATTGAGGCAAAGAAAAGGGGTTTCAGATAGGTACACTAACTGATAACAGGCTGCAAAAAACTGAGATAAAACTGAGCAAAAGGAAGCAGGGAACCACAGCTGCACAAGGCAAAGACTGATCAACGCACTCCCAACACAGAGGTTTTGACATTCAGCACAAGTAGCCTTCACGGGACCTGCGTTGAAATGCAAAACCTCTTCACAGAGTCTGCGCTGAAGCAGAAATGAGAGTTGTTTCTGGGTTCTGGGTTATGTTTGCAGTTAAATCAACAGTTTTTGGTCGGATCAAAGCTATCAATTAGGTACAATTAGGAGGATGATTTAAAGGAGGACTAAGGTCTATCACAAAGGGTTGTTAGAGCACTTATGGATCAGTTTGTTCAGATCATAAAAACAGGCCCAGTGATTGGACTAGAGTGGCAGATCTCTACTTTGCACTTGAAAATGGCAAGTGCATTTCTATTCGGCACTCCTGAGTTTACGAGAAGAACAACAATAGAAACACAAATAAACCAACAAGATACGATCCCCAGCGGGATTCACCAATTTTTTGTTGTGAAAAGTATCTGATACGGAATGCCCCTATCCCACTCTAAGAGGTGATAGTGCCTTAGCAACAAACAGGTAAACTTATTCGAGTATTCTTCTTTATGAAATGCAAGTGAGGAAGAAGGATCTAACTAACCTGTATCTTCCGCTAGTTTGTCGATCCAAATCACTCCTCTCTTCGGTAGCTCCCAGCTTCTTGCTCCTTCACCGACCTAGCTTCACTGAATTCCTGCAAGATCACAAGAGAGAGGAACTAAACAAAGATACAGATATACATTCATAAAAAGCTCAAGATCAGATTAAGCTAAACATGTAAGCATAACAAAACATCATTGGTATACAACATGTAGGAGAAACTCAAATAGTTTATTGATAAGATAATAAAGTCTGAGAAGAGATACAACCAAGTGAGTTCTGATCCAGCATCTACCTCCCAGCAAAGGAATCCCTTCCTCTCCTCCAACAAAGCATAAATCACCCAATGTGCTAATATCAATCTCAAACCAACAACAATTCTCTGCAAAGTACAAAATTCCAGCCTCCTGAACCTCTGGGTGAGAGATCCATATATAGATGTAAGCAGAGAGGATGAGTCAGCTTATTTTTTGACTTGTGGCTTCTCTCTGTCAGTTCTTGCTTCCACTTGGAGGTTGAGAACCTCTTACTCATCACTAGTCGATTTCATTGAGGCAAGTGTCATTGGAGAAGATTCTGGAAGCTTCCAGGGTCTTTCCACCTCGTTGAATGAACTTGCCATTTGTCATTTCCCGCTCAGCGCACCCTGGTAGTGCTTCTACCTGCGTTGCAGTGCACCTAGCCAGTGTAATCTTTGCATTTCAGCGCAGACAGCTAGTGGAGCCTCTGAATTGATCCTGAATTGACTGTTTCTGAGTGGTTTTTGGTGGAGAACTTCTGGGAGAAGCTGTCATTGGTTGACCTTGTTCGTTTAGGAGCTGTAACAACATCTTTAGGGACTTTGGATCCCTTGAATTATGGACATTTCATGCTCAATGCTGTAAGGAACAAAAATGTCTATAACAAAGGTGAAGGGTTCTCTTTCTGAATCTAGTTCTTCCAATGATGGGAAGAAGGTTGACAAGTCGAAGGTGAGATGCTTTTGTTGTCATGAGTTGGGCCATTGTGCTACTAATTGCCCAAAGAAGAAGTCCAAGAAGGGATCCAAGGAAGGATCCGAAGGTGAGGCAGCCTCACTTGCTTCATAGTTTTAGTTGGACTTCACACTCTTTGCATGCATGGTTTCATCCATGATGGGAAGTGGTTGGTTTCTTGATAGTGGAGCTTCTTTCCACATGACCAGTGACAAAAGTTTGTTCAGTACTTTGGAGGAGAAAGATCTCCAGATACTCATAGGGATGGGTAATGATGAGAAGTATAATGTCTCAGGTGTAGGCACGGTTATTTTTCAGAGGGAGCATGGAGCTCGCCTTACCTTGACCGATGTCAAGTATGTACTAGCACTGAAGAGAAACTTGGTGTCGATCACGATGCTGGAAGACAGAGGCTATGATGTAGTCTTCAGTAAGGGAAAGGTTTTCCTTAGACACATCATCACTAGACAGGTGAAGCAGATTGGTTCACGGGTCAAGAACCTGTATGCTCTTGAGGTTCAAGATGCATGCAAAGCCTTGAGCAGCAAGGCAACTGATGGAGACTTGGTGGTTGAGAGAGAGCGTGTATTACCTCTCAACATGAAGAGCTAGAAGAAGTCTCAGACGATTGTGGAGGAGCCACGATTGGTTCAGCAACTTCAGGAGGTTGTGGAGCAACCACAACAAGGGAAGCTAAGAGGAGATCGAGTAGAGACATCTACTCATGCAGAGACCTCCAGTAGGGGGAAACTTCAAGCCAGGTGGGCAGAGGGATTGCATGCAGCCATACCTCTAGGTAGGAGGTGGGGTGATGTGGATTGATATTTCTAAGGAGGAGGGGCAGGATCCTTGAGGTACGCAACCTCTTAGATGAGACCTTGCTACGGGAGCCTCGATGTGGAGTAGCGGGAACTGATTAATTGGGTAGAGACAGATGCGGATGGAGTGGCGGAGAGAGCGACAGTGTAGGGAATCCCAAGACAGGACATAGCATGCAGGTTGCAGCAATGCGAGAGGCACAAGTGTTTTGCACAGTGCTAGGTGGCACAGAGAGGTATGCAATGGTGCGATATGCTATAAACAATGAGTGGGTGCATGAGTGGGTGCATGACGCTCTATATATAAACAATGGCAATATGGTTCCAAGGCACAAATTTTAGTTCGTTATAATCTTCACCTATCACAGTAGGCCGAAAGGTATCATACCGTAGAAGCCTAACACAAATGGCTCTAGTTTCTGTTGCACCGTTGGTTTCCGTGCGCAGACCCTCTCTCAGTTCTACTTATGAGCTGAAGGCTTTGCAACGGAAGTCCGCAACACGTTTTATAAGCATGAGATCGACCACTTCTGTATCTAGCGATCACGCTGAAAGAAGACGCATAGGCGATTATCATTACAATCAATGGGACGATGATGTCATAGACTCTCTGGCAACGTCTTATGAGGTCGTTAACTAATTTCATAAAAATTTATTCTTCTGCATATTCCTTTTTTCGTTCAGAATTAGTTTACTGTATTTAATGTAATGTCATTCAGGCACCTTCCTACCGTGAACGTCATCATAGACTTATTGGGGAAGTAAAAGAACTAATCAGTCCCCTCAATGACCTCCATCAACGTCTTATCAAAGCATGGTGTCTTTTAATAATTTAGTTCCAAAGTAATAGTAATCAATTAATGACGCGCTATATATATGAACATGAACAGGAAGAAACTCGTAGAACTTGCAAAAGTGGAGTTCAACATCTTTCACTCGTTACAAAAGAGCGAGTTACAATCTCTCTCCAGGTAATGAAGTTTGTTTGTTTAGATGGTGGAAACATTACGGGTTGCCTAAACTGGCATTCACGCGACATATTCACGTGGAGTACTAGACTTTTGCATCTTGCATTGCAACCGATCCTAAACATTCCGCATTCCGACTTGGCTTCGCCAAAATTTGTTATTTTGGAACGGTGCTCGACGATATCTACGACACCTACGGAACAATGGAGGAGCTCGAACTCTTCACCGCAGCAATTAAGAGGTGACAATTTACAGTTGGTAGTAACATGTTTTGTTTTCGTTTTTTCTTCATCTTATTTTCATGTAAGGGTTGTGAAATAGTTGTGAAAGTGATGGACTATAAAAATATTTTAAGGTAATAGATATATTCAAACGTCAATCATAATTTAATATTGATGTCCTTTTAAGTTACTACTAAACGCGTCCCACGATATGACCTTTCACTATACTAATTGACATGACTAAAAGTTAATGTGTATAATGATCAGGTGGGACCCGTCGTCGATAGAGTCGCAAGAGCTATTTCCAACACTATAGCATATTTATGACGCCTGACATGCGCCGGAGATAGCACTTTATAACGCGCAGTTTTTTCTTTTCTTCCTATAGTCATCCGGGCGCGTGTTATAAGGGACTATCTCCGACGCATGTCAGAGTGTCATAAATATGCTATAGTGTTGGAAATAGGACTCGCCCGTGGTCGATACATTCTCTTCCGGAATATATGAAAGGAGTGTACATGGCGGTGTACGACACGGTAAACGAAATGGCGAAAGAGGCAGAGAAAG
Source organism: Pinus tabuliformis (assembly GCA_031772625.1). Taxonomy (NCBI): domain Eukaryota; kingdom Viridiplantae; phylum Streptophyta; class Pinopsida; order Pinales; family Pinaceae; genus Pinus; species Pinus tabuliformis. The sequence goes on along the minus strand of CM062820.1, from coordinate 1,413,474,419 downwards.
TTCAAGGCCGCGACACAGTCAACTATGTTCGACAGGCTGTATGTACCATTATAAAGCAAATATGTACCAATATTTATTTCTGAGAAAGTTAAGAAAGCCAAATATTTCACTGAGAGATGATTAGTTAATTTATTTTGCTTGTCATGTTCAGTGGGAGTCTCTTTTGGATTCGTATATGATAGAAGCGAAGTGGATTTCCAGTGGTTATCTGCCAACGTTCCAGGAGTACCTGGATAACGGGAAAATTAGTTTGGGTTCTCGCTTAGCCACATTGCAACCTATCCTCACTTTGGATGATCCCCTTCCTCATGAAATCCTGCAGGAAATTGACTTTCCATCGAAGTTCAGTGACTTGATATCTGCCATTCTTCGACTGAAAGGTGACACTCAATGCTACAAGGTACTCTCGACAAACTTGTATATCAAATGGAGTAAGTTCCGCATTTGTTGATTGTGTATACTAATTTAGAATTGGAACACAGATGATAGTGGAATTGGCATGGTGAGTGTAGGCTGACAGGGCGCGTGGAGAGGAAGCTTCGTCCGTATCTTGTTATATGAAAGACCATCCTGGATTAACAGAGGAAGATGCTATCAATCATATCAATGCTATTGTATCCAACTTACTCAAAGAACTAAATTGGGAGTTACTCAAACCCGACAGCAATGCTCCCGTTTCTTGCAAGAAAGCTGCTTTTGACATTTGCAGAGTTTTACATCACGGTTACAAATACAGAGATGGTTATGGTGATGCCACCATTCAAACAAAGTATTTGGTGACGAGAACCGTCCTTGAACCCGTGCCTGTGTAACCACACGTCAAATCTACAACAAGTTCCTACTTAATTTAGGTTTCTGATTTCATTAAATAAACCTCGATGTTGAATACGGAGCTCACCTTGCTTGGTCGAGATTTCTCTGTCATATCTGGAGGACGTAGTACAGTGCATTAGGATCAGAGAGATACCACAGTATATGTTGGGTCATGTTATTCTATTATATTGATTATGAAACATGTGCGTTCTTGTTATTCTATTTCAGTGATTGAATTCCATATCACTTCCATAGTAATCAACATAGAGAAAAGGATAACTCTAAAAAGTGTATAAATTTCAGAACCAATCACAAAGATTTCACATTTTGGCTTTTAATTATAAATACAAACTTAAATTTAATTTCAGTTTTTTAATTTTTGATATGCATATTTATATTATTTTTTAATATAAATTATTTAATAATTAATATTTTGTCTATGTTGTACAACTCTTTTGAGGATTTTTTATTTTATTTTTTATTTTTATTATTTTTTTTAAATTTGGGTTAATTTATTATTAAGTGTAGCTTAACCCAAGGTTAATTTATGTTGGTTTAATTATTTTCTTAATTTTTAATTTAGGGAAATAAATTAATTCATTAGTAATAATTGAGACATGTTCCGTGTTCTTCTAAACACTTCTATTAAAACTTAAGTGCTCTTAGCCATAAATTATATCATTTCAGATCTAGATCTTCATCATTGATTTCTCAATGAGAGATAGGTAATTTTGGAGATCAATTCATTGTAGTGAAAGGGGCGCAATGACGGTGTAGGATTTGACACTACTGAGGGTTTCAACACGACTATTCTAACCAGGGATAGCATAACTAACCAGGGGCTAGAAGCACAAGTTCACTACCCACCCATACCAAGCTGGAAGGGAAATAGTTCACTACCCACCGCCAAATCCCTTCTTCCTACTGTTGTGCACCTCTCTGCACCAGGTGATCCATAATCCCACCTTCCCCCATTGAATATGAACTGAACTATTTCTACGCCTTTGTAAGGGGTAGTGAGGGTTTCAAGAGTAGTTGAAGCAACAAATATTTCTGGAGTTTTATTTCATTAATATTCTTCTAGTTTTCTAGATCTAGTCGAGGAATTCTCCGAGAGTTATTCTGCAGGCAAAAAGTGCGAGATTGTCGGGAGAGGTTGTACAAGATTTGTACGAGATTTCTAGGAGGAGGTCGTATGAGTTGCCAAGTTTAACAGATCCATATTTTCAGTTGCAAAGTGAATTACAACCAATCAGTGAGATTACAAGAATTCGTAATAGATTACAAGAATGGCTTTGTGAATTGCACGAGAGGTTGTGTCAAGTTGAAATATTATATTCCAGCTTTGTCGTAGTTTGGCAAGTAGTTTTAACATTTATCAATGACTTAATTTGTTTAAGATAATAATAAAACTCTTAGATTTGAAGAATTGGTTTTCCCTTTGGGGTTTTTCAAGAAAGGTTTTTCTCAAAAATATTATGTTTACATTTCCTAGCTTTCCTGTCAAGGTTTTTGCAGTTTATTTAATTGGTAAAATTCAAAATTTTGTTTTATTTTTTATTTGCAATAAATAACTGGCTAAGATAAATAATTAGTTTAAAGATAGTAGAATAATAATTAGATAATCACAACCTATGTTTTGGATGGAAGAATAATCACCCGTGAGATGTCATCACTAGGATTACATGCCTACCATTAAAGTGCTATCAACAAAATTGTATAGCACTAAAATTTCTTTCCTTTTTTTATCATGGAAAGAAAAGAAAATTAATTGGAATTGTTTCTCAACACAATATATAGAGATGTATTGTAAATCTAATTTCATTATATCCTTTTTGCTTTCTTTTTTTTAGGGTTTTTGCTAGGGTGGGGGCTTGTGGAAGGGATATCGACATGGATACAATCTACATGTGTATTGATTCTATTGTACATGTTTCCTGTAGGCAATCCTTAGCTGCAAAAACTACGCCAGGAAACCAACTCAAGAAGCCTTTAGGTTCAAGCTGGCCCTTGAACCAGAGGGGGCTCCCTTAGGTGTTACGAGGCTTTGTTTAACGTTGTTCACCTGTCATTGAACAACAACCTTTGAAGCACAATGGCCAGATTTATGGTTTTAATTGGGGGTGGTTGGCGATCAATGATAATCCCTATCCATGATTAAAGGCCTCTCTCACAGGGTCCCTTCAGAACATGTCAGCTTCCAGTCTGACAGAATGACTTACCCTTTCAAGGATTATGATAGAAAAATGTAAGGAGATTCCTAATAATTAAGTGGCCAGACAAACTTCTTAACAACAAGGGAAATTTCGATACATGTAGAAGATTTCTACAACCCAACAAAACACATTGCAGAGTATTCAAGAAGGCCAAACTGAAACCAATTCTAAGAGGAGCCATTTCGGATAGATAGTCCAATAAGCTAATATCTTTTAATGGCTATGATTTTACAAGGGATTTTACAGAGATTAAGACTTAATCTACACTTACCCAGACTTTCATATAAATGCTTTGAACATGTGTAGAAATAAGATATGAAACACTAGAAATACATACTAGAAAACACAAAATTCTGTCAAACTGGAGCTAGAAGGCTTTCAATAGAAATGATATAATAGAAGTTATTAGAAAGTTAAGAACCTTGGCATCAAAAGCCCACACATATTACTTCAATTGATGAGGTATTTATACAATTTCCTCCCAAAATATCTTCATAAAAATATCAAGAGCTATTACAAATATTTGAAAATTGTATTACAAAAGTAGAACACAAATTAAAGATAACTAAAACTTTTTGAAGAGTTATACTACTATCCTTGAGGATTTCTGTTGATAAACAAGAGAGATTTGAATTTGATTGCAACTCATATATGATGAGGTTGCCTCCAAGTCCCTAAATGTCTTTGAGCTTTTTCCTCCCGAAATGCTGAAAAATAGGGTCCTGTAATACCTTGGTTTCTCCCAAACCATAATACCTATTATAAAATGGAGAGAGGTTTCTGTAAATTACGATGTTGGAAACAAAAACCTCTTTCCATTTTGGAAAATACATTTCCACCTTATCCAAAACCGCATTCGAAAAAATTGGCTCAAAATAGGAAAATTCGAGAAAACATGCCTGTAAAGATTCATCCGAATATCCCAATAATAACCTCCGTTACAAACGGAGAGTTGTTTTGTAGATTAGAATCTAAGGAACAAAAACCTCATCTAGTTTACCACAAATCGTTTCTGATTAGATCCACAATAGTCTCTGCAAAAAGGTGACTGAAACAAGAAATTTCTAGAAAATATGCCTTTAAAGAATCATTAGCATCTCCCAAATCGTAATAGTTGTTAGAAAACTAAGAGCAGTTTTTCTACATGAGGATGTTATCAACAGAAACCTATTTTAGGTTTTGAAAATTCATTCTTGGATGTTTGTAAACCATGTTTGAATTTACTTTATTACATCATTTAATGATGTTTAAATGAATGATTAACTAAATCAACCAGCTAATGAGACTTAAATTTACAATTTGAGGGCGTATTTACTCTTGCAAACCCATTTATTATTTCTAAATGACTAAAACCTATTATATAAGCAAATTTAAATTATCAAAACTAATAATGTTACAACATCGACAACAATGGGGACTGCTTTCCCTTGTAGGATGCAGAGAACTAGTAGACTAGTTTCCTTTAGTGTTGGGCATGGAGTCATACCATTCAACCATCAACCACTAATTCGCCATATTATGTAGAAATATTGCCAATCCCCATGGATCAATGTTTTTATTTGAATACTCTTCTACTGCACACTGTCACTTGCAACTATAAAATGCAACCATGTGCCTGCACTAATTCGGATGTCCCTTCATACTGAAACATGAAAACTGAAAATTTCTGGAGACTGAAAATATAAGTTGATCTATCATATACTCTTCAAATCACACCAGTCATAAACAACGAACATGCTGATATACTACATGTTGAAACTCATAATATCTATTCAATCCCCACACCTCTATCTAACTGAACTAAAAAACTTTACACTATTAGGTGTAATCTGCTTTCCAATGTAACCAAGTGCGGAGTGGATTTATTGATAAGCCACATTACGAGAAGATTAAAATTTGAAGAATATATACAATATGAACATGAAATCCCATGGGAAACATATACTCACATGTGTACTTTAAAAGTTGCATCCTCTGTAGAAATTTTAGATTTCTGACCATGGTTGAGAGGGAGAGACATATACTGCTGATTGCAAGTATCAATGAACCTTACATCATAGTAAAGGTAGTTGAAATTTCGAAACGATAGGATCAGTTACCCTGTGGAATCACCATATGACAAAGTGGAGTCCCAAGGTGAAAGCAATGCAACCAATACTAAATGCCTACTCCTTATTCACCAACAAAGAATAGATCTAGTCTTTATCGTTCCCCGAAGAAAGATATCTTCGTTACTTTACTACCTAGAAACGACACCAAATGTTGTACTTGTTTCCCATAGGCAGTCCTTGGCTATAAAAGCTTGTCGGGAAACCAACTCAACCAACCTTTAGGTTCAAGCTAGCCCTTGAACTAGAGGGGGCTCCCTCAGGTGTTATGGGTCTTTGTTTAATGTTGTTCACTTGTCACTGAACAACAACCTTTGAAGCAAAATGCCCATATTTATGGTTTTAATTGCGGGTGGTTGGAAATCAATGACAATCCCTATCCATGATTAAAGGCCTCGCTCACAGGGTCCCTTCAGAACGTGTCAGCTTCTAACCTGAAAGAATGACTTAGATTTTCAAGGATTATGATAGAAGAATGTAAGGATATTCCTAATAATTAACCAGTCAAACAAACTTCTTAACAACAAGGGAAATTTGGATGCATGTAGAAGATTTCTACAAGCCAACAAAACACATTGCAAAGTATTTAGAAAGGCCAAACTGAAACCAATTCTAAGAGGAGATATTTCAGATATATAGTCCAATAAGCGAATATCGTTTAATGGCTATTATTTCACAAGGGATTTCAGAGAAATTAAATGCTTTGAACATGAGTAGAAATAAGATATGAAACACTAGAAAGACATACTAGAAAACACAAAATTTTGTTAAACTCGAGCCAGAAGGCTTTCCTTAGAAATACTCTAGTAGAACCTGTTACAAAGTGAAGAGCCTTGGCATCAAAATCCCACACATATTACTTCAATTGATGAAGTATTTATACAATTTCCTCACAAAATATCTTGATAAAAATATCAAGAGCTATTACAAATATCTTAAAACCGTATTACAAAAATAGAACACAAATAAAGGTAACTAAAACTTTTTAAAGAGTTATAGTACTATCCTTCAGGATTTCTATTGATAAAGAAGAGAAATTCGAATTTGATTGCAACTCATATTTGATGAGGTGGCCTCCAAGTCACTAATTGTCTTTGAGCTTTTTCCTCCCAAAATTCTGAAAAATAGGGTCATGTAATACCTTTGTTTCTCCCAAACCATAATATCTATTAGGAACATGAGAGGGTTTTTTGTAAATTATGATATTGGAAACAAAAATTGCTTTATGTTTTTGAAAATTCATTTCCACCTGCTTGGAAACCACATATGAAAACACTCGCTCAAAACAACAAAATTTAGTAAAACATGCCTCCAAAGATTCATCTAAATCTCCCAAACCATAACCTCTGTTACAAAAGTGAAAGGATCAGATAATCTCATGCTTTTAGTGTTAAATGTAACATTGAAAATGAAAAATGGACTTGCTAAAATAAAAAGTTTTGAAAAAGGTATTATGTGTATGATACATGATACACTCATAATATTTCACATGAAAATGAAAGTTAGGAGCCCGGAAAGAAATGGGCCATCCAATTGATATGAAAGGAAAATAATAAAAGTAAAATTGTTTAGTAAGACGTTGCAAAAGGATGGTAAAGTGGCAATATTATTAAATATTATTTTAGTGATATAAATAAAATGATTGGTAAATATTTATATTTTTTGACTTATTAAATAGTGGGTAAATTTTCATCTATATTAATTTATAATAAGTATCAAAATACTTATTTTATCATATATTTTAAGTTAATTTAAAAAACATAAAAATAGATTAAATTATATTATTTATCTATTTATTTATTAGTAATAATAAAATAAAAAGATTATTAATCATAGAGATTTACTTATTTTCTCATGGAAATTTTTAATTTATAAATAAGATACATTACAATACTATGGCTAATCAATACTAATGCCCAAAAAAACATAACACATTTCACATCGTAGTTGTTGATATGGCATTTTTTCTAATTAATGAATTTATTGAAGAGGATAAAAAAACATCACTGCTTTAGAAATAAATCTTTGCCTTTGCTTTGAGCATATTATTAAGAATATTCTAGAATATTTTATAGAGATTAAATACCTACCATCTATTTTGAAATAGGGTTTCATAAATTTAATTTAACTATAAATAATTATCACATGGATGGTAGGGATTTAAATTCCATAGAATATCTCTTAATATTAAGGTTAATATTTATTTTCAAAGTAGTTATTCATTTTTTTTTTTATTTTTTACTTCAATTGATTGATTAAAAAAATGTCATTTGAAAAAGCGTCATATGAAGTGAGTTGTCATTTTTTTGGCATGTGGTATTGATAAGCCATGGTATTAGAAAAAAAGACTATTTACATATTAAAAATCTGACATATGCATAATGTATTGACTTTTCAAGTAGGTGAGTTTATGTTGTTTTCTAATCTTTAATCATTAATTCCTTGAATGCTAAGAGATATGTACTTGGAAAATTTCCCATGTGACATTGTTTTCCCCGTTTTCAAAAGACCTTCGGTTGGGGGGGATATTGATGCAGGAGCATCTAGACCGGGCCAGCAATATGATGGGGTGGTCACATGTTGTGGCTAAATGCAAGACTTGAGGAAGGCTTAGTTGTTAAATTTGTGTTAATTTCAACAATTAGGGTAGGTAGTTAAAAGTGGTCTAGTTTAGTTAAATGATGATGAGTTATAACTGAATAACTAATTCTTCATGTGTGGGAAGAAGTAGTTAGGTATGAGTGTTGTATAACCTCCTTTTGAAAAAAAGGAAGAGATAGAATAGAATAGGGAGGAGAGGTGAGGCTTGGACAAAAAACGTTTGTAAGCCTCTGGGCATTTGTAAAGGGCCATCGATTTGAAAATATGGCCATGAACCAAGAGAGCTTTTATAATTGATTACATTTGACTACATTGATGAGGAATTTGTTTTGGAAATTCTGTGTGAATTATATATATTCTTGGTTACGTTCTGTTTAGAGAATGTTTGAATTACTGTGAAAAGCATATGAGGAAAGCATCGATTTTAATTAATATCGAATTATGTATTGAATGGAATTCAATCTACACATGCGAAAGAGGATGTAAGAAAAGGGATCGATCATTCTAGAGAAATATTGAATCGAAGTTCGATTCAAATTGGTATTGGTATATCGGCTTTGGAAAGTCGATTTCCAGGATAGCGCAGTGGAAATATGGACGGAAGGATTTTGGATGAATCTGTGGAATGCTGAATTAGAATTGAGGAACCGACCGAGTGATGGGGGTATGGCGCGGAGCTTGTGCCAGCGGTAAAATCAAACCATGGTCTGGATGATACAGAATCTGTCATTATGTGGAAGAATGCGGATTCCAAAATTGAGATCGAAGTAGTCTCCGTGGAGTTAGAGTAATCGAATAAAAAATGGAGACAAAATTGATAGAGTTAGATTGAGAGGACTTTCGCGTTGAAGATGGAGACAAATTCCAGTAAATTTGATACGTAAGTGTTTGTTTGTTTATATCTTATTGATATATATGTTTGAATGCTTTGGTTAGTATAAGTCAAAGATGCAGATTGGTATTGATCGCCTGGAGAATCGAGAGCAGTATAGTGAATCCACAAGTTAAGGCAGAACCAGAGAAATTGAACCAAAGCAAACGATGAGCAGACCTTCGATGATGAAATTGAATCGAATGAAATTGTGAAGATGGATGACGGCAAAGGATGGATGCAGAGGTTGTTAATTCTCTGTGCGAACTGTAGTAAAAGCGTACCAAAGATGAAGGCCATCCGAGGAAGTGATATGTATTGAAGTGGCAGATTCGACTGATGAAGACAGATCGATTTACATAAATCGATGCTAATTTGTGTTAAAATTCCTACACAAGGAGTCAAGGGCGCAGAGAAAGAGTTGTCAATTCGAGGATGATGGATGAATGGTAAGTCACAATTCAGCATTGGGGAAAATTGGTACAGAATGAGTACCATAATGAAGATTGTTGAGTTTATGACTTTTAATTGAGGAGCTTCCGCAATTGAGGTGTGTACAAATTGCTAGAAGGAGTCTTATCTGGGAAAATGTTTGGAGATGTGTTTTTATATGCATGAGTAGAGTAAATATTCTGGGTTTGCAGGGTAGACCTGCATCAAGTGGTATCAGAGCAAGAATATCTCTGTGTGAAGAAGCAAGTTTTTTTTTTTTTAATTGAGTTAATTGCATGTGATGAATGAATCTCAGATTTGGAAACTAATGAAGATTGCAGCATAGGGACACAGTGCAGTTGAGGAAGGAAGAAAGATCAATAGGATCTTGAAGGTGAGCAGACAAAGTCTTATTTAACTCTAGTTGAAGGTTATGCTTGAACAATTTGGTTTACAGGCATAGTGAAGAAAGTCTCAGCGGGAAGAAGCAGATTATAGCTGTAGAGCAGTAATGAAGGAGTCGAGCAAGGGATTCTAAGAGAGAGTGGCAGAACTTGAAGATTCAATAGAGGTTGAATAAAGTTGCAGATGAGTGAAGCCTGAAGGAGCAGTGAAGAAATGCTTAAAGGGTTCCAGCAGAGGACCGAGCGATTACCAAAAGACCAGATCCAGAGGGAAGGATTGGTGAGGTAAGTGGCAGCAGGAGAGTTTGCTGTTGTAGAGGTTTGGTGCAACTCATAGCGAGGAAGATGACTACTGAAAGTCATAAAGGAGAGAGCAGAGGTTCAGAAAGAGGCCACAGTAGAAATAGGGAGAAAGAAGATGCCAAGGCAAATGGCATAAGACAGCAGTTGACTGATTAAGAGTATGAGAAAGAGAAAGTTGAGATAACAATTCACCTTGAATTGTTAATGGAGTTGTTGCAGGAAAATGTGAAAAACTGGACACATGGTTGGACCATGACAAAGAGGATGAAGTGGCAGAAGCTACATGCAAAGAGAGAAACGTTGATAAACATACAGTTGGTAGAAGAGCTAAGGAATCTCGAGCAGATGTTGAGTTGTGGAGAACTCAGAGAGGCTGAGTTAAAAATGGATGTTTCCATTTGTGGCCCAGAACAGGGTGAAAGTCTGAGTGAAGAGACCAAAGAGGAGGATCTCATGAACTATTGGGATTGTTCAGAAGCATCTGAAGATGTGTTGGCGAGAGAAGCAGATGAGGCTATGCAGTCTTGCAATTTTTCTCACAGTTTATGTATGTTTGTAGGATGTGCGAAAGATGGTGAGCAGTCTGATGGAACTGTCACAAAGGAGAATGAAACGTTTGAGGTAAAGCCTGGTAGGGAATTCCTTTTAGAGAAGGAAGGTAATGATTTATCACAATAGGAAGAAATCACAAACGAATTCTTGTTGGGAATAAGACAGAAATTCGAAGGTATTATGGAACAGGAGAAACGTGGAAATGCCGAAGAAAAATTCCAAGGAGGTAAACAAATGTATTTGTTTAATGAAATTGCTGACGAAAGTTTTCAATGTAATGATGCTGAAACCAGGATAACTCCGGAAGATTGCCAGAATGAAGGTAGTGATGAAGTGCTAAAAAGATTTCAAAGGGAAATCGAGTTTTTGGAACGATGGCTAAAGGAACCCGATGGAGGAGGAAAACCTGTAGAATCTGATCAAGGAGAAATTACGGTTACTATGCATGATAGAGATGAAATATTTTTAACACTTATGTAGTTGAATGAATGTCATAAATTTTTAAATGATGATGTAATTGTAGGAACAGAAAATGACATTAATAGATATGATGTCGAAATCAGAGGAATCGAGCAGAAGTTATTTGGCAGTGAGATGGAAGATCAGAATCCGCAAGGAAGTTGTGTCTGTAGGGACATTAAAGAAACTGTGAATCAACCGAATGAAGACGAAAGCAACCAACAATTCGAAAAAAGATCTATTGAAGTCCAGAAAGTCAATGATGGGAGATTGATGCCTGAATCATCAAAAGAGACCGAAAGATCCTATTTCTTTAAAACTAACCATTTATTGGTGAATGCAGGTATTGTTGCCGGTGTTGAGAAGCATTTGACTCAATTGAGCAGTTAAATGAAGGAAGAATAAAATTCTGTGGAAATTTCAAAACCATGGGATGAGGACATTATGTTGCTGGAAATGATGCTGAAAAATCAAAATTTAGTACAGGAAGAATCTCAATTTCAGGGTTGGAAATTGCAGATGCAGAGAGATGAAGACAACAGAAAAGAGTACAAAATGTACCAGTCGAGTAAGTTGCTGATAGGAGAAAGCAGAAAACAAGAGGGCATGGATGATTGGGTGGCAGTAAGAACAGGAGCAAGAAGTCAACAAGTGATAGTAAAAATTGAACAAGTAAGAATTGAGCAAGTCGTCTTAGCTCAGCAGGCAACAAGAAATCAGCAACTTGAAGTTTTATTGGACAAGAAAATTGAATTAATCAGAAGAATCATGTCGAAAGTGTCTCAGAGGAAGACATCAGGAGGAACGAGGAGAAGCAGCAGTAGCAGTAAAATGAAAATAGAGACTAAGAACATAAAGAAATTGAGGTTGTAGCAGACTAGAAGGCAAAGGTTGGCAGCATCAGGAAAAGTGAACAGTCAAATATTAAAATAATTTCAGCAAGTTAAAAGAATTTGTCCAAATGGTCCTGATGCCACCCAAAAGTTTGAAGAGACCGAAGCAGTGCTCAAAAAAATTAGATTTATTGAGGCCATCTCAGTGAATGATATGGTGAATCATTCGGTTGTTGAACCCATTGATTTTCATTCAATAAAGGTGGAGCGATAGCATGGAGTAGAAGGAGAAAATGTAACATTGGAATTTATAAAGATGGATGACTTCAAGAATGAGGAAAGTATACACAGAAGGTGTGCATTTCAAATATTATTGCAAGTAAAGGATTTGCTGGAGGCGATTTCTCCGAATGGAAAACAATTCACTGTTTGTGATGACATACATGGTCAGCATTATGACCTTTTTAACATCTTTGAGGTTAGTAGGCTTCCTTCGGAGGACAATCCTTATCTTTTTAATGGTGATTTTGTTGATCGAGGTTCATTTTCAATTGAAGTCATACTTGTGCCATTTGTATTCAAGTATATGTGTCCAAGAGGAAATCAAGGAAGTAGGAGTAAGAACCAGATTTATAGTTTTGGGGGCGAAGTCAAGTCCAAGTACATCGGAAGTATGGTTGAGATTTTTGTTGAATCGTTTTGTCGTTTGCTTTTGGCTCATGTCCTCAATGACAAGAGTTTTGTTGTCCTTGATAGTCGTTTTAGTGTTGATAGTATAAAACAGGATGATATCGAAGACATTGTTCAGTTCCGAGAGCCACCTGAAGAGGGTCTGATGTGTGAAATACTTTGTAGCGATCCACAGCACCATAAAGGGCGTGGACCCAACAAACGAGAGGTTTGTTTGTCTTTTGGAGAAGATGTGACCAAAATATTTTTCCAAGAAAACAATCTTGCGCAGGTGGTTAGGTCTCATGAAGTTAAAGAGGACGATGAAATTGAACACAACGACAAACTTATTACGGTGTTTTCAGCCCCAAACTATTGTGACCAGAGAAGGAAGATGAAGCAGGAAGCAGCTAACATGCCGCCTAAACGGAGGAGAAGAGCATATGGACAACTCCAGGACAAAGTCTGGGATCCAGGAGGAATTCTTATTTTTCTTCATACCTTTTTGAAAGCACATGATCAGGAGATCATGAATGTTTTCAACCGTGAGAGTCTGATGCAGGAGCATCTAGACCGGGCCAGCAATGTGATAGGGTGGTCACATGTTGTGGCTAAATGCAAGACTTGAGGAAGGCTTAGTTGTTAAATTTGTGTTAATTTCAATAAGGGTAGGTAGTTAAAAGTGGTCTAGTTTAGTTAAATGATGATGAGTTATAACTGAATAACTAATTCTTCATGTGTGGGAAGAAGTAGTTAGGTATGACTGATGTATAACTTCCTCTTGAAAAAAAGGAAGTGATAGAATAGAATAGGGAGGAGAGGTGAGGCTTGGACAGAAAAAGTTTGTAAGCCTTTAGGCATTTGTAAAGGGCCATCGATTTGAAAATCTAGCCATGAACCAAGAGAGTTTTTATAATTGATTACACTTGACTACATTGATGAGGAATTTGTTTTGGAAATTCTATGTGAATTATATATATTCTTGGTTAAGTTTTGTTTAGAGAATGTTTGAATTACTGTGAAAAGCATATGATGAAAGCATCGATTTTAATTAATATCGAATTATTTATTGAATGGAATTCAATCTACACATGCTAAAGATGATGTAAGAAAAGGGATCGATCATTCTAGAGAAAGATTGAATCGAAGTTCGATTCAAATTGGTATTGGTATATTGGCTTTGGAAAGTCGATTTCTAGGATAGCGTAGTGGAATTATGGACGGAGGGATTTTGGATGAATCTGTGGAAGGCTCAATTAGAATTGAGGAACCGACCTAGTGATGGGGGTATGGCGCAGAGCTTGTGCCAGTGGTGAAATCAAACCATGGTCTGGATGATACATAATCTGTCATTATGTGGAAGAATGCAGATTCCAAAATTGAGATCAAAATATTCTGCGTGGAGTTAGAGTAATCGAATAAAAAATGGAGACAGAATTGATAGAGATAGATTGAGCGGATTGTCGCGCTGAAGATGGAGACAAATTCCAATAAATTTGATACGTAAGTGTTTGTTTGTTTATATCATACTGATATATATGTTTGAATGCTTTGGTTAGTATAAGTTGAAGATGCAGATTGGTATTGATCGACTGGAGAATCGAGAGCAGTATAGTGAATCCACAAGTTAAGGCAAAACCAGAGAAATTGAACCAAAGAAAACAATGAGCAGACCTTCGATGATGAAATTGGATCGAATGAAATTGTGAAGATGGATGACGGAAAAGGATGGACGCAGAGGTTGTTAATTCTCTGTGCGAACTATAGTAAAAGCGTACCAAAGATGAAGGCCATCGGTGGAAGTGATATGTATTGAAGTGGCAGATTCGACGGATGAAGACAGATCAATTTACATAAATCGATGCTAATTTGTGTTAAAATTCCTACATAAGGAGTCAAGGGCGTAGAGAAAGAGCTGTCAATTCAAGGATGATGGATGAATGGTAAGTCACAATTCAGCGTTGGGGAAAATTGGTACAGAATGAGTACCATAATGAAGATTGTTGAGTTTATGACTTTTAATTGAGGAGCTTCTGCAATTGAGGTGTGTACAAATTTCTAGAAGGCGTCTTATCTGTGCAAATGTTTGGAGATGCATTTTTATATGCATGAGCAGAGTAAAGATTTTGGGTTTGCATGGTAGACCTGCATCAAATATTCATTACCATTTTTTATTTCCATATTTCATAACCCCATACATTATTGACCAACATACTTCTCCTAACTGAATGTTGTTGCTATGTTTTTTCAAAGATAGATATGTTTTGAAAATATTGAGATTATGAGCAAGGATCACTTGATGTCTATATATAGGTCTTCATTTTGAATACATTTTTCAAGTATTCCTTATTGCAACAAGAATAAGAATAAAAAAAGTGTTACCACACAAGAACCAACACTTGAAATACTTAGGGTTTCCACACAAGAACCAACCACAAGAGCTTCCATTTAGATCTCTTTCAAACAAAGAAGACTTTCTACAACATTAAGATATTGAGAAAAATAAACAATTGAAGAAGACTTTGCAAGTATTGGAGGTATCTCAAAGTCACAAAAATGAATTGTTGATAGATCTTGCATACATCAAGGCTACAGAAAATAATATGACTTCAATCCATGACAATCAATGCAAAGTTGCTTGAGAAAATGCAACATCTTCAGTTGGGGTGTGGGGGGGAGGGATGTTGGGCCTCCAAAATGTCATCCATTTCACCCTCTTTTCTTTCATTTTCCTTTAGTATTTACCATATTCCACAACTCCATAAATATGCACTAGGCCATATTAATGGTTAAATATAGGTTTAGACATATTATTTTCCAATACATTTATTTTGGTATTTTGAGTAAATTTATGGTTAAATATCATAAAATAAACATGCATTAACTTATATATGAAAGTTGTATAAGTTTTGTGATGTGTGTAGGCATATTTGAAGATTTCAGCACAATCATATTTAGTCTCAAATTCAAATTTCCTCTTCAAACTCTTAAAGATTTCATTAAGATGTGAGATCATTGATGAAGCACATTTCCTGGAGAAGAATCATCGAATTTTTCATAAGTGTCTCCTATCAAAGCTATGAGAGATATTTGAGAGGATATAAAGGCAGATGAGTTGCAAGATGTTAACACATAGTTGTAACCATATGAGATATTTGTCAATCTACAAGAGCTATGTGGATCTAGGAGAGATTTATGGATCTACATTTGTTAATTAGTTATCTTAGTTTTTATATAAATAAGAGTGCCTTATCTATTTAAAGATGTTTTAAGTTTGGGAATGTTAAAACTATGCTTATACTTGATCTTATGAATACTATTGATGTTAATACAATCCTTTGATATGGTTATTTTGTTATGATGAGATATGGTGTTTGATCAAACAGCTTCCTGAAATTTCCACCTCTCATGCACTCTAGGATAGCCACCTGATGAGTATGGGGCGTATTTTAATGTTTCATTTTTTGCAGTATAGATAAGTTTCTTTTAGGCTCATTTTATGTAATATTTATTTCAAGTCCTCTGATTAGATGTTTTTATTCTCTTTTAATTTATGTTATCTTTTATGTCAAGCATATTTATTTCATTTGCATATAATACGTTATAACATAGTTTTCTTGCACAAGCATTCATAGGAAAATCATGGTTTTAATTTATCAATGAAATCTAAGCTTTGAACAAACACTAAATTCTCAAATTGCTTTACAGTCTTGAATTCCTTCATATATTAAATTTACAAGATTTCATAGACTACATTTACTCGCCTTCCTACATTAAATATTTATATACTTTCATAGACTAAATTTCAATTTCTTTCATGGATTAAGTTTACATGATTTTATATATTAGATTCACCTACTTTCGTAGGTTAATTTTCCAATGCTTTCCGAGATTAAATTCAAATACTTCCATTAGATTAAAATTTCTTTGCCTTCCTCGAATAAATTGTCTTTGATTTTGTTGGATTAGAACATTTCCTTTTCTTTAACTGCCTTCAAGGATAGTCATCTCATTGCTTCAATCAATTCGTGTGTGTCCTTTCACTAGATTTCATCTCATAGATTTTCCTTTCACTTGCAGTCTTTAAAATTCAATTTCCTTTTAGGTTGAGATTTCATTTTAACTTCATCGCATTCTTTTGATTCATTTTCATAAGTTTACCATATATTTCTTGCTATTAGAATTCTTCTTTTATAATTAAAAGTGAATGTTGATTTCCTAACATATATTGTGCAAGTGTACTTCACAAGTATACAAACCTAGATTGATAATTTAATGCTAAGTAATTTAACTCACAATTAAATTCCCTAACAACTAGATCAGGACCTTCTTTTAGCTATTAAATAAGAAAGAAACTCTAAATACCTAATTAATAATTATTTGGAACTGACTTAGCCCAGATCTATAGTTCTCAAAACCTCATAATTTGCAATGGAATAATCAAGTGGCCAAATTATAACCACATTACTTGTACTCATGGGATTAGTATAAATTCCATGGATTAGGTAATATTTGATATCCTTGTTTCCAACCAAATTGTAAAATTTGATCTATTAAATGACCATAAGTCTAACTTTGATCGCAATTATTTTAGCTTAATTATAAACTTTTTCACACACAAAATCCATATGCAAGAGAAATGTGAGAATCAAAGGAGTTTTTTTCAACAAAAGTAAAATGGATATCTTCCTAAAGAATTCAAATATGGATTTACACCTCTTGACTTATAAGGATCACATCAAAAACCACTATCATAATCTTACTACAACCATCTCCCCTATCATTAGTATGTTCTCTATCAACATGTCATATAGAAGGAATAATATAACTACCAACCCTTAATGTATGATAAGGGTTGTAAATTTTCTATAAAAGGTATTAGGGATACTCCTAATCAATATTTAAAGTGTGATGAGATAGATATGTACAAATCTCTTATTAAAAGTAAGAAAATGTACTATATATATAAAAAGCAAGAGAATTTGAGGCACCTATGTAAATTTAATCCTAAGATGTTTTGAAGTAAATTTCTAATTCATAAAACTAAACAAAATAATATAATTCCCTCGAAGAGCTATAATTACCTTAAAAGCCTTTATCAATCCCCTAATACCATGCATGGTAAATTTTAGGGGTGAACTTTAGCCCAAGGGTGAAATTTAATGGATTTCTCATTTTCGAGCAATGAAATTTTTATAAAACACCCATTTCATATATTTAGTCCAACTTTTATTTAAAAAATAATTATTTTATTCAATTTAGCCCAAAAAAAGGGGCATATAAACTATGAAAAGACTCATTTGACCCAATTCGCCTGGTTTGGGATGTTATATTCGATTACAATCACCCGATTTTCTGCTTTGCAATGTTAAATTTGTTTGCAATCACCCATTTTCTAGTTTCGGAGGTGGTTTGGGAGGTCGTATTTGGTCCCAATCGCCCTGATTTCCTCTATGAATGGCTCCCTGTTTTCAAATTTGGTTTTCATCGATGGCAAGGGTGTAAATAAATAAAAATATAAATAAAGTGGAGGCATGGTAAATAAATAATACCTCTTTTTATACTTACTCCAAAGGTATGGTAAATAAATAAAAATATAAATAAACTAGAGGTATGGTAAATAAATAAAACCTCTTTTTATATTTAGTCCATAACCCTCTTTTTATTTAAGAAGGCTCAGAAAAGAGGTTTTATTTAATTGAATCCTATGGGGCGACTACCATATTTATAAAAGAAGTATGGTAAATTAATAAAAATATAAATAAAGTGGAGGTATGGTAAATAAATAAAACCTCTTTTTATACTTACTCCAAAGGTATGGTAAATGAATAAAAATATAAATAAACTAGGGGTATGGTAAATAAATAAAACCTTTTTTATATTTAGTCCATAATCCTCTTTCTATTTAAGAAGGCTCATAAACGAGAGGTATGGTAAATAATTAAAACATTTTTTTATATTTACTCCATAAGTCGCCTTATATTTAGGAACACGAAAGGGTGTAAATAAATAAAAATATAAATAAAGTGGAGGTATGGTAAATAAATTAAACCTCTTTTTATACTTACTCCAAAGGTATGGTAAATAAATATAAATATAAATAAACTAGAGGTGTGGTAAATAAATAAACTTCTTTTTATATTTAGTCTATAACCCTCTTTCTATTTGAGAAGGCTCAAAAAAAGAGGTTTTATTTAAGTGAATCATATGGGCCAAATACCATATTTATAAAACAGGTATGGTAAATTAATAAAAACATAAATAAACGAGAGGTATGGTAGATAAATAAATTATTTTCTTATATTTACTCTATAAGTCACCTTATATTTAAGGACATTAATAAATTTTTTATATTTAGGCGAAGCCTATGGGCCAAATACCAATGGCCAAATTATTATTATTACCGTGCAAAAAAACATTATTAGCCCTAATATTAGTATTAATAAAAATAAAGATGGCACATGGTATTGACCCATGGTATTCACATGGAATGTAGCCTATTTAAAGGGGGGAATTAAACCAGCATAGATCCATCTTTACTCTGGATCTACTGAGTGCCGAGAGGAATCAAATATCGTGATATGTGAACTAGCATAGAGTGAAAAAATATTTGATCCCACTCTGGGCTTGGTAGATTAAGAGTAAAAATCGATCTTGTAATTTAATGTCACTTAAACATTTTGACTTGGTTAAAAAAAAAAAATCAATTATTAATTTTATTAATTTTTATAAATTACTAATAGTAGTTTTTAAGCTCCAGGTTTATGATAAACCATGGTATTGACCCATGGTAATACCATGGTATTCATGTGAGCATAGACTATTTAAAGGGGAAATTCTATCAGCTTAGATCCATCTTAATTCCAGGTCTACCAAGTGATGAGGGATAAATAGATTTCATCCCTGTTAGAGTGGTAGATGTGGAGTTAAGATGGATATAGGTTGGTTTTTATGATAATGAAGATATTAAATAGACTTAGGAAATTATATTGTAAAAAAAATCTTAAGGTGAACGGTTAAAGCTAGATTTAGTCACTTCACAAAATTTAGTGAAAAATACCAATATCTCCATTAATATTGGCTTTTCTGATTTAACAAAAAATAATAATCGAAAGAGTGAAATATTATCACTTTTTCCACATCACCCTCGCAAAAGAGAGATAGTCGCTACACATATTTCCCACCATTTTTCAAATGTTCTTAATATGATATCTTCATGAAAAAGTTAGGGTACTGATGTTGGAGTAGTTGTTTGAAAAATATGTTGGTTTGTACAACCTTTCATCTTCTTTGTTATTCTTATTTTGTCGTAATCATCTATAGGGGTTGGGACACTGCACCATATTGTCCTAAAAGGTGGATATTGTGCACCAAAAAGGAAATTAATCCACATGTTACGAAGCTGTTAAAAAATGCAAGATGTATGAAGGTAGTGAATTATGCTAATAAGCAATTTAGATTGGGAGAGACGTAATTAAATTTTATTATTTAATTGAAGATTTCTAATTAAAATAATAATAAATCTACATGCATATATTTATATATTGATTGGAAGGCTTCTGACAACGGTCACTTCTTTCCATTAGATCCCCTTCAGGCCTTTGGGACACCTACTACTTTCTTATATTATATAGTTGGGGCTTGCTACTTGTTGGCGTGTTGGGGTAAAAAAACTTGATGTGTTTTTTTTATCTTGCCATTGGAGTCTTTGGAATAAGAAAGAAATTTGATTTTCATTTTCTCATCCTAATAGGTAAATGTTTGTAGATGAAGATTCCATCTTAGCAACTCTATCACAAGGAAATTTTGTATATTTTGTTGTTGCTCAGTGCAAAATCAAGATATATTTTTTTTTTTTCTAAACTAAACATTGGTTGCATTTAGGAGCAAAGAGTTGTCTCCATGTCATCTTCACGGATGAAAGTTGTATGGTCCAACAATCCTGCCATATTACTGTTGATAGCTTGCTTGCGGTACAAGCCTATCTTTGATGATGAAGCAGTAGTAGTAGCTTGGTGGTGGGGAATATTTGGAAAGTTAAATCTTCAATGAAATCCATAATTTTTATGTGGTTTTCCTAACGAATAATGTTTTGACGTGAGAGGTTATACAAATAGGGCAAGGTAGGGTCTTGGAATTTGTACTCTATGCAAATGTGAAGGGGAAACAATAGAGCACATGCTGGTGTTCATTTGTATTTTTTCTCAAGAGGTATGGGGTGTTATTCTCCCCTTATTTGAGGATAGGGTACTTGGCAGGAGGCTTCCTTGTTGGGCTATTTGATGACAGAGCAGTCAAATAACATAGATCATTGCCCCTAATTGCCTCTACAACAATTTGGATAGGAAAGAAGGAATAACAATTTTGTAGACAAAGAAATCCCTCCTTTTCAGGTACATTATCAAATAAAATACCTATATGAAGGCATAAATGACTCCAAAGGTTAAAGCTCCAAGGTGGGTTGCAATCTAGAGGTTGATAAAACTTATCCATGGCCTTTTATTGGTGCTTTCCAAGGTGATATTCTTGTTATATATATTGTCTGCGAATATGTGTGATATTCTAGCTCTATATATTATCTGTGATTCGAACCCAAGTCAACTGCTCCTGCATGTGTGATATCTTGTTCTTTATATTATCTGCTATTCGAACATAAGTCAGCAATGCGCGAGAGGCAAATTCAAACTGGTGCTGCTTTTGGTGTCTTTCATGTCTACCCTTGCTAGAGAATTATCCATAATACATCAAGTTATGGATTCACCTGTCTCCCGATATTTGATTATTTTTCACATTTTGAAGTGGGCACAGACGATAGATCTTGTTTCATGTGCAAACATATCCATTGTGGGTGATAATGGGCAGTGGACCAGTAGGGTGGGCTTGTTGGGTCAATATAATTTGAACCCAACTGCAAATTTGATGCCCAAAACTTCACAACTAGTTTTGGGGGTTCCTTGGCAACAGAAAAGCAGAAAATTAGGAGGTTTGAGACTTTGAGGCAGTGCCCATCATATAAACCTTTTTATATCATAAAAATATTGACAATGGGAAATACTTTGGCATTCATGCTGGTGTAACCCTGCAACTTCCCAGGTGTGCATGTTGTTCACAATTCACGTTGTGATTTAGATATTTATGTGTTTGTTTTTGGTTGAAATTTCTACATGTATAGATAACCTATGTGACATCCTTGATAATCTTTCCATTTAAAGACAAAGTGAAGAAAGCACAGATCATAATTTCATATAGTTTAACTTGGAGGTGTTTAGAAGATTCATTTGTCAATTGAGTTGCTGCAAATAAGCTTCTTATCTTCATTTAATGTTCAAATACCTCAGTTTTATTTATAGTTTTGTTGAGTTAATGGTTAGTGAATGGCTTGATAAAGACTTTTTTCTTGATCCAGATTCACTTCGAATGCCACTAAACAAAAATAGTAGAAGTCAATAATGCAATTAATGCTCCTGTCAAACCGTGCCTCAGTTATTGAGGGTACTAAATTTATTGTGATTTCTTTATCTAGTTTGTAAATTACTCCATGCGGAGGGTAAGCAAAGCTTTCTAGATCCTCCTCTGAGTGAGCTCAATCTTGAAATGAATGTGATAATTGAGAAAGAAAAGCAGTCCCAATTCAATGGCTTGGAACTTATTTCTTCTGAAAATTTAACACCGTAGGTAGTTGTGGAAGCTGTTGGATCATGTCTAAAAAACAAGTATTCAAGAGGACTCCCTAGTAAGAGGTAAGGTCTTGAAGATATAACTTGGAATGTGAAGAATGGCACCATCATGATTGTGATTGTGTCTAAGCCACTTGGCAATTTCTTCTTGCCACTTGGTATTTTTTTCTTGTTAAACTCAGTTTCTCTTGGCTTTTGGACCTGTAATTTTTAGTTTGAATGTTTGACATGTGTGTAATGGTTTCTGGGTTCAGTGTTATAGTGTATAGACCTGTAGTTGTTGAATGAGTATTTGTTACCATAATAATGGATACAATTGTTTGAGACTTTTCTATATTTATTCACTACTGTGTTGGGTTCGGATTTATGTCATGCATATAATATGATGGAAATGAATTCATTGACCAAAGTGAGAGGCTTTGCTAGCAGAGGGCCCTAGAAGCATTCCATCTTGACAACAGTACATGGGGTGTTAATTTTCACCCAGTATCCCGATCCCCAACTAATTTTGTTGTTTATACAACTCTCCTCCAACCACATCATCGCATTATGGTGCGTATGGTTCTGAACTATGAACCTCCTTTAGTAAGATTATCATTCCTATTTGGGCATGTAACATGTGAAAATTTTCTTTGCAATGTTTAGGGTTTGGACTTACCACATTGAGGGCATCTGTCTCATGGATTCATGATAGAAAAAGCGAGTATCTGCTACAGCAATTTACTTTGAATCAATGCCATATTGTCTAGATGAGTCCTCAAGTGAGCTCGCATTTACAGTCTAATAATAATTAGGAGGGAAACAATTCCATCATTGACAAATATTGAACAAATATTTTGGGGAAGTGTTCAAAGTGTTAATGGTCGGGTTTGTTTTCTTGGGTTATAGGATTCATTGACTATGATATGCTTGAGAAGAATGCCACCCCTTTTAGGATCAAGCTTATCATTGCTGCTACTAGTGCATATCCCCGAGACATTGATTACCCTCAGATGAGGTAGGTATTGAAGGTGGGTATTTCTAGATCTTATAATGGCAGTCCTATAAAAACTTTCTCATTCCAACAATGTTTATTCTAGCATATTTTATTAATATGTTCTTATAGTATGTAATGTTGGATTTTTTATGCTTTTTAGTAGTAAAAAGTTTGTGGTTTGGGAAGATTTCCAATATAGTTGGGGCATACTTAATGATGGACATGGCACACATAAATGGTCTCATCGTTGATTCTATAATGGTCAGTTCATTTGATATTTATGATGTAGTAAAACCTACAACGCACAAGGTGAGTTGATGCTATTAATTTTATGTGCACTTCACCCTTTCGATTAAAAATATGAGTATATTAGATGGAACTTTTTTTGGATCTATCTTAATGATATATATCTAGGCCATTCACCCCTTGTAGAAGAAAAAAAATACCATTAATGTTCAAGAAACGAAGAATAACTAAAACAAATATGCCATTCCCATTATAGGAGGAGTGATTATAGAGCTAAGAGGCATAGGTTTTCCTTTTGATTCTCTTAAATGTTCTTTGATTCAGTTTCCTATTTTCATTTTTTTATGTTCTTTCTATTTCTTATGACTACTAGATCAAAGCTTCGATGAAACTCATTATGTTCCTTGAATTGTTTGTCAATTGTTTCACTTTTTTCCTTTCATTTTTATCTTTGTGATATTTTTCATTCTAAAATATTTTTGGATTGGAGGGTTGTGATTTTTAGTCTTTACGAGGTCCTTGGGGAGGCATGATATTCTCCAGGAAGGACCCAATATTGGGGGTCGACCTAGAGACAACCATCAAAAATGTATTTTTTCCAGGGTTACAGGTCAATCTGAGTTCTCCTTCCTTTCCTCCATCATCCATATTGTTCTCTTGCTCACTAATATCATAATATTGGATATATCGATTTTTTGTATCATTTTGTTTCTAAAAGATACATGAAATAATTTGTGGCTTTCTAGGGAGGACCACATAACCATACCATAGGAGGGTCGGTTGTTTGTTTAAAACATGATGGAACTATAGAGTTCAAGGCTTATCAAGTACAGTTGTAGCACTCTCACATGTCTAAGCTTCTGTAAAATTCATGCATGTGAATTATTTTTTGAATGGATTTTGTTTCTTATCAAAGGTAAAATAGTTTTAGTAAGTTGTAGCAAATTTCTGAGCCCTTGCAAATAGCCTAATAGATTTGGGTTACAATTTGGTGTCTCATGATAGTGAAATCACCTAGTTCTAATTGATTTGAGGCCCTTGGTAAGGATCCTCTTTTCATACGCTGGAGTACACAACCTACTTGTATATTGATTTCTATTGGATTTAGTTGGTTGAATGTAACATGCTATACATTAATGGTCTTGGAAGGGCATTGATGGTGCAAGAGTAGAGGATGTTTTGGTCATTCCTTCTACCACACTGAACAAGAATTTTGTACCAAGTTACATGAATTTTTTATTTGTATATTTAGATGTAAGGGATTCATTAATTTTCCTTAATCCATGGGATGATATAGCTTACTTTAATAACTTACATTTTCAGGTGATAAAAGTGTTATGGTTTCTAGTGGTATACACATAGGGACTCCTACATTAACCACCTCTGGGCTTCATGAGGATGACTTTATTAAGGTTGCAGATTTTACCATGAGGGGGTGCAGATAGCCATTAAGGCTAAGAGCTCTGTGAAAAGTACAAAATTAAAAGATTTTATAGAATTTTTTAAATCAGATAATTTCCAACGACGAAATAGCATTGTTGATCTCAAAAAGAAGGTTGAATCATTTGCTAGCCAATTTCCATTGTCTGGTGTTGGCACTGAAAATATTAGTTAGATATCTGACATGCTCACAAGATCAGAAGTGTCCTTTATTAACTTTTAGGTTGGGCTTCAGTGACGATAACCAAGTTGGGAAGATTTCGTTCCATGTGTATATTATAGTGATGAATAATGTTTTAATATGAATTTTGTCTGAATTTATGTTCTTTCCTAGCATTTCCATTAACAGATTCTATTCTAATGTGTTGGATGTTGAGTTTGCCATTTTATTTATTGGAAATTATGTACGACTCTCTTTTTGTTCATCACAAGAATTTTGTGTTGAAAAATATTGATAACTTGTATCGAAGCTATTATATCACTTATTTATGTGATGTGACTATGGATATTTTATATAGCCTAGAAAGCAATATTCCATACTTATCAAGGGCCCAGGTATTGGGCCAATGACACAGTTTCATAAAGCGTGTTCACTAATATACTTCTACACATTCACAGATACCATGTATACATGACACATTTGCAATCAATTGGGCTTCTAAGATTTTATTGTTACATTCATCATCTCACATGGGCTAGCAAGAATTGGTCCCATTTGTAGATTATATCAATGAACCATTTTGAGATCTGTATTTTTCTTGATTTTATGTGCTTTCCCTATATCAGCATACACTATCTGTTTTGGTGTGATGGATGTTGAGTTTTCTATTTTATTTATTGGCAAAAAAAGTATACATAATTTGTATGGTACACCCTTTCAATCCTTGATTTTCTTGAGTAATTATTTAGGCTCTCTTCTATTGGTTAGGACTAAGTAATATGAATAGTAGGCATAAAGACTTAAGTAGGAATAAGTAGAAATAAAGTGCTAATGTTACATTTATTGTACACACCCTTCATAGAATTAATTTACCACCCTATCCATGGTTTATAGATATAATTGGCGTAACTTGAGTAGGTATTTACACAGGGTTTGATTACTGAATTTACCATTTTACACACCTTGTCTGTGTTTCATTTGACTAGTTGACTACTCTTGCTATTTTGAATTATATTAGTATTAGTCAATATATTAGATTGATTGGGACTTACACCATTAAGATGCTACATTTTGAGTTTATTGGGTCTAGAGAATCAAGCTCTCATTTAGTTTATAGGACAGATGAATGCAAAGTATATAGAGACAAATTTGAGATCCAAAAACACAAAAAAATAAGTGGAGTATTTCATCCAATTACTATTGGATTCATTTATTCTAAACAAGTGTATATATAATTTGTTATGGAGTTTTATCAGTTGAAGAAAAAAGTGCAAGGATTGTTGGATTAAGGCTGTGAGACGTGATGTGATGTGCCTGAGGACTGTAAACTATACCATGATTGGGTGGTATCTATTTTGCAAAAATTGCAAAGGACTTGTAACTGGTCCCATACACAATAAGCAACCCCTTGTGGAGGTATGCGAGTCCATGAGAGGTGAACATGTCACTTGGGGGATTTGAACCCCAGTGGGTGTGATAACAACACCCTTCTTTCACTGAAAAGGTAAGATCCTATTGACAACATTGTTTAGCTTTTGATTTAATAGTATTCTGGTCTTAATTGTGTTAATAGGACATGGTATTATTCAATGGAATCTTAGTATATAAATGATGAACATGGGTTAAGTTTTGTTTCAAAATATTTGATTCTTGAATGCTCAAATTTTTGTGTGACCACCAAATGCAAGTCCTTTCAACCAACTGGATGTTCAAAGTAGTGCAAATTATAGTGATTACAATCTCACATTGCTAGAGATTGTTTTCAGTTGGAAGTGTTGAAAAGAATCATGGGAGCTTAAGAAACTTGGATTGTGAAACATATGAGTAACTGCTTCTATACCTTGGTAAACTTTCATTTGCATATATATATATATATATATATATATATATATATATATATATAGATAGATATATATATATATATATAGTCAATTCATTTGACTAGTTGACTACTCTTACTGTTTTGAATTATATTAGTATTAGTCAATATATTAGATTGATTGGGCCTTACACCATTAATAAGCTACATTTTGAGTTTATTGAGTCTAGAGAATCAAGCTCTCATTTAGTTTATAGGACAGATGAATGCAAAGTATATAGAGACAAATTTGAGATCCAAAAACACAAAAAAATAAGTGGAGTATTTCATCCAATTACTATTGGATTCATTTATTATAAACAAGTGGATATATAATTTGTTATGGAGTTTTATTAGGTGAAGAAAAAAGTGCAAGGATTGTTGGATTAAGGTTGTGAGACGTGATGTGATGTGCCTGAGGACTGTAAACTATACCATGATTGGGTGGTATATATTTTGCCAAAATTGCAAAGGACTTGTAACTGGTCCCATACACAATAAGCAACCCCTTGTCGAGTTATGCCAGTCCATGAGAGGTGAACATGTCACTTGGGGGAGTTGAACCCCAGTGGGTGTGATAACAACACCCCTCTTTCACTGAAAAGGTAAGATCCTATTGACAACCTTGTTTAGCTTTTGATTTAATAGCATTCTGGTCTTAATTGTGTTAATAGGGCAAGGTATTATTCAATGGAATCTTAGTATATAAATGATGAACATGAGTTAAGTTTTGTTTCAAAATATTTGATTCTTGAATGCTCAAATTTTTGTGTGACCACCAAATGGAAAGCCTTTCAACCAACTGGATGTTCAAAGTTGTGCAAATTATAGTGATTGCAATCTCACCTTGCTAGAGATTGTTTTCAGTTGGAAGTGTTGAAAAGAATAATGGGAGCTTACGAAACTGGGTTTGTGAAAAATATGAGTAACTGCTTCTACACCTTGGTGAACTTTCATTTGCATATACATATATTCCAACTAATCTCTCCTTGAATTAGCAGGATGTAAAATCTTGTGTGAATGGTGGGAATGGTATATTGGGATGTTTCCATTAACTGAGGTTTTGAACATCATGATTGAGTGTCAGTTTACAGGTAAAACTTGGCATGTTTTGAATTAGTAATGATTTCTCTCTCAATGCAAATTTTTCATCTGCATATGCATCTTAGCTGGGCTCTCTCGAAAATGGTAGACTATAAAAATTTTGTTATTGTGTGATTGATGGCATAAATTAAGATGATTTAATTAGCTCAGGTTTTCATTAGGTTAAGTGTCGAAGATCAGGATTGAAAGTCGTCTACACCCGTGGTGGTTTCTCAAATAGTAATGGTGTTTTAATGAGAAATCTTCATCTCCATGTACATTCATACTTGACTCTTTCATAAATGGTAGATTTTACTTTTGTGTTTTGAGTATTATTGGTCGAATAAGGTAACGATATGTAGGCAACTCGGTTATTGCATAGCATCCATGATTTTCCTACGTCTAGTCATCATCTTGTGCTTGCTTTTTTTGTTGTACACTGCAAAATTGAGAGTTTTTTGCTTTTGATCAACTACTCTGATTTTTCAATGGGTATTTATGTTTGATAATGTGGTGTTTGTGCATGATTTGTTTTAATTCCTACACAGCTGTTGTGATATGTCATTCATCAAAAGATAATATTTTTTTCAGTCTGGATTATTTTTCATTACTCCACTGCCAAAACACATAAGTCCCTGTTGCGTTATGCATGTATTTGGTTCTTGGAATTTTATGTTGGCAATTCCTTTGTTGTTCATTGTAATACATTTGAAATTAAACATGAGGTGTTGTTTGTGGGGTAATACATTATTCTTAAACAACAACTCTTGTTGATCAATGCTTTGAATCTTTTTGTATTTGATGTAATGACCCCCAGTCATTCCTGATGTTATGTAGATCGTTCTCGCAAGCGTTATCGCATGCTTAATGTATTGCCTTCATATAGTGACCTAACCATGTTTTTTTATTGTTGCAACTCCATTGATATTATTGTCAACTTCTCATTGGTTCTATTCAGTTGTAATCAATGCCTCATGAGTTTGTGATTTTGGAGAAGGTGATAAACTAGGGGAGGGAAGCGAGTAGTGGAATGGGGACCAATAGTGGAGATAGAACCTGACCTCTAAATTTATAACAAATCAAAACAAATCACACTGATAACACATTATAAAAGTGGTATGAAAATAATGAAGAATTCTCACAAGTTTAAATATAGTCCATAAAATCACTAGGCATACAATTATCTAGAAAGTGACTCTTAGTTCACTACCATACAAAACATGATGTCCAAACACATATTTAAATGCTCTCGCATAAAGACACTTCAAATCCTTAGACATTAAGAACCATCAAATGTTTAGTCCAACAAGGTTCAGTTTTGATGTACAGATTACCTATCACACCTGTCAAAGAGGTTGATTACTGGAGAATGTCTACAGTAAACGATGTTCCAATGTGTATAACCTCGAGTTCATATAGAGCACAATTCTTATTTCCCCTTGTGCATTTGATCAGACATGAATAGGTAATGCTTATCATACAATTCTTTCCATGACCCACCCCTAAGTTTGAAATCTATAATGCAAAGGAGTAACTTATTCAACTATGTTAAAAAAGGCCATTAATCAAATCAATTTTTCAGGGCCATTAAACATTTTAGAAGCACCAGCATTGTCTAGGAGAAACTAAGAGCCCCTAGATCATAATGAAATCAATCCTAGACACATATATCATCATTCTACATATGCAATCCTTGTCGATGACCATTCACCACTCAACTTTCTAATGGAATGTTATACATTTAATCTATAATTCATGGAAGCACCATTGCAGAAACTCAGTTTACAATATTGCTCTCTAGATCACTGTCATAATTTCATACAATGTACCTTTATTCTTGGGACTCATTAATCAAGATTTCCAATGGAGAATTATAAATCTAAACCATCATTAATGGAAGCACCATTTTTTCAACCAAATTTACAATAATTCTCTATAGGTCACTCCAAACATTTCTCTGACCACGAATCTTTAGTTAGGGATCAACACTATTTCATAAACTCTGTCCTTTTAAATTTTTGTTTCTTGACACCTATGTTTACCTTAAATTTTTTTGTTTCCTTGTTGCTATGCACTGCATCAACCTCTATTATTCTAAAATATTTGGTTGTTTAATGTTTTTCTGTCATGCACGAGGAAACAATGTTGCTCTTGTGAAGGTAAGAATGCAAGTGACAAGGGTTGATCATCTACAAAACTCTTCCTCAAATGAGGAGTTAAATCTAGTAGGTTTTGAAGAGCATAATGATATAAGAGTTGAAGAGCATATGATGTATACGTTGAAGGTGGTGCTTCTGCATGAATTATAGTGCGAGGTGCAATTTTAACCAAGAATATTAGTGTTAACAGAGGCTAAATTAAAGAGGATATGCACAAGGAAATTGATGATGTTGACTTCAATGGATGCTTAATAAGAGTTGCAGTGAGAAAATATGCAACTCAACAGCATAAATACATTATTGGCTAAATACCTCATGCAAGGAAGAAGAAGAAAGGGGTTATTAGAGTGTTAATTGAACAAAGGAAGGAAATAATTGATTGGTGTAAGGAGATACTTGAAATTGACCATGACCTAGAATTGATACAACTTAAGGCTAACATTGCTCCACTTTGAGTCCATTCGAAGATGGATTTTGGTGAAATCAGGGTGTGCAAGAGTTAAGAAAATATATCAAGAGCTGGCATTATGAATAGTTGAAATCCTAAATAGAGACAAAGGTATGAATTTACACCCTAAAATTCTGACCAAGTTCTATTACACTCTATCCAAGGCATACAATGATTATTCATACAGTTTACAAAATATATATGCAATTTTGACAAGTTTCCTCACCATGTTGGAAGGAATTGTGGCATGTGGATAAATGCCAAGCGAATGAGTGAAAATGTGAAATTACAATTGGTTTATCAATGTCTAGGCTATATTTGTTTTAGGGAAATAAAAATATGAAGAACCATGTCAATAATTGTGAGAAAGGAATATCCTTGGTTACACATCCTAATGCATGGATAACTAAATAATTGTTTATGATTTGGCTAAACGATTTTGTCACTTTTTACCTGGAGTCGTCTATCTTACAGACATATACTTGTTAATTTTTTATGGCCATCATAACAACATATTTTTACAAACCAAAGAGGCAAACACAATAGGCATACATAGTGTTGGCACTGCTTAGACATTACTCATAAGTTGCAACCCCTAGAAGTGTTTTTGGGCCTTTTAATAATCACTTAAGGCTTGAGAGAATAAATTGGATGGCAAAGAACGCAATGGAGAGAGGTAAAAAGGTTTGAAACAGTTGAAATTGCTAACATATCTATTGAAATGACCTTGACACCCTCTACTATTAATGTGGAATTTAGGTGTTATGGAATTTGGCTAGTCAATTATGATGCTCTTACGATGATGAGGCTTGTAGCCAAGTTTTTGAAATACCTGGTGATAAAGATGCAAAATTTGTTATAAACATGTTGAGTCTACCTCAAGGATGTTACCATGTATTAGGTGATGATGATGAACATCGCAATGCTACTTAAGAATATGATGGAGAAATTCAAGAAAAAATAGTAGTTGTTGATGAAAAAAACCACATACAAATTTTACAAATGCTAATCAAAATGAAATTGTTGAAATGAATGTAATTGAAGGTGGTTGAGTGATGGGAAGCATTAATGAGAAATTTGCATCACCAAGCCAAGTGACCTTACATGAGTGGTTAGCGGAAGCCATGATGAATATGAATTGAAATGATCTTTACAAAGACTAATGAAGAAATCCTTAACATGCCTTCATTCGTGTTGGGCCATAAGGTGTTCAGTTGGTGGGGACCAAAGTTACATAAATATTTTATTGTTGGTCTATTAAACTCCATAATTCAAGGTAGGAAGCATTTTTTGGTTGGGTAAGATACAACTATTTAGGTAAGAGAAAGGAAGATTGGTACGTAAGGGGGCCCTGTTTCATTTTCCTACTTGCATAAAGCCTACTTGAAGGGGAGGGATTTTAACACAATGACTCAAAATAGAAGATTGCATCATAAGATCACAGGTAAGGTTCATGTGTATGGGATTCCCTCGATTCAACACTTCATGACATGGTAGAATGACATTCATAACTTATATATTTCTTGAAGAACATAGTGTAATGACCAAATATCATATGGAAGGATGAACTACCGAAAGGTTGATGGCTTAAAAACTACCTGGAGAGCAAATGAAAGTGTTTATAAATTGCCCCTACAAATATAACAACTTCTCCTTACAATGAGGCTGCAAATTTGTAGAAGCAAGAAATTCCTTTGTCACAATTAGGCTGGCATTTGAGAAATTGGTTTGATATGGAATCAACAAGGTAGTAATGGAAACACTTGAGGAAACAAAAGTTGGGAGAAAAGTAAAACAAAATTTGTACAAACATTAATCTCTCATAGCTTGAAAAAAGTGGTAGAGAAAAGATTAATTTCTCCTACCTTGACAGAACTGGTGGTAAAGATCAACACCTACAAGACAAACACAGCCACTGAAACTTGCAACATTGTTTGTGGGAAGAGAAAATTATGTTTCTTTTTTCCAAACATGTATGTTAGTATATTACAGTTTAATGAATATGTTCTCCTATTATCATATATGGTTTCATACTTTAACAAAAAAATCACCAAGACATTACAATGTTTTATTATTCAGTGAAATATTTGCCAAGGTCTTACAAGATTTTATAATCCAATGAAAGATTCGCCGTGACTTTACAAGATAATATAATCTAGTGAGAGATTCACCAAAAAAATTATATATACATATTATATTATTGATAAAATCGCCTCTCATTTTTCCTATGTATCATGGGGATTCGCCCATTTATTATACATATAAATTTAGGGTGGTTCTTAAAATTAAAGCCTGATACCATGGTCACCATTTTGAATTTCCTTATAGATGTTGATATATTTTCTTTGGAAGATGTTGAGTTTGAGGTTAAGAGGCTAACTAATGTGAAGGGTAAGGATATTGACATCTACCATGGAAAATTTTAGTAATGTTCTGGGCTAATTTTCCATGAAATTCGCCAATTTCCAATTTTATAAAAGACGATTCGGAATATAAAATTATTTTACCTTAAAAATCGCCAACATTATAGAGAGACTATATAAATTATAAATTTGATTAATTTTACAAATATATCAATAAACATTTATAATTTGCATAATTAGTGAGATTCAATGTTTGAAACTTCAAGAAAATTTTCCATCCTTAAAATTTTCCTTGACATCTACCAAGTTGAAATTTTTGAAATGAGATGGTCTATCCTCATCCCCCACATACACAATATCTTAAATTGTGTACTGAAATAAGGTTTCCTTCATGATTAGACACAAAACCTCATTATTCCTATCTTTAAAGGTGGGGATAAAATCATTCCTTGTAATTATACAACCATTATGATTAGCCATGCTTTAGCGAAGCTATATGGAACGATTTTGGAAATGAAGATCAGCCTATGGATATAAATTGATGGTAAAATAGATAAATGCCAATATGTGTTTAGGAGATATCATTCAACTATGAATGACCTTGTTACTCTTAGTATCATTGTAGAATAATGTCACAATAATTAAACATATCTCTACTATTGTTTTATTGACTTTATAAAATATTTTGACACTATTCCTAACAAAAATATGTGGAAGAGGTTAGAAGAGAAAATGGTTCCTCTAGATTTTTATGATTGGTTAGAAGAAATTAAATGCAATATTGGAGTCAAGCAAGCGTGTCCCTTATCCCCTACCCTTTTAGGCATATACAATTATATGTTAGAAGAGATTTTTTAAGAAGCAGGTTGTGTTGGCCCCATGCTCACCAACATAGTCATAATTATTCTCCTTTATATTGAAAATATTATTCTCTTAGCAAGGAGCCATTAAAATCTTGGCAAGAGACTAATAATCCTCTAAGAATTTTCCCTTCAGGATAACTATGAAAATTAATATTGAAAAAAATACAGTCATGATAATTAAATTTGAAAGGATCACATATGATACTTTCATATATGAAAACAACTGCTTGGAGGAAGTTCCTTCATAAAATTATTTTGTACTCGATATCCATCACAACCTCAATGAGAGTTATAGCATCGAGAAAAAAAAATTGGAGGATGGAAATATTAATATGAGTTTGAAAGAAATTTCAAGTCAAAAAATCTTTGGATATGGGATAAAAAGAAACTCCTCTTTTAGGCTGTCATCTCATCTATTATTTTATATGGATGTGAGGCTTGGAATTGCAATATATCCAAAGAGTCAGGGAGTAATATAAAACATATCAACAAGAAATTTATAACATGTAGTCTAAAGATTAAAGGAAATAATCACTATCTTATCCTCTTTATTTAAGAAAGGCTTCACCCATTGAAAGTATGGTTATGAATAGAAGAATAAATTAAACAAAATGGAAGCCAAATGATTTCGTAAAATTTGCTATAATCCTAGCCAAACCACCAATCTTCAGCTCAAGACAAGGATGGAACAAGGATGTCTAGTCTTTTCTTGAACATTGTGGGATAAGGGAGGATATGATTTTGATGAGTAAGAATAATATTAAAAATATTTGTACTTCAAAATTTAAATAAAAATGTAGGGTGATAAAGAGTTATGGGGGAAAATCAAACTAAGATGTTACAAGGAGATGATCAATCCTAATCTTGAAAATCAAAAGCTTCTCTCCTTCTTGACTAATGTTAAGAAGAAAATGAATATTTCTAAAATAAGAAAAATATGCCATGATCTTCATAGTGAAACTAGACAATGGTTACCTCCAAAAACAACATGGGATGAAAGAGTTTGTCACCTTTGAGACACCAAGAGAGTTGTAGATGAAACACCCTTTGTCTTAGATTATCAATCTTATACTCGCATTCAATCTAATATTCAAAATATTTTTCAAACTACTAGCCTTCTTGACCTTTTAAATGAGAAAAACTAGGGTGATTTTGGAACACTTATCTTAAGGCTACTTGAGTGTAGAAATAAAATGCTAAAGAACATAATCATTTATTTATAGTAAATTTATTCTATTCTTCAAGTTCGATTTCTACTAGAAGTAATAATCTTGCTCTATTTTGAAAAATAATTGTGAAATCTTTATATTCATTGCCAACATTACTAGATCATAATTTTTACTTTCATTCTATAAATGTTATGAAATTAGTAAAAAAGAAATATCATAAATATAAAATCTTATTGAAAAATCATTGTGCCATTAATCAAATAGATTTTTCCATACCAATCATAACACATATTGATTGAGACTCTTCTTTGGTTTAAAATCCTATTTGTTTTTATGGTTGGATAACACATCCATCTTAGTTAAATTGCTATAGTTTGACACAAACTCAACTTTTTTTTGTTAGATAATGAATGCCCAAGTTAATGTACTTGTGGTTGTCACCATGATTGGTTATAGGTCATGGCATTAGTCCTCACTCCTAAAAAGTGATAGCTATCAAAATCAAGTGTAGCAAACCTAAGGCTCATGATCGGATATAAATATTTATATCTTTACATATTATTTGGGTTGCACAACTTTGATAAATATAATTGGTTCTTTCTACATCATTTCTCTACCTCATTTAATTAGTTGAGTACCATCATTTTGAAAATTGATTTTTTCTAATCATTTCTGTAGGTGAGTACAATCATTGAAAAATGAAGGCCAAAATTTCATAAATATAATTAGATCCTTCTACATCATTTTTCAACCTCATTTAATTAGGAGAGTACAATCATTGAAAGTGAACCAAAAAAACGTGGGTAAATGATTTTATAGGTAGTAGTCATTCCTAATAACATAGCGACAAGAAATGGGATAATTGAAGTATTAGCGCCTAAAAAACGACAAGGAAAACGGAGCTATGCTGATAAATAAAGGATTATGACCTAGATTAGGCAAAAGCATACCCACAAGTAAAGGTATTTATGATAGTAAATACGAGATAAGCACCAAGTAAAGGCATTTATGCTTATAAGTACACGACAAACACCTGGAAACTTAATAACGCAGCGACAATGAAACGGATCTGTGCCGTGAAATGCGGGATTAGCTCATAAGGCAAGAACGGCAACTAAAGGGATATTTGCTTATGAATAAGTAATGGAAAAGTGGCCAGAAAAGGTGGGAATGCGTACAACGAAAGGAATCTAAGACAAAAAAGAAAGGAATGGCGCAAATACCTGCGAGGGTGTCCCAAGAAGTAAATGTACCGAAGAACAAACGTTGGGGAGAGGAAGCCCGGAAAAATCTATGGGGGTAAAGTTTTTATTTTATAATTAAAATCTATGGGGTAAAGTTTTTATTCTATTGAGATTGGGTCGAGGTTTCAAACTAACTATTCATCCTCTTTATCGGGTGAAAAAATCAATCTTCTCAAATGTTTAAATAACATAGATGCATTCTCTGGAATTAGTAGTAGGAAGCTAAAAAAGGATTAAAATAACTAAGCTAAATGAACCAATAAAGATAAAGTCAGATAAGGTGACATAGAAATGAAAATAGAAAAAATAGAAAATAGAAATGAAAAACAATCGAGAGGAAAGAGCAGGAATCTAGCTCCTGCTTAATTTCCAACCATCATCCATGTTGAGATTGATCGCATGTTTCTCAATCTCAATGGTTTCTCTTACCTTCCTATGTTGGAAGTGATCAACCCTTGCGATTACTTGGGAATCCTCAATAGAGACATGGTGCTTATACTTCACTGCATGTTAGATAAAGCTCAAGAACGATTGTGCCCAATGTGTTGCATGCTCTTGGACTCTTTGGTTAATGGATTGTGCCTAATGTCTATTGCATGTTCTTTGATTCTTTGGTTAATGGAGCTAACAGTTTCACCTATGTAAGGAATCCCACACTAGTAAGGAATTGAGATGAAAGTGGTCTACTTACCTTTGTCTTGCGGATGAACCACATTAGTTGGTTCAACTAAATCTCAATAATGTGATTATTTTGAAAAAAAAATCTCATTATCAATATCGATCTAGCAATAATAATAGTAAAATTACAAGTTAATTATTATTATTTTTTTTATTTTTTTTTTAACAACATGGATATATCATTAAGCAAGATTTTTTATCTTGCTTATTATACATTGGTGTCTATAAGAATTAACAGAGCATTTCTTTTTATTGTCACACTAATTGATAATTACATTAAACTGAAGCCCAAAATAGACATGCCTATAAACATAACAAAATTGAAAAGAAATTTTTTAACTATTTCTTATTTTGATTGTTTTCACTCATTTTGATTATAATTAAAATAATTTCCACATATATATAGTATTGATTTCAAAAACCATTTTCTTGGTTTTTTTAATCATTTGGTTATATCATTTTTTATTATAACAATGCTACATAATTTATAACATATTTATAATATAACAGTTATCAAATGATTTATCTATATAATTTAAATGGCTAAGAAAACATCTATAAACATAAAAAACATTTAGTTCAATATACATTTCAAATTACAAAGTTAAAAATAAAAATAAAAAAAATCATTAACTAAATTATAACATCATTATTTTTATTAATTATATACGTGTGTGTTTAATATGATTTTTAAAGATAGAAATCCACTTCCACTTCATTATGGAGATTTTTACCTTGCAAATAGCCTTTGTTAAAATACTATGGCCCAATGCCATGGCTTACTAATACCATCATCACATTTTTCAAATTAATCAATTTAATTAAAAAAATAAAACTATTATATATAAATACTAATTAAAAATATTATTATCTAAATCAAATCTCTATCTTCCACACAATAATTTTTAATAATTAATCTAAAATCTTAAAAACCCTATTTCAAAATTTTATTCCAAAATTTCATACCTAATGCATGTATTAAAATAATTAGTTCAAACTCAATTATTAAAATACATTACATGAGTGGGTGCATGACGCTCTATATATAAACAATGGCAATATGGTTCCAAGGCACAAATTTTAGTTCGTTATAATCTTCACCTATCACAGTAGGCCGAAAGGTATCATACCGTAGAAGCCTAACACAAATGGCTCTAGTTTCTGTTGCACCGTTGGTTTCCATGCGCAGACTCAAATCCTGGAATGCACAGGCAACGGAAGTCCGCAACACGTTTTATAAGCATGAGATCGACCACTTCTGTATCTAGCGATGACGCTGAAAGGAGATGCGTAGGCGATTATCATTACAATCAATGGGACGATGATGTCATAGACTCTCTGGCAACGTCTTATGAGGTCGTTAACTAATTTCATAAAAATTTATTCTTCTGCATATTCCTTTTTTCGTTCAGAATTGGTTTACTGTATTTAATGTAATGTCATTCAGGCACCTTCCTACCGTGAACGTCATCATAGACTTATTGGGGAAGTAAAAGAAATGTTCAATTCGATGGCAGTGGAGGATGGAGAACTAATCAGTCCCCTCAATGACCTCCATCAACGTCTTTGGATGGTCGATAGCGTTGAACGGTTGGGGATCGATAGGCATTTCCAAAATGAGATCAAATCAGCATTGGATCATGTTTACGGGTCTGTCCCCATATCCTTATCATCATGTTTAATCTCTGCTTTATACATCGAAAACACACGATTATAACAAGAAAGTTATTTGGTCAGCAGCTATTGGCACGAAAAAGGCATTGGACGTGGCAGAGAAAATGCTCTGATTGATCTCAACTCAACGGCCTTGGGACTTCGAACTCTCAGACTACATGGATATCCAGTGTCTTCAGGTATACATACATGTTTTATTAATTAATTACTCTTTGAACGTTCTCATTATAACTGACAACTGCCATTTACGAGGACGCATTGACTGATAATCCATCATACATTAATATCAGTTGTGTTACAACACTTCAAAGACCTCGACAAGCAGTTTGCCTGCTCTGCCATTCAAACAGAGGGAGAGATAAGAGGCGTGCTCAATTTATTTCGGGCATCCCTCATTGCCTTTCCCGGCGAAAAACTCATGGAAGAGGCCGAAATCTTCTCTACAATGTATTTAAAAGATGCCCTACAAAAGATTGCGGCCTCTAGTCTTTCACAAGAGGTGAGCCAGTAATACTAATATCACATCAGCTAATTAACATCACATATCATTATTGGTTGGCATCTGTGTTTTATAGTTTCAATTTTGTCGATGGCAGATAGAGTATGTTCTGGAGTATGGTTGGCACACAAATCTGCCGAGACTGGAAGCAAGAATGTACATGGAAGTATTTCCACAAGACACTATATATGAGTAGGTTCATTATTTCATTATGTAACATCCAATTTTAATTCCATAACTTAAAGACTAGTTTTTCGTTAATATCTTTAGTTGAATGCACAAATGCTCCTCGCATAGATCCATATATGTTGAGAGAAATACTACCCTGTATCAAAGCATTGTGTCTTTTAATAATTTAGTTCCAATGTAATACTAATCAATTAATGACGCGCTATATATATAAACATGAACAGGAAGAAACTCGTAGAACTTGCAAAAGTGGAGTTCAAAATCTTTCACTCGTTACAAAAGAGGGAGTTACAATCTCTCTCCAGGTAATGATCTCTCATTGGATATCGTCTGAAAAGTAACTGAATTTGAGTGGCGAAAAAATCAAGAGAGTAAATAAATGAAGTTTGTTTGTTTAGATGGTGGAAACATTATGGGTTCCCTAAACTGGCATTCACGCGACATATTCACGTGGGGTACTAGACTTTTGCATCTTGCATTGCAACCGATCCTAAACATTCCGCATTCCGACTTGGCTTCGCCAAAATTTGTTATTTTGGAACAATGGAGGAGCTCGAACTCTTCACCGCAGCAATTAAGAGGTGACAATTTACAGTTGGTAGTAACATGTTTTGTTTTCGTTTTTTCTTCATTTTATTTTCATGTTAAGGGTTGTGAAATAGTTGTGAAAGTGATGGACTATAAAAATATTTTAAGGTAATAGATATATTCAAACGTCAATCGTAATTTAATATTCATGTTACTACCAAAATCGTACCACGATATGACCTTTCACTGCACTAACTGACATGAGTAAACGTTAATGTGTATAATGATCAGATGGGACCCCTTGTCGATAGATTCTCTTCCGGAATATATGAAAGGAGTTTACATAGCGATGTACGACACGGTAAACGAAATGGCGAAAGAGGAAGAGAAAGTTCAAGGCCGCGACACAGTCAACTATGTTCGACAGGCTGTATGTACCATTATAAAGCAAATATATACAAATATTTATTTCTGAGAAAGTTAAGAAAGCCAAATATTTCACTGAGAGATGATTAGTTAATTTATTTTGCTTGTCATGTTCAGTGGGAGTCTCTTTTGGATTCGTATATGATAGAAGCGAAGTGGATTTCCAGTGGTTATCTGCCAACGTTCCAGGAGTACCTGGATAACGGGAAAATTAGTTTGGGTTCTCGCTTAATCACATTGCAACCTATCCTCACTTTGGGTGATCCCCTTCCTCATGAAATCCTGCAGGAAATTGACTTTCCATCGAAGTTCAGTGACTTGATATCTGCCATTCTTCGACTGAAAGGTGACACTCAATGCTACAAGGTACTCTCGACAAACTTGTATATCAAATGGAGTAAGTTCCGCATTTGTTGATTGTGTATACAAACACAGATGATAGTGAAATTGGCATGGTGAGTGTAGGCTGACAGGGCGCGTGGAGAGGAAGCTTCGTCCGTATCCTGTTATATGAAAGACCATCCTGGATTAACAGAGGAAGATGCTATCAATCATATCAATGCTATGGTATCCAACTTACTCAAAGAACTAAATTGGGAGTTACTCAAACCCGACAGCAATGCTCCCGTTTCTTGCAAGAAAGCTGCTTTTGACAATTGCAGAGTTTTACATCACGGTTACAAATACAGAGATGGTTATGGTGATGCCACCATTGAAACAAAGTATTTGGTGACGAGAACCGTCCTTGAACCCGTGCCTGTGTAACCACACGTCAAATCTACAACAAGTTCCTACTTAATTTAGGTTTCTGATTTCACAAAATAAACCTCGATGTTGAATACGGAGCTCACCTTGCTTCGTCGAGATTTCTCTGTCATATCTGGAGGACGTAGTGCAGTGCATTAGGATCAGAGAGATACCACAGTATATGTTGGGTCATGTTATTCTATTATATTGATTATGAAATATGTGCGTTCTTGTTATTCTATTTCAGTGATTGAATTCCATATCACTTCCATAGTAATCAACATAGAGAAAAGGATAACTCTAAAAAGTGTATAAATTTCAGAACCAATCACAAAGAT
Organism: Pinus tabuliformis; assembly: GCA_031772625.1. Lineage (NCBI taxonomy): Eukaryota > Viridiplantae > Streptophyta > Pinopsida > Pinales > Pinaceae > Pinus > Pinus tabuliformis. The sequence goes on along the minus strand of CM062820.1, from coordinate 1,413,433,393 downwards.
TTCACATTTTGGCTTTTAATTATAAATTTAATTTATAAATACAAACTTAAATTTAATTTCAGTTTTTTTATTTTTGATATGCATATTTATATTATTTTTTAATATAAATTATTTAATAATTAATATTTTGTCTATGTTGTACAACTCTTTTGAGGATTTTTTATTTTTATTATTTTTTTAAAATTTGGGTTAATTTGTTATTAAGTTTAGCTTAACCTAGTTGGTTTAATTATTTTCTTAATTTTTAATTTAGGGAAATAAATTAATTCATTAGTAATAATTGAGACATGTTCAATTTTCTTCTAGACACTTCTATTAAAACTCAAGTGCTCTTAGCCATAAATTATATCATTTCAGATCTAGATCTTCATCATTGATTTCTCAATGAGAGATAGGTAATTTTGGAGATCAATTCATTGTAGTGAAAGGGGCGCAATGACGGTGTAGGATTTGACACTACTGAGGGTTTCAACACGACTATTCTAACCAGGGATAGCATAACTAACCAGGGGCTAGAAGCACAAGTTCACTACCCACCCATACCGGGCTGGAAGGGAAATAGTTCACTACCCACCCCCAAATCCCTTCTTCCTACTGTTGTGCGCCCTTCTGCACCAGGGGATCCATAATCCCACCTTCCCTCATTGAATATGAACTAAAATATTTCTACGCCTTTGTAAGGGGTAGTGAGGGTTTCAAGAGTAGTTAAAGCAACAAATATTTCTGGATTTTTATTTCATTAGTATTCTTCTAGTTTTCGAGATCTAGTCGAGGAATTCTCCGAGAGTTATTCTGCAGGCAAAAAGTGCGAGATTGTCGGGAGAGGTTGTACAAGATTTGTACGAGATTTCTAGGAGGAGGTCGTATGAGTTGCCAAGTTTAACAGATCCATATTTTCAGTTGCAAAGTGAATTACAACCAATCAGTGAGATTACAAGAATTCGTAATAGATTACAAGAATGGCTTTGTGAATTGCACGAGAGGTTGTGTCAAGTTGAAATATTTTATTCCAGCTTTGTCGTAGTTTGGCAAGTAGTTTTAACATTTATCAATGACTTAATTTGTTTAAGACAATAATAAAACTCTTAGATTTGAAGAATTGGTTTTCCCTTTGGGGTTTTTCAAGAAAGGTTTTTCTCAAAAATATTATGTTTACATTTCCTAGCTTTCCTGTCAAGGTTTTTGCAGTTTATTTAATTGGTAAAATTCAAAATTTTGTTTTATTTTTTATTTGCAATAAATAATTGGCTAAGATAAATAATTAGTTTAAATATAGTAGAATAATAATTAGATAATCACAACCTATGTTTTGGATGGAAGAATAATCACCCGTGAGATGTCATCACTAGGATTACATGCCTACCATTAAAGTGCTATCAACAAAATTGTATAGCACTAAAATTTCTTTCCTTTTTTTATCATGGAAAGAAAAGAAAATTAATTGGAATTGTTTCTCAACACAATATATAGAGATGTATTGTAAATCTAATTTCATTATATCCTTTTTGCTTTTTTTTTTTTAGGGTTTTTGCTAGGGTGGGGGCTTGTGAAAGGGATATCGACATGGATACAATCTACATGTGTATTGATTCTATTGTACATGTTTCCCGTAGGCAATCCTTAGCTGCAAAAACTACGCTAGGAAACCAACTCAAGAAGCCTTTAGGTTCAAGCTAGCCCTTGAACCAGAGGGGGCTCCCTTAGGTGTTACGAGGCTTTGTTTAACGTTGTTCACCTGTCATTGAACAACAACCTTTGAAGCACAATGGCCAGATTTATGGTTTTAATTGGGGGTGGTTAGCGATCAATGATAATGTCTATCCATGATTAAAGGCCTCTCTCACAGGGTCCCTTCAAAACATGTCAGCTTCCAGTCTGATAGAATGACTTACCCTTTCAAGGATTATGATAGAAAAATGTAAGGAGATTCCTAATAATTAAGTGGCCAGACAAACTTCTTAACAACAAGGGAAATTTCGATACATGTAGAAGATTTCTACAACCCAACAAAACACATTGCAGAGTATTCAAGAAGGCCAACTGAAACCAATTCTAAGAGAAGCTATTTCGGACAGATAGTCCAATAAGCTAATATCTTTTAATGGCTATAATTTTACAGGGGATTTTACAGAGATTAAGACTTAATCTACACTTACCCAGACTTTCATATAAATGCTTTGAACATGTGTAGAAATAAGATATGAAACACTAGAAATACATACTAGAAAACACAAAATTCTTTCAAACTGGAGCTAGAAGGCTTTCCTTAGAAATGATATAATAGAAGTTATTACAAAGTTAAGAGCCTTGGCATCAAAATCCCACACATATTACTTCAATTGATGAGGTATTTATGCAATTTCCTCCCAAAATATCTTCATAAAAATATCAAGAGCTATTACAAATATTTGAAAATTGTATTACAAAAGTAGAACACAAATTAAAGATAACTAAAACTTTTTGAAGAGTTATACTACTATCCTTGAGGATTTTTGTTGATAAACAAGAGAAATTTGAATTTGATTGCAACTCATATATGATGAGGTTGCCTCCAAGTCACTAAATGTCTTTGAGCTTTTTCCTCCCGAAATGCTGAAAAATAGGGTCCTGTAATACCTTGGTTTCTCCCAAACCATAATACCTATTAGAAAATGGAGAGAGGTTTTTGTAAATTACGATGTTGGAAACAAAAACCTCTTTCCATTTTGGAAAATACATTTCCACCTTATCCAAAACCGCATTCGAAACAGTTGGCTCAAAATAGGAAAATTCGAGAAAACATGCCTGCAAAGATTCATCCGAATATCCCAATAATAACCTCCGTTACAAAACGGAGTGTTGTTTTGTAGATTAGAATCTAAGGAACAAAAACCTCATCTAGTTTACCACAAATCCTTTCTGATTAGATCTGTTGGCATTTTGGCATAGGTGTGGCTCTACGGTACAGGTGTTGTCCTTGATGGCAACTCTCTTTGATAACAGATCTCATTCTAGACTACAAAAATGAAGAGAAATTTCATATATGCAGGTTCATTAAGCCCAAGATGCGTATACACGCTGGTACGCTATATACTAAGTTGCGGATACGCAGGTTTGCTATATACGAAGTCGCGTATACACGCAGTTTCATGAACATAAAAGAGCGTACATGTCGAGAAGCTTCCCTTTGGTCCGTGGTAGTTAGTCCTCGGTACTTGAGCCTATGTTGTTGGACCAAGGTATCTCGACAGTCGTGTTGATCCCGAGTTTTGAAGTTGATGGTATTATATTACTATGGTTTTGGCTCGTGGTATTGAGGAGGGCCTAATGCTATATAAGGAGAAGAAGATCATTAGGCTAGTGTATGGAAAAAGTCTTGAATATCTAATGAAGAAAGAGATCTAGTATGCAGGTTCTGGGTTGATGCTACATTGCTTGATCTGAGCTAAGGAGAGATCACATCGGTTGGTGAAAGGATAGATCGGGATCAAATTGTTTGAAATGAACTATCGGTATATGGTTGATTACGCATATTTTTAGATCTGCATACTGACGCAATGTTATGTTCTGAGTATGACTGATGACTGGTACAGCTGCAAGTTATGAGAAATTATTTTTAGATCTGTACGTAGGTTGGCTTCGGTAAAAGCGCGTGTATATGCGGGCATGTTTCATTGAAGTAGCGTATATCTTTTGAAGCTTGATTTTTGGGTTGCAGTTGGGTCTGTCTGTTATTGCAGGGTTCTGTAGTCTGCTCTGTGTTCTGGTGATTGGGTGTTGATAGGGTTTCAGTGGTTCAGAGATTCAAAGTTTGATGATGCTAGTATTGGTTGTTTTGTGCTTCTATGATTTGCTATGAAAAGTGAATGAATTGTGGTCTTCAGATTGAAATGTTGTGCTTCAGGAGTATCCAGTCTGAAAATTGATGAAAAGTGGTACCTGAAGGAAAGAAGATTGTAGGCCAGCACCTACGTACTAGTATCTTAGCTAGTACAAGAGCAAAAGGGTGTTGGAGCTCCCTTCCAGGAGAGTTTGGAAAACGAGAGAAGGTTGTAGCCTGCGTACTGGTATAACGCTGCACCAGTACAAAATATTGTAAACTGAAGTTTCTTATTAAAGAAAGATAGAGACGACTTGCAGCAGGTGGTTTTCACCCACATTGGGTTTCCACCTTATATCATGGTGTTCATGTGTGTGGCTTTTGTGTGATGATCTGTTATGTTATACTGCATCTGTTTATCCTTAATATGGTTAATAATGTCCTGATGCCTTTACAGAAGATAAACTAACTGAATCATAAGTTTTCTGGTTATACGCTGGTTTCTTTAGACACAGTAGCGTGTACACGCTGGTTCACTTAACTGAAGTAGCGTATATGTTTCTGAGTATTGAAAAAGTATTATTGATCTGATAATACTGATTCACCCCCCCCTCTCAGTATTATTTCCAACAATTGGTATCAGAGCAGGTCCTTCAGAGAAGCTTGATCTCTTGAAGGTAGATCGTTCATCATGAGCAACTACGAGAGAGAAGCATCAATTAGGCCACCGTTTTTTGATGGGACAAACTTCAATTATTGGAAGGTAAGAGTTACTGCCTATCTTCAATCTCTTGGTACAGAAGTTTGGGACATCGTAGAGACAGGCTACGCCTTTCCTTCAGCTACTCCTACAGATGCAGCCGAGAAAAAGAAGTATGAAACAAATGCAAAAGCAGTCAGTACCCTATTAGGATGTATATCCCAATCGGAATTCATGAAGGTAATGCACTATAAATCCGCAAAAGAAATATGGGACAAAATTGTCACGAGCTATGAAGGAGACGAACAGGTAAAGCATGCTAAACTTCAAACTCTCAGGATTAAGTATGAGACTCTCAGAATGTATAATGATGAAAGTGTGGTTAACTATTTCCTTAGGGTAGATGAGATCGTTAATTGCATGAAAAACTTGGGTGAAGAAATAAAAGAGGCTATTGTGGTTGAAAAGGTTCTAAGATCATTGTCCCCCAAATTTGAATCTAAAGTGTCTGCAATAGAAGAAAAAGAAAATCTACAAATTCTTACTATGTCTCAGCTTCACAGAATTCTAACTACTTATGAAATGAGAAAAGGAGGTCCATCAGACAGAAGAGAAGCTGCTTTCAAGGCTTCAGGCAAAGAAGATTATTATGAAGCAAGTCACGTGCCAGAAGATGAAGAAGAAGAATCAAATTTTGTCAGAAATCTTCAAAGGGGTTCTGGAAGGTTCAGAGGTCTGGGATATAATGGAGAAACATCTCAAGCTTCTACCTCTAAAAGTTATCTTCATGCAGCAAGGAGGAGCGAACAAAGACCAAATAAAAGTCATCAAGTGAATCAGGGACAGTTTACCTCAAGAACAAATAAAGACTATCAAGAAGTTCGGGGACAAGCGGCCTTAAGGACAAACAGAAGCTACAACCAGCCACAGGTAAAATCTTCCTAATATGCCCCAAGAATGGATGTCAATAGAAGCTACAATCGGTTGGATGATAGATTTGATTATCGGAGAAATTTCTTTAATGGCCAATGCTTTTCTTGCCATAACTTCGGGCACAAAGCAGCTCAATGTGTTGCCTACAAGACAATCATGACTAGAGAAGCTCAAAAGCAAAGAAGTATGACTGGAACCATGAAAAGGACTTATAACAACTTTTCGGTTCTTGAAAATGAAGTTGAATGCTCTATTTGTAATAACTTTGGTCATGAAGACTCTGAATGCAGGAGCAGGTTCTGGAAGACAACTCAGAAGGAACAAACCTCAAATGTCAGAACATGGAGAATAAAGGAACCGCAACCAGAAAGATGTGGGATAGCCTTTTATGCAGAAGGTCAAGAAAGTCTATGGTACATTGACAACGGATGTTCGAAGCATATGACAGGGGACAAAGAAAAAACTTGAATCATATACCGCATTAGAAAAGGGAAAGAAAGTTTCTTTTGGAAACGATATCTCTGTAGCCATAAAAGGAAAAGGCGTTGCTCCGTTGAAAGAGAAGGTCAAAGCTGGAAATGTTCTGTATGTTGATGGATTGAAGCATAATCTTCTGAGTGTCAGTCAGATGTGCGATCAAGGAACAGAGGTAATATTTAGATCAAATGGATGTTGTGTTCGTGATCTTGATACAGGTGAAACAGTGATCAAAGGAAGAAGGACTCCAAATAATCTATACATATTTGGAGAAAGACAACAACAATGTTATTTGAGCAAGAATGATGAACACTGGCTATGGCATCGGAGGTTGGGGCATCTAAGCTTTCCACAAATAAGGAAAGCATGCAAATATCAGGCAGTTCGTGATCTTCCAGATATCAAAATTCCAGACAACACCATATGAAAATCATGTCAGTTTGGAAAGCAAACCGGAACTAATTTTCCGGAGAAGGAAGGATCAGCTAGCATGCCTCTTGAGCTAGTACATACAGATACATGTGGTCCATTCAGAAAAAGAACACCTCGAGGAGAAGAATATTTGATATTATTCATTGACGATTTCTCCAGGTTTGTCTGGTTAGGACTTATGAAGCACAAAGATGAAGCATTCGAAAAATTCAAATCCTTCAAAGCCTTGGCTGAAAATGAATCAGGACACAAGATTAAGTGCCTCAGATCTGACAGAGGTGGGGAGTTTACCTCAAATTAATTTTTCGATTTCTGTGAAGAACATGGGATAAGAAGAGAATTCTCTACAGCTAGAACTCCTCAGCAAAATGGAGTTGTGGAAAGAATGAACAGAACAATACAACAAATGGCTCGTGCTATGCTTGATGAATCAGGTACTCACGCAACTTTTTGGGGTGAAGCTGCACATGCTGCAGTTATTATTCTCAACAAAACAAATGTCCGAGTAAATAGCACTCAAACTCCTCATGAGCTCTGGTGTGGTAAGACTCCTTCGGTGAAGCACTTCAAAATCTTTGGAAGCAAATGTTATATTAAGAATACTGATGAGCAACTTGGCAAACTTGAACCAAGAGCAGACGAAGGCATTCTTCTTGATTATTCTCCACATAGCAAAGCATACAAGTGCTACAATAAAAGACTTGGGAGAATTGTTGACAGCATTGATGTTGTGGTTGATGAGAAGGGATACATTCCTAGGCAAGTTCATCATGAAGACATCGAAGAAGATGAAGGCTACCCTCAAAGATAGAATGATGAAGAAGAACCTCAAGAAGAAGAAGAACCTCAAGAAGAACCAGAGGAACAGAGAAGAATAGAAGAGAAGACTCCATCCAGATATGTCCAGAAGAATCATCCAGAATCTCAGATTATGGGACAGAAAGAAGCAGGAGTACAAACAAGAAGAACAATTGCAGAAGCTTCAAGCTATTTGGCATTACTCTCTTCCACTGAACCACAAAATGTGAAAGAGGCATGCAAAGATGAATGTTGGGTCAAAGCAATGGATGAAGAGCTTGAGCAGATCGAAAAGAACAACACTTGGGAATTGGTTCCTAGACCAAAAGATAAGAATGTCATAGGAACTAAATAGGTCTTCAAAAATAAATTGAATGAAAATGGAGAAGTAATTAGAAACAAGGCCAGACTTGTTTGTAAAGGGTATGCACAGCAAGAAGGAATAGATTTTGAAGAGACCTTTGCTCCTGTTGCAAGACTTGAGGCCATCCGAATGTTCCTTGCTCTCTCAAGTTTTCAAAACTTCAAGGTATTTCAAATGGACGTGAAATCAGCCTTTCTGAATGGAGACTTAGAAGAAGAAGTATACATTGAGCAGCCATATGGTTTCATTCTTGGGAATGATCCAAACCTTGTATGCAGATTGAAAAAGACTCTCTATGGTCTCAAACAAGCTCCAAGGGCTTGGTACTATCAGTTGGACAAATATCTTCACCAACAAGGCTTTTCAAAAGGATCAGCAAATAGCAATCTCTATATGAAAGTTGAAAATAACAAATTGCTAATACTTGTTGTGTATGTAGATGATATTATCTTTGGCAGCAATGAAGAGGCTATGAGTCAAAACTTTGCCTTGGTTATGCAGAAAGAATTTGAAATGTCATTACTTGGAGAATTGACATACTTTCTTGGATTGCAAATCCAACAAAATGAAGGAGGTATTTTCTTGTCTCAAACCAAGTACCTGAAGCAGATCTTGAAGAAGTATGGCATGGAAGATTCAAAGCCAGTATGTACCCCCATGGTTACAGGATGCAGCCTCAGTACAAATGATGAATCAACAGTAGTTCATCAACCAACTTATAGATCCATGATTGGGAGTTTGCTTTATTTGACAGGTACCTGACCAGACATTATGCATGCAGTAGGAATTGTTGGAAGATTTCAAGCCAACCCAAAGGAAACTCATCTTCAAGCAGTCAAAAGAATCTTCAAGTATCTTCAAGGGACTCAAAACTATGGCCTATGGTATCCTAGAGATACAGATCTCACTCTTCATGCTTACACAGATGCAGATTGGGCCGGAAGTGTGGATGACAGGAAAAGCACAAGTGGTGGTGCATTCTTCATGGGTTCCAGATTAGTATCTTGGTTCAGTAAGAAACAGAGTTCGATTGCTTTATCTATAGCTGAAGCAGAATATGTGGCTGCGGCATCTTGTTGCACACAACTTCTTTGGATGACGTAGACCTTGCAGGATTTTTAAATCACTTGCACTCCACCTGTCTCTATCTTATGTGATAATACAAGTGCAATCAGCATTTCAAAGAATCCAGTCATGCATTCAAAGACCAAGCACATACCAATCAAGTATCATTTCCTCCGGGAACAAGTGCTTGAACAAAAGGTCAAGTTGGAGTATGTTCCTTCTAAAGAACAAGTTGCTGATATTCTCACAAAACCACTGCCCAGGGAAACTTTTGAATATCTCAGACAGAAGCTGGGAGTAGTTGATGCTTCATCCTGCTGTTGAAGCTTGTCTGTTCTAAAGAAAAGTTGGTATACACGTGTTGTATAAGGGATATCTGCATACATACGCTAATTGATGCAGGTGAAGTCGCGTGTATGGAGTTCTGAACAGCAAGGGCAGATTCTGATTGGAGAAGGTATGAGATGGGTATGACAGAGTCCTTCAGGCACAGTTTCAGGGGGAGCAGCAGGCACAGTTTTAGGGGGAGCAGCTTAAAGTCTAATAAAGCATTGTTGGCATTTAGATGCTTTTGGTCCTAGTTCACAACTATTGTTGAAGAAGGAGCACAGAAGGAAATCTTGGTTGCTGATCTAAAAAGATGATTATCAGATGCTGCTGGTGACTTTCATAAGTCTTGGTCTAGTTCTTTCGTCTCTATGTCATGTATCTTTTTTTTTGATATCTCTTCTATGGTGTCAAGGTCATGTAATGGCCTATGTTGATTCCCCACTATGCCCGGGATGAATGATGTAATGTAATTGGCTATTATATGTAAATTTCTGATGTATCCCCTCTTGGTTGGGAGTATGGATGTATGTATTGAGTCTTTTGGTGATAGGAAGGTCCTTTATGTTGTTTAAGGCTTGGTCCTATTTGAAGAACATCTTTTGCAGATCTTGCCTACAGTCAGGGGAAGCATGTTCAGCACAGCAGAACAGAGATATCAGCACATTCACAGGGAGAGCACAGCCCTTTTCCCTTGATGACAAAGGGGGAGAATGATTCTAAGGATCTTGGGGTTGCCATCAAGTCCAAAGGGGGAGATTGTTGGCATTTTGGCACAGGTGTGGCTCTACGGTACAGGTGTTGTCCTTGATGGCAACTCTCTTTGATAACAGATCTCAGTCCAGACTACAAAAATGAAGAGAAATTTCATATACACAGGTTCATTAAGCCCAAGATGCGTATACACGCTGGTACGCTATATACTAAGTCGCGAATACGCAGGTTTGCTATATACGAAGTCGCGTATACACGCGGTTTCATGAACATAAAAGAGCGTACATGTCGAGAAGCTTCCCTTTGGTCCGTGGTAGTTAGTCCTCGGTACTTGAGCCTATGTTGTTGGACCAAGGTATCTCGAGAGTCGTGTTGATCCCGAGTTTTGAAGTTGATGGTATTGTATTACTATGGTTTTGGCTCGTGGTATTGAGGAGGGCCTAATGCTATATAAGGAGAAGAAGATCATTAGGCTAGTGTATGGAAAAAGTCTTGAATATCTAATGAAGAAAGAGATCTAGTATGCAGGTTCTGGGTTGATGCTACATTGCTTGATCTGAGCTAAGGAGAGATCACATCGGTTGGTGAAAGGATAGATCGGGATCAAATTGTTTGAAATGAACTATTGGTATATGGTTGATTACGCATATTTTTAGATCTGCATACTGACGCAATGTTATGTTCTGAGTATGACTGATGACTGGTACAGCTGCAAGTTATGAGAAATTATTTTTAGATCTGTACGTAGGTTGGCTTCGGTAAAAGCGCGTGTATACGCTGGTTTGTTTCATTAAAGTAGCGTATATCTTTTGAAGCTTGATTTTTGGGTTGCAGTTGGGTCTGTCTGTTATTGCAGGGTTCTGTAGTCTGCTCTGTGTTCTGGTGACTGGGTGTTGACAGGGTTTCAGTGGTTCAGAGATTCAAAGTTTGATGATGCTAGTATTGGTTGTTTTGTGCTTCTATGATTTGCTATGAAAAGTGAATGAATTGTGGTCTTCAGATTGAAATGTTGTGCTTCAGGAGTATCCAGTCTGAAAATTGATGAAAAGTGGTACCTGAAGGAAAGAAGATTGTAGGCCAGCACCTACGTACTAGTATCTTAGCTAGTACAAGAGCAAAAGGGGGTTGGAGCTCCCTTCCAGGAGAGTTTGGAAAACGAGAGAAGGTTGTAGCCTTCTGCAAGTTGTAGCCTGCGTACTGGTATAACGCTGCACCAGTACAAAAGATTGTAAACTGAAGTTTCTTATTAAAGAAAGATAGAGACGACTTGCAGCAGGTGGTTTTCACCCACATTGGGTTTCCACCTTATATCATGGTGTTCATGTGTGTGGCTTTTGTGTGATGATCTGTTCTGTTATACTGCATCTGTTTATCCTTAATATGGTTAATAATGTCCTGATGCCTTTACAGAAGATAAACTAACTGAATCATAAGTTTTCTGGTTATACACTGGTTTCTTTAGACACAGTAGCGTGTACACGCTGGTTCACTTAACTGAAGTAGCGTATATGTTTCTGAGTATTGAAAAGGTATTATTGATCTGATAATACTGATTCACCCCCCCCTCTCAGTATTATTTCCAACAAGATCCACAATAGTCTCTGCAAAAAGGTGACTGAAACAAGAAATTTCTAGAAAATATGCCTTTAAAGAATCATTAGCATCTCCCAAATCGTAATAGTTGTTAGAAAACTAAGAGCGGTTTTTCTACATGAGGATGTTATCAACAGAAACCTATTTTAGGTTTTGAAAATTCATTCTTGGATGTTTGTAAACCATGTTTGAATTTACTTTATTACATCATTTAATGATGTTTAAATGAATGATTAACTAAATCAACCAGCTAATGAGACTTAAATTTACAATTTGAGGGCATATTTACTCTTGCAGACCCATTTATTATTTCTAAACTACTAAAACCTATTATATCAGCAAATTTAAATTATCAAAACTAATAATGTTACAACATCGACAACAATGGGGACTGCTTTCCCTTGTAGGATGCAGAGAACTAGTAGACTAGTTGCCTTTAGTGTTGGGCATGGAGTCAAACCATAAAACCATCAACCACTAATTTGCCATATTATGTAGAAATATTGCCAATCCCCATGGATCAATGTTTTTATTTGAATACTCTTCTACTGCACACTGTAACTTGCAACTATAAAATGCAACCATGTGCCTGCACTAATTCGGATGTCCCTTCATACTGAAACATGAAAACTGAAAATTTCTGGAGACTGAAAATATAAGTTGATCTATCATATACTCTTCAAATCACACCAGTCATAAACAACGAACATGCTGATATACTACATGTTGAAACTCATAATATCTATTCAATCCCCACACCTCTATCTAACTGAACTGAAAAACTTTACACTATTAGGTGTAATCTGCTTTCCAATGTAACCAAGTGCGGAGTGGATTTATTGATAAGCCACATTACGAGAAGATTAAAATTTGAAGAATATATACAATATGAACATGAAATCCCATGGGAAACATATACTCACATGTGTACTTTAAAAGTTGCATCCTCTGTAGAAATTTTAGATTTCTGACCATGGTTGAGAGGGAGAGACATATATTGCTGATTGCAAGTATCAATGAACCTTACATCATAGTAAAGGTAGTTGAAATTTCGAAACGATAGGATCAGTTACCCTGTGGAATCACCATATGACAAAGTGGAGTCCCAAGGTTAAAGCAATGCAACCAATACTAAATGCCTACTCCTTATTCACTAACAAAGAATAGATCTAGTCTTTATCGTTCCCCGAAGAAAGATATATTCGTTACTTCACTACCTAGAAACGGCACCAAATGTTGTACTTGTTTCCCGTAGGCAGTCCTTGGCTATAAAATCTTGCCGGGAAACCAACTCAACCAACCCTTAGGTTCAAGCTAGCCCTTGAACTAGAGGGGGCTCCCTCAGGTGTTATGGGTCTTTGTTTAATGTTGTTCACCTGTCACTGAACAACAACCTTTGAAGCAAAATACCCAGATTTATGGTTTTAATTGCGGGCGGTTGGCAATCAATGACAATCCCTATCCATGATTAAAGGCCTCTCTCATAGGATCCCTTCAGAACGTGTCAGCTTCTAACCTGAAAGAATGACTTAGATTTTCAAGGATTATGATAGAAGAATGTAAGGATATTCCTAATAATTAAGCAGTCAAACAAACTTCTTAACAACAAGGGAAATTTGGATGCATGTAGAAGATTTTTACAAGCCAACAAAACACATTGCAAAGTATTTAGGAAGGCCAAACTGAAACCAATTCTAAGAGGAGATATTTCAGATATATAGTCCAATAAGCGAATATCGTTTAATGGCTATGATTTCACAAGGGATTTCAGAGAAATTAAATGCTTTGAACATGTGTAGAAATAAGATATGAAACACTAGAAAGACATACTAGAAAACACAAAATTTTGTTAAACTCGAGCCACAAGGCTTTCCTTAGAAATACTCTAGTAGAACCTGTTACAAAGTGAAGAGCCTTGGCATCAAAATCCCACACATATTACTTCAATTGATGAAGTATTTATACAATTTCCTCACAAAATATCTTGATAAAAATATCAAGAGCTATTACAAATATCTTAAAACCGTATTACAAAAATAGAACACAAATAAAGGTAACTAAAACTTTTTAAAGAGTTATAGTACTATCCTTCAGGATTTCTATTGATAAAGAAGAGAAATTCGAATTTGATTGCAACTCATATTTGATGAGGTGGCCTCCAAGTCACTAATTGTCTTTGAGCTTTTTCCTCCCAAAATTCTGAAAAATAGGGTCATGTAATACCTTTTTTTCTCCCAAACCATAATATCTATTAGGAACATGAGAGGGTTTTTTGTAAATTATGATATTGGAAACAAAAATTGCTTTCTGTTTTTGAAAATTCATTTCCACCTGCTTGGAAACCACATATGAAAACACTCACTCAAAACAACAAAATTTAGTAAAACATGCCTCCAAAGATTCATCTAAATCTCCCAAACCATAACCTCTGTTACAAAAGTGAAAGGATCAGATAATCTCCTGCTTTTAGTTTTAAATGTAACATTGAAAATGAAAAATGGATTTGCTAAAATAAAAAGTTTTGAAAAAGGTATTACGTGTATGATACATGATACACTCATAATATTTCACATGAAAATGAAAGTTAGGAGCCCGGAAAGAAATGGGCCATCCAATTGATATGAAAGGGAAATAATAAAATTAAAATTGTTTAGTAAGACGTTGCAAGAGGATGGTAAAGTGGCAATATTATTAAATATTATTTTAGTGATATAAATAAAATGATTGGTAAATATTTATATTTTTTGACTTATTAAATAGTGGGTAAATTTTCATCTATATTAAATTATTTATAATAAGTATCAAAATACTTATTTTATCAGATATTTTAAGTTAATTTAAAAAACATAAAAATAGATTAAATTATATTATTTATCTATTTATTTATTAGTAATAATAAAATAAAAAGATTATTAATCATAGAGATTTACTTATTTTCTCATGGAAATTTTTAATTTATAAATAAGATACGTTACAATACTATGGCTAATCAATACTAATGCCCAAAAAAACATAACACATTTCACATCATAGTTGTTGATATAGCATTTTTTCTAATTAATGAATTTATTGAAGAGGATAAAAAAACATCATTGCTTTAGAAATAAATCTTTGCCTTTGCTTTGAGCATATTATTAAGAATATTCTATAATATTCTATAGAGATTAAATACCTACCATCTATTTTGAAATAGGGTTTCATAAATTTAATTTAACTATAAATAATTATCACATGGATGGTAGGGATTTAAATTCCATAGAATATCTCTTAATATTAAGGTTAATATTTATTTTCAAAGTAGTTATTCATTTTTTAATTTTTTACTTCAATTGATTGATTAAAAAAATGTCATTTGAACAAGCGTCATATGAAGTGAGTTGTCATTTTTTTGGCATGTGGTATTGATAAGCCATGGTATTGCCTCATGGTATTAGAAAAAAAGACTATTTACATATTAAAAATCTGACATATGCATAATGTATTGACTTTTCAAGTAGGTGAAGTTATGTTGTTTTCTAATCTTTAATCATTAATTCCTTGAATGCTAAGAGATATGTACTTGGAAAATTTCCCATGTGACATTGTTTTCCCCATTTTCAAAAGACCTTCGGTTGGGGGGGATATTGATGCAGGAGCATCTAGACCGGGCCAGCAATATGACGGGGTGGTCACATGTTGTGGCTAAATGCAAGACTTGAGGAAGGCCTAGTTGTTAAATTTGTGTTAATTTCAACAATAAGGGTAGGTAGTTAAAAGTGGTCTAGTTTAGTTAAATGATGATGAGTTATAACTGAATAACTAATTCTTCATGTGTGGGAAGAAGTAGTTAGGTATGACTGTTGTATAACCTCCTTTTGAAAAAAAGGAAGAGATAGAATAGAATAGGGAGGAGAGGTGAGGCTTGGACAAAAAAAGTTTGTAAGCCTCTGGGCATTTGTAAAGGGCCATCGATTTGAAAATCTGGCCATGAACCAAGAGAGTTTTTATAATTGATTACATTTGACTACATTGATGAGGAATTTGTTTTGGAAATTCTGTGTGAATTATATATATTCTTGGTTAAGTTCTGTTTAGAGAATCTTTGAATTACTGTGAAAAGCATATGAGGAAAGCATCGATTTTAATTAATATCGAATTATGTATTGAATGGAATTCAATCTACACATGCGAAAGAGGATGTCCAAAAGGGATCGATCATTCTAGAGAAATATTGAATCGAAGTTCGATTCAAATTGGTATTGGTATATTGGCTTTGGAAAGTCGATTTCCAGGATAGCGCAGTGGAAATATGGATGGAGGGATTTTGGATGAATCTGTGGAATGCTGAATTAGAATTGAGGAACCGACCGAGTGATGGGGGTATGGCGCAGAGCTTGTGCCAGTGGTAAAATCAAGCCATGGTCTGGATGATACAGAATCTGTCATTATGTGGAAGAATGCAAATTCCAAAATTGAGATCGAAGTAGTCTCCGTGGAGTTAGAGTAATCGAATAAAAAATGGAGACAAAATTGATAGAGTTAGATTGAGTGGACTTTCGCGTTGAAGATGGAGACAAATTCCAGTAAATTTGATACGTAAGTGTTTGTTTGTTTATATCTTACTGATATATATGTTTGAATGCTTTGGTTATTATAAGTCAAAGATGCAGATTGGTATTGATCGACTAGAGAGTCGAGAGCAGTATAGTGAATCCACAAGTTAAGGCAGAACCAGAGAAATTGAACCAAATCAAACGATGAGCAGACCTTCGATGATGAAATTGAATCGAATGAAATTGTGAAGATGGATGACGGCAAAGGATGGATGCAGAGGTTGTTAATTCTCTGTGCAAACTGTAGTAAAAGCGTACCAAAGATGAAGGCCATCCGAGGAAGTGATATGTATTGAAGTGGCAGATTCGACTGATGAAGACAAATTGATTTACATAAATCGATGCTAATTTGTGTTAAAATTCCTACACAAGGAGTCAAGGGCGCAGAGAAAGAGTTGTCAATTCGAGGATGATGGATGAATGGTAAGTCACAATTCAGCATTGGGGAAAATTGGTACAAAATGAGTACCATAATGAAGATTGTTGAGTTTATGACTTTTAATTGAGGAGCTTCCACAATTGAGGTGTGTAAAAATTGCTAGAAGGAGTCTTATCTGGGAAAATGTTTGGAGATGCGTTTTTATATGCATGAGCAGAGTAAATATTTTGGGTTTGCAGGGTAGACCTGCATCAAGTGGTATCAGAGCAAGAATATCTCTGTGTGAAGAAGCAAGTTTTTTTTTTTTTTTAATTGAGTTAATTGCATGTGATGAATGAATCTCAGATTTGGAAACTAATGAAGATTGCAGCATAGGGATGCAGTGCAGTTGAGGAAGGAAGAAATATCAATAGGATCTTGAAGGTGAGCAGACAAAGTCTTATTTAACTCTAGTTGAAGGTTATGCTTGAACAATTTGGTTTACAGGCATAGTGAAGAAAGTCTCAGTGGGAAGAAGTAGATTACAGCTGTAGAGCAGTAATGAAGGAGTCCAGCAAGGGATTCTAAGAGAGAGTGGCAGAACTTGAAGATTCAATAGAGGTTGAATAAATTTGCAGATGAGTGAAGCCTGAAGGAGTAGTGAAGAAATGCTTAAAGGGTTCCAGCAGAGGACCGAGCAATTACCAAAAGACCAGATTCAGAGGGAAGGATTGGTGAGGTAAGTGGTAGCAGGAGAGTTTGCTGTTGTAGAGGTTTGGTGCAACTCATAGCGAGGAAGATGACTACTGAAAGTCATAAAGGAGAGAGCAGAGGTTCAAAAAGAGGCCACAGTAGAAATAGGGAGAAAGAAGATGCCAAGGCAAATGGCATAAGACAGCAGTTGACTGCTTAAGAGTATGAGAAAGAGAAAGTTGAGATAACAATTCACCTTGAATTGTTAATGGAGTTGTTGCAGGAAAATGTGAAAAACCGGACACATGGTTGGACCATGACAAAGAGGATGAAGTGGCAGAAGCTACACGCAAAGAGAGAAACGCTGATAAACATACAGTTGGCAGAAGAGCTAAGGAAGCTCGAGCAGATGTTGAGTTGTGGAGAACTCAGAGAGGCTGAGTTAAAAATGGATGTTTCCATTTGTGGCCCAGAACAGGGTGAAAGTCTGAGTGAAGAGACCAAAGAGGAGGATCTCATGAACTATTGGGATAGTTCAGAAGAATCTGAAGATGTGTTGGCGAGAGAAGTAGATGAGGCTATGCAGTCTTGCAATTTTTCTCACAGTTTATGTATGTTTGCAGGATGTGCGAAATTTGGTGAGCAGTCTGATGGAACTGTCACAAAGGACAATGAAACGTTTGAGGTAAAGCCTGGTAGGGAATTCCTTTTAGAGAAGGAAGGTAATGATTTATCACAATAGGAAGAAATCACAAACGAATTCTTGTTTGGAATAAGACAGAAATTCGAAGGTATTATGGAACAGGAGAAACGTGGAAATGCCGAAGAAAAATTCCAAGGAGGTAAACAAATGTATTTGTTTAATGAAATTGCTGACGAAAGTTTTCAATGTAATGATGCTGAAACCAAGATAACTCCGGAAGATTGCCAGAATGAAGGTAGTGATGAAGTGCTAAAAATATTTCAGAGGGAAATCGAGTTTTTGGAACGATGGCTAAAGGAGCCCGATGGAGGAGGAAAACCTGTAGAATCTGATCCAGGAGAAATTACGGTTACTATGCATGATAGAGATAAAATATTTTTAACACTTATGTAGTTGAATGAATGTCATAAATTTTTAAATGATGATGTAATTGTAGGAACAGAAAATGACATTAATAGATATGATGTCGAAATCAGAGGAATCGAGCAGAAGTTATTTGGCAGTGAGATGGAAGATCAGAATCCGCAAGGAAGTTGTGTTTGTAGGGACATTAAAGAAACTGTGAATCAACCGGATGAAGACGAAAGCAGCCAACAATTCGAAACAAGATCTATTGAAGTCCAGAAAGTCAATGATGGGAGATTAATGCCTGAATCATCAAAAGAGACCGAAAGTTCCTATTTCTTTAAAACTAACCATTTATTGGTGAATGCAGGTATTGTTGCTGGTGTTGAGAAGCATTTGACTCAGTTGAGCAGTTAAATGAAGGAAGAAGAAAATTATGTGGAAATTTCAAAACCATGGGATGAGGACGTTATGTTGCTGGAAATGATGCTGAAAAATCAAAATTCAGTACAGGAAGAATCTCAATTTCAGGGTTGGAAATTGCAGATGCAGAGAGATGAAGACAGCAGAAAAGAGTACAAAATGTACCAGTCGAGTAAGTTGCTGATAGGAGAAAGCAGAAAACAAGAGGGCATGGATGATTGGGTGGCAGTAAGAACAGGAGCAAGAAGTCAACAAGTGATAGTAAAAATTGAACAAGTAAGAACTGAGCAAGTCGTCTTAGCTCAGCAGGCAGCAAGAAATTAGCAACTTGAAGTTTTATTGGACAAGAAAATTGAATTAATCAGAAGAATCATGTCGAAAGTGTCTCAGAGGAAGACATCAGGAGGAACGAGGAGAAGCAGAAGTAGTAGTAAAATGAAAACAGAGACTAAGAACATAAAGAAATTGAGGTTGTAGCAGACTAGAAGGCAAAGGCTGGCAGCATCAGGAAAAGTGAACAGTCAAATATTAAAATAATTTCAGCAAGTTAAAAGAATTTGTCCAAATGGTCCTGATGCCACCCAAAAGTTTGAAGAGACCAAAGCAGTGCTCAAAAAAATTAGATTTATTGAGGCCATCTCAGTGAATGATCTGGTGAATCATTCGGTTGTTGAACCCATTGATTTTCATTCAATAAAGGTGGAGCGACAGCATGGAGTAGAAGGAGAAAATGTAACATTGGAATTTATAAAGATGGATGACTTCAAGAATGAGGAAAGTATACACAGAAGGTGTGCATTTCAAATATTATTGCAAGTAAAGGATTTGCTGGAGGCGATTTCTCCGAATGGAAAACAATTCACTGTTTGTGATGACATACATGGTCAACATTATGACCTTTTTAACATCTTTGAGGTTAGTAGGCTTCCTTCGGAGGACAATCCTTATCTTTTTAATGGTGATTTTGTTGATCGAGGATCATTTTCAATTGAAGTCATACTTGTGCCATTCGTATTCAAGTATATGTGTCCAAGAGGAAATCATGGAAGCAGGAGTAAGAACCAGATTTACAGTTTTGGGGGCGAAGTCAAGTCCAAGTACAATGGAAGTATGGTTGAGATTTTTGCTGAAGCGTTTTGTTGTTTGCTTTTGGCTCATGTCCTCAATGACAAGAGTTTTGTTGTCCTTGATAGTCGTTTTAGTGTTGATAGTATAAAACAGGATGATATCGAAGACATTGTTCAGTTCCGAGAGCCACCTGAAGATGGTCTGATGTGTGAAATACTTTGTAGCGATCCACAGCTCCATAAAGGGCATGGACCCAACAAACGAGAGGTTGGTTTGTCTTTTGGAGAAGATGTGACCAAAATATTTTTCCAAGAAAACAATCTTGCGCAGGTGGTCAGGTCTCATGAAGTTAAAGAGGATGATGAAATTGAACACAACGACAAACTTATTACGGTGTTTTCAGCCCCAAACTATTGTGACCAGAGAAGGAAGATGAAGCAGGAAGAAGCTGACATGCCGCCTAAATGGAGGAGAAGAGCATATGGACAACTCCAGGACAAAGTCTGGGATCCAGGAGGAATTCTTATTTTTCTTCATACCTTTTTGAAAGCACATGATCAGGAGATCATGAATGTTTTCAACCGTGAGAGTCTGATGCAGGAGCATCTAGACCGGGCCAGCAATGTGACAGGGTGGTCACATGTTGTGGCTAAATGCAAGACTTGAGGAAGGCATAGTTGTTAAATTTGTGTTAATTTCAATAAGGGTAGGTAGTTAAAAGTGGTCTAGTTTAGTTAAATGATGATGAGTTATAACTGAATAACTAATTTTTCATGTGTGGGAAGAAGTAGTTAGGTATGACTGATGTATAACTTCCTTTTGAAAAAAAGGAAGAGATAGAATAGAATAGGGAGGAGAGGTGAGGCTTGGACAGAAAAAGTTTATAAGCCTTTAGTCATTTGTAAAGGGCCATCGATTTGAAAATCTGGCCATGAACCAAGAGAGTTTTTATAATTGATTACACTTGACTACATTGATGAGGAATTTGTTTTGGAAATTTTGTGTGAATTATATATATTCTTGGTTAAGTTCTGTTTAGAGAATGTTTGAATTACTGTGAAAAGCATATGAGGAAAGCATCGATTTTAATTAATATCGAATTATTTATTGAATGGAATTCAATCTACACATGCTAAAGATGATGTAAGAAGAGGGATCGATCATTCTAGAGAAAGATTGAATCAAAGTTCGATTCAAATTGGTATTGGTATATTGGCTTTGGAAAGTCGATTTCTAGGATAGCGCAGTGGAATTATGGACGGAGGGATTTTGGATGAATCTGTGGAAGGCTGAATTAGAATTGAGGAACCAACCTAGTGATGGGGGTATGGCACAGAGCTTGTGTCAATGGTAAAATCAAACCATGGTCTGGATGATACAGAATCTGTCATTATGTGGAAGAATGCAGATTCCAAAATTGAGATCAAAGTATTCTACGTGGAGTTAGAGTAATCGAATAAAAAATGGAGACAGAATTGATAGAGTTATATTGAGCAGATTGTCGCGCTGAAGATGGAGACAAATTCAAGTAAATTTGATACGTAAGTGTTTGTTTGTTTATATCATACTGATATATATGTTTGAATGCTTTGGTTAGTATAAGTCGAAGATGCAGATTGGTATTGATCGACTGGAGAATCGAGAGCAGTATAGTGAATCCACAAGTTAAGGCAAAACCAGAGAAATTGAACCAAAGCAAACAATGAGCAAACCTTCGATGATGAAACTGAATCGAATGAAATTGTGAAGATGGATGATGGCAAAGGATGGACGCAGAGGTTGTTAATTCTCTATGCGAACTGTAGTAAAAGCGTACCAAAGATGAAGGCCATCGGTGGAAGTGATGTGTATTGAAGTGGCAGATTCGACAGATGAAGACAGATCAATTTACATAAATCGATGCTAATTTGTGTTAAAATTCCTACACAAGGAGTCAAGGGCATAGAGAAAGAGCTGTCAATTCGAGGATGATGGATGAATGGTAAGTCACAATTCAGCGTTGGGGAAAATTGGTACAGAATGAGTACCATAATGAAGATTGTTGAGTTTATGACTTTTAATTGAGGAGCTTCCGCAATTGAGGTGTGTACAAATTGCCAGAAGGCGTCTTATCTGTGCAAATGTTTGGAGATGCATTTTTATATGCATGAGCAGAGTAAAGATTTTGGGTTTGCATGGTAGACCTGCATCAAATATTCATTTCCATATTTCATAACCCCATACATTATTGACCAACATACTTCTCTTAACTGAATGTTGTTGCTATGTTTTTTCAAAGATAGATATGTTTTGAAAAGATTGAGATTATGAGCAAGGATCACTTGATGTCTATATATAGGTCTTCATTTTGAATACATTTTTCAAGTATTCCTTATTGCAACAAGAATAAGAATAAAAAAGTGTTACCACACAAGAACCAACACTTGAAATACTTAGGGTTGCCACACAAGAACTAACCACAAGAGCTTCCATTTAGATCTCTTTCAAACAAAGAAGACTTTCTACAACATCAAGATATTGAGAAAAATAAACAATTGAAGAAGACTTTGCAAGTATTGGAGGTATCTCAAAGTCACAAAAATGAATTGTTGATAGATCTTGCACACATCAAGGCTACAGAAAATAATATGACTTCAATCCATGACAATCAATGCAAAGTTTCTTGAGAAAATGCAACATCTTCAGTTGGGGTGTGGGGGGGAGGGATGTTGGGCCTCCAAAATGTCATCCATTTCACCCTCTTTTCTTTCATTTTCCTTTAGTATTTACCATATTCCACAACTCCATAAATATGCACTAGGCCATATTAATGGTTAAATATAGGTTTAGACATATTATTTTCCAATACATTTATTTTCGTATTTTGAGTAAATTTATGGTTAAATATCATAAAATAAACATGCATTAACTTATATATGAAAGCTATATAAGTTTTGTGATGTGTGTAGGCATATTTGAAGATTTCAGCACAATCATATTTAGTCTCAAATTTGAATTTCCTCTTCAAATTCTTGAAGATTTCATGAAGATGTGAGATCATTGATGAAGCACATTTCCTAGAGAAGAATCATCGAATTTTTCATAAGTGTCTCCTATCAAAGCTATGAGAGATGTTTGAGAGGATATAAAGGCATATGAGTTGCAAGATGTTAACACATAGTTGTAACCATATGAGATATTTTTCAGTCTACAAGAGCTATGTGGATCTAGGAGAGATTTATGGATCTACATTTGTTAATTAGTTATCTTAGTTTTTATATAAATAAGAGTGCCTTATCTATTTAAAGGTGTTTTAAGTTTGGGAATGTTAAAACTATGCTTATACTTGATGTTATGAATACTATCTATGTTAATACAATCCTTTGATATGGTTATTTTGTTATGATGAGATATGGTGTTTGATCAAATAGCTTCCTGAAATTTCCACCTCTCATGCACTCTAGGATAGCCACCTGATGAGTATGGGGTGTATTTTAATGTTTCATTTTTTGCAGTATAGATTAGTTTCTTTTAGGCTCATTTTATGTAATATTTATTTCAAGTCCTCTGATTAGATGTTTTTATTCTCTTTTAATTTATGTTATTTTTAATGTCAAGCATATTTATTTCATTTGCATATAATACTTTATAACATAGTTTTCTTGCACAAGCATTCATAGGAAAATCATGGTTTTAATTTATCAATGAAATCTAAGCTTTGAACAAACACTGAATTCTCAAATTGCTTTACAGTCTTGAATTCCTTCATATATTAAATTTACAAGCTTTCATAGACTACATTTACTCGCCTTCCTACATTAAATATTTATATACTTTCATAGACTAAATTTCAATTTCTTTCATGGATTAAGTTTACATGATTTTATATATTAGATTCACCTACTTTCGTAGGTTAATTTTCCAATGCTTTCCGAGATTAACTTCAAATACTTCCATTAGATTAAAATTTCTTTGCCTTCCTCTAATAAATTGTCTTTGATTTTGTTGGATTAGAACATTTCCTTTTCTTTAACTGCCTTCAAGGATAGTCATCTCATTGCTTCAATCAATTCGTGTGTGTCCTTTCACTAGATTTCATCTCATAGATTTTCCTTGCACTTGCAGTCTTTAAAATTCAATTTCCTTTTAGGTTGAGATTTCATTTTAACTTCATCGCATTCTTTTGATTCATTTTCATAAGTTTACCATATATTTCTTCCTATTAGAATTCTTCTTTTATAATTAAAAGTGAATGTTGATTTCCTAACATATATTGTGCAAGTGTACTTCACAAGTATACAAACCTAGATTGATAATTTAATGCTAAGTAATTTAACTCACAATTAAATTCCCTAACAACTAGATCAGGACCTTATTTTAGCTATTAACACTACAACAAAACCAGCGATTAGCGTCCCTTTTTACTTCTTTTTTTGCATCTAGAGCCCATTTTTGGTGCTATTTGCATCCATTTATCAAATATGGTGCAAAACTTGACACAAAATTTTCATCAAGTTTTGCACCAAATCTTACACCAAGTTTAGCACCAGGTATTGCAATAGGTTTTGCACCACGTTTTGCACCAAATTTTATGCCAAGTTTTGTGTCATCCTTTACACCAGGTTTTGTTACAGGTTTTGCATCAAGTTTGGCACCTAATTTTGTTTGACATACTTTTGCATCCTCATTTGCATCCACTTTTTGCACCTACACTTGCATCAACTTTTGCATCGACTTTTGCATCCTTTTTTGCATCCTTTTTTAAATCATTTTTTGCATCCATTTTTTCATCCATTTGTGCATCCCTTTTGCGCCAAGTTTTACATCGAGTTTTGTGTCTAGTTTTGCATAAAATTTTGCAGCTACTTTTGTTGCATCCACTTTTCCCTCTTATTTGGCATCCATATATACATCCTCTTTTGCATCTATTACTGTACCCACTATTGAATCTAATATTTTTGTGCCACAATTAGCGCCTAGTTTGGCACCTCCTTTTGCACCCACTTTTGATTATAATTTTGCATCCACGTTTGCATCATCATTTGCGTCTAGGTTTTCATCAAGTACTACATCTATTTTTGCATCCCTTTTTGTATCCAATTTTGGACCGGGATTTGCATCGGGTTTTGTGTCTCGTTTTGCATCTACTTTTGCATCGACTTCTATTGCATCCACTTTTGCACACAATTTTGCATCCACTGTTGCACCCATTTTAAATTTCACTTTTTGCATCCCTTTTTACATCTTCATTTGCATCATACTTTGATTCTTTTTTTGCATCTATCATTACATCCACTTTTGTTATGCCACAATTTGCACCATGTTTTGCACTCACTGTTGTATCCACGTTTGCTTCCAATTTTGCAACCATGTTCACATCCTCTTTTGCATCAAATATTGCATCTATTTTTGCATCCACTTTTATGTCAGGTTTATGCATTGGGTTTTGCATCTCGTTTTGTATCTACTTTTGCATATACTTACATTATATCCATTTTTTGCATCCAATTTTGTTTTGCCTGTTGCATCAATGTTTGCTTCCACTTTGACATCCATTTTTGCATCTTATTTTGCATATTTTTTGTCTATTGTTACATCCACTTTTGTTGCACCATATCTTGCGCCTACCATTGCAACCACATTTGCTTCCACGTTTGCATCCCCTATTGCATCCACTTTTGTTTCATCCATTTTTGCATATACTTTTGTTTCCGTTGTTGCATCCGCATTTGTTTCACCACAATTTGTGCCAAGTTTTACACCTACCATTGGACCCATGTCTGCTTCCACTTTTGCTTTCATGTTTGCATCCAAGTTTGCATTGACAATTGCATCTACTTTTGCATCCACTTTTGTGTCAGGTTTTTCATGTTGTTGTGCATCTACTTATGTTGTATCCAGTTTTCATCCAATTTTACTTCTATTGTTGCCCCCATTTCTATGTTCGCTTTTGCATCCCTTTTCCAACACTCATCATATTTTCTGCATTGATGATATTCCTTATGGCATTGAAAATTATGAACAATTGATGACAATGTCAATAATATTGACAATGATGAAAATGAAGATGATGGCGATGACATGAATTGTGATTATGATGATAAAGACGATAGTGGTTACAATGACAATGATGATGATGGCAATGATTATGATGATGACGATGCTAATGACGTTGGCGAATCTTCCCAATTTTAGATGTTGTCATTGTCATAATCATAAGCATTATCTTTGGTGTCATGATCATCATTTTCATCTAGGTCATCATCAAAAACAATAATGGCATGAATGATGATGATGCATGATTACAACAATGTCGATAGAAATTACATTAATGATGATGATGGGGATGATAAAAATGGCAATGACGATGATAATGGTGGTGATGATGATCATCATCGATCATCTGTCAAAAATAGAGTTGTTATTTCTCTTACGTATATCAATGTGTCCTAAACAACCCTTTTCTAGCACTGATCACATTTTTTGGGTTGATGATATTTCTTACAACATCTACAATTATGAACAATTGCAAACAATGTCCGTAATGATGATGATGATGGCATGAATGGTGATTATCATGATGATAATGTAATGATGGAAATAACAATGACAAGGATGATGGTGATGATGATGACAATGATTATGATAATGAGAATGACCTTACAATCTTATGGATTCGTGAACAATTACTAGTTTCAATACCATCTTCTGGATACGTATTGCTATCATACTTTTAAAATTTTCTGTCTCTCTTGAGGTATCTTACTATAATGGTGTTGTCAACACTAGAAAGATATCTTGTTGTAATGGTGGTTCTAATGTTAGCACTAGCAAAGTTTTTGTTAAATTTTGGTTAAAAAAAACCGATTTATGCAATTATTTTGACAATCTATGTAAAAAAGTAAATAACATCCAATTATTTTGACTGTAGTCCCATTGATTATCATGAATTCACCAGTGTGAAGACCATCTTCTACATACATATTATTATTAAACTTTTTGCATTATATCCCTCTTATATCTTGTGGTAATGGCAATATTAGCACTAGAAAAATATCTTGTTGTAATGGTGATGTTAGTATTAGCACTAAAAAAATCACTAAATTTTGGTGAAAAAAGTTTATCATTTATTTATTTTTAATTTGGGAAATTTTTGTTTTTATATTTTTTGTTTTTAATTCTATTTTTATGAAGTAATATTTTTTTTGGTTGAATTTTGGTAGTAACTAGTTTTTGGTCTAATCATATGTATTAACCATGTTCTTTATGCTACAAGTATAATTGTTGGGACAAAATTGCTCTTTCAAATAAGTTGCAAAAAGCATATAAATGGAAGAATAGCGATGACAACTATTTTCATTGTCCAACTGTTCAGTATATCATGTATGAAAATATTCAACATTTTTATAAACAATGGATTAGAGGTGAGTCTGTAATTGTACATAATGTTTGGATGATACATAAAAACAAAGTTTGTTTCATTGATGTGGTTAGGATCTACTTTGGATACGAAACCCTAGGTTTGGAAGTATGCAAATAATGAATTTGGTTTACCTTTGATAACAAATGAAATTTTATTTCTTTTTCCTCGTAAAACCAAGGAAGATATGGCAATAATTCTCGTTAGAAAACTACTTCTTGTTGAAGGTTTATAATTGGTTGCAAAAGTTCAACAACTGGGTATAGAAGTTTTTAGTTGCTATTAAGGAAGCAATGTGATTATAGGTTTTAGCAGACATAGATCATTCTTGGTATTTGATTCACTTTGATGATGACCTCTTCTGACTAATATATGAGATTGTGAATTTGTTGATATTTTTCAGATTACCAAGTAGATATAGTTGTTTATAGGAATTTTGTAAAACCTAAAGTATTGACAAATGGTTTTTCACTGTTAAGCAAATTTAAGTCAAATTGGGTTGCAAAACATAAGGAGAAAGAAAAAACAATTGTTAGTAGTTGTGAATTGATATAGTCATTAAATAATTCCCAACCATTTTCTTTGTGCTACAAGTCTAATTTTCAAGACAGAATTAATAATTTTGTTCAGTTACAAAGAGCATATAAGTAGAATAATATCAACCGTACTGGAAACTATTTGTAGTGTCCATTAAATATTCAGTATATCATGCGTGAAAATATTTAACATTTTAAAAAACAATGAAAATGACAAGTGAACTTGTAAATATACAGAATGCTTGGATGATACATCCAAGACAAAGTTGCATTCATCAATGTGTTCAAGATCTACCTTGGAATAGAAACCATATGTTTTGGAAGTGTGCAAAAAAATAATTTGATCTACCTTTAAAGATAGTCTAGTATGGTAACCTTTTATGACCAATGATTTTTTTTTTTTCTCATCATCATCATATACATATATATATTAGAAACCAAGGAAGATATGATGATAATCGTCATCAAAAATGACCTATGATAGTGGTGGCGATGGTGAATATGATGACGATGACAATGGCAATGAGGATGATGATTAAATGATGATAACGATGACAACAATACAATGATAGGGACCCTATGCCATTAGGGATTCCCTATATGGGGAAAATATTACTTGCGTGTGGGAAAGTTATTATTGATCACAAAAATGAATAAACTCAGTAGAAAATTTGAATCACCTTCATTACCCATCCAAATATCCTTAATAATTCGAATTTTTATTGTAGTGTAGTTTAATATATTTGTGTTAATTAATTCCATAAATTCAACTTAACAAGTTATATTTGTGTGTTAAGCTATATTTGTCTATATTCACAATATGTGACAATTTATACACACATAAATTATTTTCATTTTGTCTCAGTCATAACTTCATATTATTTCTAACCATTTTCAACTAATAGATGAAACTAACCATAGTAACTCTTATCTAACTAACTGAGCTTGTTATTTCCAACCAACAAACCATATTAACTAACATACATTTTAATGACATTAATTGCATCAAGTAATGAGTATACCTATAAGAATATTCAAAACACCAATTTAGATTATGAGTTCTAAACATGGTAATTAAATGACTATTACAACCAAATAACAATGAATCATTTCAAAATGGGACATAATAATTGTCCTTATTTAAACATGAATGACATACCCTGTAAATTATCTAGAAGTCTTCATTTATGTTATCATCTGCATCTATGTCTTCCAATGCTTCCTTGTCAATGTTCATATGTTCTTGCAAGAAATTAATATTACTCTTCCTAAACCATTCTGCTAAAGTCATATTGTGATCATCCTCATCTTCACCTTCGTCATATTCTGTATCAATAAAAGTTGTTTCGTCATCAAAAATATCAGTGTTACCAGATCTATTAATTTGATCTTCATATTGTATATCATCAATATTGCCTTCTTCTATAAGATCATTTGCCTTTGGAAATTGTTGGTTTTCATGGTGAATTGCCTCATCTAATTTATCATTTTGTGAAAATACACCTCTAGCCCTGCTTCTCCATACTGCTAAAGGAATGTTGTCACCATCATCTAGTTCACAGTCCTCTGGTTGAACATCATCATCTTGAACATCATCATTGATGCCAATTTGTTCTATGTTCCCCGATTCTTGAACTATATTTGGTTGGTCATCATTACTTTTCTCTGTATTGATTGAGGCATCTTCGAATATATGCCTTAATCTTGGATCATAATGAATGACAAATATCCATTTTGGATCCAAAATATCTTCATAGAAAAAAACCTGCATGTGAAGAAGATAAATATATTAGATCTCCAGTGGTATCAAATTTTATTATTAATGAGAAGGTATATATCCACAATAAAAAATGAATTACAAAATTACATACAACCATTATTTCTTATATTTCTTATATTTTTTAGTGAAAAAATACCTGCTCACAATGAATTGGTAGAACATAGGGCTCCTTATCCAGTGGTAGGTATTTTGATGAATCTATAGAAAACAATCCACTATGGATATCATGTCTCTGTGTCCTGTCAAATGCTTCATACCATTTACATTTAAAAATAATACATTTGAAAGAGCGGTAATCTAACTCAATAATTTCTTGTATTTTTCCAACGTATTGAAGATTCCCTTCAATAACATTTTTATCTTTTGAACTTGCTCGACTTGATTGCTTGAAATCAACCATGACCCCACAATCGAAGGATCGTCTTTTTGCATCTACTCTTTCTACACGATAATGATGACCGTATGCCCACATTGCAGGATACTTCCTCACCTGTGACAAGCCATTTACTTGAGTGAAATTAAATATGATTGTGCATAGTTAAATAGTTAACAATGTGATTAATGTATTCAAGCAACATTTTGTAATAATTCAAAATTTACCTTTTTTTCACATCCTCTGCACATGTTGATCTCATCTTCTATTATGTTTGCATCTATTCCTTCCTCATCTATTTGGTTTTGAATTTGTTTAGAAACCCATTCTATTGTGCATTATTTTCCCCATTGACCGGAAATATTAGTGGGAAGTGGGGTATTCCTTGGGTTTGATATCTTAAATTGTTTCCTTGCTTCTAACACTTATTTCCTTTTTATATCATACATATCAATCCATTTATTCATGAATTCCATTTGGTAGAGGACAAATTTGTTGAGCACAACACTTTCATCAACACCTATTAAAAATCAACATGTATAATTAAAACTTAAAATATTATTCTTTCAATTCGGGAAGCTCAAAATGATATAGTAAATGATTCTAAAATAACTATAATAATGAATATTTTACATACCAATTACTTCTTGAACACCATTAGTTTGAGGCTTTTCTCCATCTATAATATCAGATGCACGTTATTGATCCCAAAATTTTGCACCATCTTCAAAATCTTTACCAAGGAATTCACATAGGAAGAAAAATGCTTCATTTAGTACATACCCTTCAGCCATGCAACCCTTTGGACGTGCCTTCTGTCGGACATATCTTTTTAGGGTTTTCATGTATCTCTCAAAGAAAAACATCCATCTTGTTGAAATGATACCTGCCATTTCAATGTCATCAACTAGATGTATAAGTAAATGGACCTGTAGGTCCATGAAACTTGTAGGGAGCTCCTTTTCAAATACACATACAATTTCTGTGATTTCTTTCTTCCATCTTGGCACTTCAGACTCATGGATCTCTTTAGAGGTCACCCACCTAATTAGATATTGTCATTAATTTAGTATGAATTTTTAGTGACATTTAGAATGAGATATAATATATCATTGTATCATATAGAGGAACATTTCATACCATGTAAAACCTTGTAAATATCAAGCGACCACATACCTCGTAAAGGCTGATAATCGACATATGGCATTCCTTAAGTCAGTTGTAAGGCATGAATCCCCTCTTATTGCTAGTGGCATGATATGCTATCAAACCAAATTATTATAGTTCATTAGTATTGATTTATCATAATATATCAAAATAAGTTTTAGTAAGTAAATGATAAGAATAACAATTAATTGATGTTAATACCTTCATAAAATTGTGATAATCATGTGTTTTGAATCCTGTGATATGTCCCTCTACTGTAAAAGCTTTATTCAATGATGATCCATATCCAGTGGGTGTTCTTATTGAACGAATCACATTTTTTAGTTGATCTAACTCTTTCCTTTTTAGTATCCATGGAGCTTCTGCATATGATTCATTTTCCTTACTTGGCCACAAATGTCTTCTATCAAATTTGGTACGTGAAAGAGCAATATCCCTCCTTGATGACAAAGTGTCTTTATCTTTGCTAGATATATGTCGAAAAATAGAATCAGGGACATTTTTGAAAACATGCATAGGATCTATTAAATGAGATATTAATAGATCCTTCCAGTAAGGGAGATCATAAAATATGGATTTCCTTTTCATTCCTTTTGGCATTTCAACCATAACTTGTTCTGGTTCCTCAATTGAATGATCATGACGAAAAAAATGGTTCCAAGCTTTTGATTCAGCATCTCCATACATTTTAAGCCAATCAGCTGGACCCATAACCTTGGGAGGAGGTTTATTTTCAATTTTTCCATCAAATTGATTCTTTAGGCGGCTTCTGAACTTATGGTCAGGTGGTAGAAAAACCCTGTTGTTTGCATATATAACTTTGTGTAGATCTTTAGAATATCGCCCTTCAAATTGTTCTGCACATCTTGGACATGCAAAAATCCCTTTTGTTTGTAGCCCTATAATCAATAACTAGCTTACATAAGAAAACAATAATAATGTAATACTTATATACAACTTGAATTGAAAATAAATTATGATGTACTACGAATATGCAAATTATTTGATCTCTTACCAGAACAAACACCAAGTCCTGGGAAATCATGAATTGTCCAACATAGTATGCCATAAAACATGAAGGACCTATTTGATGGAGGACGTGATATGTCATACATTCTTATGCCTTTCCATAACAATTGCATCTCATCAATAAAAGGTGCAATGTAAACATCCATTTTTTTCACTTGATGTTTTCCTGGAACGATGAGAGTTAGCATAAGGTGTTCCTTTCTAACACTCATCCATGGGGGAATATTGTATACTATCAGTCCAACTGGCCAAACACTATAATTTGAGCTTAGGAAAGAGAAAGGGCACACTCCATCCATTGCAAGTCCTAACCTAATACTGCGAGGTTCATCCTTGAATTTTCTTGGCCATTTTTCCTCTATATGTTTCATTGCTTTGGAGTCCATAGGAATTCGCATGAATCCATCTTTACTCCTATTCTTTACATGCCAATCCATCAATTGTGCAAGAGATTTGCAACGAAACATCCGTTGTAGTCTAGGAATAATTGGCATGTGTCGTAAAACCTTATTTGGAACTGTAGAACCTTGTACATCCGTATGATATCTTTTCTCTTTGCAAACAGGGCATTCTTCATTGTCTTTATATTAATCTCTATATAAGATGCAATCATTTTTACATGCATGAATTTGCTTATATTCAATCCCCAACTTGACTAACAATTGACGCACTTCTCTACAAGTTGATGGCAACACATTATCTTCAGGGAATATTTTATCCTTTAGAGCCCTGCAAGTTTTTTTTTCAAACCTACACGTTAAAAATGTCATTTATAACGTTGTTTATATACCATAATGTAAAATCCACCTCAAATTAAATTAAATGAAGTTAGTACTTATATTCTAATTGAGGACACAAATTGACAGTGCAAAACTAGAAAAATAATTCAAATAATTACTTTAGTAAGGTAGTGAAGCTCTTGTCTGACCAACCAAATAATGACTTGATTTCCAATAATATTAATGTGCATGAAAGCTTGGATGTTCTACTTGCACCCGATTTGAACACCACTGTCTTTGCTGCTTGCTTAATTGATGCATTGATGTTGATATCATCATAATTATGTTGGCGGTAGTTTCCCTCTATATCAGCATCATCATTATTATGCATAGGATCATCACCCTCATCATTGTTTCCATCCCCAAAGAAACTTGTGAGCATTTCGTTCAATCCTTCTTCATGCATTACATTTCCATCGACATCTCTACTCTGAGTAGTCGATGGCATGTCATCAATGTATGCTAATTTCATCAATTCCTCAAATTTTTCACGTGGTAGTGCTCTCTTCAATGCTTCTCTTCTTCTCCTAGTATGGTTTAAAGGATGAATTGGATCATCTCGTTGAATTCTTAATGGTCTAGTTGGATCTTGATCATTAATAGGTGTATCATCAACATCGTTTACCTATAATTAAATGCAACCATTATTTAATGTTAGATAGCAATTACTGTATAGAACATGGATCCATTTCAAAGATATACGCAATAAATTACTCAACAAAACAACATTATACATGTATACAATAAATTAAAAATATTATTTTTGAACACATTATTTTAAAAACAAGCCACATTAATTTCATATTCTTAGATTTTCTACCTTAGGAACATCCAAAAACAACAATTGTCTCAAATTATTCATCTATGCATGTAGTATCATCATGACCAACCTCTTGTTCATTGTGTTGATTTTCTATTTCATTTACAAACTCCATTGTCATATCCTCTTCCACCCATTTCTTTTTGCGTGATTTAATTGTACGGCGTAGGCCACGTCCATATGCAGGTATTTGTATTGGTCTATCAAAATGATTAAACTCCTCATTTGTTCTGATTGCATTGCCAACCTAAAATAATTGATACATGCATTATTTTTTCCAAGGCTAGAGATTAGACTATATGATGTACTTATATCGTCCATTAATTTATAACCGAACTTATTTATAGCACCCACAAAGTATAACACTTGTATCAAAGTATTCATTCCATGTATTATCATCATGACTAACCTCTTGTTCATTGCCACCAATTTCTATTGTATTTGTAGAGACAATTGTCATATCTTCTTCCACCCACTTTCTCATGCGATGTGCTTTAACAGTATGGTGTCCACCCTTGTGTACATATTTTGGTTGTTTTACAGTAAAAGGGTTCAACTTTGTATTTGTTGAAAACACATTTTCCACCTAAAAGAATCAACGACATGCATTATTTTTTTTCAAGTTTGAATAATAAACTATATAAATTACTAGGTTTAGGAAAACAAGGATCAGGAACTAAATTTCATTTTATTATATTTCATAAATTAATGTAATATTCAAGTACCTGATGCCCTAAATCATGTTGTGTCTCTTCATTGGAAATAAATTCATTTGTTTCCATGGCCTCTCCTAGCACCTGCAATACACAACAATGATAACAATTTTTATTAAAGTCATCTATGGAATTGTTATAGTCTTATTTCTTATTCCATTGTTTCAACCATTCTATTTTTCATGTTAGCTATTTGCATTTTCAATTATGAAATTCTCCACCATTGTTGTGACACTCTTATGATAATGATTGAACCCGAGTTGAAGTCTTAACTTTTCATGCAGATCTACACTTCTGATTATTAGGGTCATATCTATTGAATTTTGGATATATACTAGTTTTTAACATGGATATCAAGTTGCCTATCTAGTTTGAATGTACATTAGGAACATAGCCTTGTTTGAATCCTATGGAGATTTCAATATTTAGCGAACATTAAATGTTGAACATATTATACTACCATGTCATACATGTGAAGCATATTTAATATATGTTAGATGATATATTTAATAGGATGTCTTATATACGTATTAACAACTGAATCGGAATTAGGAGGATGAAATAAGAAAGAAAAGAATAGACAAAAACAATATATATATATATATATATATATATATATATATATATATATATATATATATATATATTGTTTATTATTAGGCCGATAGGCCTTCCTTTGAAAGGGACTTTCGTCGTCCCTTTGCTTCTCAGACTGACACTTGGCAGGGCATAGAGTCGGCATAAACCCTCTAACCACCCACACCTTTGTCGGCAGAGTTCTAAAAGCGAGGACTCAACCCTCTTGAAAACCACCCAGTTATGCGGTCCCTGTTGTGGTGCACAGCTTGAAACCCCTGTTCTGCGATGCACGATCAACAAATTTGTGCTTTGGAAACCCTGTTCTAAGGATTGAGCTGGCTTTACAACAATAATGGTTCCTCCTCAGTTGCGGCAACGCAGTTCCATGGAGGAAATGCTGGAGGCAATCAAGGGCCGCGAGGATAGATCCCGTGACAACGGTATCCCTCCTGTACTACCAATGCGGCCGACTTTGAAAGCCAGGCCTCCTTCTGCAGTCAGAACAAGAAAAAAAAACCCAGACATGGTTTAATCAGAGCAATGATCAAGTCCTTAGCGACGTTCAAGCTGAGATTCCATAGGTTAATGTTCAAGGTATCTCTATGAACAAGCAAAATGAAAATATGACAAATGTTGATCAGGTTGAAGGGGATCCCTTGGCCGACGGTAGCGATAACGGGGTTGCCGAGGTTAATGTTGAGCGCAATAAGGGTTCAAAAGTGGCAAGCAAACCCCTTTTCGTCGTGATGATCAACATTGATTCGAATATGGCTGGGGGTGCTTTAAAGGATAAACAGGGCTTTAAGAGAAGGAGTAATCGAAGTCCAGTTGAATCACCTTACAAGAAGCCGACGGGAACATTCAAAGATCGTTCGGGCGACAGTGATGATTCGGAAGCTGGTTCCTATCCTGCATCAGTGGAGGATGATGGGAAGTGGACGGATGACAGTGTTTCTGGCATGAAAAAGGTAAGATTGTTCAATACTATAGTTTATTTCTTCAAAGATGTTTCACTAAAACAAAAACATGCAGCCATGGATAAGCTCGTGGTTTAATTGCATCAGCTGCTTCCTTAACTGTATTTACGGTGCGGTCTTAGTCTCATTATTATTATTATATTTCACCTTTTCCTGGAAAAAAAAAATGGATTAAAACCTAATTTGTTAGACAATGCCCCAGTCAGCGAGTCCTTATCATCCAGTCTTTCCTGCGGGCGGTTTTCAGATTCAAAAGCCCTATGATAAATCCTTTCCTGAGCCTTGTTCGTTTGTTAGCCCTGGTGGCGGTGATGGTGGAGGGGCATCTTCGGTTCCCCTTTCAATGAGAATGACCATTTGGGTATCTCCCGGGTGCTCGAGGCTCCTTGGATGACACTGAGTTCGCTGAGGCCGCCACTGGGGGCAGGAGGTGAGAGCATAGGACAACCACCAACTTGGTCTCATGATCCTCAGCCCCAGCCCCAATCGCAGCCTCGGCTAGTGTTCAGTGGGAGTAAGGGGGTAGCGAATCATCATCATCATGGGCCCACATTCACTGGTGATGTTTTGCACCAGCAGAAACATTGGCCGCAGTCGTATGGGAACGGGGCTGACCTTTTCCAACACCTGCAAGGGCTTTCTGAAGAAAATGGTTTTTTGCTGGGCAGTTTTGGTGCACATCATAAGCTTAATAGTACAGGAGGCAATGCTACTATGAATGAAATTGTAAGCCAAAAGTGTGTTGGGAGTGAAAACCTAAATGTTGGGGATTTTGCTCTGAATAGGAACCAAAAGTGCGTTGGGGGAAGCTCAAATGCTTGCTATCTTCCTGTGAATGAAAACCAAAATTCATCTTGTCAAACTGGATCAGTGCCCTGTCAATCATGGTCAACTGTAGCTGAAGAGCCATTCAGCAGAGATGGAAACTTGATGTTTGGCTCAGTGGTATGCCAGTCTGAACGTGATCGCAGTGAAAATATGTTAGAGTTGCAATCAGGAAATATTTTCCTTAACAATGCCGAGCTTCCATGCAACCTACAGGGTAAAGGTGCTGTGCGGTTACTTTGTAGGCCTTCCTCAAGTAAACAAGTCTTAGGAAATAAAACAGTTCCAGAGGAAGGACTGCCTTGGAAAGGACATCCATCAAATCGATTAGTTGATGAGCCCAGAGTTTCGAGAGGAGAATCCACTCCATCTTCTGAGCAAGTGATTATAAAGGATAAAAGAGGTTTGGATCAAGAAAGTAGAAATGCTGTGCGCAACCAAAAATCTACTTCTTGCATTGCAAATACATTTGATACAGATGACAGGAAAAAGGGACCAGAAATTAAATCCTATGTGCAAATCGAAAGGAACAGTAACCAAAGTATTGCCCGGCGCATCAGACATGGCCAATCAGATATAATTGGAAAGGATGACATCAGAAATGGAACAGCACAACGGGTGATCAAAGAAAGGCATGCCAGGGAAACGGGCAAACAGTCAGTGGAAGTTATTGCAAATGGAGAGGGCATGGGGAATCACTCTTTGAAATCTCGAGGAAGAGGTATATACAGGCATCGGGATGACTTTGAGAAATGCGGGGAAATTGAGCAAGAATGGGATATGAAAGAGTCACAAACCAAGGATCAAAAGCAATCTGGTGTTTCTGATTCATTCTCAACCATTACTGATCATTTATCTGCTTTGGAGGTGAATGAATTTGGTCACTGCAAATTTAATGATGACTTGAAAAAGCATATCCTTAGTAGGATATCTGATGATGCATCTTGCAGTCAACCAGTTACCTCTGAACTGGAAAATCCTCGTTCCTCTTCTGGGAGCAATTTGCATTCTGTTCCAGCATCACAAATGGAAAAATCTCAAAGACAATTCCACGGGGTTGCTCTTTCTGATGGAAACCAGAGGTCTAGGATTGAAAGAAGGCGGCAAGGAAAACACTTCTCAAATTTAACTGGATGTAGATATCAGGATTTTGATAAAGAAGATACTGGCAGGTTTGGTGGAGAAAACCAACCGTCCAGTGATCACGATTCGCGAGATAAATATTGCAATGAAAATAGGTCAATTGTCCCTCGATTCCACAAGGTAAGAAAACAGATTCTTGATGCTTGATTCTCGTGTGTGTCTTGTTTGGAATCTGGATATAGATATCCTCTAAGAAACACTTCCTTTCTTATTTGATGACACTGCAATAGGAATGGCATATAAACCTCCAATTTCACTTTTCTATTTTTTTCTGTCTCAAGTCTTTAAAGTTCTGTGAATATGTTGACAGTAATTTACCCTTATGATGTTGTTGCTTATTGTTATTTCTCATCAGCGGTAGAGCTTTGTTTCCATCACTGAAGTAGAGCGATTTTTAATGTTGTGTTCTTTGTCTTTTAGACGTCACAAGCTTGCCATATATAATTTCATTACCTTTTATGCCCTTTAGGTGGTTGATTTGATTATCAAGTGATGTGTGCTCATGGGCAGAAATGCACAGGGCATCAGAGGCCACACAAAAAGTAGGCACAATTATGCATGTGCTGTGCACTTTTCATTACATGTGAATAAAATCTATATGCACACTACAAAGCGTATAACATTTTGGGAAGATGAGTCTATAGTGCATGCGTAACAAGTCATCTTGAAGTTGTTAGAATTAAAGCTAAAGGCGAAAAGCATAAAGCTAGGTGCAAGTTCTCATCATTTTCTCCCTGCTTAGAGGGAACTATTCCCAGCTTCTGCTAACCTAAGGGGTACTCAATTTCCATGAAGTACATAATAGTCTCTTGACTCTGTGTAGTTGGGGTCTTGACATGGACCCATATCTTCTGATTTTGGGGTCTGAAAATCTTCTGAACGAGGACTGCTTGAATCAAGTGTGGAACAGTCTGTCATGCTGGAGTTCAAAGTAGAAAACTGCTGACAGTTCTCCTTGCCAAAATATCCGAATTTGCTCTCGTGTATCATTTCCTATAGAAGGCAGCTTGAGTTGGTGATGTTCGACTCTGTGTGGATCCAAGTTGGAGTTGCTTTAATAGCTAACAAAATTTGCATTATGAAATTTTTCACAATATAATTTCATAGTAAAAAAAGAAAAATAATGATTTATTTATTTATTATTATTATTTTAATAGCTCAATGGAGACCGCATTCGTAAATGCTAATCTGAAAGCAGTCATAAGCAAAAAGATTTGTTGTTCTTGTCTAATTTAGTGAAATCATATTTCCGCTCGGATTTCTGGGGCTGCCGGTCTTTGGCCCTCCGTGGCGGCTTCGAGCATCCGTTGCTTACCTCACACAGCAAACCTGAAGGCCAAGGATGATCAGGTGGATCATTCTCATGCTATTCCTCAGATGACGGCAAACAGG
The DNA here is from genome assembly GCA_031772625.1 of Pinus tabuliformis. Lineage (NCBI taxonomy): Eukaryota > Viridiplantae > Streptophyta > Pinopsida > Pinales > Pinaceae > Pinus > Pinus tabuliformis. The sequence continues at coordinate 1,413,394,497 of CM062820.1, read as the reverse complement.
AAGTTGTTCTGCAATATGGAAGGCTGCTCAACCTTCTTATCTCCTCCTCTGGCCCCCAAAGATAGCCAGTACTCTGTTTTTATATTCCAGAATTTCCTCAGAACCCTGGATCTATCTGGACGGGCCATTTGGAGGTCTGATAGCGCAGGTTGCATCAACAGTCTCAATGACGAAGGATTTCCCCCATCCTCTTCTCTCATGCCCTTCAGGCAATTTCAGAAAAAGAATACCCAGAAAAGCTCCCGCCTCCCCGTGTCTCAGATCTGCAGAGGAAAGAGGAGCTCTGATTTTTTTGTCTCGTTTCAGATACAAATCAAGCTCATTTCCGGTAAAACCCTGCTCCAATGGGTGAATTCCACAGATCTCGTGCAGGACCTCAAGCACGCACTGGATCTCAAGCTGGGGATCCCTTCGGCAGCTCAACGGCTCCTCTTCGAAGGTAAACAACTTGAGGATCAATACTCTCTTTCTTTTTACAGTATTAAAAGAAATGCTTCCATCAGTATTGCCCTTCGTTTGAGAGGGGGAGCTGCAGGACAATCATCTTCTGCCAAGGCATACTCATACAAAGAGGCTGTCCATGCACAGAAACAGGAAAAAACAGTTCCACCAGTCCAGGCTCCCAAACCTTTTCTGGTGGAAAAACTGGAGCAAACCCCCTCAATCGAAATAGGGCATCCAACACTGGATGAGCAAACCCAAAAGTTTGCAGAGCATGGTATTATATGCAAGTTCAATGGGCTATGGCCGCGCACAGCAGACCTCTACGAGTGGATTCACTCCAACTGGACCAACAACTGTCGAGTTCTGTTATGCTCAAAATGCTTTTTCATTACAGTGTTTGCTTTTGATGAGGACTACCAAAAGACCTTAAAAGAAGGGCCATGGTTCTGGGGTTCAGCGGGTCTATTCCTCACCCCCTGGTTCCCAGACTTCGATCCATCCACAACAATCATCACCAAGCTCCCAATATGGGTCAGACTACCTAACCTCCCAGCACATCTATGGCACTTCGCAGTGTTCCAAGCGATAGGTAACTCTCTAGGCCGCCTTCTAGACACAGACACGTCTAGAGGAGAAAAGGGCCTATACACCTTTGCCAGAATCTGTGCAGAAATTGACATGAGCAAAGGTCTACCGGAGAAGATCAATCTCAAGATTGGAGACTTTCACTGGACTCAGAACTTGGACTACGAGAACACAGCGTTCCGTTACCGCAATTGCCATCACACAGGGAACCTTCAGAGCTCTTGTCCCTCGATGCCAGCCCAAAAAAAGAAAGTCAATCCTAAGCAGAAATCCAAAAGCTGGAAGCCTCATGATCCTCCACCCATGGACGATTTTGATTTCAGCTCGGATGAAGAGGAGGAGAATGAGGAGGAAGGGGATGCAAAGATGGCACAGGATCCGCCCTCGGCTGAGCCTGAAAATTTTTCCGTCCAGCCATTCTCTCAGAAAAGAATTCATGAATCTTCCACCTCAGATTCAGATAAGGAAAACTCTCAGTCAACCCAGCTCAGTTTGCAATCCATGCCAGCTCAACATTGCCCTCCTGAATGGGTCAAAGTTGGTAAAAAGAAAGGGAAAAAGTGTTGAATAGTCGACTCTGCCCATGTTGGGTAGAATCCTATTCTTTGCTCTCGCTCCCTGGTTCTTCTAGTTAATTCCTGCTCATCTCTTCCTTCTTCTCTCTTCTTCCAGGAGCCGAGGTGGATAGCATATCCTTTCCGGCTGCCTGTGCTCCTGCTTCTCCTGGTTGTATTTTCCTGATGTACATTATTTTCCTTTAATAGACTTAATCTTTACCGAGAAAAAAAAAATTTAGTGAAATCATATTAGTCTTGCTTACACCTGAATAAAAATTGCAAAACCTCCGTTAACTGTTGCAAAATTGAACTCTTATATATTTTGTTGCACCTATCATGAAATTCACACAAGACCTATAGACATTTGGGTTCAAGATGCTTAAAGATGGTTTTCTGTAATTACGTGATGTCACTTAAAGTATTACTATTATGGGTGAACCCTTCAGAATTAGTGTTGGTACGTGGCATGTGATAGTTACAAATACAGTCAGAGTCTACGATTACAAGTGACGTCAGGATGATTTTTCATTTTTAAAGTGTTTTTAAAACCTGTAACGTAGTATCTTTAGCAAGACCTGTTTCTTGACAATTGAAGTGTGCAGTTCTGGTCATGCTCTCATCTCAGCTCATATTCGATTTGGCATCAAAACTTGAAGATTGGTTCTTTTGTTGCTAGTATATGTCCAGGCTCAGAAAAGTTCTATTGTAGAAAGGATTGGCTGCTTTCTTTTCCACTATTTGTTGTTCTCTTGTACCCTTGTGGGGCTTGACAAACACCAACATTGTCAAGATTACTCTGTCACGAGACTCCTCCCTTATCATGGATATTAATAATATGTCCAGAGGTGATATTGAATTTTGAAATTTTCTTTTCTCGTATTGAACTCACATTCAATCTATTCATGCTTTCCTGTACTTAGGAGTAGTCTCTAAAGGCTCAACAGAGATGGATCAGTCTACTGAGGTCTAGAGAGATCTTCTTTGAGTTTACCTCATTAGAGTTTACCACATCCAATACCCTTTTGACAGAAGAATTTATTGGCCTCACTACACTTCTTAATTCCATGAGATGATGAGACTATGAGCCTTACATAACCCATCATTAGTAAATTCCATGAGACTATGCCTCTTTGAGACATGCCCTCAAAATCAGTGTGAGCAATATCGACAAATCCACAATTGGTGTATATATCTATTAGTGCATTCCCCACAAAATAATGCCCCTTCAATCTATTCTTTATTATATAGACATGGACTTCCTGACCTTCTTGTGGGACTAATAGATCAGCATATTCATGGAGAATGCTTGCAAAGGTCACAAATTTGGGCTTCAATCCTATAATGTATAAATGATGAAAGAGATCAAAGCATCATGACGAAGACCATTTTGTACATATGCAAAAATCATGGTGCTCCATAACACTATCTATATTACAAACATTTGTGGAAGAAGTTGTGTGCAACTTCATTTTTATCCAAACTTGGAATAGAAATTCTACATGGCCCATTGTGTCCAATTGTGCAAAGATAAAAATAGAAATCAGGATTGGCTCTGTGTTAGTCATGTGCTATGATTTTGAATTCAGTGTAGCATAATTGATATTTCACAGACTACCTCTTGTTTATGCAAATTGATTTCTATCATTTCCAACTAGAGTTTTTATCGATGATGATTTAGATAGTTAGAGCATCAAAGAACTCTCCATGATCTTTTGTACTCCAGAATACATCAAAGAGTACAAAACTAAAATCAAATTGAATCACATAGTTATTGACAAAATATTCTTCAACTCTTTCAGAGTGTAAGTAAACCCACAATTTTCTATGTCCATAAAATTGCACACAAGGATCACACTCATAATGCAGGTGATCCAATGCTCCACTAACAACCTGATTAACTTGTGCATCTGATACATCTTCTACAATGTACTGGGAATCCCTGATAAGTGTACAAACATTTTCCCTTGTGTCGATGCTCCTAGGAAATCTAGCAGTTGCATCTCTCACAAGTCATAGTATTGTCATATGCGGGGGCCTATCAGGCTTCAACATAAAATGGTCTTGAGCCTTTAAGGTAGGTTTGCAACCAAATTTCCTTAGTGGAGCAACAACTGCATTACTCCCATCTACAGTAGTGTAAGAGACAGCCCTGTCAGGAACAGAGTATCGAAGAACTTCTTCTCTACAGAAATAGGCTTTCATATTAGCAGAACTTGGGGTGATAGTGATTGAACTTTTTTGAGCTCTAAAGTCCTGAAATATTTCCTTTTCATATATACTTGTTGGCATTTATGGTGGTGGTGGGGTAGGAAGAAGAACAATCTGCTGAAGAGTTTCATTCCAATTTTTCATCCAATTTGCAAATGCTTCCACCAATTTTAAAAGCACATTTTGAGAAATGTCCCATGCTTCTAGAGAACTCTGGACTTCCATGGACTCATCCCTTGGGGAGCTAGATATGATCATACCACTGGACCAATCCATGACCAGCTCCTGGTAGATTTATCATAGACTGCAAGGGGCTTCCAACCCTTGACTCCTAGAAGTGTTGTCTTTGAAGCAAAATTTGCTACCATATCAACTCCCAAAGGATGCACAAGAGGGCTTCCAATACCATGCATGCACCTATACTTATAGATTCAAAATTTGCATCAAACCCAAAGAAATTTTCTTCCATGGGCCACTGGTCATACATCTCCTCCATGTCAAAACATGAGCATATGTGTCCTCTCCTAAGAACATATGTGTACTTGTTAAAGGTAATTGTAGGATGGGTATGCACATGGAAAATGTATGCTTCAGTTTGTTGACTGATAGGTAAGAAAATGTCCACTGTTTCAAGCTATTGTTGTCCCCTAAGGCCCCTTCAATTCTTAAGATGAAATTTTGAGATCAGGCCTTGTCATTCACTGTAGCTTCAAGATCACAACATGACTTAAGTCGCTGAATATGCTTGACAACTTCTGGTAAAGTAGATTTATCTGATTCTTTATTGTTGTGTTTAATATGGAACCTAATGGTGCCTTTACCAGAACACCACATTCCCGCAATAGCTCTCAACATAGATATTTTACTGCTTCCATTTGGGCTCATTATCAATGAGTAATCTCCTTTAGTGTTCCCCAATGACAAGCCTTCAATAAGAGTCATAGTGCACTATGGTGTTTGTATTGTTAAAAGTTTTCTGCAAACTTCAAAAGCATTAGCTCCATTGCATTGATCAATCTCCAAGCAAGCTCCCTTTGGTTTGGAGTTTTCTACCAATAGGCTATTGCTTTGGTCCATAATATCACTGCACTTGCCTAAGCAATCCATGACAGGTAACTGGTGTACAATTAGCGAGAAATCCCTTAACACATGACTAGGAACAAAATAGGATTGATTTATTACTCCAAATTCGATTTTTTCCAGTGAAACATATGGGAGCCACAACAACTGCGGGTAAAGGAATTACATCTCCGACCCTTAGAATCTCAATAGGAAATAAATACCTCCCATGTTGTCTTGTCCATACCCACCGTGTTTTCTTGGAAAGGAGCATGGGGCCTCTAGGATCAAAGAGACATGGCCATTTTAGATGTTGAGAATAAGATAAAGGATGATGCTTACTGTCTCCAAAGATAAACTGAAGTCTGCTAGATACAACATCATTATGAGTGATTAACATTCCAGGGTAGCATTCCAGATAAATATCACTTCCCACAAAATCCAATACTGGAGCTACTTTGTCTGTCTCAACCCCTGGATTTGGTTCCATCAGAATGTAGTTCGATGCAACAATTGTATCTCCAGATGGCAAGTTATTAAATCCTAGCTGCCCGATGCTCAACATACACTTTTAAAAACACAAAAAATTATGCTGCCAAACAATCCATCAGATCAAATATCAGAGGTGGACCCACCTAGTGGCTCTAAAGAAGAAATTTTAGCTGTGACTCTTGGCTTAAACAGAAAGAAAGATATGGTGCACCTTAGAAGAGCAGCAAAAGAATACTTGTAGATTCCAACAGTACCCATAACTGTATAGACATCAACTAAGCTAAGCAACTGAACCTAATTGTGTACCCCACTCCATAGTTAAAATCATTGATCGATAAAAGGTCAAGACAGTAAAAAGATTCCATAAAGTCATGGTTCAAATACAAGAATTGGAACATTTAACACAACTCTATGCTCTTCATCTCAATGAGATGGGTAGGGTACTAGGTGTTGAATAGTTGATGTAGTGGGGTGCTTATAACATTAAACTTGAAGAATAGTTCAAGTAATTTAACTAGAAAAGACAAAATTATGAACTATATGGGTTGAAAGTTCCCATCACAAATGATCTACAACTAATAGAAAGGGGGCAAGAAACACAGACAAACATATAACCACAAAGAAAGTATGTTACCATGGATTATCAAGGTTTCACATTGAATAACTAGGCCAAAAGGCTTTAGAATATGATGTGAACACTGCAAAGGAACCTCACCATCACTCAAATCAAGAACTGAGTCAAACTCCCACAACTAAATAAAGATGATGCTACCAAGAAAGCATGCTCAACAAGAGAAAATCTCATTTACTATGCTTTGAGGACAAAACATTCTTAAGAGGGTGGCAATGTAGTAGGAACAGTACTAATTATGCCAATGAAAGGTCAAAGGCCACACACCTCATGACCAATCACTGTATATCCATACACAGTCAAGAGGCCCAATGTCGATATCATCCTTAATAAATTCATATCAATCAATCATTATCCAGTATTTTAATTTACAATTGTAGATATACTCTATCAATCTTAGTAATAAACAAGGACTATTTATTCCAGTCTCATCCATGAGGTGGTTATGGGACCCCACATCAGTGCTTACAGCAACCTTAGTCACCTTAGTCACCTTAGGCAAAGACACAACTGTGTCATTTCAGCATCAAGATCCAAACATTAATTCAAGTCAGAATGGGAAGATATTACAGCATTAAGGTTTTCACATGGGTAGATTTCCAAGGAATCCTAATGCAGATAATAAACTCATATAAGTTTCATGTAATTTTAAATACCGCAACAATGATTTGACCAAAATAACCTTGTTGTCAAAACAAACCAATATACCACTTCAAAATAATCTTAAGTCTGTTATTAAGCACAAATAAAAACTTACAAATTCCTTTGGGAAATCTATTGGAGAGTGCTTGTTCCTCCGAACCAACATGCAGGCATCACCAACTCTCGAGCATAGACTTCTTCCTTCTAGGAACAGCACCTTCTTAGTCCCTTAGTAATATTTTATAAATTTTTACTAGTAGATTTTTCTTTCCAAGGATACTTATAGATTTCTTTCTAATTTCTAATTTCTAATTGGTAAATTTTTACTAGTAGTCTGCTGCTATTTGTATGTAATTATATAAAAATATGCTGATGTTAAAAAGAGAAATGTTTTTTTTTAGAAAATAGAAATTTCTAATTGGTAAAAACTGATGTTGTTTGTATTATGTCATAAAAACAACAGATTTTTAGCAATTAGAAATTAGATTTACCAAATTTTGAAATGTTTCTTTATCTAATTACAGAACATAAACAACAACAGATTTTTACATAATTACATAATACAAACAGCAGCAGATTTTACAAGTCCCTCCTCTTGAAGGTAGAACTGGGTGAGTGATTTGCAAGTGACCTAGAAATCTTCTTCATCCTCTATCGCAAAACAGAGTATTTCTATGTTAGTTAGTCGAACTCACATGGAAAATCCAATCTGTGATATGTTTTATTTCTCTAAAATAAAACAAAATTAATCATAAGTTGCATTTCAGATTTGTTTTTGACTTGCATCTCAATCAGCGATATTAGGCTATATATCTCAATAAATTACTGTTTTCATTGTCACGTTCCAGGTACTCCTTTGAGGTCAAGCCCTGAATTCTGGATTTTATTGCTTTAAGTTCGGGCTTGAATGTGCTTTGGAGCTGTTCAACACACTCACTCAGTAGTTGTTGCTGAGGTAAGATTTTTCTAGCCTTCATCATGAGAACTATTGTTGAATCTATTTAGAAATGTCTGTCTTCTTTTACATTTTCAATCACTCTATTCATCTCATTTGCATTCATATCTGTAAGTGGAATCTTAATTTTTTTTCAACTTGTTCGAAAAGGGAGGATTGAATTCAAAATTATCACTTGTAGATATTGTTTTAGTGCTAGGTTCCTTTAGAAGAATCTTGTTCTTGCCACATGAAACTAAATACAGAAGTCAAATAAGGTCTTCATCTTCCAAATTTAGTTGAGATTTAATTTCTACACAGCTCAGCTTCGTAGATTCATTGAATAGCAATAGCAGAGCTACTTGGTATGTTGTTACTGCCAAATCTATTACCGATGGCTCTTGGCTCTACACAGTTCATATGGCTCACGATGTATAAGACTTTGTTCCTCTGCATTATGTATAACATTAACACACAGGTCGACTGACACGTTCCTCTACGTTAGTCTAGGGCATATAGTTGGCATAGTAAGAAAAGATATGTTGCTCCCTCAGAACTCACTGATACTTCTCACTGGCACTAGCTAGTAAGGTGCCTATGAAGAAGTGAAAGGAACAAATCTCTATGATACCAAAGATCATCTGACTTAGCTTCCACCAATTTTAAAAGCACATTTTGAGAAATGTCCCATGCTTCTAGAGAACTCTGTACTTCCATGGACTCATCCCTTGGGAAGCTAGATATGATCATACCACTGGACCAATCCATGACCAGCTCCTGGTAGATTTATCATAGACTGCAAGGAGCTTCGAACCCTTGACTCCTAGAAGTTTTTTCATTGAAGCAAAATTTGCTACCATATCAACTCCCAAAGGATGCACAAGAGGGCTTCCAATACCATGCATGCACCTATACTTATAGATTCAAAATTTGCATCAAACCCAAAGAAATTTTCTTCCATGGGCCACTGGTCATACGTCTCCTCCATTACAAAACATGAGCATATGTGTCCTCTCCTAAGAACATATGTGTACTTGTTAAAAGTAATTGTAGGATGGGTATGCACATGGAAAATGTATACTTTAGTTTTTTGATTGATAGGCAAGAAAATGTCCATTGTTTCAAGCTATTGTTGTCCCCTAAGTCCCCTTCAATTCTTAAGATGAAATTTTGAGATCAGGCCTTGTCATTCACTGTAACTTCAAGATCACAACATGACTTAAGTCGCTGAATATGATTGACAACTTCTGGTAAAGTAGATTTATTTGATTCTTTATTTTTGTGTTTAATTAGGCCGATAGGCCTTCCTATGCATCAACACAGTCGTCAACACTTTCAATTTCCTGTTGACATCTGGCATGGTTTCCTACCATTTTTGTCCGCTGCGAAAATTATATACCTATGGTCCACGTAACCCTCATTAGATGGCACACGTAACCCTCATTAGGTGGCACCGCAGGTTTCTGGAACCTACATAAAATCTCATAGCGGCATAGAAGGATGTGTGTTTTAGCCAGTTGCAGAAAATATCCAGCTTTATCTCCCTCCGCATGGAACACCACCAAACAACCATGGAAACAGCAGCCGCTGTAGTTTTTGTCCGCCTGCAATAATTAAATACCTGTGGTCCACGTAACCCTCATGCTTCCGGAACTTACATAAAATCTCATAGCGGCATAGAAGGATCTGTGTTTTAGGCAGTTGCAGAAAATATCCAGCTTTACCTCCGCATGGAACACCACCAAACAACCAAGGAAACAGCAGCCGCTGTAGATTTTTATATGCGTTTTCCATCTTTGCCATTCTAAATTGCATACTATACAGCAAACGCTTTTTACTATTTTATGCGTGTTCATAGTTTGCATACTAAATGCATAATACAGTCATATAAGCTACATCAGTCACGGAAGCGATCTGCCATTAGTGAAATCTTCTACAGTCATGTATTTCATCCCCATCTTCTTGCACTCTTGGCCTCAGAGTTAATCGTTTCTTTGGTCTCCCGGTTGTTGTTGCTGTTCTTTTTCCCTGGCTGTTTGCCCTCAGAGTTAATCGTTTCTTTGGTCTGCCGGTTGTTGTTGCTGTTCTTCTTCTCTGGCTGTTGGCAATCACTGGTTATATTAAATTATCACTGTTCTTGTTCTTCTTGTGCCAGTTTTTGCATCTTAAATTTGAGCACGTTAAAATCCTTGAATTTTATAGCTGGGGTGTATATAGGTATTCACTCTTTTAAGGCAGTTTTGTATTCAATGTTAGGCTGCGGGCTCTCCTCATATTTTGTGTTTGTGCTTTAATGTTTTTCATCTTAAACTTGAGCACGTTAAAATCCTCCGTTAAATCCTCACTGTTAATCCTTTAAACGTTAATTCTCCCTCATTCTATTAAATGTTTAAGCTCAGATCAAGTTCCACTCTACTTGCCAGAGTAATAGTTTTTAAAATTTAGGAACGATCCTCAGCACAATTTCTAAAACTTCACAAAACAATCTGAACATAGAAATATACCGTTTCCTTTTATTGACATGTTTCTTGACTAAATGATGTTAGGGATTGAGATTTGTCATGGATGGTTTGCTAATTAAAATGTTTTCTTGATTAAATGTTGTAAGGGATTGAGATTTTTCATGGCATATGGTCTGTTAATTGACATGTTTTCTTGACTGATTGGGGTATTGACAATGTGTGTGGCTCATATTCATTAAAAAGCGCTTCTGCGTGAGTCCTTGATTGATCAACTCCTGATGTAAAGGAGTCTCTTTCTTCTATTTCTATATGTTATGAGATTCTTTATGTTTTTTGTCATGATTATCGAGTGTCACGAGATGATGACATACATCTATGCATTGTAGTCCTTCCCACTTTATCTTGGATTGATCAGCTCCTTATGTAAAGGAAAGGAGTCTCCTTGGATTGATAAGCTATGAGTCTCCTCGTTTTATTTCATGTTGACAATCCAGCAGTTGACAGACGGGAATCTCTAGAACGGTCTCCCCCGAATCTTTAAAACTTTAGAACTTCCATACCACAGTTAGCTTTAGCAAGAACATTTTTTCGTTATCGAGAACTTTTGTATCCCTGACTAATTAAACAAAAAAAAAAGCATTTTCACTTATCCAAAGGAATGCCAACGTTTCAAGCTGCATTAAAAACCTGCCAAACAAGACCCTCTGGATCTGCCATTGCCTCAGATCGTATTTCTTAAGCATTTGAGCTACTACCAACTGGAGCATACCCATCACAAATTGCTGGATTATAGAAGCCTGTTGTATGCTCTCCATCAATCAATTCCTGAAATTTGCAAGAGAAAATACATAATTACCATCATCAAACAAAATCTGTGTATACCAACAAAGAAGGCATTGTGCATTTGATATTCCTATTGGCTGCTCCCTTGGTGCTCTGTGTGGTAATTATTCCATGAGAATTGGCTACTTGCTTGGCCTTTGCAGAACTGTTGTGCTTAATGAGTATAGTCCACTTGAAAAATCGGGCACGGCAGTTATTGGCTTTCACGTATCAATGGAAAAATACCACGACGTTGGCACGGTAGTTTGACTGGAGATGAAACAGAATTACCTGAAAAACGACACAGAAATAACTCTCAGCTCTACGATGGCAGAACCAGCAGCAACACATGTAACAGTTGGAAACTATCGTTAGTAGTAAATATGAGATGTTTTTACTTTACTTTTACAGAATGGGATGTTTTTATTTAAATTTTTAGAATTAGATTATACATTATTTTTTCAGAATTGAATATTTTTATTTTATTTTTCCAGATTTATTGGAGATTGGAATTTCAAAACAGATTCAGCAGTGCAATTAGACCGTTCTGATACTCCCAACCCATTTTCACGGGATCTCCTCATATTTTGTGTTTGTGCTTTAATGTTTTTGCATCTTAAACTTGAGCACGTTAAAATCCTCCGTTAAATCCTCACTGTTTAGCCCTTAAACATTAAGTCTCCCTCTTTCTATTAAATTTTTAACCTCAGATCAAGTTCCACTCTACTTGCCAGAGTAATAATTTTTAAAATTTAGGAACGATCCTCAGCACAATTTCTAAAACTTCACAAAACAATCTGAACATAAAAATATACTGTTTCCTTTTATTGACATGTTTTCTTGACTAAATGTTGTTAGGGATTGAGATTTGTCATGGCTGGTTTGCTAATTGAAATGTTTTCTTGATTACATGTTGTAAGGGATTGAGATTTGTCATGGCATATGGTCTGTTAATTGACACGTTTTCTTAACTGATTGGTGTATTGACAATGTGTGTGTCTAATATGCATTAAAAAGCGCTTCTGCATGAGTCCTTGATTGATCAACTCCTCATGTAAAGGAGTCTCTTTCTTCTATTCCTATATGTTATGAGCTTCTTTATGTTTTCTTTCATGATTATCGAGTGTCACGAGATGATGACATACATCTATGCATTGTAGTCCTTCCCACTTTGTCTTGGATTGATCAGCTCCTTATGTAAAGGAAAGGAGTCTCCTTGGATTGATAAGCTAGAAATCTCCTCGTTTTATTTCATGTTGACAATCCAGCAGTTGACAGACGGGAATCTCTAGAACGGTCTCCCCCGAATCTTTAAAACTTTAGAACTTCCATACCACAGTTAGCTTTAGCAAGAACAGTTTTCCGTTATCGAGAACTTTTGTATCCATGACTAATTAAACGAAAAAAAAGAAGCATTTTCACTTATCCAAAGGAATGCCAACATTTCAAGCTGCATTAAAAACCTGCCAAAAAAGACCCTCTGGATCTGCCATTGCCTCAGAAAATCCTTCTTCATGAATCAAACGACACAAATCATCATAGATAAAGTTGAATGCAACATCATATTTCTTAAGCATTTGAGCTACTGCCAACTGGAGCATACCCATCAAAATTTGCTGCATTATAGAAGTCTGTTGTATGCTCTGCATCAATCAATTCCTGAAATTTGCAAGAGAAAATACATGATTACCATCATCAAACAAAATCTGTTTATACCAACAAAGAAGGCATTGTGCATTTGATATTCCTATTGGCTGCTCCCTTGCTGCTCTCTTCTTTTTTGGTTCAAGCATGTCAACATTTTTAAATACATGTGAATGAATCTGGACCCCAATAAACACATGTTCAGTCAGAAAGTCTTGTGGTTTTCTTTATGTTCTTCTGCGTTTACATGCTGCTCTGTTCTCTTTTTCTCTTCCAGTATAAAGGACTTACATTCCCAGTCTGTTCTGTCTCCTATATCTTTTACTCTATTTCAGATTTAATAAGCTATACAATATCAATAGCAGCCTAGAAGTTGGCCCGACCTTTTATAAAAATTCAACAATTCCAACTTCATAAATCTATCGGCCTCTCTTTGTACCTTTTGGGACAATTGCTAGTATGGAACCTATTAGTTCCTTTACCAAAACACCACATCCCCGCAATAGCTCTCAACATAGATATTTTATTACTTCCATTTTGGCTCATTATCAATGAGTAATCTCCTTTAGTGTTCCCCAATGACAATCCTTCAATAAGAGTCATAATGCACTATGGTGTATGCATTATGGTAGGTTTGCAACCAAATTTCCTTAGTGGAGCAACAACTGCATTACTCCCATCTACAGTAGTGTAAGAGACAGCCCTGTCAGGAACAGATTATCGAAGAACTTCTTCTCTACAGAAATAGGCTTTCATATCAGCAGAACTTGGGGTGATAGTGATTGAACTTTTTTGAGCTCTAAAGTCCTGAAATATTTCCTTTTCATATATACTTGTTGGCATTTATGGTGGTGGTGGGGTAGGAAGAAGAACAATCTGCTGAAGAGTTTCATTCCAATTTTTCATCCAATTTGCAAATGCTTCCACCAATTTTAAAAGCACATTTTGAGAAATGTCCCATGCTTCTAGAGAACTCTGGACTTCCATGGACTCATCCCTTGGGGAGCTAGATATGATCATACCACTGGACCAATCCATGACCAGCTCCTGGTAGATTTATCATAGACTGCAAGGAGCTTCGAACCCTTGACTCCTAGAAGTTTTTTCATTGAAGCAAAATTTGCTACCATATCAACTCCCAAAGGATGCACAAGAGGGCTTCCAATACCATGCATGCACCTATACTTATAGATTCAAAATTTGCATCAAACCCAAAGAAATTTTCTTCCATGGGCCACTGGTCATACGTCTCCTCCATTACAAAACATGAGCATATGTGTCCTCTCCTAAGAACATATGTGTACTTGTTAAAAGTAATTGTAGGATGGGTATGCACATGGAAAATGTATACTTTAGTTTTTGGATTGATAGGCAAGAAAATGTCCATTGTTTCACGCTATTGTTGTCCCCTAAGTCCCCTTCAATTCTTAAGATGAAATTTTGAGATCAGGCCTTGTCATTCACTGTAACTTCAAGATCACAACATGACTTAAGTCGCTGAATATGATTGACAACTTCTGGTAAAGTAGATTTATTTGATTCTTTATTTTTGTGTTTAATATGGAACCTATTAGTTCCTTTACCAAAACACCACATCCCCGCAATAGCTCTCAACATGGATATTTTATTACTTCCATTTTGGCTCATTATCAATGAGTAATCTCCTTTAGTGTTCCCCAATGACAATCCTTCAATAAGAGTCATAATGCACTATGGTGTATGCATTATGGTAGGTTTGCAACCAAATTTCCTTAGTGGAGCAACAACTGCATTACTCCCATCTACAGTAGTGTAAGAGACAGCCCTGTCAGGAACAGAGTATCGAAGAACTTCTTCTCTACAGTAATAGGCTTTCATATCAGCAGAACTTGGGGTGATAGTGATTGAACTTTTTTGAGCTCTAAAGTCCTGAAATATTTCCTTTTCATATATACTTGTTGGCATTTATGGTGGTGGTGGGGTAGGAAGAAAAACAATCTGCTGAAGAGTTTCATTCCAATTTTTCATCCAATTTGCAAATGCTTCCACCAATTTTAAAAGCACAGTTTGAGAAATGTCCCATGCTTCTAGAGAACTCTGGACTTCCATGGACTCATCCCTTGGGGAGCTAGATATGATCATACCACTGGACCAATCCATGACCAGCTCCTGGTAGATTTATCATAGACTGCAAGGAGCTTCAAACCCTTGGAAGTTATAGAATCTACAGAAAGAAAATGAAACAGCAGCGACGGATTCTAGAAAGGTAAGCTAAATTATGTATGAACTTCATATTTTTCCATCTTCTTTATCAAATTCATCTTAAGGAACATAGTACACAGTTGGTGCACTGTATGTGTGACATTTTTTCATTTTTTCCTTTCAAGAGATAAGTAAACAATTTGTTTCACAGAATATGTCATCACCTACATTGGAACAGAGGATGGAATCCTTCGACACACCCACTGAAGACTCTTGGACATACTGAGGGCCATGATATATCTCCTTGCTTGTACACATTATTTGGACCAAAATGTAGTACGCCATTGACAAATCGTGAGCTTACATAAGATAATGATAAGGTTGTTACTGGCACACCATTTGAAAATGCTCTACAGTCTCCATTAGTGACTGAATCAGGGGGAGTTGACAATTTTGGCAATGAATTGCCACGGTTAGTTTATGTATTTCTATCCTCTATCGCAAAACAGAGTATTTCTATGTTAGTCAATCGAACTCACATGGAAAATCCAATCTGTGATATGTTTTATTTCTCTAAAATAAAACAAAATTAACCATAAGTTGCATTACAGATTTGTTTTCAACTTGCATCTCAATCAGCAATATTAGGCTATATATCTCAATAAATTACTGTTTTCATTGTCACGTTCCAGGTACTCCTTTGAGATCAAGTCCTAAATTTTGGATTTTATTGCTTTAAGTTCGGGCTTGAATGTGCTTTGGAGCTGTTCAACACACTCGCTCAATAGTTGTTGCTGAGGTGAGATTTTTCTAGCCTTCATGATGAGAACTATTCTTGAATCTTTTTAGAAATGTTTGTCTTCTTTTACATTTTCGATCACTCTGTTCCTCTCATTTGCATTCATATCTGTAAGTGGAATCTTAATATTTTTCAACTTGTGCGAAAAGGGAGGATTGAATTCAAAATTATCACTTGTAGATATTGTTGCAGTGCTAGGTTCCTTTAGAAGAATCTTGTTCTTGCCACATGAAACTAAATACAGAAATTGAATAAGATCTTCATCTTCCAAATTTTTAGCAGATAAAAACTGCTGCTGTTTGTATTATGTAATAAAAACAGCAGATTTTTAGCAATTAGAAATTAGATTTACCAAATTTTGAAATGTTTTTTTATCTAATTACAGAACATAAACAGCAGCAGATTTTTACATAATTACATAATACAAACAGCAGCAGATTTTTACCAATTAGAAAATTCTAATTGGTAAAAATCTGCTGCTGTTTGTATTATGTAATTATGTAAAAATCTGTTGTTGTTTATGTTCTGTAATTAGATAAAAAACATTTGGAAATTTGGTAAATCTAATTTCTAATTGCTAAAAATCTGCTATTTGTATTATGTAAGTATGTAAAAATCCGCTGCTTTTTATATTTTGTAATTATGTAAAAAGGGTAATGTTTTTTTAGGAAAAAACATGAAGGGGGGAATAATGGCATGAGGTCTTTTATATACATGACAGCATAAGAGCTGAACCATTTTATCATTTAGCACTGGAGAATCTGATTCCAAGAAAGGAAGAAATTGTCAAAATAGAAATTGTCACTTGGATTTTTAACTAAGTTGTTTGCAAATTCCGCCCTAGAGAGCCATTTTGAGATTATTCACCTTCAATCCTTTGTTTTTTAAGGGAGAACATCCTTTTCTATCGATCTCTTCTACTTTGAGGATATGGCAAGTGGAGAAGGAGGTGCAAGTGGATCGGAAAAGGTAAGCTTACTTTGTTTTTATAGAATAATTGCATAATATAATATGTTTTATTTTTTGTTTAAGGTTTGAAGTTAGAATTATAATTTTATAATTATACTTTGTGGTAAATCATTGAAATTTGGACAGGGAAAGAATCCGATAACGGAGTCCTTGCTTGAAGATGTTTTTGGGATAGAAGGACTCAAAAAACTTCAATCTTTGGATGTTGAATCCCTAATGCATTTTCTTAAGACAAAATCCCCTGAAGCTAATCAACTAGGTCCAGGTAATCAACAAGCTTTAGGAGAATCCATTAGTTCCCCATCCTCTCTTGGATCAAGAAAAAAATCGAAAAAAGTGTTATTGACATCAAACACCAATAATGAAGAACATTGTGTTGAAACATCTTCTCTGGTGGCAACTCCTGGGACTGCAAATTCTTGTTCATCCTCAGCTTATGCATCATCTATTGGTAGTTTAGGTACCAAGATAGAGTATGACCCTGTCTCAGGGGAGATAAGAAGGACAGAAGCAGGAAAACAATTCTTAAATAGGCTAAAGGACTCCTGCCTTCAACGATTTAGAGATCATCTTCACCTCACATTCTCCAAGATTCCACTTCACCTAAAAAAGATGGTGGTACAAGACATAGAGAATGAATTTGGTACCGGTTGGTCGGTTAAGAAGATAAAATTGCAAATGTCGCTCAATTGTAAGAGGTTTCGTTGCAACCAAACAAGAAAAATTTAAAAAATGCCTCAAGATCAAAGACTGAAACAAAGACCTATTGACATACCTTTTAAAGTATGGAAAGAACTTGTAAAATCATATGAGAAGTTGGATGCACAAAGAAAAGCCGGCAATGAGAGCATTCAGGTATTTAATTTTTCATTAAACATTATTTAGAATGTATTAATACTTATAAGTATCTTATACATGTATTTGTGTGAAAATAAATTGAATTGGTTTATGTTTAAGGACAAGGCATCCAAGGCGAGGTTAACCAAGACAAAAGTCACTCATTGTAGTGGCCAGAAAGGTTTAAAAGCACTGATAACAACCTTTGTAAGTATATTAAACATGTGATATTTTTTAATAAATTTTGTACTAGAAGAAAGTCATTGTTATCTAATTTCTCCCTATTTACTGATTGATAGGAACTAAAATATGGAAGACCTCCAAATCATTTGGAAAAGGAGGTGCTGCAGCAAAAGAGATGGGTTGAATTTGTTGTTTGGATGGACTCTATGGTATGTAATCTTAGTTGGATTTCCAATATACTTTTAAACCATATTTTCATTTTATTTTTTAGTACTATTAGATATTATATCTTACCTCATTTTATGGTTAACATTGTATAACAAAAACATGCGTTGTGTTATGTAATTAATACTAACATGTAATATCGATTTTTTTTGTCAGAATGCTATAGGTAATGATTGCCAAGATGATGATCCAAATTATGTTCAACATATATCAGGAGATGATGAGGATGAGGATGAGGATGAGGATGATGGTGGTGAAGGAGGAGATGATGATGATAGTTGCGGTGTTCGTGATGATGTGGATCAGAGTAATGAGGATGATCAAGATGATCATGAGGATGATCTTGGTGGTGGTAGCTAGGCATGCACATGCATTGTTTTTTATGAAGAAATTATTGTGTAGAATGGCATTGTTATGTTTAGATGGGTGTTGTGAATTTACCCTATATCAATGAGACATTTTGATTTTGTAATCATACGATGAGTTTGATTTATGTATGTTGTTAATTTATCGTAGAATAACGATATTCATGAAATATTTTGATTTGTTAATCATATTTGAATTTTAGTTGTTTTGATTAAAAATAATACTGATTTTATTAGTATTATGTTGCTATTTTATACATGTTTTGAAAATTGTTAATGACACATTGCTATTTTTTTGGATGGATGTTGTCAATTTCTCTTAAATTTCTTTACAAATGATTTTGAATTGTGATATCTGCTTTAATGATATTTAGAAACTATCATATATTTCACTATGAATCTATAAAGGGGGTCATATATGTAAAGAAAAATATACTCTATATAAGAAGTCAAATGCGGATGTAACCATGGATGCAAAATTGAAAGTAGAATTGGATGTTAAACTAGGAATTAATACAAAATGCAAACAATTGACATACAAAGTGTTTTAAATTAGAAGTGAAAAATTGTGCAATAGTTGACACAAAGAAGGGAACAAAACATGGCATACAAAAGGATATCAAATTGGGCAAAAACAAGGACACATAAATGGGCACCAAATTAGATGCAAAAAAAGACAACAACTAGATGTAAAATAAGATGCAAATTTGAGTGTTAAAAAGAAGCAAAAAACGTTACAAATTAATATGCCAAATGATGATGCAAATAATGGTGTAAATTTAGGATGCAAACTTGGGTGCAAAAAAGGGAAAAAAAAAAGATGTAAGAAAAGACATAAAACAAGATGCAAAATGGGGCTGAAAAAAGGTGAAACCAAGGATGCCATATTGGATGTAAAAAATGATTCCTAATCTCATGCAAATTTAGGCTCGAACTCAGACACAAAATTATATGCAAATGTGGACACAAAATGAGGTAAAAAAAGATGCAAATTTGGATGGTGAAAACGATGTAAAACTAGACACCAAAAAAATGCAAAATTGGATGAAAAAGTCGGTGTAAATAATGGTGCGACATTGGACACAAGTAGACACAAAAAAATGGTGCAAAAAGGGGCATAAAATATCTTAAAATGGGATGCAAAACTTGGTGCAAAAACAAATACAAAATTAGACGTAAAAAATGGCTCTACATTAAATGTACCATTAGACACAAAATAAGATGCAAAGGTGGACACAACACATGACTCAACATAAGATGCAAATATAAATGCAAATTTGGATGCTCAAAATGATGTAACATTACATGCAAGAGATGGTGTTAAAAATGATGCAAAATTGGATGAAACAAATGACGGAAAATATGGTGCAAAATGAGATGGGAAAAATGGAGACAAATCAAACGTAAATGTGGATGTAAAAAATGGTCCAAAAAAAGATGCAAAAATGGGCACAAAAATGGATGCAAAATTTGGTGCTAAATCAAATTCAACACATGGTGCAAAGATAGGCACCAAAGCTGGTGCAAAAATAGAAGCAAAAACTAGTGTAAGACTAGATACAAAACCTGGCGTAAGACTAGATGCAAAAACTGACACAAAATGGATGCATAAAAAGACGTTAAATTGGATTCAAAATACAGTGTAAACTTGATGCAAATGATGGTGCAAAAATGGAAGCAAAGAATGACACAAAATAGGAAGCAAAAGAGAATGAAAAATAGAAGCAAAAAATGACACAAAACTAGAAGCAAAACCTGTCATAAAATAAGATGCAAATCTTGGTTCAAAATTTGACGCAAAAAATGATGCATAGTTTGGTGTAAAAAATGGTGCAAAATCTAGCGTGAAAAAGGATGAAAAATCAGGTGCAAAAAAGGACGCTTTAAAAATTGTACAATAGAGCCAGATTTAGCGCTAGGTTGCTCATCATAATTACAAAAAAAATGCACTAAAATCTGGTGCAAATCGCTGGTTTTGTTGCAGTGTAAATAAGAAAGAAACTCTAAATACCTAATTAATAATTATTTGGAACTGACTTAGCCCAGATCTATAGTTCTCAAAACCTCATAATTTGCAATGGAATAATCAAGTGGCCAAATTATAACCACATTACTTGTACTCATGGGATTAGTATAAATTCCATGGATTAGGTAATATTTGATATCCTTGTTTCCAACCAAATTGTAAAATTTGATCTATTAAATGACCATAAGTCTAACTTTGATCGAAATCATTTTAGCTTAATTATAAACTTTTTCACACACAAAATCCATATGCAAGAGAAATGTGAGAATCAAAGGAGTTTTTTTCAACAAAAGTAAAATGGATATCTTCCTAAAGAATTCAAATATGGATTTACACCTCTAGACTTATAAGGATCACATCAAAAACCACTATCATAATCTTACTACAACCATCTCCCCTATCATTATTATGTTCTCTATCAACATGTCATATAGAAGGAATAATATAACTACCAACCCTTAATGTATGATAAGGGTTGTAAATTTTCTATAAAAGGTATTAGGGATACTCCTAATCAATATTTAAAGTGTGATGAGATAGATATGTACAAATCTCTTATTAAAAGTAAGAAAATGTACTATATAAATAAAAAGCAAGAGAATTTGAGGCACCTATGTAAATTTAATCCTAAGATGTTTTGAAGTAAAATTCTAATTCATAAAACTAAACAAAATAATATAATTCCCTCGAAGAGCTATAATTACCTTAAAAGCCTTTATCAATCCCCTAATACCATGCATGGTAAATTTTAGGGGCGAACTTTAGCCCAAGGGTGAAATTTAAGGGGTTTCTCATTTTAGAGCAGTGAAATTTTTATAAAACACCCATTTCATATATTTAGTCCAACTTTTATTTAAAAAATAATTATTTTATTCAATTTAGCCCAAAAAAATGGGCATATAAACTATGAAAAGACTCATTTGACCCGATTCGCCTGGTTTGGGACGTTATATTCGATTACAATCACCGATTTTCTGCTTTGCAATGTTAAATTTGTTTGCAATCACCCATTTCCTAGTTTCGGAGGTGGTTTGAGAGGTCGTATTTGGTCCCAATCGCCCTGATTTCCTCTATGAATGGCTCCCTGTTTTCAAATTTGGTTTCCATTGATGGCAAGGGTGTAAATAAATAAAAATATAAATAAAGTGGAGGCATGGTAAATAAATAATACCTCTTTTTATACTTACTCCAAAGGTATGGTAAATAAATAAAAATATAAATAAACTAGAGGTATGGTAAATAAATAAAACCTCTTTTTATATTTAGTCCATAACCCTCTTTTTATTTAAGAAGGCTCGGAAAAGAGGTTTTATTTAATTGAATCCTATGGGCCAACTACCGTATTTATAAAAGAAGTATGGTAAATTAATAAAAATATAAATAAAGTGGAGGTATGGTAAATAAATAAAACCTCTTTTTATACTTACTCCAAAGGTATGGTAAATGAATAAAAATATAAATAAACTAGGGGTATGGTAAATAAATAAAACCTTTTTTATATTTAGTCCATAATCCTCTTTCTATTTAAGAAGGCTCGTAAACGAGAGGTATGGTAAATAATTAAAACATTTTTTTATATTTACTCCATAAGTCGCCTTATATTTAGGAACGCGAAAGGGTGTAAATAAATAAAAATATAAATAAAGTGGAGGTATGGTAAATAAATTAAACCTCTTTTTATACTTACTCCAAAGGTATGGTAAATAAATATAAATATAAATAAACTAGAGGTGTGGTAAATAAATAAACTTCTTTTTATATTTAGTCTATAACCCTCTTTCTATTTGAGAAGGCTCAAAAAAGAGGTTTTATTTAAGTGAATCATATGGGCCAAATACCATATTTATAAAACAGGTATGGTAAATTAATAAAAACATAAATAAACGAGAGGTATGGTAGATAAATAAATTATTTTCTTATATTTTCTCTATAAGTCACCTTATATTTAAGGACATTAATAATTTTTTTATATTTAGGCGAAGCCTATGGGCCAAATACCAATGGCCAAATTATTATTATTACTGTGCAAAAAAACATTATTAACCCTAATATTAGTATTAATAAAAATAAAGATGGCACATGGTATTGACCCATGGTATTCACATGGAATGTAGCCTATTTAAAGGGAGGAATTAAACCAGCATAGATCCATCTTTACTCTGGATCTACTGAGTGCCGAGAGGAATAAAAAATCGTGATATGTGAACTAGCATAGAGTGAAAAAATATTTGATCCCAGTCTGGGCTTGGTAGATTAAGAGTAAAAATCGATCTTGTAATTTAATGTCACTTAAACATTTTGACTTGGTTAAAAAAAAAATCAATTATTAATTTTATTAATTTTTATAAATTACTAATAGTAGTTTTTGAGCTCCAGGTTTATGATAAACCATGGTATTGACCCATGGTAATACCATGGTATTCATGTGAGCATAGACTATTTAAAGGGGAAATTCTATCAGCTTAGATCCATCTTAATTCCAGGTCTACCAAGTGATGAGGGATAAATAGATTTCATCCCTATAAGAGTGGTAGATGTGGAGTTAAGATGGATATAGGTTGGTTTTTATGATAATGAAGATATTAAATAGACTTAGGAAATTATATTGTAAGAAACATCTTAAGGTGAACGGTTAAAGCTAGATTTAGTCACTTCACAAAATTTAGTGAAAAATACCAATATCTCCATTAATATTGGCTTTTCTGATTTAACAAAAAATAATAATCGAAAGAGTGAAATATTATCACTTTTTCCACATCACCCTCGCAAAAGAGAGATAGTCGCTACACAGATTTCCCACCATTTTTCAAATGTTCTCAATATGATATCTTCATGAAAAAGTTAGGGTACTGATGTTGGAGTAGTTGTTTGAAAAATATGTTGGTTTGTACAACCTTTCATCTTCTTTGTTATTCTTATTTTGTCGTAATCATCTATAGGGGTTGGGACGCTGCACCATATTGTCCTAAAAGGTGGATATTGTGCACCAAAAAGGAAATTAATCCACATGTTACAAAGCTGTTAAAAAATGCAAGATGTATGAAGGTAGTGAATTATGCTAATAAGCAATTTAGATTGAGAGAGACGTAATTAAATTTTATTATTTAATTGAAGATTTCTAATTAAAATAATAATAAATCTACATGCATATATTTATATATTGATTAGAAGGCTTCTGACAACGGTCACTTCTTTCCATTAGATCCCCTTCAGGCCTTTGGGACACCTACTACTTTCTTATATTATATAGTTGGGGCTTGCTACTTGTTGGTGTGTTGGAGTAAACAAACTTGATGTGTTTTTTTTATCTTGCCATTGGAGTCTTTGGAATAAGAAAGAAATTTGATTTTCATTTTCTCATCCTAATAGGTAAATGTTTGTAGATGAAGATTCCATCTTAGCAACTCTATCACAAGGAAATTTTGTATATTTTGTTGTTGCTCAGTACAAAATCAAGATATATTTTTTTTCTTTTTCTAAACTAAACATTGGTTGCATTTAGGAGCAAAGAGTTGTCTCCATGTCGTCTTCACAAATGAAAGTTGTATGGTCCAACAATCCTGCCATATTACTGTTGATAGCTTGCTTGCGGTACAAGCCTATCTTTGATGATGAAGCAGTAGTAGTAGCTTGGTGGTGGGGAATATTTGGAAAGTTAAATCTTGAATGAAATCCATAATTTTTATGTGGTTTTCCTAACGAATAATGTTTTTATGTGAGAGGTTATAAAAAAAGGGCAAGGTAGGGTCTTGGAATTTGTACTCTATGCAAATGTGAAGGGGAAACAATAGAGCACATGCTGGTGTTCATTTGTATTTTTTCTCAGGAGGTATGGGGTGTTATTCTCCCCTTATTTGAGGATAGGGTACTTGGCAGGAGGCTTCCTTGTTGGGCTATTTGATGATAGAGCACTCAAATAACATAGATCATTGCGCCTAATTGCCTCTACAACCATTTGGATAGGAAAGAAGGAATAACAATTTTGTAGACAAAGAAATCCCTCCTTTTTAGGTACATTATCAAATAAAATACCTATATGAAGGCATAAATGACTCCAAAGGTTAAAGCTCCAAGGTGGGTTGCAATCTAGAGGTTGATAAAACTTATCCATGGCCTTTTATTGGTGCTTGCCAAGGTGATATTCTTGTTATATATATTGTCTGCGAATATGTGTGATATTCTTGCTCTATATATTTCTGTGATTCGAACCCAAGTCAACTGCTCCTGCATGTGTGATATCTTGTTCTTTATATTATCTGCTATTCGAACTAAGTTAGCAATGTGTGAGAGGCAAATTCAAACTGGTGCTGCTTTTGGTGTCTTTCATGTCTACCCTTGCTAGAGAATTATCCATAATACATCAAGTTATGGATTCACCTTGATGAGCCCCAATTTTTGGTACAATTTGGGCTCATATTGGCCTACTTACCTTGCTCAACCATTCATCTTTTATCACTTATGCATTCATTTCTTAGTATATTCGTGTTGTTTGTAGGAAGAGGGGCAGACATTATATCTATGTGGCTAATACATGATGATTTCAGGTTCTTGGCATTAAAGAGAGCAAAAGACCACGCAAAAGGAGACAAGGAGACAGCAAAGGTGACATTGCGGGTTCATAGGGAGGTTGTCCACAGTCTTGATGACCCTCCTCGTGATTTTCACCTTAACTCCGAGCTCTAACAGCTCTCCCCACCAAGCTTAAAGGCAGCCAACACGTTCTACAGGATCAGCAGTTTTACAGCAGTTTGACTTTCAGTTGGACAGCCAAGCTCCACGAATGGAGGAAGCCAGCTTGATCTTCATTTTGTATAAATATGAAGGCCGTAGCCTTTGTTAGGGGCTTTTTGAACTTTTGGACTGATATTGTAATTTCTGAGCATAGCTCGGTGTTTGTTTTTGTAAGCCAGTTTTGGCATGACATTAGACTTTTGATTATGAATAAAGGCAAGCAGATTTGGATCTAATTCTGAGCTTTTAAGGGAGCTATAGCTCTCAGGTTAGGGCCCAACCTGAGAGCAATAGATCTCCTCTTCTTGTAGTGTTATTTACCTTTCTTTCCAGCACTTTTTTTTCCTTGTTTTGATAAGCATTTCAAGAACACAGTCTGCTGATTTGATTTCTTTAATAAGATTGAGTAGGATTAGCTTATGGTTAAATCACTTTCAGTTGCTTAGATCAGAATAGGAGGTTTGTAATTCACTGTAGCTCCAAGAAAAGGTTGTTAGTGCCTCCACTGCCATCTCTGTTTAGGGATTGGGGTGCAGTCTATACCAACCACCAAAAAAACGCAGTCTTTTCTACTTTTATGCAAGCTGCAACACAGTCGTTTTAATCGTGGATCCTTCCATGCATTTTGCTCTTGAGCCATACTCCTTCATTACAATTCCATGCACGATTTTTCTTCATGATTTACATCGTTGTTCATTGGTTTAATAGCACAGGTAGCACTGGTTAATGAATTCTCGTTTTTGGTGCAAGACATAAGCAATTTGTTTTATTTACACTGCTCAGTATCATTCCACTTCCTTCTTCTTCTTCTTAACCTCTCCTCAAGCCACCTACTCGACCTCTGTTCAGCTCGTTTACCTTCCAACTCATCCATTGCCACGTAGCTTCATTTTTTTGACCTTTCGTTGCTGCCATCCTTCTATCCACCAACCAACTCCGTGCACTCTCTCTCCATCTTATTCCTCTGTCCCTGAGCCATCACAAGCTCCATCCCCACCTTACCTATCCACCCATACCGCTCCATCACTTCACCATCACCCAAAACTTCCACTTACAGCACATCCTGTAGAAGGTAGCAGACTTCCTGTAGAATTCCTTAGTTTCCTGTAGGATCCCCTGCAGACATCCTGTAGGAGCCTGCAAACTTGGTTGCCGAGCATCTAAACGTTGTAGACTTCTGTGGACTGATGCTAGGGACCCTCTGGGACCTCTCCTAGCCCTCCTGACCTTTCCCAAGCTTTCTCTCCCTTCGCACCACCTCTGCACAGCCAAACCCTAATAAGAAACAAATTCATCATCACTCCATCCACTTAAGCAAAAATACAAAAACAATGTTCTTTTCAATGAAAGTAGTTTGAGTTCATGCATTTCACATCATTAGAAGTAATGGCATCATTTTTAGACATTTGCACTCTCACTATTGCATCATAGGGATCAAACTAGTCAGATTAGGGTTTACTAGGGTTTCATGTTTTGGTTGGCTTTTCATTCATTTTGCAAAGTAGATTGATTTCCTCTGCGATAGCCTTCATCCATCATTTAGAAAGCTTCTTCTGAGAGCATATAGAAGTTGGCTTGAGCCCTAGCGGACTTGTGCCAGCTGACCAAGTGACAGCTGCGACAAGAGCTAGTACTTGTGCATACAGCACCGTCGCTTCCAAGTTTGTACGAACTACCGGGTTGATAAAATTAGAGATAGGAAGCCCCAGGAGTTGTAGCATTATTGCTACAATACTGGAGCCCACCATCTTTTTGGCGCCGTTGCCGGGGAAGCGTCAGAGTATTAGTAATTGTTGCTTTTCTTCTATTTTCTTACTCTTGCCTTCTGCTAAGTAGTTTATTTCATTTCCATTCTGCAAAAGTAGCATAGACATTTCCTGCTTTCATAGATTAGTATTTCCTGCTTTCATAGATTAGTATTTCCTGCTTTCATAGATTAGCATTTCCTGCTTTCATAGATTAGCATTTCCTGCTTTCGTAGATTAGCCTTTCATTTCTGCAAGCGTAGACTAGCATTTCCATTCCTGCAATTTCATTTGAGCAAAGTAGATTAGTTCTTTCCTGCTTTCAGTTTAATTCTGCATCTTTATAGTTGGTTGTAGATCAATCTGTTTCAGTTTTGCAGGTACCAAGGAAAAAAAGCAAAAACAATCAAAAAAGAAAGTCTTTTCCATTTCATGCCTCGTAGGAACCGAGATAAATCAGGCAAATTCCTACCCAACACCCCCACCACATCACTGAGTCACCCTTCTCTCTTCTTTGGTGACAGTGATCCAGAAGAACCTATAGGTGAACATCCCGAGATATAAAAAGATCCTATAGTAGAAGAAGAGTTAGAGACCACTCCATCTGAAGCTATGGCTGACAATAGAAGAGAAGATGAGAGAATAGAAGGTGCCTTCCCCATCTGAGAGACCAATGGAGAGATGAAAATGAAGAACATTAGCCCCTCCGCCTTACCTCACTTCCATGGACTGACTACTGAAGATCCTGATACCTTCCTGTTTGAGTTTGCTGTCCTTTGTAGAACCTATGACTATACTGAAGATGAGCAAAAGCTGAAACTCTTCCCTTCAACTCTTAAGGATGCAGCATTACGCTGGTTGATGGGCTTACCTGGGAATAGTATCACAACTTGGGCTCAGATGCAGCAAGCTTTCAATACCAAGTACAGGGATTATTGTAGGTCTAAGGAAACCAAGGGAGAAATCTTTCGGATGACCATGGGAAATGATGAGTCCTTAGAGGATTATGAGGAGAGGTTCCAACTTAGCTATAAGCGGGCCAGGTGCACACTTGACCCTGAATCCCTCAAGTTGGTCCTGCTCCGAGGTCCCTGAGGACCTCTTAGATACCCTTCACATGTTAGCTGGGGGGGACATTTACCAACTGCCTTATGAGGATATCAAGACTGTGTTTAGAAACCACTCCAGGGCAGCTCGAAACGAGGTAGAGGAAACCTCCTCTCAACTAGTGTCCCTTTCTCCAAACATGAGCTTGCAAATCAATTAGAAGATCTCAAGAGTGAGGTGAGACAGACCATTGCCATGCAGCTGGACACATTCAGGATCCAACAGAAGAAGGAAGAAGCTGAGAGAGCCTTGGCTGTCTTCTGCCCTAGGTGCACAAGGAGACACCCTAAGAACGAATGCCCATTGCATTCGGTTGAAGTATGTTTTGTTTGTGAGGAGGACCATCCCACAAATCAGTGTCCAACCTTACCTGGGTTTAAAGCCATGTACCAAGGGACAGAAGCTCCCACTGAACCTCTCTATTACCTCAACCAAAGGAGACCACAAGGATCTAGACCTTATCAGCAAGGGATGCAAGGGGCACCTCAAGCTTATTACAGCCCCAACCAATCGACTCCTATGCCTTCCTGGGGTCCCCCTGCTCATCCTTCCTGGTCCATGCCTCCTCCATGGTCTTATCCACCTCAGTACTCTACTCAACCTACTTCTCATTCATATCATTCACATGCCCAGCCACAGCCTCAATGGAATGCACCTCAGTCGGGGTGGAGGCCCCAGTACAATACTCCTCCCGCCATTTTGCCTCCACCACCAGTTCAACCTCAGCCATTACCTCCTGCTCCTCCAAGGCAACCTCAAATGCCTGCTCAACCGAACCCAAACCCCAACAATAGACAGGCCCAACAGGTATACACTGGGGAAACCTCATGCCCTACCTATGCAGTGGAGATCCAGGAGATCAATCTTCGATCTCGAAGACTCTACCATATCGCCAACCTCCTCCCCCAGAGGATGAGGAAGATAAACAGGAAAGTGAACCAAAGGCTATTCCACCCTTTCCTGAGAGACTAACAGCCACCACACAACCCAACCCAGAAGAGGATGAGCTTCTGGGTGAGCTCAAGCAGTTGTGTGTAAAAATACCACTTCTCCAAGCCATCAAGGATGTGCCAATATACAACAAACTGGTTAAGGAAAAGTGTTTCAAACACCCAGGCAGGCGGAAGAAAGATGCTTCAACCATCAATGTCATAGGACAACTGTCTGACCTTATGTTAGGACAAGTCATCTGCCCAAAGTACCTAGATCCTGGAAGTCCTGTAGTAGATGTCCACATCAATGGCACCATCATACCTCACACCTTGATTGATCTGGGGGCTGCCATTAATGTGATGACCAGGGATACCATGCTCAAACTCAATCTTCAGGTTTCCTTGAGGAAGACCTCGACAGTACTGCAATTAGCAGATCGCTCCACTGTGACTCCCGAAGGGATTGTGGAGGATGTCTTGGTCTCTATCGACTCTTGGAATACCCTGCAGATTTCTTGGTTCTGCAACCCAAGGCAAGGCTTACTGGATATCCTCTCATTTTGGGAAGGCCTTGGTTAGCCACTGCAGATGCTTACATAAGTTGCCGTGCAGGAAAATGACCATCAAAAATGGTCCTATGTCCAAACAGCTAGTCCTATACCCTCCTGCCCAACCCTCCTTAGAGCATGACTTACCACTCTAGTTAGAGGAAGGAGAGGAAGACGAGGTGTACTCAGCACCTTTGTGCACCTTAGATACCACTAGAAGAGACCCCCCAACCGAGGATGACTTGATTGAGACCTTGATCCAGAATCCACCTTCCAGTGCACTATCCTTAGAGAAATTGGTGGAGGATGCCCAAGCTAGCACCTTAGTGGATCTTTGTACAACCAACCCTGTCACTCCCAGAGTCAAGAATGTGGAGTTCGGCCTGAGAGAACGCTGAAGATCAGCTCCTCCCTATCTCCTTCCCAGGAAAAGGAGCTGTGTAGCCTGTTGGCCAGTCACCTAGATGCTTTTGCTTGGAGCTATAAGGAGATGAAAGGAGTTCATCCTTCGGTCTGTACCCATCACATATACATCAAAGAGGATTGTAAGCCGTTTAGGCAACCCCAGAGGAGAATGAATCCAGCTCTTAAGGACATTGTCAAGAAGAATTGCAAAAACTGTTGGATGCCGGATTCATCTACCCCATCTCAGATAGTGAATGGGTGTCCCCTCTGGTGTTGGTTCCCAAGAAAAATGGGAAATGGAGAATCTGTGTGGACTACCGAGAACTGAACAAAGCTACCAAGAAAGACCATTTCCCTCTACCTTTCATAGATCAAGTGTTGGATGGACTGGCAGGAAAGAAGTTCTTCTCTTTCCTGGATGGTTTAGCGGGTACAACCAAATCCAAATCAGCCCGGAAGACCAAGATAAGACCACCTTCACTTGTCCTTGGGGCACCTTTTCCTACCGAGTCCTTCCCTTTGGGCTATGCAATGCTCCTGCTACTTTCCAGAGAGCTGTCTTAAGCATCTTCTCGGATTGGTCCATGATGCAGTGGAAATCTATATGGATGACTTTACTCCTTATGGGGCCAACTTTCACGAAGCATTGTCCAATCTGGGAAAAGTCCTAACCAAATGCATTGAGATGAACTTGTCCCTTAGTCCTTGAAAAATGTGAATTCCTAATGACTGAAGGGACCGTGCTAGGCCATACCATTTCTTGCCAAGGGTTGCAGGTGGATCCTAACAAAATTGCTCTCATCAAGAAGGTTCCACCTCCTCAAAAGGTAAGGGATGTTCGGAGTTTCTTGGGATTAGCAGGATATACCGGAGATTCATTAAAGACTTCAGCAAGCTAGCCTCGCCATTGTTTGGCCTGTTGGCAAAAGATGTGGAGTTTAAATGGACTGACGATTGTCAGAGGCTTTAAATGAATTGAAGGACAAGTTGGTGTCAGCCCCAATCCTGAGAGGTCCAAACTAGGCCCTACCTTTCCACATCGACACTGATGCCTCGAACAAAGCCATAGGTGAAACTTTAGGACAATTTGAGCAAAAACTTCCATATGCCATTTACTTTGTTAGCAAAAACTTGTCCAAAGCTGAGCTGAATTACACTGTAACCGAGAAAGAATTCTTGGCTGTGGTCCATGCACTGAACAAGTTCCGACATTATATTACTGGCTATCAAACCTTTGTACATACAGACCATGCTGCAATTAGATACTTAATGAATAAACCAGATGTGAATGCTCGTATTATTAGATGGTTACTTTTATTGCAGCAGTTTGATTTGACCATTATTGACAAACCAGGTAGAGAAAATGTTGTTGCTGACTTTTTATCTAGATTGGATTTGTCTGCAGATGAGGATGGAACGGTGGATGACCAGATGCCCGATGAACATCTGTTTGCTATTTCAGTACTCTCTCCATGGTTTGCTGATATAGCAAACTACCTTGTTTCAGCACAGTTCCCTCCGCACCTATCTTCAAGAGAGAAGAGCAGAATCATCAGAAAAAGTGCGTCATTTACTTGGATCGGGGGCAATCTGTTCAAGCTTGGCCCCGATCAGATCTTAAGGCGTTGTGTAAGGGAGGAGGAAGTCTTTGATATCCTCCTCACTTGTCATGATGGGCCTTGTGGAGGACATTTTGCAGCAAAGAGAACTGCCTTCAAGATCCTGCAGGCAGGCTACTATTGGCCCACACTTCATCAAGATGTCAGAAGATATGTCAGCCAGTGTGACCAATGCCAAAGAATGGGGAAACCGACCCAAAGGGATGAGATGCCTCTCCAACCTCAGGTGACTCTTGATCCATTTGAGAAGTGGGGTATGGACTTTGTGGGCCCAATCAACCCCCCTTCGAGGCAAAGGTCTTACATCATTGTGTGCACTGACTACCTGACAAAGTGTAGAGACCAAAGCAATCAAAGCAGCAACAAAGAAAGAAAAGGTGAGTTCCTAAGAGAAAACATCTTCTATAAGTTTGGCTATCCAAGAGAGCTGGTCACCGACCAAGGGAGCCAGTTCACCTCCAACCTGGTTGAAGATCTACTAGCTCATCACAAGATCAAGCATAGGACTTCCACCCCTATCACCCTCAAGCAAATGGGCAGGTGGAAGTCACCAATAGAGCATTAGAAAGGATCTTGACTAAGGTGGTGAGCAGCAGCAGAAAGGGCTGGGCAGATCGCCTGGTTGAGGCCACATGGGCTTACAACACCACTTGGAAGACCACCACCGGCTTCACACCTTATGAGCTGGTCTATGGGAAGAAAGCTTTGTTGTCCATTGAGTTTGAATACAACACTTTGAGGATGGCAGCTCAGCTGGACCTAGATCTCAGCCATGCACAACAAGAAAGGCTATTGCAGCTGAATGGACTGGATGAGCACCGAATGCAGGCCCTCCTTCACTCAGAAGTGGTTCAACTTCAGAGAAAGGTGTGGCATGACCAACATCTCCATGACAAGCAATTTCAGCCGGGAGATTGGGCTTTGTTGTATGACTCCAGATACAAAGATTTCAAGGGAAAGCTGAGAACCAGATGGCTAGGGCCATATTCAGTGGAAAAATGTCATGACAATGGATCTGTTCTTATTCGGACCATTGATGAGGAAGCCATCCCCATGCTTGTCAATGGGCATCGATTGAAGATCTACAGGAAGCCTCCTCAAGACAAGAGTTCATCAAAACTATGAAGAAGGCAGTGTTGGTCATAGAGAAGGGTTCTTCTGCCTCTACTTTGACATACCCTGAAGAATCAAAAAAAAAAAAAAAAAAAGATCCTTGGGTGAAAACCTTTCTGAGGCGCCCAAGGCAGGTGGTAGGGGTGAAAACCTCATTGAGGCGCCCCTATTGTCTTTTCAAAAAAAAAAAAAAGAGATTGAAAAAGATCCTTGAGTGAAAACCTCTTTGAGGCGCTTAAGGCAGATGGCAAGGGTGAAAACCTCAATGAGGCGCCCCTGTTATCTTAAAAAAACAAAAAAAAAAAAAGGAAGAAAAAAACACAAGAAAAAACAAGGTCAGCAGATTCATTATGTAAAATTGCATGCAGGTGTTCTATGGAGGAGAGGAAGCCTCTCAACTCAAAGCCAAGGGTCCTCATCATGCAGTCAGGACACCTCACCATCACCTCCTCCAAGAATACTCATTTTCTCCAAGGTATGTGCAATTTTATTACAGCTTGAGTCTTCTACAGAAAGACGCATATTTTCTACAGGAAGATGCAGAGTTTCTACAGGAAGATGCAAAGTTTCTACAGGAGATGCAGATTTCTACAGGAAGGTGTACACTCTCTACAGGAACGCAACCTTTCTACAGGAAGCTTGTATTTCTACAGGAAACTTCCTGTAGAAGCTCAGAACGGGCCAGAATTCATTTCATGAGGAGATCTAATGGCTAAGGATCGGTTTGGACGGATGCAAGCCACGGTTGTCACCCTTGCACATTGTTGTTATCTTGTTCCACCACCATCCTTGTCGACATGCAACAAAGCTACCTGCACCAGCAAAGCAGATCGATGAGTCTCAAGAAAAAAGCAAATTGTAAATGGAAAAAAGTGCTAGAAATCTCACACCATATTCATCACAGTCAGCTAGAAGCTTCGGAGCATGATTGTGAGGCCATCCATCGTCGTGCAGCATGCACCCAAGGAGGAAGAACTGTTCCAAGACATCCCGCGGAGTCCTGTAATAGTTAAGCCTGCTAGAGTGGATACCATTCACATGCAAGCCATATGTAATGAAACATGGTGCATGCAACTAAAGCATCCCATCCATCGTCGGCAGCTCGTAACATGGACCTCCGGGCCTGTGTAAGTTCGCCAGCAGCAGGTAAATCGACTGATCAGCGTCCAAAGAACCGAAACATCGTGTGCAGCCACGCAGGTAAGTGTCTCGACCCTTCCTTCCATCAGATTGCATGAATGTTACTTTGATTGATTGCTAAGTGTAAAGGTGAATGGGTTGAGCGGCCGTATGGCATTTGGCCGCCACGTCGGCCAGTTAATGGTCTAGTGGATGTGTGGGTGGCGGCCATGACAAAAAGAATAGAGCACACGCACGTGAGAGCAATCCAATCGAAAAAACGAGTTTAACCGAAGAGGCGGCGGCAGATCTGCGGGAATTGATGCGTAGCAAGTGATCGCGCAGTTGAATGATGGGATGACGTCACCCAACGGTTCGGCGGAGACAGCTCACCCCCGCGCCACGGATTCCGCCGAATTCAAAATCTAATCGCTAGATTGCACTCATGCATTTATCAACCAACGTTTTGAACTCGAGCGGCTATCCTGATCTCTTCTGCAGTGTGATACGACCGAGCCTTTGGCTATCAGAACGATTGAGAAGCACACCAAGGCGCAGACCGACTGCAGTCTCTCCCCGAAAATCGCGCGCTGCATTCTACAGGATGCTGTCATTCTACAGGAACGCTGTCATTCTACAGGCACGCTGTCATCCTACAGGAACGCAGTTTTCTACAGGAAAGCGGGTGCCTCACGTAAAAAGGTGGCCAAATTAAAAAGGTAACCCTGAACTCTTCATGCACTGGTTATTAAAGGTGGCAGAATTGTCATCCACTCTGGTCATAGAAAAACGGTGAAATTGTTGTCTGCTGTGCCTATACTGTCATTCTACAGGATGTCGAGTAATTAAACTGTGTTAAGTTCCTCAGGGATAAGTTTTGTGGGTTATGTGCATGACATTCTACGCTCTGTCTCAGTAAACCAAAATTTCTTCCACAATCACCACCTCTGGTTAAGAAACTGTTTTATCATGCCGGGTGGGTTTATAAGACGAGAACCCACTGATTCAACCAAGTTAAGGGAAAACCAGGAAGTGGTAGAGCTCTTCACACGGGTTCAATGGATATCTTTTTGTGACAAATTGCAGGGGTACGATGATGAAGTGGCAGAAGAATTTTTGCAGGCTCTGAAGCCGAAATCCAAGACACTGGCCACAGTGAACTTCAGGGGTCTAAGCCTCAAGCTCACCCCGCAATATATCAGTCGAATTACTGAACTTCCGATGGGTTTACCATGGGATAAGGAAGAAAGGAAGTTGAGCCAGCAGGCCAAGAAAGAATTCTTTCCACCTGAGGAGGAATTCTCGTAGGACAAAAATGGGGTGCGAAGAACCAGCTTGCTGCCACCATGGAATGAAGTCAGCGTGCAAATCATGAAGTATATAACCTATGAAGGCCATTTAGCATCGTGTACGCATATCACTTTCGGTTGCTCACTGAATTGAGGCACCGGATTGATCTTCCTGTAGAAAAAAACTGAGCATTCCTTATTTCCTGCTACAGTCCCTAATTGAGTGTGCCACAAAGTTAAAAGAAGGCATACCAGATCAGGTAGCCCACCATGGTTGATCAAACTTCTTGTGGAGGATGCGCTTCATTCATATAAGGTTCCCCTCTCTGGGAATCATTCAGGAATTTGACAAGAGATGGAGACATAAAAATGTTGATTGAAGAAACGAGTTCCTCCAGCAGTGAGGAAAAAGAAGCAGTGGCCGAGGAAAGAGAGAAAAAGGCCAGAAGACCCCGACCACAGTGCACAAGAAAGAACAAAAGAAGAAGCATGAGGAAAAGGATGACAAAGAAAAAGGTGGCACACCCATCTTGTCAGCAAGAGAAAAGAGTTGAAGAGTAGAACGGACAAAGCTGAGGTGGTCCACATCAGCCCAAGTACCTCATCAGCACCTGCAACCAAACCAAAAAGCAAAACCCATGCAGCAAAGCAAGCAAAGGTGGTGACACCTTGTCTACAGGAAAGCAGAAACAGGCTTCTACAGGAAGCCCGAAAACAGAGAAAGGGCTTCTACAGGAAGCCCGAAATTGGCAAAAGGGCTTCTACAGGAAGCCCGAAAATTACCAAAACAGGCTTCTACAGGAAGCCCCGAAAAGGTGAAACCCAAAGAGAAGAAGGTGGATATTCTGGCAAGGGAGGCAGCAGCTGTATTAGCTGGCCTTAGCACGCCACCTAAGCCAAAAGAAAAGAGGAAGAGGGAGACCCCTCTATACTTTAAAGCTTGAAGAAGTGTTACGATAAAGACGGCAAGCTACAGCCTCCGTCCAGCAGCCCGATTGTCATCGAAGATACCCCTGCTTCTCCCAAGGAAAAGTCCCCTCAAGGATAACAGTCACCTACGAGAAAGGAGTCCAAAGAAAAATACGTGGCAAGAAAGGTTAGACCTGTTGACTAAAAAAACTCGGCTACAGGAAGCTGAAAATGTTCTACAGGACACTCTGGCCCCGCTACAGGAAACGGAGAAGAGGGAAGGAGAAGGACCCTCATCACCACCGAGGGAGGGTGAGGTAGAGCCACCTAAAGAGGCAGAAGAAGTACATATACCAGAGCCCAGCCCTCAGCCTAGTCTGAGTTCCTACTACACCTTTTTAGAGGCGGGCAAAATCATACCGCAGAAATTTACTGTACCCTTATTTTTTGCATTAGAGGAAGAAAGAGTTCGTTCCCACACATGGATGCAGATCGCCAAGTCAAAGGGTGTGGTGGACATAGGCCCTTTACAAGAGAAACTCAAGGAGGTCAGGAGTGAATTCACCATGGCTAAACATGTGGCTATTGCCAACGTGTGCTTCTACAGGAAGAAAATCAGAAGCTGATATTGCAGCTACAGGAACTAAGGGAAGGGTAGGTACATCCTCCAAAGACACCACAAAAGAACAACAAGGCAAAAAGGAGCTGACCACCGTCTTGAAGAGCCAATGACACTTCTACAGGAAGCAGAGCAGCAGGCACAAATTGAAGTGCAAGCTCTAAAAGAACAGCTGCAGCAAAAGGAAGCACAATTGGCCTGCATGGCCAGCTGGGCCATGGAGGCAATACAGTGCAGACAACCTGCAAAATCCTATGGATTGTACTTAAAAGATCAATGGCTGCAGTTCCAAATAAATACCTTGGCACAAAGAGGTATTTCTCAGATCCAAAACCCACAACAATTTTCTGAATTATGCAGTACTAGTTCGTCAGAAGACAAAGCCAAATTAGCAGAATTCTACCTCCACAATTTGGCTTTGCCTAATGAAGTCTCCTGGGATCCAATATTGCCTTGGGTGATATGCAATTGATGGCGTTCGCTTCATGGTTAAACCATGAGGATCAAAGAGCAGCTGAAGCAAAATCGGTCATGAACCGAGAAGTGAGCAAGCCACTGTTCATTCGAGCAGAACCAGAGGATGCGTTGCACTCATCTCAGCCCACCAACAGTTGGCTACTGATCCCACAGCTTCCTTGAGATTTATGGACCAACAGGCCCAAGCCATAGCTCATTTTGAAGACATGGAAAGATTGTTAGGAGAAAGTGCTGCCCAAGCATGTACACGCAGATGGAATACCTTGGCACACAGCTTGAAAATCCGAGAGTACCATACCCCAATTCGGATGAGGGAAGCTTTGGCAAGGGTAGACCTTTACAAGAATCCATGCAAAGCCTCCAGGCCAGCTGGATTGGCCTTAAACTCAGCCCACCACTACTGCTAGGTTACTGAAGGCAATACAGAGGAGGATGACAGTGAACAGTGGGAAGAGGTGAACAGGAAAGCAGGGTTTCATATCAGCAAAGAGGACACTACCACAGAGCCTTGGGATGTAAGGAAGCAGTAAAAGCAATCAAGATGAAGATTTGGACTAAGTTGCTCAAGGATGAGCAAATATTTTAGCTGGGGGTGATGATGAGCCCCAATTTTTGGTACAATTTGGGCTCATATTGGCCTACTTACCTTGCTCAACCATTCATCTTTTATCACTTATGCATTCATTTCTTAGTATATTCGTGTTGTTTTTTAGGAAGAGGGGCATACATTATATCTATGTGGCTAATACATGATGATTTCAGGTTCTGTGCATTAAAGAGAGCAAAAGACCACGCAAAAGGAGACAAGGAGACAACAAAGGTGACATTGCGGGTTCATAGGGAGGTTTTCCACAGTCTTGATGACCCTCCTCGTGATTTTCACCTTAACTCCGAGCTCTAACAGCTCTCCCCACTGAGCTTAAAGGCAGCCAACACGTTCTACAGGATCAGCATTTTACAGCAGTTTGACTTTCAATTGGACAGCCAAGCTCCACGAATGGAGGAAGCCATCTTGATCTTCATTTTGTATAAATATGAAGGCCGTAGCCTTTGTTAGGGGCTTTCTGAACTTTTGGACTGATATTGTAATTTCTGAGCATAGTTCGTGTTTGTTTTTGTAAGCCAGTTTTGGCATGACATTAGACTTTTGATTATGAATAAAGGCAAAAGCAGATTTGGATCTAATTCTGAGCTTTTAAGGGAGCTATAGCTCTCAGGTTAGGGCCCAACCTGAGAGCAATAGATCTCCTCTTCTTGTAGTGTTATTTACCTTTCTTTCCAGCACTTTGTTTCCTTGTTTTGATAGGCATTTCAAGAACACAGTCTGCTGATTTGATTTCTTCAATAAGATGAGTAGGATTAGCTTATGGTTAAATCACTTTCAGTTGCTTAGATCAGAATAGGAGGTTTGTAATTCACTGGAGCTCCAAGAAAAGGTTGTTAGTGCCTCCACTGCCATCTTTGTTTAGGGATTGGGGTGCAGTCTATACCAACCACCAAAAAAACGCAATCTTTTCTACTTTTATGCAAGCTGCAACACAGTCGTTTTAATCGTGGATCCTTCCATGCATTTTTCTCTTGAGCCATACTCCTTCATTACAATTCCATGCACGATTTTTCTTCATGATTTACAACATTGTTTTGGTTTAATAGCACAGGTAGCACTGTTAATGAATTCTCGTTTTTGGGTGCAAGACATAAGCAATTTGTTTTTATTTACACTGCTCAGTATCATTCCACTTCCTTCTTCTTCTTCTTAACCTCTCCTCAAGCCACCTACTCGACCTCTGTTCAGCGCGTTTACCTTCCAACTCATCCATTGCCACATAGCTTCATTTTTTTTTACCTTTCGTTGCTTCCATCCTTCTATCCACCAACCAACTCCGTGCACTCTCTCTCCATCTTATTCCTCTGCCCTGAGCCATCACAAGCTCCATCCCCACCTACCTATCCACCCATACTGCTCCATCACTTCACCATCACCCAAAACTTCCACTTACAGCACATCCTGTTAGAAGGTAGCAGACTTCTTGTAGAATTCCTTAGTTTTCCTGTAGGATCCCCTGCAGACATCCTGTAGGAGCCTGCAAACTGGTTGCCGAGCATCTGAATGTTGTAGACTTCTGTGACTGATGCTAGGGACCCTCTGGGACCTCTCCTAGCCTCCTGACCTTTCCCAAGCTTTCTCTCCCTTCGCACCACCTCTGCATAGCCAAACCCTAATAAGAAACAAATTCATCATCACTCCATCCACTTAAGCAAAAATACAAAAACAATGGTCTTTTCAATGAAAGTAGTTTGAGTTCATGCATTTCACATCATTAAAAGTAATGGCATCATTTTTAGGAATTTGCACTCTCACTATTGCATCATAGGGATCAAACTAGTCAGATTAGGGTTTACTAGGGTTTCATGTTTTGGTTGGCTTTCAGTTCATTTTTGCAAAGTAGATTGATTTCCTCTGCGATAGCCTTCGTCCATCATTTAGAAAGCTTCTTCTAGAGCATACAGAAGTTGGCTTGAGCCCTAGCGGACTTGTGCCAGCTGACCAAGTGACAGCTGCGACAAGAGCTAGTACTTATGCATACAGCACCGTCGCTTCCAGGTTTGTACAAACTACCGAGTTGATAAAATTAGAGATAGGAAGCCTCAGGAGTTGTAGCATTATTGCTACAATACTGGAGCCCACCACACCTGTCTCTCGATATTTGATTATTTTTCACATTTGAAGTGGGCACAGAGGATAGGTCTTGTTTCATGTGCAAACATATCCATTGTGGTGATAAGGGCATGGACGAGTAGGGTGGGCTTGTTGGGTCAATATAATTTGAACCCAACTGCAAATTTGATGCCCCAAAACTTCACAACTAGTTTTGGGGGTTCCTTGCAACAGAAAAGCAGAAAATTAGGAGTTTGAAACTTGAGGTAGTGCCCATCATATAAACCTTTTATATCAAAAAAATATTGACAATGGGAAATACTTTGGCATTCATGCTGGTGTAACCCTGCAACTTCCCAGGTGTGCATGTTGTTCACAATTCACGTTGTGATTTAGATATTTATGTATTTCTTTTGGTTGAAATTTCTTCTACATGTATAGGATAACCTATGTGACATCCTTGATAATCTTTCCATTTGAAGACCAAGTGAAGAAAGCACAGATCATAATTTCATATAGT